>CAMZMU010000105.1:35107359-35707359 GCA_947311845.1 Poa pratensis
AACCGTATGATCAAAATTCAAATTTGAATATTTAAAAAAATGAAAGCCCTTCAATCTGCATATTTTAAAATTTTAAATGTCTTCTAAATTGAACATTTAATAACGTCAACATAATTCAACTATGAATAACTTCTCAATTTAAATAATTCTTTTGAATTTCAACAGATTTAAATCCGAACAACTTTTGGATGTGGGCATTTTCAATTCGAATTCTTTAACCGCGATATTTACAAATATAACACAAAAATTCAACATGACTACCAAAAACGCTGACTATTTATGACAACCGATCAAAATTCAAATTTGAATATTTTCAAAGTTTTAAATACCTTTTCAAATCTCATCATTTATAAACGTAAAAAGGAATTCAAACATGACAAACTTCCCAATTTTACAATTCTTGAAATTTTAACACCTTACAAACGTAAACTTTTTCTTTTTTGGATTTCAACAGATTTTAAAACTATACAACTTTTGAATGCGGCCATCCCCCAATAAAACATTTAAACAATTTTTTTAGTTTTAAAATAGCTTTCACAAGGTCTTTGTTGAAAAATTTCCCACAAATATTTTCCCCAGAAAATATTCAACAACACAAAAAAATATTATTTCCCAAGAACATACAACAATATTCACAGAAGTTTCAAATATATTTTATATTATGCTTCTCTGATTTTCTTTTCCCGAACAGGTTTTGCTGCGTTGACTCAATACAAATTCCGTAGACAGATACATAATGTATCAAGACCACTGCAGCGGGCACGACGTGCCACAAATTTCAGATTAATAATTTCAACTTTCAACACAAAAGTTGCACCAATAACCATTGCACACAAAAGTAAAACTAAGAAATATTAAAAATTTAAGAAGTTTTCGAACTTCCACATAAACTAACAAATGTTCATTTTGTTTAAAATTTGTTAGGTTAGACCTCCAGATAATTCTTCTATTTTTTCACAGAAAAAAATCCAAACGGAATTCAAAATTTCCGAACACAACGGGCACTGCATGTCAACGCGCTAAATTTTTCAACAGCACTATCCACTGTATCATCCCAGTTTATTTTAAAATATTACAATTAAGCTTACAAAATGATAATGATTAACAAACCTACAGTACCTATCAATACAAATTGAACTCACACGTCTAACTACAAACACTTTTTTTAATACATACAATCTTTCACTTCAGCACATACATTTTACTTTTTGAAAAAAAAAACTAACTAATTAACACTATTAAAAACACAAAATACGCTCACGTACACACGGGCATGGCGTGTCGTCGCGCCATCTTACCTAGTGAGATGATGAGCCGCTAAGGCCAAGTTCAACCGGGTTCACGGGCGTCCGTTTATATCCATGCCCACGAATAGAAATCACGGCTCAACACAGCACCGCAACAGATCTGCCTGAGAGGATGCGCCGCGTTCAACCCATTTTTCTCCAAATTTGGATGGGAAATGCGGTTAAACATACATTAACATGATCTGATTATGCGTTAGTTAAATAGTAAGATGCAAAAATCGATACACCAGGTACAATAGGGTGTAAAGCCCAAAATTTTCTCGAATAGGAACTATGGAATTCATCGCATTAGAATGTTTTGAATTCTTAGATAAACCGAAGATTTGAATCGAAGATCCACAAAGTCAAGGCATTATCAGAAATCCTTAAATGAACGCGCCATAAAGGGTCACTTTCCTATAATTTGGGGAACGTGTCCGCCTTCTTTTCCTTCCCTGCCCTGCTTGTCAGACTCTAGCCCACCCGCCAACTACCCCATAATTAAGATTAGGGGAAGCCCAATTTTTTTTAAATCCGTCGTTGTGGCAAACTCTAGCCACCATGCCTCTCACTCTCCCAGTACTCCCGCTATGGCCGCCACACTCTCTCTGCTGATCTGGCTCCTCTCCCTCTCTCGCTATGTCATGCGGGCCATGCCAACGGGAAACCGCCACAGCGCCTCATCGATTAGATCGAGCGTACGGGCTCCAGCGCCCTAACGGGAGCTCGTGGCCTGATGTCTAGCCACCATGCATCAAGCCCTGCATGGCGCGACATCTTCCGCCGTGATCGGCTCCACGTTGGTTGTTGGAGTAGGCGAGGATAACACAGGTATGTTCGGCCTTCCCGATGTTGGAGGAGTACACCACATGGCTCGTGGGAACCTCATGCGCCGCCGTGGGAACCTCGTGGCGCCGCTGCAACCGAGACAACTCGCGAGGGGATGAGCATTTTGACTTCGGCAAGGAGGAGGAGCAGTCCACCTGAGCTGGTGGAGTCCATACACCGTTCCGAAGACACTACAAAGGAGGAGAAGCTCCGTCATCCCGGGCTCGCGCACCACTACCGGATCAAAAAGACATTGTGGAAGGGTCACGGGATTTGTTGCACACTGCTGCGGTGCCCCAAGCGAGCGGCGCTTTCATGCAGCTTCTCCCATAGGGTTCCCTTATCGTTTGCCTAGTAGCTCGTCCCCGCTTAGTATTGCTTCTTCTATTGCGCCTATGCCCGGCCAATTTTGCGCTGTCTCCGACGCCTTTAAATTATTTGAAATATGTTGCAAAATTTTAATTTCCGCAAGTAAATTATTTTAAACGGACAGCGACAAACCAAATAGCAGTCACGGTTGAGTACTATGGCTCGATAACATGAGGCAGACGCCTGTCCGCCGCTCCCCCAACGAAGCAAAACTGACACATTCCGTGTCTGGAACGGGGGCGCGTTGGAGTTTCTCTAAGTCGGAGTCTTGAGCAACTAATCCACCGTTCTATACTTCTATATATGGGTGACGGGACATCCTCAACTTTGGTTTTGCGGCAGGTACGGGCGTGTGAGCCGAACCGGGAGCACTTGTTCCACTGCTGCAGTTGCAGGGGAGCCCTCTCCTTCCGCAAGTTGCAGTTCGGCTCGACTCTGTTCTTATCTTGGGACCAAACGCTCCTACTACTACACGCGCCAGCCTGTTCGTCCTTGGGTGCGAGGAGATGTCATCATCGTCCAGTCAAACCACGTGATTAACCGGAGATGATTAGGCCCTGACAATCGAACAACAAATTATGTACTGTACCTGCCAGCCAGACTCGCAAGCCCACACGCGGAGCTGCGTGCTGGCGCTTTGCGTCAGTCCGTCTCCACCAAACCCATGGCTGTGCAACAGAGGCCAGAGGAAGGGTTTTAGATTATCATGGAGCAATCAGATGGTTCTTACACCCATTTACCAACCACCCCTCGGATAATTCCCGGCCGCTCAACGCTTCGCCGGCGGTGGCATCCTATACTCTCCGGCCAGCTTCGTGTTGGTTAATTCTGGAGAGTGTATTGCGGGAGTAGCAAGCAAGCACCGACGGATTAATTGAAATGGAAAATGTAAGAAGCCTGAACAATTTGTAGATTGAAACGTGCATGGATGCAATTGCCACAAGATCTCGTTGGGAAGATCTTAAAAACAATGAAAACAAATGCTGCTGTACAGCTAGCGCCAAGAGAGCGCATGGCAACAATGCAATTCCCAGATTAGCACCGACGACACCGAGGTTAGGGTAGTAAATCGAACCATGAATGCTTTCTTGCTCCTAAGTTGGCGCTTGGCGTTTACCACGATTTCTACCCCTCACGGATTGGCGATCGCCACGAACAATCCCGACTCTGGCGCGCCGCCGTCGCCGACGGACGAGATGAGGCCCTCAGCACGCGTAGTAGTCGACGAGCTCGTCCAGGGATTCCGGCTGCGGGTCGGCGTTCTCCAGCATCCACAGGAGGTGCTCGAACAGCACGACCTCGCAGCCCACGACGGTGCCGGCGTCCCCACCGCTGCCACCGGTGCGGTCGACGAGGTTCTGGAACAGCGGGTGCCCGAGGAGCGCCTCGGCGATGAGGTACCGGCGCCGCGACTTGCCGACGTACACCGGGTGCAGGCCCTTGGGCACCTCGTCCGCGCCGTGGAACGAGGCGCCGCGCGGCGCGCCGCCGTCCGCGGCGTGCGACACCATGTCGTGGTCGTCGCCGGCCGGCGGCGACCGGGAGATGCGGCTCGAGGAGTGCCCTCCTGATCATGCACCGGAGCTTGCTCATCCCGCCCTTCGCCATTGCCTGCCCGGCGCGAGAGAAAGAGCACGACAAGATATGAAGAGGGAGGTTTTAGCGAGAGAAAGAGAATTGAGGTGATGATTGCGATGGTCAGGGTCGATCGTGGCTTATAAGAGGCGATGGAATTGAAGGGAAACGTTTGTGGGGCCCACGCGTCAGCGAGCGAAAACTAAAAACTGGCAACAGTGCGGACGCAAACTGGAGCGTCTTGTCCGGAGCGGATGGGTTGTAATTCTCTTGTGTATCGGGTGGGCGAAGGTAAGCTGGACCCAAATTGTGGACGTAGGTTTTGCAGGTTGGAGTGGAATTAAACTCCGATCTTGTGCAATACAGCTACGAGGGCAGTGGAGGGGAATGAATTTGGCTGCCAATTGGAAGTGAAAGGTGGAAGGCCGATTAATTACGTTCTGGATCCATATGCACTCTTATTTGAACACACTATATTCACCGGAAATCGTGGGCGCCATTTTGGTCACTAAACAGTGGACTCATTCTACCCATCACCAGAATCTCCACCGGCGCCGCGAGATGTGGTTTCCTCCTCCTACCGTCATCATAGCCCCCGTATAGTAGTGTGTGGTGGCTCCCACCATCGTCGGCACAAAGGCCCATTTCACTGCGGTAATTGAGTGATCACAAGCCAACCCCTCATCGGCGAGGTCATGTTCGAGAGGTTAGCCCTCAAATCTTCACATTCTCTTCCATTTTTTTTTACCTCAAATTTTGTCGCAGCGCAAATCGTCTTGATTCTTTCAATGTCGGCTTCGATAGGAGACACCGTCTTCGAGCTTGGCTGCTTCAACTTTCTCCCTCTCAAGTGCGAGCTTCTCATTTTTTTTTTAGCCATCAAGGTCGTCCAGTTTTCACTAAAATTGCTTGCATTTTCTTTTGAGAGGGATGTGAACTCAGTGAGGCATCTGTCAATCATGCTTGCACCACCCATAACGACGTGAGGATGTGCCATTCTTTTCGGCATTTGCCTTCTTCTTCCTGGTTGGGCGCCCCCCTCATATGCTTCCCTAGAGGCGCGTTCGACCGATTCAATCAACCGTGTTTCACTCTTGAGATCCATTTGGACGTCTTCTTTGAGCAGCCTTGGATCCTTATAAACCAGTGAATGAGGTAAAGTCCCTTGTCATTGTTGTTGCCTTGAAACAACTTAGAGCCTCCTTCAACACGAAAAAAGACACTCCTCAAGAAATCAATGAGTGCACAGCCAAATTAAAAATCGTTTAGAGCATTACATTGTCCTCATTTCTTCCACCGATTGGTCAAGATCTCCATGAAACATGTTCCAAACAATTTGTATGGTCTTCCACCTGCGACATACGACAAATTAATTTGTACGGTCTTCGACCTGTTCAACATACTAAAAGGATCGGTATGACACCTAGAGGGAGGTGAATAGGTGCTACTTCAATTTTAGTACTTTTTCAAAATTAGGCTTGACACAAAAGGTAAATTCTCTAGATATGCAACTACAGATGAATTTACCTATATGACAAGCTAAGAGCAACTAAATAGAATACACGAAATAAAGACTATAAACAGGATAGAAGTAACCGAAGTGAAAGCACGCGGAGTACACAGATGTAATCCCGAGTTACTCCTTTTTAGGGGAGTATGTCTCGTTGAGAGGTTGAGCTACCACAAAGGTCAAACTCAACCGCCACAAAGGCGTCACCTTTATTCTCCTATGAACCGCACCACAAAGGTTGGTTTCACTTCCACACTATCGGAATCCTTCAAAGGCGGAATCGGAGCCCTTACAACAACGATCCGGGGCACAACCCACAAGGATTTGGGGGCTCCCAAACATCTATAAATCTGTCACAAAGACAACAAATGAGCACAACAGAAGCTAGATTTTCCTATGGAAATCCTAGCCAAGGTCCCTCAAGTGAATGAGGTGAAATGAAGAACGGCTTGGTGAAGATGTAGATCTGGGATTCTTCAATCCTCCAAGAATCAACGAGTTTGGGTGGAGGATTGGGAGATCTAACAACTCTTGAGCTTGCAATAATGGCGTTCTTCAAGTGGTCAAGCTAGGGAGCCGAGGTAGGTGGAGGGGAAAATACCCCCCAGAAAAACTGGCCGTTGAAGCTGAAAACAGCCCGCAGCGGTAGTACCGGGCCTCGCCCGGTAGTACCGACCGGCAGGGATTTGACGGCATCTTCGACGACTGGTCAACGCCTCCTCCCAGGCGCGCATCGGTAGTACCGGACCGCCGGGTCCGGTAGTGCTCCCTACCCAGTAGTACCGCTCAAACTACCGGGGCTACTACCGGATAAAAACAGAACGTGTCCAGAACGCATTTTGAGATCCGGTACTGGGCCCGGTACTGGCCGCGGTAGTTCCGCACGCAGGACACCCGGTAGTACCGGGATGAACCCGGTAGTACGGCTGAAGCAATAAAGTCAGCATTTCTTCCTTTTCTTGAGACAAAACATGTGCAATATAAACTGATTTCATTCTTGCACACTTTTAGCACACACATTAGATCTAAGTGTGTTGTCCACAATATCAAAACACTTTGGGGAAGGATATGCCCTTTCAATCTCCCCCTTTTTGGTGTTTGATGACAACACACTTAGGAGAAACAAATGATTTGCAAAAGATAGACGGGGCTCTCCAAATTGTGTGTTTATTAGGAATTTGCTTTTGAATGCAAAAACACACCATATAAAATGGGCGGAGCTCCCCCTATATTTTACAAACCAAGCAAGTTCATATGGATAAACAATTATAACAACTTGCAAAATATAAGCAAAATAAGCAAGTACCATACTAGATAGGTCTTATTACAATAACACAAGGTCATGGCATGTCTTACATCATGCATAGAGAAGTTCAAAGCAAATATCCAAATAAAGATGAAACACAAGCATAAAGATCAAACGAAGTGCAAGCTTGTGTTCCTCCCATGCAAATCCCACGGCACAACCTAAAAATAACACATTCTCCCCCTTTGGCATCGAAATGCCAAAAAGGAGAAGCGCGATGCTAACACGTCCCTAGGAGCGTCAAGCTCCACTCGCGCTGTGGTAGGTCGAAGAGGAGGAGGCCTGGAAGCGAGCACCATCTGGAGGAGCATCTTCATCACTCCAGAAACCTTGCTTGGACACCCATTCATTCTTCGGGGTGATTTCTTCTTCAGAACCATAGGAGACTGTAATCTGCATATGCCTCATCATTGCTTTCTGTCGCTGTGTTGCCTTCTTGTGATACACATGAGCTTCATACAGACGATCTTCCAAGTCAAGTTTGAGGCAAAAGGCCCTCTTGGCCTTAATCTGCAGCTTCTTGAACCACGAAGGTTCCTCAAGGAGAGGTGCACTCCCACTAGCTCTCTCAGCTTCAGCAGCAGCCTCAGGATCAATGGGCTTCATTTTGGGAGGAAGATGAGCCTTGATACGCAGTTCATTCACCAGATGTGTCACAACGGGGCTGCCATCCTTCATGATATCTCTCCATTCTTCTTGAGAGCCCACTTGTGGCGAATGAGCTTCATAATGTATGGGCCATAGATGGGGGCCCTTCTATCAATGATTGTGGACCACAAGTCATTCCACATCCAATCCATCACATCAAGCTTCTTGCCTTTGCCTTGATTTTCCTTGGAGAGCTTGAGTAGGTCAAACATGTAGCCATGAACCTCATCCCAGTTTCCCACACGGGGAGCAATAGTTTCCCTATAGACGCGGTGGAGAATCTCAAATGGACGCACAAGATGAGCAGTTTTACCAGTGGTGCCTCTTTCCATAGTAAGGTCCTAGAACATCCTTGGAGCTGGATCGATCATTGTCATGGTATCTCCATCCACTAGGAGTACTTTCACCTTGTCTTCATAGCCTAGAACCTCTCCAAACTCTGCCAAGGTGGCAGAAAGCAAGGTGTCCTTGGTCATCCACCATAGAGTCCTGGCTTCATCATGGTCAAAGTAGACGGTGGCAAAGAACTGAATAATGTAGTACTCTATGTAGGGATGGTTCTCCTTCATGATGTCAATCAGTCCAAACTCTTCACACATTGCAAGAGTCTCATCAAAATAGCCCTTGTGCTTCGAGTTTTTCATGTAAGGAAGATCAAGAGTGTGTTGGTCAACCACGGAGTACTTCTTGTGGAGATAGATTTCCTTGTAGATGGCTTCTTGATCATTGGTGAAAAAGTGCGGATTCCGCACAAGAGGTGACCTCTCCTCAGCATAGGGATTCTCTTCTCTGAGTTTCTGATAGTCCTCATTCTTCCATAAATGAAGAGCTTTGCGGGCTCTCGTGGGAGGAGCAGTGGTGGTACGAGCAGCAACTGGAGTTTTTCCTCTTGCTTGAGTTCTGGCTGTGGTGTGAGCAGGCAAAACTTCCTCTTCTTCTTCCTCAATATCATCATCCAAGAGACCCGGCTTCTTACCACCACGGCGGCTACCTGTGAAACAGAATAGAGGTAGGGCAGGGAATAGATGAGTGCACAAGTTCACGGAAGTGATGAACAAACTAGTCAACTGGTGAAAAATTGAGGTGATTCAAGTCAATTTTGTACGGGCGGTAGTACCGGGCTACTTCCGGTAGTACCGGGTGAGCCGATACAAACGGGAAGGGCCACAAAATTGAAAGATTCAACCACAAATTTGCAAAACTTAACTAGTACCAAGCTATCCCATTGCCAAGAAGATCATCCTACCAAATTTAACCGAAGGATTCGGAGCTACCGGTGATATTCTACAAATGCATCTAGGTTTCACGAAAGAGAAACAAAGAGTGCGAGGAACGGGGAAATACCAAGGCCATGGAGGAGATCGACGAGGGGATCGCTCCCACGGAGCAGATCTAGCCGGGACGGCGGATTCCGGCGGCCTGGGCGGCGGCCGGAGCAGGGAGCAGAGGAGGCGACGGGGTGGTGTTCGTGCGGGTGGGGAAGAATGGGGAATAACCCCCACCCCCCCGCACAGCATATTTTTGGATACCCGTGATTCCCGGTAGTACCGGGGCGGAACATCCGGTACTACCGGGGCCTGAATCTTTGCGAGCAGAAAAACTGCTTAGATTCAGAGCCCGGTACTACCGGATCCACCAGGCGGTACTACCGGGCCTCCTAAGAAACCCCAGTTTTCTCTTTTTGAGGAAGGATTTTGAACTTGTGCAAGATGGAAGTTGTTTTGAGAGAGAAGAAAGGCATAGGATTAGATCAACACACTGGAGATGGTACTTCATACTCAATTTGCAAGAAGCAAACACACAAAAGCCAAATTGAGCATGTTTTCCATAGGAGCACTAGAAAACAATAAAATCCAAATAAAACCAACTCTTCACAAGGAAGAGGGCGGTGGCCGAGGCCACCATGTATGAGTATGTGGTGTGACAGCGAAGATATATCTTGGGTCCACGGCCACTACTCGTCATTTAAGCTCACAATTCATAAATGAAAAATAGAGACAAAATGAGTTCTTACTATCGGCATAATGGGGGGAGGGATAGTCCAATGGATTAGGACCGCACTCCCCCTATTCCATGCCTACACCTAAACCAAATAGATAGTCAAAATATAGGTGTGTATGCAAGATGGTCAAGTCAAGCTCCTAGAATCCACGATATTTAGCTCATGCCTCAAGAAGGTGAATCTTGCTTCATCAAGTGGCTTCGTGAAAATGTCGGCAAGTTGATCTTTGGTTGGAATATAGCCAAGCTCAATATCACCACGAGCAATATGATCCCGAATAAAATGATGACGAATCTCAATATGCTTCGTTCTTGAGTGTTGCACCGGATTGTGGCCAATCTTGATAGCACTTTCATTGTCACATAAAAGAGGCACTTTGTCACAATTGACACCGTATTCCTTTAAAGTTTGCCTCATCCATAACAATTGAGTGCATGCACTAGCGGCCGCCACATACTCGGCTTCGGCGGAGGATAGAGATATACAATTTTGCTTCTTAGAAGACCAACTCACCAAGGACCTACCAAGAAATTGGCATGCCCCGGAAGTTGATTTCCTATCATCCTTGCAACCGGCCCAATCCGAATCCGTGTACCCGGCAAGAGAGAAATTAGTGCCCTTTGGGTACCACAAACCAAACCTTGGGGTATCAACCAAATATCGAAGGATTCTATTGACCGCCACCATGTGGCTTTCTTTAGGAGCGGCTTGATACCTTGCACACACCCCTACACTCAACACAATATCGGGTCTAGATGCACAAAGATAAAGCAAAGAACCAATCATAGAGCGATAAAGTTTTTGATCAACATCGATACCGTCGGGTTAAGTTCAAGATGGCATTTGGTGTCCATGGGAAACCGCTTCCCTTAGCATTGTGCATATTGAACCTCTTGAGCATGTCTTGGGTATATTTGGTTTGAGAGATGAAAGTCCCTTCATTCAATTGCTTGATCTCAAAACCGAGAAAGAACTTCAATTCGCCCATCATAGACATCTCGAACCTATCGGTCATAAGCTTTGAAAATTCATCATTGAAAGCTTTGTTAGATGAGCCAAATATAATATCATCAACATAAAGTTGGCATATGAAAAGCTCCCCTTTAACCCTCTTGGTAAAGAGAGTGGGATCGATTTGCCCCAATTCAAATCCACGGTCTAGCAATAGCTCTCTTAGGTGCTCATACCAAGCACGAGGTGCTTGTTTGAGACCATAGAGCGCCTTATCAAGCTTGTAGACATGGTTAGGGAATTTAGGGTCCTCGAAACCCGGTGGTTGCTTAACATATACCAACTCCTTTAAAGGACCATTAAGAAAGGCACTTTTCACATCCATTTGTTGCAATTTAAAGTTATGATGTGATGCATATGCAAGAAGGATACGGATGGACTCAAGGCGAGCCACGGGTGCATAAGTCTCTCCAAAATCAATGCCTTCAACTTGAGAGTACCCTTGTGCAACCAATCTTGCCTTGTTCCTCACAACCATTCCATGCTCATCTTGCTTGTTCTTGAATATCCACTTTGTGCCTATAACATTGCGGCAATCTTTTGGCTTCTCAACTAGATTCCACACTTTGTTGCGCTTGAAGTTATTGAGTTCATCATGCATAGCTTCTAACCAATCCGGATCTTCAAGAGCTTCAAACACTTTCTTTGGTTCCACCATGGAAATATGAGCTTGATGTTCACTAAAGTTTGCCAATTGCCTTCTTGTGGTAACACCTCTCTTGTGGTCACCAAGGATGTTTTCTAGAGGTGACTCTTTATTTAAAGTCTTTTCAACTCTTGCTTTACGACGGGCTTCGATATCTCTATTGCATCTTGGAGGTATCTCTTGATCATCTTGATCATTTGAGTCCCCGTCTTGACCGGAATGTTGACCTTGATCATCTTGAAGCACATCTTCAACAAAGGAAGGAGAGGGTTGATCTTGGTCATGACCTTGGCTAGCATCAACAATAGGAGAACTTGGTTCTTGCATAGCAACTTGGTCAACATGAGGAGGGTCTTGAACTTGTTCTTGGGGTGGTGCATCATTTGCTTCCATGATAGGCGCCGTTTCAACTTGTGATGAAGAGGCCTCCACTTGAATGGAGCTTGGACTTGCTTGAGGAGACTCGTAATGAATCTCAACGGGACGATGGAAACCAATGCCCATTCTTCTTATAGCATCTTGAGGCTCTTCATTATCTACATCACAAACATGAAATTGCGCCACTTGGGAGCCGTCATTCTCATCGAACCTCACATCACAAGATTCTATGACTTTCCCAACGGTTTTGTCATAGACTCTATAGGTGTGAGATTCGGCACCGTACCCAACAAAAACACCCTCTAAAGCTTTAGATTCAAATTTAGACAAACGAACACTTTTGTTCTTATAGAAACACTTACAACCAAATACTCGGTAGTAGGAGACATTGGGCTTGTTGCCGGTGAGCATCTCATAAGATGTAAACTTCTTGCCAACGCGAAAGAATAGCCGGTTAGATGAATGACACGCCGTGGAGATAGCCTCGGCCCATAAGAAAGTGGAGACTTAAACTCCGCCAACATAGACCTTGCCATATCCATGAGAGTCCGGTTCTTCCTTTCGGCTACACCATTTTGTTGAGGGGTATATGCAGCGGAATATTGATGACGAATCCCCTCTTCACTAAGAAACTCATTTAAGGTGTAGTTCTTGAACTCGGAGCCATTATCACTCCTAATGACCAATATAGGGACATTGTGTTGGCGTTGAACTTCATTGGAAAAGTCGATGACGGCTTGTTGGGTCTCATCCTTCGTCTTGAAGAAATAAACCCAAGTAAATCTTGAATAGTCATCAACAATCACCAAACAATATTTCTTCCCACCAAGACTAGGTTGAGGCACGGCACCAAAGAGATCAACATGAAGAAGTTCCAATATCCTCTTTGATGAAATGATGGTCTTGCTTGGATGGGGAGAATCATGCATCTTTCCTTCAACACAAGCCCTACAAAGACGATCTCTAGAAAAAGAAACATTGTCTTTTAGTCCAAGAATGTGGCCACCCTTGTGAAGACTTTGCAAAGTTCTCATGTTGACATGGGACAAGCGGCGATGCCACAACCATCCCACGTCGGCCTTTCCGAATAGGCATATTGCTTGAGTGTTGGTAGACCCCGAAAAGTCCACCACGAACAACTCATTTTCAACATACCCAACGAACATGACCTTTAGAGTCTTGCTCCTCAAGAGTACCACCATATCAATAGTAAAATGGACATCAAAATTCATCTTATTAAGTGCACGAACGGACATAAGATTGTAACCGAGGGACTCGACAAGCATGACATTTACAAGGGTGATATCCTTTGCAACTACCACCTTGCCGAGACCCGTTACCTCCGCTTTTGATTTATCACCATAGGAGACGGATGCTTGATTTATATTTGGTCCCAACTCCGTCATGATCTCTTGCTTCCGGTCATATGACTAGTGCATCCACTATCAACCACCCATTTAGACCCACCGGAAGCATAGTCCTACAAGAAATCATTGCTTGGTTTTAGGTACCCATTTCTCAATGGGTCCTCTTTTGTTAGCAACAAGGGTCTTAGGAACCCAAATAGATAAGCAATGTAACCATCATAAGGACCAACATATTTTGCATAAACATCCTAATAATCAACATAAAGAATGTAGTTGGGATTGTTATGCCCCGCAAAGTCACTACGAGTGGTCTTGCCCCTAGTGGCATTACCACCCGCAATGGAGTCTTGGCTTGTGCGGGCTTGGCATTGGTGTTGCTCTTCTTCTTTGCCTTGGCCACATAACCAAGGCCCTCCTTCCCTTTGTGTGGCTTTTGCTCAAAAATTTGAGCAACAACCTTTTCTTTACCTTTAGGAATAGAGGTCTTGGCACTAGTGGCCTTGGCAAGCTCAACCTTCAACCTAGCATTTTCCTCAATAACATTTGCATGATCACAAGAGGGAGTAGAGGTGCTAGGTGAGTTAGATTTAGAAAGTTGAGTTTGAAGTTGCTCATGAGACTTGACTAGAAGAGAGTGGGTACTTTCCAAGGCCTTGTGAGCCTTGTTAAGTTTCTCCACATCCTCAAGGAGTCTAGCATTAGCAACCACAAACTCGGCTTTCTCCTTTTTAATCACTTTATATTTAGCAAAGACATGATCTCTATCCTTAATGATTTTAGCAATTATTTCATCATTTTTATCATCAAGAGACTCAATTTCCTCAAGAGAGGTTCTATATTCACTCTCTTCTTCAAGAGAAGCATTCAAGGATTCTATGGAAGCATTCAAGGATGCTATGGTGAGAGAATCCTCTCTCTCAATTTTTCCCTTGTCATCAAGGATTTCTTCGGCCGCATCAAGTTGTCTCAAGAGAGACTCAACATATGCCTTAGTTTCACCTTGCAAGTTAGCCACAATAGTATCGGAAGCAACAAGTTCTTTCTTAATCACAAGACTAGTTTTATCATCTATTTCATGCATAGTCTTGGGAGTAGAAGATGATACCTCGGTGACGGAGCCATGAGGCAACGAGCGGTGTTGATGGAGAGGTTCTCATTGGGGGATTCGAAGAGAGAAGGAGGTGGAGTTGATACAATGGCCAAAGCGGCCACCTCACGAGTGGGTTCTTCTTCTTCTTCGGAATCCTCGGAAGGATACTCTTCTTGAGTCAACAACACAATTCTTGGTGCTTTCTTGAAGAATGGCTTCCTCTTGACAAAAGGCTTCTTTTGTATCATGTTTGATTGCCCTTGAGGACAAGCCTTCCACCGTTTTGCTCTCTATTCTCATAAGGACAATCTTGATGAAGTGATGCTTGTTATGACAATTGTAGCAAGTCTTTATCCTATTAGCAAACTCCTTCTTCCCACTTGGATTGTTTGCATGATCAACTTGAGCCTTTGCCTTGGCCGGGTCACGCCAAAAGTCCTTGTTGCAAGAGCTATGTGACCATGGAGGGCTTGTTCAAGTCATCGGGAGGAAGGTTGTTCGGGCATGCTTCAACTTCATCATGTTCATCAAGGCACACAACCTTGGCCTTCAAAGCAAGAGAGGGACCTTGCTTCATTCCCATGGCCCTAGCACGGTTGTCTAGAGCATTCTTGGTGGCAACCTTGGAGGCTTGCATCTCTTGCATAACTTCATTGGATGTCATCTCAAGGTAGTTGAATTTTCCTTGAAGGCCTTCAAGTCAACGGGCTCGAAGGGCATGAGAGCATTCACATACTTCCTCTTGATCCAAGCATCATCCACATAGGTTGCCCCAACATTATAAAAGGCTTGGCAAGAATCTTGAGTCTTCCATACATCTCTCATGAGTTTCACTATCAAGCATGTAGAAACCTTCGGCCTCATTGCTCAAGCATCAAATATATTCCTCTTCATGCTTTCATTTCCAAGAAATGCCACCTCAAGGCACTCCCAAGCTTCTTTGGCGGTGGAGACGTTTGAATGTGATGAAGACCACTTTCTCCAACGGCAAGTTCAATCATGTGGAGAGCGGAAGCATTGAGTTGTTTCTCGGCCACCTCTCTTCTTGTCAAGTTGTTAGGATTCACGGCCTTGTATCCCTCTTGAATGATCCTCCAAAGCTCGATAGAGGAACTGTTGATATGAGATTTCATTAAGTGTTGCCAAGTAGCAAAAGCCAATGCATTAAGTTTAGGAGGTGGACCCAAAGGGTTTATGCGAGTATGATGGATAGGTGGGTCGGGAGAGTACACAAAGGGAACCCCATGGTACTCCGGCTTCCCACCTTCGGGAGTGGTGGTAGATGTGGAAGATTTCTTAGGTCGGTTTCTTTATCTTCAACCCCTTTCTTTTCCTCTTTTCCCTCCTCGGTATCACCGTCATGGGAGGTAGCGGAGTCTCTAGTGGGGTGGTCTCCTTAGGAACCTTGCCACTTGCGAGTTGTGTGATCAACTCACGCATCTCGGCAAATTTGGTATCCATGGACGATATCAAAGATGTCTCCATCAATTTGAGATCGGCCATGGATGCCGTAGTGGCTTGGTCCTCCGGGATCACCATCACTTCGTGTCATACTTCTCTTAGGCGGTTAAGCCCAACAAGAGAGCCGAGGCTCTGATACCAATTGAAAGGATCGTATGACACCTAGAGGGGGGTGAATAGGTGCTACTTCAATTTTAGTACTTTTTCAAATTAGGCTTGACACAAAAGGTAAATTCTCTAGATATGCAACTAAGGTGAATTTACCTATATGACAAGCTAGCAACTAAACAAGATACACGAAGTAAAGACTATAAACAAGGATAGAAGTAACCGAAGTGAAAGCACGCGGAGACACGGATGTAATCCCGAGTTCCTCCTTTTTAGGGGAGTACGTCTCGTTGGAGAGGTGTGAGCTACCACAAAGGTCAAAACTCAACCGCCACAAAGGCGTCACCTTCTTCTCCGATGAACCGCACCACAAAGGTTTGGTTCACCTTCCACTATCGGAATCCTTCAAGGCGGAATCCGGAGCCCTTACAACAACGATCCGGGGCACAACCCACAAGAGGATTGGGGGCTCCCGAACAGCTACAAATCTGTCACAAAGACAACAAGTGAGTACAAAAGAGCTAGGTTTTCCCAATGGAAATCCTAGCAAGGGTCCCTCAAGTGAATGAGGGGGAAATGAAGAACGGCTTGGTGAAGATGTAGATCCGGGGCTTCTCCTTCAATCCTCCAAATCAACGAGTTTGGGTGGAGGGATTGGGAGATCTATCAAATCTTGAGCTTGCAATAATGGAGTTCTTCAAGTGGTCAAGCTAGGGAGCCGGAGGTAGGTGGAGGGGAATAAATACCCCTCCCAGAAAACTGTCCATTGAAGCTGAAAACAGCCCGCAGCGGTAGTACCGGGCCTCGCCCGGTAGTACCGACCGGCAGGGATTTGACGGCATCTTCGACGACTGGTCAACGCCTCCTCCCAGGCGCGCATCGGTAGTACCGGACCGCCGGGTCCGGTAGTGCTCCCTACCCGGTAGTACCGCTCGACTACCGGGGCTACTACCGGATAAAAACCACGCGAGTCCAGAACGCATTTTGAGATCCGGTACTGGGCCCGGTACTGGCCGCGGTAGTTCCGCACGGCAGGACACCCGGTAGTACCGGGATGAACCCGGTAGTACCGGCTGAAGCAATAAAGTCAGCATTTCTTCCTTTTCTTGAGACAAAACATGTGCAATATAAACTGATTCATTCATGCACACTTTTAGCACACACATTAGACATCTAAGTGTGTTGTCAACAAACATCAAAACACTTTGGGGAAGGATATGCCCTTTCACATACCACTATCGTTGCCGTCCATATGCATTTTGGCAGACTCGCCCAAAAATATATTCATTGACTTGGTCGGAGATCCTTTTGCAATACCTTGCATACGATTTGGTTGGCGTCGGTAATGGAGTCAATGCTCACGGTCTTCCAAGTTTCACATAAACACTCGTCCTCCAAGGTCTTCCACCTAGCGTCGTTAGTCGCTTTCCTCCTCGCCATGGTCTTATTCACGGTCTCAGCATCGTGTACCATGACCTCTTACTCCTCCTCTTCTCCATTTTTTTTAAATAGCGGACCAGCGGTCTCGGCGTCGACCTCGTAACGGCTAGCATTCCGGACAAGATGGTCAGAAATTCATTTTATGCACACAAAGACAATGCCTATGTAAATCTATGATCATGCTATTCAAAACAAATGATCAATCATAGTATCGGTTCCCATACCTCGCCGGCACCGAAGCCATTGGGAATTCCGTCAAACATGTTGCTTGCGGCCCCACTGACATAGCTGGCACCATCGCTTGGCGTGCCAAAGAGGCATTGGCGGCCAACCTAGGTACCAATTTCGTTGGCGTAGTACGTTAGCACCTGCCGCAGGGCCGGCGAGACTGAGTAGGTGTGGTTGAGGTCGATGCTGAAGCCTCTTAATGGGGCTCGCTGACTATAAGGAAAGAACATCATTCTGATCGAAGCCAGGATTGCTCTCGCCATTCCTAGGGGAGAACCATGAAAGAAGCAGCGTCACCACTACTCCATCAGCGTAGTATGGTGGGTCCGACGGCGATGCACTACTTGAACTGCCCACCACAGTGGTGCTTCCTTAGCTTCCGGATCTTGGGTGCCGGCCGTCTGCCTCCTCCCCCACAACACCTCCTCCTCCAACTTGCGTCGGTTGTCCGAACACATCCGAGCAGCCGCCCGCCCAACAATCATCCCCCCCCCCCCCCCCCCCACACCCCCACACACACACACACCCGCGCGAGTAGTTTCCCCCTCAACTTTCGTAGGTCCCGCCGCCGAGGATGGAGACATGCCAGTGTCACCCTGTACTGTACCGATGATTTTGTTATTAGTCATTTTCCATTTGTCACCTTTGAAGTGTACCGCTAGAAATAATCTAGTTTGACTAAGTTGAAACATGCAGATTATCACGGTTCTACTTCAAAGATTTTCCATTTGATAACTTTGGCGAAATCTGTAACAACCCTGGAATTTCAGTAAAAATAAAAACCTGTTTTGCAACTTCAATTTTTTTCTTCTTGTTCTACTTCTATTCCAGCCCATTCCACTCTGAAATGCAAATTCGCAAAGCAGCGTTGGCGGGCTCTAATGCTTGAAGACGTCAGGCTAAAGTTCCTTCCCTGCCAATCACCAGTAGAGACGCTACGCTACATGAGGTATTTAATCTACCTGAAACAGAGAGACTTCTCATCGTGTCGCTGCTTTGGAATTGATGGTCTGAACGTAATAAGGGGAACCATGGAGAAATCCGTCAGTGGACCAATTCCAGTACAGTACTAGGAAGTATGTCGATGAATGGGTACAGTTCTTAAGAAATACGAGTAAAAATCAGCGACCTAGCCAAGTGCAAGAGACGAGGAGCTGGTGTCCGCCTACTGATGGCTTTGTGAAAATCAACACTGACGCAGCCTTTCAGGAACGTATGAAAGGAGGAGGATGGGGTGCCATATGCAGGAATGAATCTAATGCTATCATATATGCAGTGGCTGGTTCAATCCGCAACACGAAAGATGCCTTGCATGCTGAAACTCTGGCGCTCGCGAATGCCATCCAAGTTGCAGACCAAATGGGAGTGGGCCGAGTCGTTTTCGAGACTGATAACTCAAACCTGAAGGTAGCTATGAGTTCAGCTGATTATGATTTCAGTCCTCTGGGAGTTCTCTTTGCAGATATGCGTTTCATGTTGCACACGAAGTTTATTGATGCTAGTGTGGTGTTTGCCCCAAGGGATTATAACAAAGCTGCTCATGAGCTAGCAGCGTTGGGTGTCGGTGTAGCTCCGGGAGACCACGTACTTTGGCCAGAGAGCTACCCGTCTTCTGTAACCTGTATGGTGAGCGGCGATATAGCCGTGTCTTAATGCAATACGAGTGTTCCATGTCAAAAAAAAAACTCTTTAGGTCTTTTTTCTTCCATCTCTTTCTCTTGCCCAGCAGCCAGCAGCCCAAGACTGAACCAGTTAATCCTCCATCGACTGATCCCAGCGCGCAGCCGTCGCACACCTCGCTCACCACGCCGCCGACCTGCAAAAGGGGGTAACAGAGTCCACACGTCGCTGCAGCTGTGCGTCGTCCAGCACACTAACCGCCTCGTCTCTCTCTCAGCGCCGCATTTGTTACGAACCCACTTCACTGATCACTCAATAGTACCCTAGTACATGGATTTGAGTAGCTGATTTGGGATACAAAGTAGCAGCAGGAGGTTGGGGAATAGAGAAGAGAGTCTAGGGCAGAGAAGAGAGGAGTTCGGGGGAGGAAGAAGTCGTCGCTCTGTTCTTTGTGATCCAACTAGATGGATTGCTCTTTGCATCCTGATGCGTACATGTAGTAGCGCTGGCTCCTGCCGGGTCGTCTAGGCCCAACCCGTTGTTGCTAGCCCATGATAATGGCCCAACTTGAGACACGCAGTCGAGGGTCATGACATTCCTCCGTCCTTGAAACTCGACTTGTCCCCAAGCCGAGACCTTCGGAGGATGTTGAAGGGCTGACTTCCCGGGATCCCATGGAGTATGAACTTCCTTCATCTTGTTTGGGTCGCCGCGGTAGTCTTCATTGTTATTGATGAGGTCCTTGTAGGCTTGGTCGGAGTAGTATGTTTCATCGAGGTAGAAATCATAGCCGATGGGGATCTTGTCAACGAAGGCGATGTAGTAGTCGTGGATGACATGGACTTGGTCGGAGAAGGCAGCTTGGTTTGTGACATTCCTCCCTCCTTTGGAGGTGTGCTTGCCCGTAACAAGCAAGCATGCAACCACTACGATAACACACTCCTGCCATGTTGATTAGTGTTGTCAACCAAGACCACGGACAGCCACTCACCCAATAGATAACTGGCGAGATACTGAAATAGTTCACCACTGGCCCTGGACCTCTCCATCCTGATGCCATTGCACACACCACCATGAAAAGCACCAGGTGCAGTGCTCGTAACAACATCATACAATAGTTGTTCCACTTTGAAATTTGTTTCCTCTTGACAATTGTTATAGCTAGTGAACTTCCTGCAGCTCTGAACCATGCGAGGTTCACATATTCCACCCGTAAGCAACTTGTATACTGACCATGTTACCAGAACTCCAAAACCCAACCTATTGTGATACTCTATAAGAATGCCGCCAGTGTCATCTTGTAGTTTGACTTCAGACAGGATCATAACACAGCTTGAGTACTGCTCATCTCGATACAAAGTTCTCAATAAACATTCAACAATTAGTTGACAGACATACGGTTCCGGAGCAGCAAGGATGATATTTGAATTCAGTGTCATCACTTCACCGTGTGGGCATAATTCTGTTTTCTCAACATGTGCGTAAACTCGGGCCAGCATAAACAACCATGGGGGCTTTGGCTGTAGGAACAAGGACATATACTTCCCAGTCTATGCAACAAGCTGATGCATCTCATCTCTTTTTCACATCATATGATGTACATATCCATCAACAGAATAAAACAACAGCTTATCTTGCTCGGATGCACATAGTAAACAACAGTTCACACTACGATCTTCATAACATCTGGAAATACATATGCAGAGGAGGTCTTCAGCAGGCTGTGCCAACAATTTAACTCTGCCACGTACTTGTTGCCAGGAGAATATGCACATGATTTGAGTAGTGCATATGTACCAAGCCAAGGCTGAACCATTTGTGACATAGAGGATGCCCCTTCCAGATTGCACTCGATCAACGGCAATGTCCTTGGCCTGAACACATCCCTTTAGACACTTCAACCTGTTGCGTCCTCTAGGAATTTTTCCATAATAAGAACAGGTGCAGAACGACTCGACGACAATTTCAGTGCTGAGCATGTACCAAATATTCGTATAGGAATTCCGGGGACACAACTCCAAGGGCGAATAGAAGTATCCAGAAACACACTGACTTGCTGCACCTCTTCAATATTTGAGCACCATTGCTTAACACTTGAAATCTCATCATCACAGTACCGTGTCCTACTAGTACTGCATTGGTCCTTGGCAATGCTGCAAGTAGGAGAGGTACAGAAGTTGGCTACTAACCGTGGCATGTGTAGCTCTGGAGCAGGAAAGGTAGTTTCTATGTGGCCAGTGGGATTACATTGCTTGAACCTCTCCCAGATATGGCAGCTTATACCACTGCCCCTGCTAATCAATGTGACTGACGGCCATGGTGGCTTCAACTGCAAGCGCTGGGACCATGCTTCCCCTTCAAATTTTATTTGCGGTGGCCTTTCCTCAAACAGCTTGTGTGTATCAACCTTCAAGCAGGTGGCCTGAATCGCTGTAGCGCTGATGGCTTCGCGGCCTAGGGCTCCATCGCTTGCTGCAGTTGCAACAAACACAGAGATGAAGTCGAGGGTGGCCGAGGGCGCCGTTGCTGAGTTGAAAGCAGGCCTCGCCTCGATGGCGCCGCAGCTCGGGCTTTCCGTCGAACACCTGGTCGGCAACGGAGCTCCAAGGCTGGTGGTGTCCATGGCGAGGACAAGCCTGGCGTCGAAGACGACCGGGATGCGCCTGATGTTGCGGATGAGCCTGGACCGGAGCTTGGGCTGCCAACACCGAGTGCCGGTGCAGCCGTGGTGATGTCGGACTTGATGGTGTCGACGGCGAGCTTGATCGCCTGCATCTCCTATGCCATCCGCTTCTCGGATCCCTCGATCATGCTCATGAGTTTGTCGAACTTGGCGTCCCAATCCCGAGCAGGACCAAGTTCACCCTCGGTGGTGATGGAGATCATGGTGGAGGTGGTGAAAGCGTGGGGGAGATGGCTCTGATACCATAATGTTACGAACCCACTTCACTGATCACTCAATAGTACCCTAGTACATGGATTTGAGTAGCTGATTTGGGATACAAAGTAGCAGCAGGAGGTTGGGGAATAGAGAAGAGAGTCTAGGGCAGAGAAGAGAGGAGTTCGGGGGAGGAAGAAGTCGTCGTTCTGTTCTTTGTGATCCAACTAGATGGATTGCTCTTTACATCCTGATGCGTACATGTAGTAGCGCTGGCTCCTGCCGGGTCGTCTAGGCCCAACCCGTCGTTGCTAGCCCATGATAGTGGCCCAACTTGAGACACGCAGTCGAGGGTCATGACACATTGCTGCAAGCACGCGCAGCCACGCTCACCTGGTTGCCGAGAAGCCCGACGGCGCCACGACGATGCCGCGCTGGAGGAGACGCGTCAGGAGGCTTATCTGCCGTCCGCTGGAACCGCCTCAAGCAATCGACGTCCTGCTGAATTGACCTCTATCAGTACCGCTTCTCTGCCCCGTAAATTCTTGCATCAGAGCAATTCTTGCTCGATTTAGTCGAGCTCAACCTTCTGTAGTGTTCTCTGAACATTAGAATGCAGCCGTTGTGATTCCCGATCAGCAGCAAGTGTTCAACAACATCTTTCCGTATCAGGTAGCAACCAAACAGTAAAAAGAGGCAAAGACACTGCCATGACTGGTCTTTGCAGCTGTAGCATGTACTAGTTTTCTTCTAAAAAATGGAACCTCCATAGTCTCCTCATCACGTTCATACCCTCGGTTGCTGCTGGCAAGTCTCACAAGCGGCGCAATCCTCGTTTTCATGACCTCCAGAGTCCTCTGTGTACCTGAACAGAAGTTTTTGTTCGTTTGGAACGACAGTGAAAGTTCAGTGTTAAGCCAAATACAGTAAGCCTAGCTAGTATTTTTGTCTTTCTCCTTGAGCCCAATCCAATGAAATTAAAGTCTAACCGAACAAATCTAAAACCTTCTGCTAGTTTCAGCCAACACCACGAATTTCATTTCCATTTCCCTGGTAGCATGAATCTGCACTTTGATTCATTAGACCTAGCCTAGTAGTCTGCTCATCTGATGGACAACTACAGAATGGTTTGCCGTTCCTTTTCTCTGGAAGGCCCACAAAAATAAAAAAAGTGAAAGACCTCATCTTGAGGAGTCACAGCTGGAATACACTCAAACACCGGATCGCGAAGTTGACACTTGGCCAGTTAGCTCTCGGGAGGCGAGTGATCATGAGTTTCTGGATAGGGATTTCAAAAGATAGAGCAGATAAAAAACCTTGCCGTCCCACCTTTTTTGGCACATCAATTGGCGTGTGTTTTACTGCAGTGACAAAAAGAGGCGTGGATATCTTGTGGGTATTCGAATACGCCGTGCTTCCGGTTAATGAAGCTATGTGTTGGGGTGATCACAGTGCAAGGCTTGAGTAAAATTCTGATAAAGCTAGTTAAATTGTGGCGATTGTTATGAATATAGCAACTTGTATTCCATGGTGACCAAAGACCACAATATATAGTACATGAGGAAGCCAAAAGGCTAGAATATAAAAGGCCAAAGGCCATCATAAAGGTAGAATGGGAAAGGCCAAAGGCATCATAAATATAACTCTAACACCCCCTCAAATGCAATGTGTGCAATAGCATTGCATTTGAAGAAGTGTAAAACTGGGGAAAAAATGATACTCCAAAATCCGCATCTTCAGAGTGTCACCGTAGTATGAAGAGTCTTCAAAAGCCTGTTGAGTCAAGCCACAATCGGTCGAAGAAGAGACCGACACAGACCAAGAGATGGTCAGAAGAACAGCATGTCACAAAAGATCATAGCACAACAAGCCCAACGGCCTAAAAAGCCCAACTGCAAAGAAATGTGCGTAGATCAATGACAAAGCAGCAGATGGCGCATCAGAGAAAGACACACACCACATCAAGAGAAGATGGGTTGTCAAAAGATGGCACATCAAAAGAATCAAGCATTGTGCACAAAATCATAGCCCAAGACAAGAGAATGGGCGTAGATCCACAATGCAAAGACATGCCACAGAAAACCTATACAAAGGACCAGGACCAGAAAAGAAGAGCAGGCTGACAAAAACAGGTATGTGAACTTTCATGACATGAGACACGAAAAAGAAACAGACTTGGTGGACGTAGGGGAAAAACAGAGCTCAAATGAAAGGCGCAAAGATAGAGTCGAAACGGACACCGTAGAGATCACCAAAGAGCAGGGAGATAGACGAAGCTAGTACCAAACTGGTAGCAGGGCACACAGCAGACACAACACCTTTTTTTTTGGAGCAGGGAGATAGACGAAGCTGGTACCAAACTGGATTCGGCGGCAGGCCATGAGCAGCAGTTGATTGGAGGAGAGACGGATAAATCCATCGAGGAAATTGCAGCACGCCGGAATTGAGGGAGGAGCAGTCAGCAGCACGGTGGAGAAAAGACGAACAGACGGGAAGAGAAAGAAGTCCAATCGGAAGAGCAGAAAGAGCAGGCTAGAGAAGAGACTTTCTTCAATTCAATCTGGAGCAGAGATTGAGTCATGCACGAGTTGCGCGTGCTAAAAAAATACCCAGTACTATGATACCACTAGTTGAATTTGGCGTGGCGCACGCCACGCCCTTGGTGAATATTTTTTTTTGTACAATATTTTTTCTGTTGAACAAAATGTTGGCCAAATTGAAATGTTCAAGCAGGTTTTTATTTTGTTATGGGTAGGTAGCATTTTTTTTTTTGAGATTTTTCGAAGTATTTTGTAGAATTTTCAAATTTTTAGCGGATTGAAATGTTCAAACATGGTTGTATTTCGACATCAATATTTAATTGAAGTCAGAGAAATCCATTTGAACGTGAATCCACATTTGAGGAAAGTTTAGTTGTATGGTGTGGAAATATTGGCCAAATTGAAATATTCACGTATATTTGTATTTTGTTGTAAATATGTAGAGTTTTTTCTTTAGTCTTTTTGATATATTATATGGAATATCGGAATATTCACACAAAAGTTGGCCAAATTGGTATTTGCAAACATATTTTTTTATGTTGGTATGAACAGGTAGCATTTTTTGTGAGCATTTTTTATACATTTTCTGTAATATTCAAATATTTGGTAGCTCGAAATGGTCGAATATGTTTGAATTTCGACAACAATATTTAATTCATTTTAGGAAAGATGCATTTGAATTACCTCTAAATGGTGACAATATTTGAACAGGTGGCATTTTTCGTGAGCATTTTTTATACATTTTGTGTAATGTTCAAATACTTAGTAGGTCGAAATGGTCGAATATGTTTGTATTTTAGCAGCAATATTTAATTCATTTTAGGAAAGATGCATTTGAATTACCTCTAAATGGTGACAATATTTGAATATTCCAAAAAAATTCTTTACCACAAGTAGCTTCTATGTATTTTTCTGATTGTTTTGATATATTATTTGTATTTTTCCAACGGATATATTCAGAGGTTTGATTTATACTTTGTTTGAATCTCAAAAATTGGTGAAAGTGGGTAGCTGTTCGTATGTTTTTTTTTTTTTGTTCTTCAAATGTTCAGATCTGGAAGCCGTTGAAATTTTTGAAGTTTCTAAATTAGAAATCTGATCATATAGCATTAATAGTTAACGTTTATTTTTTGGTGTCAATGTTGATATGTTTGTGATATTTCTGAACACCGGGGTAGGAGAAATTTGAATTTGAAGCTGTGCGCATTCAAATTTTGTTTGGATTTAAATGTGTCGACATTAGAAAGGAGAAGTTTACATTTACAAATTGTTTGAATTTCTAAATTGTTAGAAGTTGTTCGTATGTGATTTTTTTAGTGGTTTTTAAATGGTAAGTGTTGGAAGGCTTTGGAAATCTTAACAATTTTAAACCTGAACCTTCATCAAATGATGTAAATAGTCGTCGTTTTTTTTTTAGTTCATGAAAAACTTCGATTTTCAAACATTCAAACCCTAAACTCTAAAGTAGGCCCACTTGTCGGAATTCTACTAATTTCTGAAATTGTTGCTGGAAAAAAAGAATTCTGAGTTGTGGGTCAACAACTGATGGCATGCTCTAAACCCTTCTGAAGACTCCCTGGAATAATACGCTACGTCTTTCTTCAATTCCTCATGCGGGATATCCAATTAATCAGAATTCAGATTAAAGAGGGTCTTTTTCGTTGTCGTATCCTTTGTTTTTTCATGGATTGATACAGAATTTATCAACCCAATGATTTTTTCCTGCTTTTCATAATACGGTTGACCGCCATGTTAACTAATCGATCATGAAAAATTGGGAATGCAAGTAAAGTTTACTGTTTAAAAAAAATTGGGAATGCAAATAAAGTTTACTGTTAAAAAAAAGTTTATACTTCGAAATTTGTATTGTTGCGATAGTTTTGATTTTCTCCCCGCGGCATACGTCGTGCTCGCATGGTAAATTTCAATTTTGGAATTGTGCGCATCTAAAAAATGCTTTGTATTTTCTAAATAGTCGTATTTGAAATTGGACCGTATGTCATAAGTAGTCAACAATTATTTTTTGTTGCGAATTGTGTGGTATGTTTGTTCATCTATGTAAATTTAACTGTCAAACTACAGAAAGGTTAGTTCAATATGAACAGTTATTAGATTCAGCTCCATAATTGTAAGAAGTTCATTTATAGTATCGTTTCTAAATATTAATCTTTTTGGTTCATATCATGTACTTAAGGTTTTTCTTAAATAGCAAATTTAATCCAACAATCAGTGAGAATATATTGTGTGAGCATGCATTAAGTTCAATTAAAAATTCATTCCGTAATTAGAGAAAATGAATTTGCATTTTCTTTAAATATTTATGAAGGCATGCATTTTAAAATTTAACTACATAATTAAAGAGTTTTAAGTTATATTACCTCTAAATATGTTAGTACAATTGAAATCATCAACTATGACTCCAAATTGAAATGTGAAATCTGTAAGGAGATGAATTGTCAGTAAATATGTAAGCCTGGTGACCATGGGACAAGGCAACGAAAAAGAAAAGAGATTAGAAAAAAAATGAAAACATGTAAAAGAAAAGAAGTAATTTGTCATTTCGAATATCTCGAGATATAATTATGGAGAATGCAATTTGTGAGCATTCATCAAATCTGATTCAGTGTAATTAGGGAAAATACTTTAAATTTGGCAGCGCTTGCATTTGAAAGTTCTTCAAATTTGGAAATTATTGGGATTGTAAAAAAGTTTACGTTTAAAAGCTGGTTGGATTTCAAAAATTCGGTAAATTGGGAAGGTATTCAGATTATAATTCTTCTAACATTTACGGAACGTTAAGTTTTGGGGGGTTATTTAAAATTTTAGAAACATTTAAATTTAAAATTTTAATCGTATGGCGTACGTAGACACCATTTATTTTATTTTTCCATTTTGCTTTACTTTTTCTGCATTTTCATGGTGTGTAAATTTAAAGCTACTGAATTTGTAATTTGTTTCCCTTTTTCTGGAATTTGTGTCAGGCAGTGGGGCCCACCTGCCTTGATGTAAATTAGATTTGAAATAATTTGGATAATGTCCCAAACTATTTGGAATGGCTATTTTGTTTTCCATTTTTTTTTTTGAATTTGGTTCGAATTGATTTGGAGCTGTATTTTAAAATTTGCAAAGGTTTATTTAGCAAATTAAAATATTCAAAAATAAATGTATTTTGCCATAAATAGATAGCATGTATTCTTCTGATTATTTTGATATTTTTTCATATTTTTCTGGTGGGTACATTTGAAGTAATTGATTTTGCAAATTTAAACATTTTTCTGTAAAAAAAAAGCTGACACGTGGGGCCGCAGATGACGTCGTGCTGACGTCACCGTCATCGGCCGCCATTGCGGCCAGGGCAGAGCACGGCGGCGCCGGCGACGCGTCCGCGCGTTCCGAGACGCGCGCGTGCGCGCGACGGATGCGTCTCGACGCGGCGCGCTCGGACATGGCGGCGCCGCCGCTTCTTGTTCGCCGGAACGCCGCCGGCGTCGCACGGAAGCGGTGGAGGAAGCCGCGGCATGGCGCCGGCGATTCCGCCGCCGATGCGGCGTGCCGCCACGCAGCGCTGGGGGAGGAGGGAGGGGCGGCGACCGCGAGCCTGCCGTGGGCCGCGATTGGAGCGGAGAGGGCCGTGGCAGCGGCGATGCGCGCCGGTGGCGCCGCCGGCCGCGGGCTCGCGCGGGGAGAGAGAGAGGGGAGGGGCTGCTCTGCGGGACTTTTTGCACGGAGGTCCCTGAGATTTCGACGAATTGCAAATTGGTCCTCTGCGGGCGTTTTTTTAATAAAAATGTTAGGTCTGCTGTGTAATTGTTGGGCTTCCTTGTCGGATTTTGCAAAATGGCGTCGTGTTGTGAGGCTGGCAGGTGGGGCCCACCACGGCACTGTTCAACACTGTAGCAGTGAACAGTGCTTGCTGTAGTTTCTACAGTGCGTGAGGGCCTGCGGTGCCGAGAAATCTGCCGGCTTTTATATAGTTAGTAATGTTATGAATATAGCAACTTGTATTCCATGGTGGCCAAAGGGCACAATATATAGTGCATGAGGAAGCCAAAAGACTAGAATATAAAAGGCCAAAGGCCATCATAAAGGCAGAATGGGAAAGGCCAAAGGGCATCATAAATATAACTCTAACAGCGATAACCTGAAATGGTTATTAATACAACTCTTTTATCAACTCTTTTACCGGAGAAAATGTTTGAACAAATGTTTTAATGGCAAAGTTGGAGATTAGGACTTTGCATCCACCATATATTGTAAAGCCTATACCCCTCCATTGAAATCCAAACATGTAGCTGAGTAGACATTTCCCTTTGTGACTTGATGTGTCCGTTTTGTACTCATTGCTGCATCAACCTTCTCAAATCAACCCGAAGGAGAAGAACAAGTCTATCATGGTGTGTACCTCGATGGTGCTGACTTGGAGTTCTAGGTCCCATTCACGCTGGAGGATTCTTGTGGCGTGAAGTTTCTTTTGGTTGTAATGTAAACTTTGGGCTGCGACACCCCTAGTGTTGTAAAACATATTTTCTGTTCTATAATAAAGTTGAAAGTTGTACGCTGTATTGGCGATGTACTCACTTTGTGTTCGCAATTGAGAAACTACTAGGAAAATCAATCATTTCATCATAGCTCCGAAAATCGGGGTGTGACAAAATCTAATACCTGAAGTGATTATCTGGTTTGCAGAACTTCATTGTTATTATGGATGGTCATCTGAAATGGTCAGCAGACTGCAGTAGTGTTCACTAGCTAGTGGTTAACAGTAGCCAGCTCGCACTAGGACGGTTGACCTGCACTGGTGTCTGATGGCCATGCATATTTCGCTTCCATTTGTGAACTGAACTTGTACGGGTTGCATGTGCGAATTCAGATTCCTTACAGCCATGGTCTTCAAAATTTCTGCACACTTTAGCCCCCTCATTTTGTTGCGGCTTGTGAGCTCTGATCCATACTTTGTGGAGTCATCTTGTTCTTTGGAGATTTCATGAAGTTCAGAGAATTGATCATTCCAGAGGCGTTGTGCATGCTGCGTCGGAGAAGCGGGCGAGGGCAAGGTTACGGCCATAAATTATGGAGCGTCGTTGAAGAAACAATTTGTCCCGTGAATTTTCTTTGGTAAAATGCACTGTGAGGGATGTAAATACTAGTAAATCTCTGGTAAACAATTTTCTTTGGTTAGTACTGATGATAGTCAATTACAACTGATGGCTTTCAAAATCTGATCATATTCTCCATATGCTCTTCGTGTATACTGAATATTCCACTGCCAATTTCTCTTGAGTGACCATGACATGGATTATGTTTGTTTTTTCCTACTGACAAGATTTGGATGATATTTCAGGAAGCAAGTAAAGGCATTGGGCAATTTATTTTGCTTCAGCTTCCTTCAGGGCCTTTTCAGTGGTTCTATACTGCTGGAGGTAACTGTGGATTTCAGAGCTTCCCTACATTAGGCCTTCAAGCTTATAAGAACAGGTTAGATCATTCTGCTGTTTATCTTGGCCTGAATATCTGAAAGCAGAGTGAAGCATCCCGGTTCTATTTGGTCATAGCAACGTAATGTACTGGTTCTCACAATTTAACTCCCATTGAACTTCAAAAGGAGAACCGAAGATAAAGATGCCTGCCTAAATTGATCAGAAACTATTTTATCCTGAATTCATAAATGATAACGATGACTTTAAACTACATTGACTCCCAAGTGCTCTTTCAGAAACTCAATGACTTGAGCAATATCTGCGACGTCTCTTGATTCAGTAGCCTTCGAATAAAAAAACACGGAATTAGTAAAGGTATATTGCCAAATATCGAACGATGATACACTATTTCAAATGAGAACAATTGTTTCAGACTGGAGTCATACAAAGTACAATTCATATAAATTTAATTGGTCCACACAAAAATGAGTGTCAATGAAACTTCAACTGATGATATAAACATAACAGAACACAGAAATCACATTGTGCAAGGCAATTTCAGATCCAAGCAAGAACAACAGTTTATGCAAGATTCACCTAAAATTGCTAGCCCAAACCCATGGACGAATGAGTCCAAAATAAATAAATGCAAACTTGTTTAGGTTCACCCTTAAAGTAAGAACAATGAATTCTGGAAATCAGGAAAACTGCAATTTATATACAAACAGAACGAAATATGTTTCCATCTTTGATGAATCTCCTTAATCAAATAACGAAGTAGGATCACAATACTATCAATCTAGGCTCGTGACAGTTCATCAATTAAACCATTTACAGAAAAAGTATCAGGCAAAATAAGATATAGCACATGGTAACAGTATGCTAAATTCAGTTCGAAATAAGACAACCAATTACTCCAACTTGTTCAAGAATCTGAGTTCAAGAGGGTGTGAATAGTAAAAAAGCTATATAAATAGCAATATGTGCAGTTCAACACACTGAAGGATTGTGAAAAATCATGTACATAAACATGTATGGGCGACATAGAGAATTGTACCTCTTGAAGAAGTACCCTTCATTTAGGCTTTATATCAGCAGTTTCAGACAGCCTGACAATTTGTTGTCTGGATGGATGTCTCCTTGTGACTTCCACATCTTATGTGCAAGCTGAAGAGAAAATATTGCCGCTTCATGGATTTCCTCTTCTTTTTCAGTGTCAAGTCCTGTTGTGCCATCTCTGCCCTTGGCTGGCATCGATGCCCCGTAATTGCTAAAAGCGACGCGCCGGACGCTTTGCTCCCTCGTCCCTACCAGGCTACCACTGTCTGCATTGCCGTGCTTCCCTTCTTCCCTCCATCTCCTTCCAAAATTGAATTGGAGAGGACGCGAATTGAAAGCAGAGACTACAGCTCATAAGCTCATTCAGTCGAATCCAAGTACCAAAATAGTACTGCTACGCATTACCCCCATTTGGCATTTCTCAATCATATGTACATACGTCCATGTGAGGTCTAGGCACCTTTCTTCTTTTCTACACACATACACCTGGAGAACCACATACTCCTAATGGCATGCCTCGCAGAAGATTGGAGAAAAATGGGAAATGACGGAGGGAGGGAAACTGGGAGAAGAAGAACGAAAGAACTCTGAGCTGGAGTTCACATTTCTCAAGCTACAGTCTATGTTTCAGAGAGAAATGCCGCAGAACAACAAACAGGGGGGTGGTGTTCGCTTGGCTCGATCGATCTTTTGAAGATGAGCTTGCCTACTGCACTGGCGCTTGTAATGTCACGACGATTGCGCTAACGACGGCATGCCTGCCATCGCTCCACGTCAGTGCCCCGCTCGTCACCTGTGAGCTCCCAGGCTCCATCTTCTTGGCCGGCATCGGCGTTTCGGCCTCAACATGCACCGTGAAGCTGAGCTTCTGCCCGTCGCGCCTGAACACCAGCTGCTGGGGCTGTACGGTCACCGTGCTCCCCTCGGGTGCCCTGATGGTCGCCCGGTACACCGACCTGCCGCCGCCGACGTTGGTTACCGTCCGGATGAAGTGGGTCTTCATCGTCGTCGTTTTGGTGCCATCCGCGACGAACGTGGCAGACAGAGACGGGTAGTTAAGGTTCCCGGCGTGGCCAGCGCGGCGTGCACCGTGGCAGTCAGCCTGGCGCCGCGTGATCGCCCGGATGTTCTGCTCGGTGTAGTTGAGGTTGCAGAGGAAGTTGACGTAGTCTGCCGGGGTGATGTCGTAGACGAGGCCAGGGTCCATGGCGCGCATCGGGTCGACGTGCCCGGCGCCAAAGTCGAACGCGTCGGTCACCTTTCCGGTAGACTCGTTGATCATGGTGCCGTTGCTGTTGTCCTTGATGTAGGCCGTGGTCATGAGCGCTGACTTGATCGCCGCGGGGCTCCAGGTAGGGTGTGCTGCCTTTAGCAGCGCGGTTAGGCCGGAGATGTGCGGGCAAGCCATGGAGGTGCCCGAGAGGATGTTGAATTCTGTCCGGCGGCCATCGGAGGGAATGCTGGCAGGGCCAACGCCACTGGGCCATGCGGCGAGGATGCTCAGACCGGGGGCTATCAAATCCGGCTTGAGTATCTCTGGAGATTGGGGGTTTGGGCCACGCGCCGAGAACGCCGCTACCATCGGCGCTGGGTGCACGCCAAGGTGAGTTCCTTCGAAGAGGATGGTACCCGTGGCCGGCTTCTGCGGAGTGGACGACGCTATGTACTTACGGAGCTTCTCGCCGGATGCAGCACCAACGGCGGTGGCGGGGAGTACGTGGCAGTCAGCTACTAGGCCCTCGCCGTCGAACACACCGTTGGCAAGCACCATCCCCACGGCGCCCGCGCGCTGAACCACGTCACCTTTGGCAGCGCGCGAGTTCACGCCGCGGTCGCAAACCACGATCTTTCCGCGCACGGCGGCCTGGTCCAGCGATCCGTCAAGGCACATCGACGCCGAGTAGCCGTCCGCGGCGGCCCCGCTGCTTGTCCCTGCATATACCAGCTCGTACATCTTGCCGGACTGGAGCACGGGCCCACCGTAGACGCTCACGCCGTCCAGCACTTGGCCGTTGCCGAGGCGCACGTTGGCCGGGAAGGCCCGATCCATGGACCCAGCGCCTACGGTGGTCATCCAGGGCGCCACATTGGTGACTGTGAGCCCACCGGGGCCGCCATTGCCGGCAGAAGCGGACACAACGATCCCAGCCTCCGTCGCGCCGAAAGCCCCAATTGCGATGGCATCGAGGTAGTACGGCACGACGACACCGCCGACGCTGAGAGAAACGACGTCGACACCGTCGGCGACGGCGGCGTCGAAAGCCGCCAGGATGTCCGAGTCGAAGCAGCCGCCCACCCAGCACACCTTGTAGGCAGCGAGGCGCGCCTTGGGAGCCATCCCGGATGCCACGCCGCGCGCGTAGCCGAGGGTGGACGCCGGGAACACGTATCGCCCCACAGCGATGGACGCCGTGTGGGTACCGTGCCCGTCGTTGTCGAGCGGCGACCTGATCTCGGCCGTCTCGTTCATCCGGCCAGAGGTGGTCTCGTACCCGGCGGAGAAGAACCGGGCGCCGACGAGCTTGCGGTTGCAGGAGTTGGGCGGGAACCCGGGCCCCGAGGCGCACACCCCGCGCCACTTGGGCGGCACGGGGCCGAGGCCCCTGTCGTTGAAGCTGCGGTGGGTGGGCGAGATGCCGGTGTCGATGATGGCGATAACGAGGTCGGAGCCGAAGTCGGAGTCGGCGAGGATGGCCGACGGCGGCGAGGACAGCAGCCCAAGGAACCGAGGGGAGCGCGTGGTGGCGAGGTGGCGGACGCGCTCCGGCAGCACGGCCGCCACACCAGGAGCGCCAGCCAGCGCCGCCGCAGCCGATGGCGACATCCGCGCGGAGAACCCGTGGAGCGCGGCGGAGTAGGTGTGGATCAGCGGGCCGCCCTCTGGCCAATCCCCACCCCCGGACGCCGCCAGCACCGCCGACTCGTACCAGTGCGCGTGCGTTGGGAAAGCTGAAGGCTTGGCATCAGCATCCATGCGTACGATGTACGTCCTCGCCCCTCCTCCTCCATCCTCTCCGCCGCGGCCGCCAGAGACGCTGGCCACGACAGCAAGGAGAAGCAGAAGGAGCAGAGGGCGGAATGCCCACGCCAGCACCTCCATTGCGCAACGGCGGATCGGGGCAGGACGAGAAGGGATTTGGGATTGGGGATAGGGGGAGTGGAGTGGAGTGGAGAAGCGAAGGGGAAAGCGCAAGGCGCCTCGGGTAAAGAAGACACCGTGGTGCTGCCGTGGTGTACAACAACAGAGAGATTTTGGTCTTGATCGTCTGCTCCGGTGTGGCCGTGCGTGTGACCCTCGCTGCGCTGGACGAGAGTGTGCAGAGACGCGTCGGCAGGGAAGGATATGGGCCGATCTCTGTGGGTCAGCATTTGTTTGGACTCTGGATTAGTTCCTTGTTAGTCCATTTGTCTGCATTGTCTCAAAAAAAAAGTCCATTTATCTGTACTCTCTCCCAAAGAAAAGAAAAAAGTTGTTTGTACTACTCTGGAGCAATCATCGTGCTAACAGATGCCGTTTTTCCGAGTCACGGGTTAAATGAATTTTTGGTAGATTGGGCGTGTGGATTTGGTGGTATTCACCGTTGAAGGGCGTGTAGGTGTCTCCCCTGATACGATCCGTGTTGAAGGAATCGCAGCATCTTCCAAAAATATCTCATGCAGCTCGCTGTCTAACCCACATACGTCGATGACTAGATCAATCCAAACAGACTTAAACATTTCTACGGAAGATAATGTCTCATTTTGTAGTAAATCTAAATTTCTTGAACTTGTTGGAAACCCTTTTCAACAAGTCGAGCTTAGTGAGTGTAGACTTTCCCATCTGTGTATGTTTGATTATTATAGATCCACTTTCATTCGATAGCCTTCAAAGCCTTCCCATGGGTCCATCAAGTTTCAAACTTGATTCTTGTACATGGATACCATCTCAGTTTTCATGGCTTCTTGCTATTTGATGGATTCAGGGGCCATCATTTCTTCATTGTAAGTTGTAGTTAAATCGTTGTCCAACAATAATGCCTCGCCTTAATATCAATGTCGTTTCGTGTGAGCCATGATTTACCTCGGACTCAGCTTACAACTTTGCCAAAGTTCATTCATCACATGTAGAATATTCCGTCTCTATCACAATGGGAGGTTCTAGAATAGCTTCTGGTGCCGCGCCACTCTGGTATGACTACGAAGATTTGCTAGTCTTGTCAAGTTCCATTGTCTTCCCATTAACCCTTTTTTCAAGAAACTATTTCTCGAGAAACATACCATCCTCTACCAGAAACACATTTCCCTCGGTGCGGTTATAAAAGTAACACCCGATGGTTTCTTTGGGGTAACCTATGCAGACACATTTGTCTGATTTGGGATCGAGCTTTTGGTTATAATTTTTTTACGTTAACTTTAAGAGAAGATAATTCGGTTTTCTTCCCATGACATATCTCATGCGGTGTCGTTCAACGGATTTATATATCGCTCTATGAAGTGTAAAAGTTGCAGTCTCTAAAGCAAATCCCCATGATAATGGCGGTTCGGCTAAAGACATCATTGATCTAACCATGTCCAATAATGTTTGTTTATGTCACTCAGATACTCCAGTTTTTTAGGCGTTCGAGGAGGAGTAAGTTTTTGAATGATCGTGCAACTTTTTAGATGTTCGCTAAACTCGTAACTACAGTAGTCTACTTAATGGTCGGACGTAAACCTTGATTTTCTTGTTATGAGGATTCTCTACCCCATGCTGATTTTTTTTTTAAACTGTACCATTGTTTCAGACTTGTGTCTCGCCAATATAGCCATATATACTCATGCTATCGCTAAATCTTGTGTAGAGGAATTCACCTCGTGCACACAAGCTCATTGGTCCGCACACATCTTTGTATGTACGATTTCCAACAATTCGGTAGCCAGTTCAACATAGTTTGTAAACGTCATTTAGTTATATTTATCACAAGACAACGTTTGCAGGTTCTGAATGATACATAATCAAATTATTCAAAATTTCATCATCATGGAGATTCTTCATGCATTTTTTCCCATATTACCTACACGAGGAGTCCCACAAATATGTGGTATTCAAATCATTAGTCTTTTGAAGTTTAGCATCAGTGTTCTAGATGTTTGTATCAATGGGATTAAGTATAAGTAATCCATTCATAATAGGTGCATGAAAAATTAAGAAATTATTCATAAAAATTGAACAAGCATTGACCTTCTTAGGCGCCTTCGTTCTTCACCTTGAACCTTAAAATTTACCTTCTTAGTGCACTTAGGCTTGTTCTTAAAAGTGAATAGTTTTTGCCAGATTATCCCATGATTGGGGTACTTCCATGTATCTTTCTCAACAGTTTTCAGCATGAGTTCATCTGAATGTTTTGTTCATCCGGTGCATGTTGTAATTAATTAATGATAAAGCCACGATAGCTAGAGCTAAGCAAGGATAACCGAGAGGGCGGAGAATGTATCTCTTCATCAACAGGAAGTAAATCTCATCCTTAATATATCTAGTACCTGAACATACTTTCCAGTGGACGCCGGTTATGGAATGACTTTTGCCATTCTCTAAGTACCACTTCTATCATCTCTTTCAAATTGATGTTCCAATATCTTCTTGTCATATTTTCCACACTTTCTTTTGATTCTTTTTCATACTACCATTCCATTACAGATTTTTTTTTCTTTTTGAAGATTAAGAAAGATACGAAATAGATTGAAATAAATAATAATTGTTCCGAAGGAACCTTCTACTGAGAGTTGGCCATAGATACATCATATAAACATAACCTTAATGGATTAACGGACTTATTTTAATTATTAAAATAATAATATAATATTTGACATGTTTGTGTTCTAAGTTCAAAAGTCTAGTAAAGTAAAAAAATATCCTTTATGTATCCTTAAATCGAATAAATGGGGGTAAATGGGGATTCACGTGTCTGATAGAAATTGTGGAATCTGAAGAAACTAATTCTCTATGGAGATCCTTTGACATGATACTTTCATGGTCGTAGGATGTTTAGTAACGAGAACACAGAAATTCCTGACGACTTATTGAAGACATTTATTGTTGTACGTCAAAGTGTTTGCCCAACACTATGATACACTCAACAATGTGCCATCATGAATTATGACATCCTCATAACATATTACTCATGCCCATGGTCAAGAAAACAGGGTCATCGCATTAATAAACGAGTCCAGAGGCCTGGATAGAGATCTGGGTTTGGTGCTTATGACACCAGACATGTAATTAGATTTGCCTTTGAATCTTCACATTCAAAAAATATTAAAACTTTAGCATATAATCACAGTCTATTTAATCATTAACATTAATAAAATATAATAATAACAACTTTATTTTTGCCACTATGACACATTTCCAAGAGACGGTGTGTGACCACGCGCGTCGCATCAGGTCGTCATGCGCGTCCGTCGTGGTGCCACACTCGTTTTCTACCTCCAACCCAGCCATTCCAGTGTGGGTGCTGGCACGTGGAGACGCGCTGGACCTCTAAGGTGTTGATCGGCTCAAGGCCACGCCTGCGCCTAGCCCGACCTGACGACCCAGCTCGAACCCGGCCGAGAAAACCTGGGCCAGGTCGGGCTTGTGTTCGTGCTAGGTTTGGGACTGAAATTTTAGCCCGTTGAATATTTTGGGCCGGGCTAGGACCTGGTTAATCATGTTGTTTACACGGAGGCCTGACTCGGCCCAGCCTGAAACTGCTCTCAGGCTCAAATTTTGTGTTTTCGTTCGGGCTGGGTCGGGCATGGGCTTAGGTTTTTCATGTATGGCTTTTGAGGCCCGACCAAACCGAAGTCCCATGCGTAGCCACGCCCTATCTCCATGCCCATCCTTGGACCTAGCCGTTCACACACGGCGCCAACGCTAGGCGGCGGCGAGCAGCAACTATATCAACTCCAACCATGGACCAAATCCCGCTTGGACAGGCTGGCATGTCTTGCCACACCTTCGTTGCAGGGATGGGCCCCACTAACGACGATGCCTTTCGCCCTGCAGCTTGCCACTTTTTGCCACTGGTCACCACGGACAAAGCGCTAGGTCAAACCAGCATGTAAGCCATGGTGCGGGCTGGCCCGATGTTCACTGACGTCGAAGAACACGAAGAACGCAAGAGGGGAATGAAGGGATTTGCGGAAGAGCACGTGGATGGAAAACACAAGGCAAGCAGAAGATACACGGTAAAACATGTGAGGTCAATTACCCATCAACAATCCCCAAACGAGAAGTCCACCGGATCTCAAAAGCAAACCAATCTCACCCTTGCTGAAACCAGCTGGTCAACCGATCCAATAGAACCTTTTACAAGGAAGATTGGTTAAATCTCTCGAAAAAGAGTAGGCAGTCCAAGAGGTACCTCGACTCCAAACCCGACATAGGGGGAGCATCTAATTTTCAAGTCTAATCCTAGTTCTGAGCTAGGAGGGGTATATATAGTGCTAGAGACAAAAAAGTAAAGTAGGTGGGATATAAGGCCCGAGGCCTGCTTCCGTACATCCCCCCCCACTCAAACAGTTTTCTCTAATTAGTTAATTAAATTGATTAAGTCTGTTGGCCCGCCAAAGCCCGCGCCCTGTAACCCGCGTATTCTTATACCGTATACTGCAACCGTTCCGCACCCACGTCCGATCGCACGTGCGATCTTGACATCTCGTCTCTTTCTTCTTCCTCCAACTATTCCCAATTTCTGGGTCCTAATTCCGCACGGTTAACGGCCTGCTCGGTACGCCAAGGACGATGCAGCCACAGGAAACGTTGCGCCAGCGCCGGCACCAAGCGCGTCCTCGTCTCGTGTCGCACGGGCGGGCATTGGCCACGGCGAGCTCGACGAATGTTACCATCCGTCGTCAGGTGCCGTGACACAGGTCGACGCACATTCGGTCCGCCAAGCAATGCCACCGGTACCTCGGGCTGCTGCAGACTCAGCGACGAGAAATATGCATGAAGTTTGTACTTGATTGCTATCAAGATTTAAGTCCAGATGCCACCAGTGACTACGGATCTTCCTTTCATATAATCATATTACTACTAGTACACAAAAGATCGAAAGAAAGCCTGGCGATCTGCACGCCATGGATGCTAGAGCATAGGCCTGGGCGTAGCGTTGCCACCGGCGCCGAGTGTGCCGGCGACCTCCTACTCGGGTTCGTGCCAGCCAGTACCACGCCGTCGTTACTGCCGGGCGCGGTCGCCGTTGCTCCTACCAGGTCGCCGAAGATTCTGCCGGCGCCGGTCGCCGTCACTCTACCAGTTCGCCGTCGATCCTGCCAGCGGGCGCTCGCCATTGCTCCTGCCGGGCCGGAACCGCTGAGACCACCACGACTACAGATTTCATACGCACACGATTACGTACATGTACGATGCCTAGACAGCCAATTGGGCCATACGAGTTTATACAGGGTTTAATACAAGTTAATTAATCTTTTTAATTGGGTAAAGACCATCATGCCCTCAATTATGAAGGGGTATAGATCAATCACAGCCCTGGTTGTATTTGAGTTTGGTGGGGGGTGTACCGAAGCAGAAGTATAGGCCCAAAGTGCCACGGCTGCGCACAGGGAGGTCGCTGGATCATCTGGCATTTGGAACGCCAGATGGTGTGGTGGTGTGGTTCTCGGCGTCTGAGGCTCCACGCGCCAAATCATCTTGCACGGGCGGCATGGTCAACCCCTGCCGGAGTGTTACGGCACCCATCTGGCGGATGCGGATGCGGGCAGGGCTGCGAGGCGTCGGATCGTCTGGTAGGTGGTGCCGGATGATCTGGCGGCACCTTCAGCCCATTTCTTCTTCATCATCTTCATCCACGGCTTGGCCATCTTCTTGGGCATCCTCTATCGCCTCTTGGGGTACATCGTCGGCGTCTATGCTTACTTCCTTAGCACACACAACAAACTAGTTTGAGGTAGCAATTAGCAAACCGTCCATGAAATCATCATGTCCCTTGCAATATTCATTTTCCGATAATGCATCATCGTGGAAGTCATGTGGAATCAATACCAGATAACAACCACACAGATAGAGTACACAGATACTCCTTGGTTTCCGAGATTGCCAAGAATAATAGATCGACTCCTTCTGTTTCAGCGTTACGTCCAACTTTCCTTGTAACCATTATCGATTCCTCTCCCCCGACTCCTCTCTCCCCCGAGGCGGCGCCGCCGCGCCGCCCCCGGGGAGCTCCCCTCCACACCGCCCTCCTCCCCTCCCCTACAGCGCCCCCTCCTACCGCCGCCGTCGCGAGGACGCCGCGGGGTAAAGCCCCTGTGGTGATGCGGCGGTGGCGGCGCAGTCCTCCGCCTGCGGGAACGTGTGGGGGCGGCGGCGTCTACTCCCTCCTCGTCCAAAGGCAGTGCACAGCGGGGTGGCGGTGGCCAGGGGATCTCCGGCGGCCGGCGGCGGATGAGATCTTGGCTGTGGTGCGATATGATCTGGGTCCGAGGGGTTCAGATCGTGATCCACAGCGGCTGCGCCTCGTCTCGACAACGGCAAGAAGAGACCACCCTGGGTCTTCTTCGCGGCATGAGGACGTCGGGGTCTTTGGCCCGGGCATGGTGGTGGTGGCTGCCTTCTCCTCCGAAGGCGGTCGACCAGGCTGTCTGCTTGCGGCAGGGAGGCGGGAAGGCGGTGAGGAGACGGCGGCGTGCCGCCGGCGACCGCGGGGCCACGGTGTGGTTGGATCCAATCTGGGCTTTCTGGACGGATCCAATCCGAGTACTGTGGGGTCTGCAGTCGGGCAGTGCTTGTCCCCTCCGATGCTATCCCGCTGGAGTTCTTAGCCGGGCGGCGTTTCCTTTGCTGCTCCGACCGGCGGCGTGGGGGTCTGCCCGGTGTGCTCAATAATGGCGGTGGTCCTTGGTTCTTTTTCGCGCCAAGATGAAGATCTACCCGATGTTGGTCCCCATCGAACTTACTGGACGGTCGTGTTCCGGAAGGCTCCGCCGGCGAACTCCATTGGGCGTTTCATGCCTGGAGATTGCTGGATCGGGTGGTATTCGGTCGGACGCACCCATGTTTTATCTGACCGTTTGGTTTCAGAGGGAGCGCTTTGAAGCTCTGCTGGCTGGTAATATCATGGAGCACGTTTTCTCGTTCCATGGTGCTGGCGGAGAATGACATGGAAGGCGAGTTCTGAGGTCTGGCAATGGTGGTTTGATTCTTTGTGCTGATGAGGAATTGGCTTGGTGTTTCATGACTTGGAGCAGCGGCATGTAAGTGGGGGCGACAACATACGTGAAGCCCAACGTCCTACCTTTCAGGGTGAAAACCCAAGGTCTGGCCTTAATTGGTTGTGCCTGACAGTGGTCTTGCTGAAGACATTGTTTTGAGAGTGAGGATTATCTTCAGGGTGAAAACCCAATGCCTGGCCTTAATTGGTTGTGTCTGGCACTGTTCTTCTTGAAGGCGTTGCTTTTGAAGATTTGGACATCAGGTGTTGTTTTTGTGGTGGTTGCGCGGCTGCTGCAAAGACTGTAACTCTTTAGCGGGACTTTTCTTTTTATTTCTTCTTCTTTTTGTCTTTTGGCTGTGTGCATCCGTAATGGCTTCGGTTATTGCGTTGTTGCAGAGGCTGGGTGCATGTTGTATCTTCTCGATATTAATAAACACTCTTTATCTTAAAAAAAACCATTATCGATTCCTTCCGTACATACACCTCCCAAATTCCCTGCTGTAAGTCCTAATGAACTCCCTATGAAGGCTGGAACACAGGAAACTATGCCAAAAGAAAGCAAGCAAGAAGCTTCCGCTCCGTAAAACAGCCGCATGTGGGGTTCTAGGCTTCTAGCGCGAGCCGCTGATGCTTTGGTTCCTGCCTGCAATACCCTAAAACCCCAACCTAATCCACTCGGGCCGTCTCTTCCTCCTTCTCCCACTACGTAAATATAAGCCGTCGATCGCACCCTGCAGGCACGCGCACCTCAAAACCGCAACAAAGGAGAGGCGATCGAAGGGAACGATCAGCGCGTTGCGGATCGATGTCCGCCGCAGCGGCGGAGAGCGGCGGCGGGAAGGGGGCAGGACGGAGTGCTTCAAGAAGACGCCGTGGACGCACGAGGAGGACGAGGCGCTGCGGCGCGGGGTACGCGAACACGGGCCCAAGAACTGGGACGCCATCGCGCGCGCTGCCCGGGCGCGCCTCCAAGTCGTGCCGGCTGCGGTGGTGCCAGCACCTGGCCCCGGAGCTGGACAGTCGCCCCTTCGCGCCCCGGGAGGACGAGGAGATCATCCAGAAGCAGCGGGAGTTCGGCAACAAGTGGGCCACCATCGCGCGCTACCTCCCGGGACGCTCCGACAACGCAGTCAAGAACCGCTGGAACACCGCCCTGCGCAAGCAGCAGCAGGGCGCCCGCGACCCAGAGCCAGAGGATGTCGCCGCCGCCGCCCATGGCCAGGACGGCTCGGACCTCCCGGCGTGCCTCGAGCTGTTCCCCTTGATGGCCGGGGGCACGAAGGAGGCTGACGTCGCCACCGGATTGACGCTGGGATTGCGGGGGATGGGCGAGGTGGATGCCGTGGACCTGACTCTGAGCCTTTGACATCCTGTGCGTCCGTGTAACTAGTTACTCGTTTAACCGGCGAAATCGTGGGGCAAGGGCGACTTTTGGCATCGTGGTACGGACGTACACATACTGACATACGCGGGATAGATTGTTTTGCGCCGGCCGGACCCAGCGAATGTGTGCACGTACTTTATGCTGCATGGTGTAAAATTTTGTGTGGGGTACTTCAAATCTCAGATTTAACACTCACGTTTCTCGTTTAAGGCAGAATATTTTAGTGGGAGTCCATGTTCCCGTCCATAGCGAGGTGTCCGTGATAACTTCATCAATCTCAACACGACCCATCGGCTCAGTCTTTCATATGTACTCATAGGGGTAAGAGTGTGCGTGCGTTCGTAGCTTTGTGCGTGCGTGCGTTCATAGCGTTGGAGAGGGAGGAGCACCGCTATCGCATTTTCCTTCGCAAACATCGGCAACAAGTAGTGCGGCGTGCAGAAGGCCTTTTGGTTCACCTTAGGGCTATAGTTGGATTTGTTTGTGCTAAAAAAATCTAGTTCTATGTTAGTATGAACTATGTTTGGCTGGTGTATGAACTATGTTTGATCAATGAAAATATAGCACCATGGCATTTTTGAATTTCCAGTACCAATTTCCGCACCCGTTCTGTGTGATGCATTTGCAATGCCTGATGCATTTGTAAACTGTTTTGAGGGTTTAGATTTTTTTGGGATCTGCTAGAGTCTAGAGATGTTCTAAGCGTGCACATGCGATGCACGAATAAGTTAAGACATACTCAAACATATCATTCTTCGATATCTACTGTCAAAAACGTCACCCTACTTAACTATTACTCCATCCGTATCAAAATTTATGCCTAGATACATGTGTGCAGAAAAAGGATAGAAAGTCTTATATTTTGATACGGAGGGAGAGTAGTAATAAAGCTAGCCATGGTGACCTTCCTTAAAAAAACGAATGTGATCTGAGTCGAGAAACTGCGACGCCCTTGAAAATAAGCCAACCTAATTGGCGTATCTAAGCTGTTAGAAACACCCGTTTGGTACCTTTCAAGATAACTGCCTTCTATCGTTATGCTTTGGAAGAGATCTTCAATAGAAGCAAAGCATACCACAGATAGTTTGGTACAATGCACTTTATGTCATAATATAGAAGTGGAAGCGGGGAATATTCCTAACAAAGCTCCCCCTCCTCCTTGCGTCCCGTGTGGAAGGGCTCTCGCTCAACGGATCAAAGGTACGCCAGGGATAAGAGGCTGATGACCCCCATTTAGTGGGACCCCCAAAGGGATAGATTTGAGTGTAAGTTTTCAGCATTTATGACAAATTTACCCCCGAGCTGGCACCGTTGGATTTGGCCCCATTTCTCGTACAGCTCCATGATGCTCCGCTACGACGAGGTCGACACCGTGGATTTGCTCAGCAACGAAGAGCGGCGGAACACCAGTCCGGAGGGTAGTCGGCCAGTCGCTCGTCGGAGTTCGTCCGCGGGAGTATGGAGACGCCCCATTTGTTTTTTAATATTAGCTGCTGTGCACAATTGCTGCTTGCTTATGGCAGAAGAATTTTGGGTCGGGCACAAACTCACTTTTTATTAAATTATAGATGGCAATAGCCTTCTAAAAATTAACATGGACATACATCTACCACTTACAAAGAAAAAGATCCCGTTTCTGGTCGTACGTTTATACACCTGACCTAACCAAAATGAAAAATTACCTACAAGCGACGAGATGACACTTAAACCTGATATGTCTACCATATACAGACAAAAGAGTGAAAAAAAAACTAGCCTTAATTACAGTTGCAAGAACATACATACACCCTGCATACACACATGATTCTCGAGATGGGATTACGGAATCTGCGAGTGCAACCGGATCTGTGCAAATGAGCACAGGAGAATACAAAGTCCAACCTGAAGATCATTTCAATGCCACCTGAGTAGCTAAATTGACCAGACCAGTATTTCTCATGATTGGATTAGGACCAGATCCGGCACCCTCCGTCGCAATAACGCAAAAAAACATATTACTCTTGTGAAGCATTTTGAGAATCATCTTCACAATTACTTGACGATGATTGGTCCAGGTTGATTATTGCGGCATCCATTGTTCAGGAATCACGATAAAATAAGCAGACATGGCTTTCCTAAACCGCTTCTTGTACTGCATTGGTGAGACTACCGTTGGAGCAGCATTCTTTGGTCCACCAAGAATGCCAGAAGATTTCACCCATGTCTCGAGGTGCTTGTCCCACGTGTACTGTCTCATAAAATCAATAATTCCCAGGACTAGTTCATGTTTCTCCTCATCGACACCCACAAGTAAGGAATAATCCATTACATCAATTCCCTGAAAGAAAGCCATTACATCCTAAATCAGTTAGGGAAAAAAATATCCTACTACCGGGTGTAGTTACGCCCATGTCTCATCTACTAACATGGAGTAGAATCTATATATACTACTTTATCACGCTCAGTAAATCCATATGCTATATAGATGTTTGGCATCAGGGCCAGTTATGAAAGGCTGCCATACAATGGATAGCACTATGTGATATAACGCATTTGTGGAATTGTGATACAGTAACATAGCTCGAGTCAACAGTTGATGCAAAGTGTAAAGATGCTATGGAAATAAATCAAAGCTACACAGAGGGAATAACATCCACCAAGTTCTATGTTTATGCATCCTAGAAGTACTCATCCGGCAAATATTCAGTGACAAGGTACATAGCAGTTTGGTTTCGTTGTCCATAAAATAGTAAATGATTTTCCACATACTGGCAAAGGGAAGGCATAATCTGCCATTTATGGCTTATATTAAATATATTCCATGCATGAAACAGATAACTCTCGTTGTGAGCATAACTTACTGCTAGAAAAGAAGTATCATTCCAAACAGCTCTTTCCAGAAGCCGCTTCGCCTTGTTCCCAACAAAAATTGGTGACGTTGGCATTGCCTCAATTAAGTTCTGATCGAGAAGGACCTTGTTGTTGCTGGAGTCTGCATTATACCTTGATCTTGAAGATCCCTTGAGATCATAAAGCCTCGTAATATTTCGTCCAAATAAAAGATTTTCCATCACAAGCAAATCCATTTTTGATTCCTTGCCACCTTTCAGGTGCTTAATTGTAACCTAAGCAAGAGCACAACCTTTTTAGTACTACCAAGTACGGAGGTTAATCTACCTAGCAAGGCTTGGAAGCGGAAAATCATTTTCTTGGAGACTACATATCACATACTTGCATGGATAGAAAAACTATAATTGCTGCCTGCACTAATAGCATTGTTTCCAAAAGATTCTTAGCAGCCATTGCCATTTCTCAAAGAAGCCTATACTTACTCAAAGATATTAAATTCTCTATAATCCAAGGATAAATGAAGTTTCTTCCTCATAATTAATGTGCGTGCCAATAAAAATATAAACAGGAGAAATAAAGGTCCTATGAACATACCTGATAGATTCCCAGAATCTTTGCAAGGGATGTAGGGCTTCCAGTGCTTATGGACTCTGACAAATATTTAAAATAATCTGGGCCAAACTGAAGGAATGATTCAAGCTCTGTTTTCGTGACCTGCTTTATTATAAATCTATCATCCAGAGATTTCGCAAAGAACACATTGCTTTTGCCACCTTGTGCTCCCCATTTCTTGCAGCGACTGATAGATCTTACAAAATCAAGCTCTGATGGACAACAAGACCTTCTGAGTGCTTCAAAGCTTTTTGCATGATAGCATGTCACAGTATATTTAACTTTCCCAAGTGGCCCACCATCTTCAAAAGAAACTCTGGAGTGCACTAGATCAGGAGCAATGGACACTCTACTGGAAGATATTGATGAGGAGAAATCGTCAGAGGATCCAAAATCCTCAAATAAATGAAACGGATTAAAATTTCCTGAATCGTATACAGGCAACGGAAGTGAAGAATCTGCACTTCTTTATTTTTGCTGCTCTCAACTGACATTTGGAAGTGATACATAGGTGAAACAAGTGCATACGAAATTATACTAGTCGGTTCATCATCAAATACCGGGATAACAACATCTTTAGCTCCAGTTGGCAGAAAAAGTCTTGCTCCACCTTGCTGCGATAGCTCGCGAAACAATGAAATGTATACAGGATTGTAGTCGGCCAAGTCCCAAATGTCGGTGCTGTGCCAGAGTTTGTGTTCAAGGAATTATAAAATGTCATGTATGGCATTTTAAGACAGCTTAGCAAGTCTTCTACTGTATCCCCAGACCTGACAGATAAAGCAGAAGTATGGTGCGGTATTGCCTTAGCTTGTTTTTTTACAACGGCAGCTGTACCTTCTAGCTGAGCTAGAGGCTTCACCAAGCTTGCATCAGGAGCAGGTCCATTCTCACCTCTCCATTTTGCATCAGTGTGTCTGAAATATCAGTAGTTACTGGGAACTGGCCTTCAGAAGAAACTCTACGGACGCCGGCGTTGGATTCTTGATGATCCAAATGATCTTTGACACTTGCACTGTTTGCATGGCTGATTTTAGCTCTTGTATTTTCAGTACCATTCAACTCTTCAATGTTTTTCAAGCAAATTTCATAAGATCGATTTGCTGGTTAAGCCCCTCATCATCGCATGAAATGGGCTTGGGCACTGTCTCAAGGATCCATCCTCAGCATTTGAAACAACTTCGGTGCCCTTTGAGTTCTTCTCCAACTTTGTGTTTGTATTGGTATCAACTGATCTATCTTCCAAATTCTTATTTCCAACTCGTAAACCTCCTAGAGCATCACAGTACTTGCCACCTGAGGTTGCTATGAAACTTAGTCGTTGATCCCACAAGTAACACAGAAATAGTAGCTGCCTCCTTAGTTTGTTAACCTCAAGAATATCAATGAATAACTGCCCCTTTCTGATTTCCTTTTTCAGTAGATTCTTTAGTGACTCCTGAAGATGAATGCTCCAATAATCAGAATACTACTTTAGGTTGAGCTTTTCTTTTTTCACCGAGCTTAAGTGTGACAATGGTTTCGTAACAAATCAATTGATAAAAAAAGGTAAAACAAATTTACCGTGAAATCAGCCTTCTCTGCTTGCAGGATATCTTCCAGCTCCACTATGTTTCTTCTTAACTCAAGGATCTTTATATTGCCATCGAAAGAGCCTGTAATTGGCCTTTTCTCTGAAATTTGGTGGAGAGCATTCAGAACTTCAGTGAACAGGAGTTCAGCTGAATCAACCACCTGAGCATAGACTATCAGCATCAGACAGAAACTACCTCGTAAGTGAGCCATAAAGCTAAACACACTACCTCATTTGCTTCTTGTTCTACCCATTCCTGATGCTGGGAAGTGAAATCAAGCTTTGACGGTGGCAAATAGACCGAGTTAACCTTGATTGATGCATACCGGAAACATGCAACCATTTCGCCGAAGCTGAAATTCAAACATTTAAGATACGGTTTTCACCAATTTGATAAAGTAGAATGGAGATGAGGACATACCCATAAAACGAAGGCAGTCCCTGTGAAGAGAATGACCACAGCTTGCTACCCTACTTGCTGCTGCATGATTTGAAAAACTAAGTTCCAAAAATTTACCAAGAGATAAGCCCCAGGCAGCATCAGACATCACTATTCTTTTAGTTGCTGGAGGGAGCCCATCATCGCGAGGACAGCGTAAGCATCTATGCCACATCCAGATTTTACCATCATGTTCACCAGTAACTTCACTTTAAGTTTCCGCACTGATATTGTTAAGCTGCCCTGGGGGTGAACATAGCAATAAATATGGGCCTCCGGTGCAGCTCACAAGAGGGACAACGATTGCTCTAAAACAAATTGTAGAAGTTAAGTAAAATAATTTTTTTGCAAAATAAAATAAAATATTAAAGACCTCGGTCTAACCTGATTAAATAGCTGGTCGCGCAGAAACCTGCCCAAAGGTTTGTCGAAGTTGCCATAATATTTTATGCGAAGAAGATGTGGCCGCTCACAGATAGCTTCTTTCCAAACACAACGAGAGGACATAGAAACTAATATACTCTGGTTATCGGCAGGAGATGCTGGAATTTCATCCTTTTTTATACCTGACCATACTTTGAACTGCCATTATCATAAGAAATTTCTAAGTTGAGAGGAGCAGATGGCTTAGCTGCTATCTTCACACCATTCTCAAATTATGGGTAGATGAAAGATCACATTCAGCAGACACCGAATTTCCAGGATGAGCAGGCAATACACTGAAGCCATTAGCCAGCTCATGTCTAGTGGTTTCAGGCTGGAGTTCTTCAAACTTCACTTCGCTGCCAACATTTCTATACAAGCAGGACAATGACATAATGAAATTCTCGACTGCTGAACCAAGGGATCAATATATGATCGAGGGTCCATACCCAGCGAACAGCTTATGTTTCCATTTTGGTCACTGATTTGAACGGATGACGTTTGGGTTGAACCAACTCCCAATCTTTCGCAGTTTTTGTTATCAGGGAAGCATGCTGCTGCTGTTTGGTCAACTATTCTAAAATCATTGACTTCAAAATCATCCTTTCGCATATCAGTTGCTTGCAGGTTGCTGTCGGGTGACGAAGCAGTAGACATTTGTAAAATAGGTATTGTTGAAATGGATCTATCAGCACTGGAAGGTTTATCTGGCAAAGCAACAATAATTGGTGACTTAAGAGGGAGTTCTGGAAGGGTTGCACCTTCGTCCACAAGAAAAGATGTTTCAAGAGCCAAGTGATAGGCTGCGAAGACTCCATATTGCACAACATGCTTCACTTTTTTCAGTTCATCACCATTAGCTCCTTTTAGCAAGATCTACAGAATCAGAGATGGTTAGACATGACCAAGTATTATAACTGAGTCAGCAATTGAACACTTACTGTAAAACCCAAGGGCTTTGGGCAGCCTTCAAAGAACATAAGAGTCTTCAGCATTTTCTTCCCACCTTCTCCAGCTGTCCCATGCTCCTCAATATACTTCTCCACATGGAATAAGTCACAATTGCCGAGCTTTTGGGGTGACAAATAATCGATTGAAGGAACTATATGAGCACCAGTGCAACGGGATATCCTTTCCAGAAGTGGTCTTTTGATATTCAGAACAAGAGAAATATTTTTCTCCAGAAATAAATCCTGAGCATGGCGAGAAACCGATTTTTCTACCAATACAACACTTGGTTGGTGTGCTTTGATCTTTGCAACTGCCATCTTCAGATAATCTGTTTCCTGGAGTACAAAAGGCGTGAAAATAATCGCCATCAGCAACTCACAATCTATACTACCCTCTCAATGCACTTTGGTTTTACAATATATGCAAGGAAAAATACTCATGGGTAGTACCTGCTGCAGTAAAGTATCAAAACTTGAAAGCAATTCGATACACGCTGATATTCAAGTGCACCACCAAGAATTATGATTCGTGGCTTTTCCTTCTTTACTGACATACGCCGATGAGCAACATTCTTCTTACAAACAACCCCTCTTACAACCAAACTGGAAAGGAAGAAGTTCACGACAAGACACAAAAACAAATGAGTTCTTAGCTGCAACACTAAAGAAATGCATGAAAAGGAAAGAATACGAACTCGAAGTGCTGTAGCTTGAAAAGCAAGTTTGCCATCTGTAGCAGTAGCACTATATGCCATTTACATTAAAAAGCAATGACATATTCTTATGAGCACTGCATAAACCATACGGTAAATAAATACTCAAACACATAGATATGCAAAACTCACTAGGCTATGTGAAAGTAACGCATGGAGGCGTGATTTTGTTTACCTGTCACTTGGACGGCCACAAGCCAAGCATTTCACCTTTACATAACCACCAGGATCCATTCGTCCTTCTTTGCTGGTATCTGGTCTAAGAAGAGATGCTGCTTCCCAAGACAAACAAGTAACTATATCTAGCCAACTCTCTTTGCCAGTTTTATCAGCCAATGGCACCTTTTCAGCTGAAGAAGTTGAGAAACCAATGCCCGAAAATGCCCATCAACAATATCTTTCATGGCTTTCTTGTGTTCCTCAGCAGATTTATCTCTACTACGACAATGTCCAGTGCCAAAGCTGTTTGAGCGCAGATACCCCCATTCTCCTGTGGCATCCTCCCCTTCATGATCATCACCTGGATCACCATCATGGTCATCCTCTTCATCCTCGGCTTCAGGAGCTAGCCAAAGTGAGTTGTTGTTTTCAAAATCCACAAGTTCATTTTCTACCACGTCCATGCCGTACAGGGAAGAAGATCGAGCATTGCACTCCTCACTATTATCGATGATATGATCTCCCATCTTATCAATTCCTACAGAAGTAACTAAGGTTGCTGTATCTTTCCAGGGGGATACAGATTCTTTAGCAGCATTGCCACAGACAACTTGATGATCATCAAAACACATAGGTCCATAGTATTCTTCGGATTTTTCTACGTGGTGTACTTCCGAATCCGAGCGAAAAATTGTGTAGTCATCATCTTCATCATCACTCCTAGAAGAAAATAAATATTTCAATTAGTCACAGAAACGCAACTTGCAATTTTTAATACAGTATACCATTTATTTGTTCAGTTTGATAGTTCCTCTGTGCAGTACTTTCCAGAGAACGGAACGTGAAAAGTAAGTTAACTGATCCAAATCTGGAGTGCTTACTATCACGTAAATTCATCGCATCCGGCTTATCATCAAGTAACTACACGACATGACAATATCTGGCATTTGTATTGTTGCTTCATACGGTGTTATCATCTTGTTTTGGCACAAAGGAGCGTGAGCAAGTTGCCGTTTAAGTCAATGAGAAAAGGATAAAAGGAAGTAATCAAAATGTACTTTTGGATCAGCACCTTCCATCTTCTACATGGTTCAGAGATGATGATGAGGATGATGATGATGGTTAACAGTGCTACTGATTCCAGTCACCTTTTTTGGTTAGCCAGCAGTCAAACAGCTTATGACTTTTTATGTTCTCTAAGAAAAAGCTTATGAATTTCTGCTTGCTTATATCAAAGTACTATCTCAAAAAAAAAAATCAAAGTACTATCATTAATTGGATAGAACACCGGAAGGGGCATTTCAAGACTATTTTGGTGCCACACTATAATGAAGCAAACACCATATGGATGGCCAAAAATGTTTTCAAACTGGAGCAAGAACTTATTCAAAGAGCTCCCATGTTCAAACTAGGCAGAAGTTCCATTTAGGCATGTAACAAAAACGATGTTAGTCTCAGGCTTTAAAATACTAAGAATTGCATTCAGAAGGAAAAATACTAGGGCCAAATAAGTAATCGCCTCTAGCTCAATACCTTTATCGAAAACTGAGAACATATGTATCAAAATTTATAAAGTAATCTCAGGTTACTGATTGGCCAACTACCTCAAACAATCTTTCTTTGTCGACGACATTGTATAAAGTTAGTATAGTTCAATTTTCTTCAAAAAGAAGTTAGTACAGTATAATTTATTTTGTAATCAAAATGTACTTTTGGATCAGCACCTTCCATCTTCTACATGGTTCAGAGATGATGATGATGGTTAACAGTGCTACTGATTCCAGTCACCTTTTTTGGTTAGCCAGCAGTCAAACAGCTTATGACTTTTTATGTTCTCTAAGAAAAAGCTTATGAATTTCTGCTTGCTTATATCAAAGTACTATCTCAAAAAAAAAATCAAAGTACTATCATTAATTGGATAGAACACCGGAAGGGGCATTTCAAGACTATTTTGGTGCCACACTATAATGAAGCAAACACCATATGGATGGCCAAAAATGTTTTCAAACTGGAGCAAGAACTTATTCAAAGAGCTCCCATGTTCAAACTAGGCAGAAGTTCCATTTAGGCTTGTAACAAAAACGATGTTAGTCTCAGGCTTTAAAATACTAAGAATTGCATTCAGAAGGAAAAATACTAGGGCCAAATAAGTAACCGCCTCTAGCTCAATACCTTTACCGAAAACTGAGAACATATGTATCAAAATTTATAAAGTACTCTCAGGTTACTGATTGGCCAACTACCTCAAACAATCTTTCTTTGTCGACAACATTGTATAAAGTTAGTATAGTTCAATTTTCTTCAAAAAGAAGTTAGTACAGTATAATTTATTTTGTTGATGAACAGAACAAAGCCAAAAGCCTGAAAAAAGGCATACCTATTCAAGCAAAAGCTGAATGGATCGGAAGCATTGTCCACATAGGCCACATGGTCCATGCCCTGACCCGGCTCCATCACAGCATGCTGCTTCTCCAGAGACAGAGAAGCATCAGGCTCGCCGCCCTCGCCGTCAACCGGCAGGGATCCAAAATCAGTGCAGCTGACATTCGCGTAAGAAGACATCTGGCCGTTGGTCACCGCGTTGCTACGCCCGGTCGAGCATGACTTGTCACTCCCAACGCTCGCGGCGGACGGTGATGGGCTCAACACCGGGCTTGACGGCTGCGACGTGTCCCTCCGCGCCGCCGTCTGCTCCTCCAGCCAGCGCTTAAAGCAGTAATTGCAGACTCTGATCCGTTCGCCGTCCTCCCGCGCGGCGTCCCCCGGCGTGCGCGGCACAGAGTTGGCCGTGCAGCGGGCGCAGAACACGCGGCCACAGTGGCGGCAGTGGTGGCGCCGATTCAGTATGGTGAACTGCACGTCGCAGTCGTAGCACACCCGACAGCTCTGGTCGGGCATCCAGAAATCCCTGGACAAGTCATGCGCCGCAGCCTTCGGCGCAGGCGGCGGCGAGTGCTCTCCGCGCCGCGGCATCCACGACTTGACTGCTCCGAACAGCTCAACGAGCCGCCCCTCCGGCGATCCCATCACCCAGGCCACGCGCACCACCACCACCACCACCGCCTGCAGCAGCCCCGCCCCTCATGCTCAACCCAGCGGCGCCCCAATTCGCATGGCCCTCGCCGCTTCTAGTACCAGAGGCGCCCCCCACGCCCCGTCCTCGGCACGCCACCAGATCAGATCACTTCAATTGGCAGCAGCATACAGAGCTCGTCGGCCGAATTGGGAACAGCAACTTCAAGCTCACCACGAATCCGGCGGCGCTGGATCGAACTGGAGAAACAGGAATTGTACAAGGGGGAAAGTGATTTCGTTTAAGACAGAGCGAATTTTGGTTGGGATTAGGAGGTGATGAGGGTTCCAGAAGAGCGCCAGTGAAGCACGGGGCTGGACTTGCTTGAAGGGTGCGGATTCACGTGGCAGGGATAGAAAGGAAGAAAGGCCGAGATGTGGGTTAAATGACGCGTCATGGGTATTTTTTGAATCTTTTCCTACTTTAATTACTCCCTCCGATCCATATTAGTGTGTATAGTTTTGTCTAAATTTATATGTATCTAGTTAAGTATTTAGACTAGATACATGTGTATCTAGACAAAGTTGTGCTCACTAATATGGATCGGAGGTAGTATAAGATTTTCTCCCTTTTTGGTTTTGCCTTTTATTATTTTTTCCTTTCCTCACAATTTAGTCTCGTCGGGGATAACAGCAAGCGGTGACGACACATCGAGAAACTAGTCTCGTCGGATCTGAAGATGGCGAGAGGTCCAAACTACTGGCTACACGGCGGCGATTATTAGAGAACCACTTAGATAGGGGAGAAGCAACGCATCTTATTCCAAGGTGAGGCTACGCGTGCAAAAATCTAGGTCAATAATACCTACTCGCCAAAGTCAAAGTGTTGAACTCCTGTACCTTCTGTCGCCGGGACGACAGGCGAAGGAAGCAGGGACCCATGGCCTTGGCGGCAGAGGGAGGTGGCAAAAAAGGAGGCGCTTTCGGGGAATGGCCATTCTATCTAGAGTTTTGTAGGACATACAAGCACCTGAAAATCAGAACTGTCAGTGCTCGATTGAATCAAATCATCGTTAAAGAGCTGTAACAAATCGGCTTTACAAAAGAGTTTCATGGTAAGCACCAAACCTTATTCGGTGATTCTACGGCAGCTTGGACAGTCGCGGATTCGACGAATCTATGGCCGCCGTCGTTGCGTTTCGGCTGGATCCATCAGGGACTAAACATCCGTAGCCACCCTGACCGCCCAGCACCGCCTTTGAGTATGTCTTTTTCCTCTAGGCATCGTATCGTCGTTCAACCGACCGCCGGCACATCCACCACCGCCGGTCGTCTAGGCTCAGCCCTCACCTAGCAGCTCGTTGGCCAATCTCTTCCAATCATCAACTACACGACTGCGGTCGGTTGGTGCAGCGGTGGATCTCGAGAAAGAAGAAACATACTGGATGAATTTTTCAAGTCTGAAATGGACAAACTGAGTGCAATGTTTTTCCTATAATGTTCATTTTTGTGCAATTTGGAACTCAAACTTTGCTTTATTGTTATGTATAAAGGTTGCGTGTTTTTGTATCGGAAAGAAGAATACATATATCTATTGATCGGCCGGAATGCACTAGATGTCGGTGCACTAGTTGCTACGAGATGAGAATATGGATGACGCAATCTCCAGGATTGAGAAGGAAGAGATGGCGATATGCAAGCCAACGAAGAAGAGCAAAAATGTAGCCAATGAATATAAGGAGATGGAGAAAGTATTGACCGGACTTGTAGGAGTAATCAAGAAAGTTGTGTTCATATTGAAGTGTCTAATTTTTCTTATCTTCTTCTTTGGATCAATTCTATTAGCAAAAAATTGGTGAAGTTTAACTCCATAGCCCAAAAATAAATGAATTTGTGTTATATTTTTTGGGGAGTTAAGTTTTAGGGGTTAGTTAATTAGAAACGACCCTTTTTTAGATGAGCACATATACTCCTCTGCGAGATAAGGAGTCATATAGGGACTAAGTTTTGAGGGATCGGATACAGATGTCCTAAGCATGGCCTAGATATGATTTTCTCTATGTAACATTGATCACTACTCCTTATACAATACCAATTAATTGAAGGGAATCGTATGCAGAAAACAAAAAAAATCCTAACAACGATAACCATAACAGCCAAGATCTATTACTATGCAGATATAAAGTAACAGAGGGAAACGGTCTCATACCCTTGAAGACCGAAAGCGTTACGTCAGTGTGGACGTTGACGATGAAGATGGCGGCGCCGACCTCAAGGTCGTGTAGTCGTACCCTCGACAAGTGCCGCACATGCAGCACCTCGTAGCTCTACACACGTACGGTGTAGACGACGACCCACGGGCTCCGGTCCAGCGAAGCAGCAGAAGTTGGAGACTTGGACCGAAGAACCGATAGCACGGCGGAGTGCATATTGATGTGGGTTGGTCCCGATCTTTACGGATTTGGGCGGAGGGATTGATGAACACGAAGAACAAGGGATGAACTCAAGAACACAAAGAGGGAAAAACTCTCAAATCAAAGATAACTAGCAAGACATAACTCAGCAAGATTCAATTGGTAACAAATCTCCGTGGGCAGCCCCCAATTCTCCTCTCCCAAGCACACCTTACTCTTAGAATTGTTTGTCCAATTGGTCAATCCAAACCAACCCAATCTAGCCATTTCAAGAGGAAAGATTAGCAAGTAGCAAACTACAAGAGGAAGCCTTGGTATCCACTAGAGGGATCTTCTCCACAAGGGGAGGTCTTGGTTCATCTCCACAAGGGGAGGCCTTGATTCATCTCCAATGGAGGAAAGGACCACTTTGAGAAGAAGGAGCACAGCTCTACTCTAATCCCAAATCATAGTCTACCCAGATCTGAGATGGGGAACTCCTATTTATAGTCTAGAAGCAAAAGGGAAAGGTAGGTGGTGGTAGGTGGAGATTACAAGGCTCAACAGCCTGGATGGTTCCTGCAGCAGCGGTAGTACCGCTCATCAGGGCGGTAGTACCGCTGGGGCGGGCCGAGGGGCGTTGACTCGGCGCGGGCGGTAGTACCGCTCGTCAGGGCGGTAGTACCGCTGGGGCGGGCCGAGGGGCGTTGACTCGGCGCGGGCAATAGTACCGCTCGTCGGGGCGGTAGTACCGGCGGCACTGCCGGCCTCAGTGCCACACATTGGCGCAGAGGGGGGTTTCTGGCGGCACTGGGGGCGGTAGTTCCGCTGGCTCGGCCGAGCGGTAGTACCACTGGGAGGGCGGTAGTACGGCCCTGACCCTTCTTCTTTCTCTTCTTCTTCTTCTTCTTCTTCTTCTTCTTCTTCTTCTTCTCCTTGACCTTCTTCTTGGGTCTTCTCTTGGTCATCTTCTCCATCATCTTGGGCCTTCTCTTGCTCATCTCCTCCACTCCATTGTGGGTCATCATCAAGGTGGTTCCTGAGTATGCATAATGTACCAGCATGAAGTACCAAACCATTCAAAGGAGTGTCGAAATCACACATAGAGAGGAGCGAGGTCACCTTTTCATGAAGGGCTTTGACTCTTGATCTTGTCATGGGCAACTTGTTGTAGGAGCCATAGGTCGGGCTACATCACGTATGGTGGAGAAAACCTCAACCTATGCGCAACTCCAATTGCGGAGTCACGTCCGAAGGTGTGTGTGTGTGTGTGTGTGAGAGAGAGAGAGAGAGAGAATTGGGTGTAAATCCTAGGCATGGGGGCACCTCCTAGGTGGAGGGAGGATGTCAAACTTGCTGGCCGGGCAGTGTGGGACTAAACCCCACACAAGCCGCACCAGCATGGTGCACCGCCCCTAGGTGGGCCCCATGTGGCCCACCCGGCCACCTCCCTTGGTGCGCCTCCTTTGGGGGGGATCTTCCCCCCCCCCCCCCCCTATGGGTCTCCCTACTTGGGTGAGGCCCATTTAAGGTGGGCTGCCTATTTAAATTAAAATTAAAATATTTTTTATTATGAATTTCTTTAATTAATAATAAATACATGTTATCTAATTTATTCTTGCTCCAAATCAACTTTCGTCGCCCTCCGATCTCCATCGGATATGTCCCGGAACTGCTCTTCTCTATTTTCTCTTCGGTGTCAAATCAAACCTAACCGTCGTCTACCCTTAAGTGTGCCACCCTACGGTTCGGGATCACTCCAGACATGATCGAGACACTTCTCCGATCAATGACCAACAACGGGGTCTAGATACCCATGTTGATCCCTGTGCGTCCACGATTATCTTTGTCGCTTGAACCTTAAACGTCAAGTCCCACTCCCTTTGCCTGACGATACTTATTTTGTCTGAGACTCGATCTCCGGTATCTCTATACCTAGCTCGATCTCGTCATCGATAGTACTATTCATTTACTCATTCTGTGATATTACATCCTCGTGACCTAGTCACATGCTTGCAAGCTCATTAATGCAATCTCACCGAGTGGGCCCAGAGTATCTATCCTGCTATGTGGATTGGTAAATCCCGCTCTTGATCATACGCCTCAACCTATTCCTTCGGATACCTGATAGAGACACCTTTATGGTCACCCTGTTATGGTGTGACGGTTGATTCAGTCAAAGCATCCTCCAGAGATAGTGATTAAATATGACCTCACGGCCGAAGGTTTGGGTACTACGTTGTCCTATATATTGGGTGTGCGTCCATCACATCATTCATCTAACGATATGAATTCATTATCAATTGACATACATGTCCATGATCAGGAAACCTTGATCATCGGTTAATCTCAATGGACTAGTAAGAGGCTACTAGGGACATGGTTTGTTTACATATCACACGTGTATTAATGTTTCCGCTTAGTACAGTTATAGCATGGTATAAAACACATTATGAACAATCGAGATATGGTAAATGAAATATCTTTATTAATTGCCTCTAGGGCATATCTTCTTCATTAATTAATTCCATTTGATTGTGTATGTGCACGCATTCGTAGCTAGGAAGCCCAATTACAGTGCTGGTTCAACCAATGATGATTGGACATCGAAGCATGTATAAATGGTACTCCATGTTTAACAATTTAGTTAACAATGATTACTGCCATTAGTAATTTTTTTTTACTTTTATACGATATGTTTTGTGGCAAGGTATTCCATGCAACATATCAGATTAGTTTGATTAGCAACCTCTAGAGGAGATATAACACGACTTTCATACTTTCGAGAGGAGAACTTCTTTTGACTCCACTATTGTATCGCCCCCTATATCTAAATCCTCACTCCGGCCTAAGTAATTTCATAAGTACAAACCATGTTGAATTGAATGACCAACCAATTATTGAAGTGAGAGATTATAGTGGTACTCCCTCCATTTTTATTTACTTCGCGTTCTGGGTTTTTTCAAAGTCAAACTTTTCTAAATTTGACCAAATATATATGAGAAAATATCAACATCTATAATAGTATTATATAATAGGAAAATATAGCTTATGAAGATTCTAATAATGTTAAAATTTTGTTGCAAATAGTTATATTCTATCCTATATATTTGTTGAAATTTTACAAAATTTGACTTTGACTAAACCTAGAATGCAAAGTAATTGTAAACGGAGGGAGTATGATGATGCCGTATCATAGCATGTATTAATGTATAACTAGAAACTTTAATGGAAAATACATCTTGTACCCAAATTTGCATTGAGATTGTATAAATAAGTAGTTACGATGGTTATATCATCAAAAAACATTACGCACTACATAGGTAAGATCATAAAAAATTCCTTTTGACTCCCGAGTTCCAGTGCTCCATTTGTTTAAAAAATCGGAAATCATATATTTTTAAAAAAAATCCGAAGAAAAGTGCTAGATGTATTCAATAATGTATCATACATGCAAAATTGCAACGGTAAATTCTTGTAACTTTATGCTGCCCACAAATGACAAATCTTTTGAATTTTGTGGTTTTGAAAATATGCACTATTCACTATCTAAGATATTTTTTTTAATTCCTATGTAGCTCAGAATGCAATATACTCCCACCGTTTCTTATTATAAGATGTTCTAAATATTTCAATGTGGACTACATTAGGACAGAAATGAATAAACATGTACACTAATTAAAACATGTCTAAATATATTCGAATCAAGAAAAACAGAAAAATGTTAAAACATCTTATATTTAGAAACATAGGTAGTATTTTGAAGTTAGATTTAGCATGTTCATAGGATTATCATTTATTAAATCTAGAAAAATATTCATATGTTTTTTAACTTACAAATACGATTTTCGATTATGATTTTAAATAAAGGGATCATTGAATCTCAGCGCCAAAAATCCCTACTCGCGGTAGTATCATATCTCTACTATATAATATGTCTTCAGGTGATGGTTGGTACGTTTTTAAACTTCCAATTTTACCCTTGATGTTGGTACAAATTACCCACCACGCCATAGTTAAGTGAAAAAAACGGTTCGACGCCCCTCCCTCCCCCACCTGCACCACCTCTTCAAGAACAACGCCGGCGCCCCCGTCAAGGACCTGCGCCTCCGCCGCGTCGTGCCCCCGGCCTCCGCGCCGCCGCCCGACTCCTCCCCCGACTGCTCCGCCGCCGCCAAGCCGGCGCCCGCCGTCATGATCCAGGCCCAGTCCACCCCGCCGGAGCCTTCCGCGGCGGCGGTGGCCGATGACCGCGAGAGGAAGCCGGTGAGTCCCCCTCCCGCAAAATTTGCCGATGTGGCGCTTACGGTGTATATCCATTGCAGCCGTGAACGGATCAAACAATGACGTTAATCAATTCGGTCAATCAACTGGTAGTGGTAAGCTTGGTATAGCGTGCTCGTGCTACAAATTACTGACCGATGTAACAAGTATACATGATATACATTTTTTAGATGGTCAGAGACCGAGGAGGAGCTTTGAGAAAAAAACAGATCCGGAGGTTCGTGAAAGTGGAACCCGTTTCTCACCCTGGACACTGTGAGCTAGAACACATCAGCTGATCATATGTAGAAGCCGGGTAATTTCCCTTTTCCAAAAACATAATCAGCCGCTCATGATAAGCCATTAAAGTGACATGGATATACTCTAGCCCCCCCCCCCTCCCCCCGCGCCGCTAGGGCGACCTCGGGGGCGACCTCAAAAAAACCCTAACTACAGCGGCCTCCCCCACCTCCGTGCCCGCGCCGCCGCCGGAGGAAGCCGCCGGGCGAAGCCCGCGCGACCGGCGGCGGCGGCGGGGCGGCTCCTCGTGGCTCCCTGGGTCTCCGGGCGGCGGGGCTCGGCGTGGCCGGCGGTTCGTCAGCGTGCCCTCCTACGAGCTGTGCAGCGCCCTGGCGCGGTGGGCGGCGACGGGGGCTCTGCGAGTGGTGGTTGGGCGGCGTGGTGGTGCTCCGATGGCTGCGGCCCGCCGGGCCCGATCTGGGCCCCCGAGGGCCGGGCGCTCCATCTTCGACAACAACTCTGAGCGCTCGAATCTGCTCCCTGGCAGCCGCGCGGTTGCGTGTGTGGGGCACGTCGTCGCCTGCAGCAGGCTGTAGCCCGGGGCCGTGGTGGTTCTGGGCTTCGAGTAGTGCTCCTCCGCCTCTGTCGGCATGGTGCTCGGCGGGGTGCGGTGGTCGGCGCTGCGTCCGGCGGCCTCGAGGGATTTGGTGCTTGTGTTGACGTTTGGCCGGGTGTGGTCTCCGCGACGTGCGGTTGGCTGCGTTGCTGGCTGGTGGTGGTCTTCTGCCTTCTTCTGTAGGGACGTGCCCAAACTCCGGGTGAGAACCCCGCATCGACTTTGTCGTTGCCGGCGGCAGCGGTGTCTTTGGCACCGTTTCCTCGCTGGAGGTACCGTTGTGGAGCTCCGGCGCCTACAGTACTCAGGTGTTCTCCGGGTGAAAACCTTGGACCCGGCTTGCCGGATCAGATGACGGTGTTGTGCTCGACAACACAAACTCCTTAGAGGCGTCATCTTGGAGACCCTTTGTACGGCTTTGGTTGCTGCGTGAGCTGGTGGTGTTGTGTTTTGGTGGTGTTGGTGCGGCCAGCTTGGGGCCGATGGTGGTTTGTTGTCCCTCTTTGGCAGGTCTTCGCGTGGTCTCTGTCACTTGGATGTGCTTGCCCAAGACCCTCCCATGGCGGCCGTTGCAGTGTGGCGAGCTTCGGGCTCTTGGTGGCGTCTCGGGTCACCTTTGCTCAATGACGATGCAATTGATGCCTCCCCAACCCGCTTGTCGTCTCGTTTTCTCGTGGCAGAGCTTCCAGTCAAGGTTCGTGCTAGGTGCTAGGCTTTAGCACTCGTTGATTGTGGATGCTCCTGAGTTGTGCCGTGGGATTCGATACGCTCGCCGGTGCGGGCGCTAGGCTCTTTGTTAAATCTTTGTATTGTGACTCCTCGACAACACCCCTTGACGAGGTTATACTCTGCGGGTACCCCAGCTTAGAGGTACCTGGTGCACGTGATGATCAAAGAAGCCCAAAGACTAATCGAAGCCCACGAAGGAAGGCCCGAGACGAGGAGTGCTTCCAAGTTAGATCAAGTTATGGTCGGTTAAGACTTTCCATACATGTAACCTTGGTCGGTTGTGTTTCCTGAGACCCAGCCTCCTATATAAAGGCTGGGAGGGTGATCGATCAAGGCAAGCAATCCATAGCCACCAAAACCTCGACGAGATCTGCTGCTCGTCGAACCCTTGTAACCTCCATATTCAAATCATAAACACAGACAAGCAGGAAGTAGGGGTTTTACCTCACTCGAGGGCCCTGAACCTGGGTAAATCCAGCTTGTCAGCCGTCGATTCCACCAATACTACGCGTCCTCTACCACACAATCAACCCTAGGTATAGCAACCATGGGATTGCCGAGGGCACACCTCGACAATTGGCGCCGTCTGTGGGAAAAGGTAGTATTGGGCTCACGGTTTCGCCGGTTTCATCATCAAGCGGCCACCCGACGATCGCATCTGCACAAGGTAACTCGCCTACTGCGTCATCAAAAAGCAAATCACCAACCACCGTTGCAAACAGCAACTCGCCGGCAAGATCTACCAGCATCAATTCAAAAAGTGATCACTCGCCAAAATCTCCAAGGAGGCTCACGCCGCACTCGATGGAAGCTCAACAAGCCTTCGCCGGACTCGAATCAGGTTTGGATATTACGGTTGGAAAATTTAACTTCTTTGTCGATAAAGATGGTGTGCAGGACCTGTTAGATCCACTCGACGGAGACACTCAACATGGAGACAATCGACAACGCTTCGACTGCAACACCATCCATCTTGGGCAACATCGTCACAGATCGTCCCGATCCAATCGCCAAGCGACTCTGCAACGTCCATGACCTCGCAAGAGTTCCGTGACGAAGTGGCAAAAAGATTTGGAAGAAGCGAGATCGAATCTGCGTACCGCCAAACAACTCAATCAAGTCACTCGACACGTCGTCGACTGCTACGACGTCGCGGGAACGAGGAGAACATAGATGACAACATATACCTCGCCGATCTCAACGGCCCAGAAATCCGTGCCAGCCACGAGATATTCACCTGCGATGCAAATAGCCAGGACAAGCACTCGAATATCAACTCGATTGCGGCAGAAACCCCGCAAGCAAAGCAACCCCAGACTGGATGACGACGCCGAATCCATAATGCGCATTAGCAACACATGGGCAGAAGATCGAGTGTTTCCATATCAGGTATACACCGCGAGTACAGCAGAAACGTCAGCAGCTGCAACATGCCGTCGACCTACTGAATACCCTTGCACAGTCACCATGCCTGACGGAACAACCACGCTGACCATCACAGCAGAGATGGCAGAAAAAGTGAGCAAAGTAATCGAAAGTTGCACGATGCTACCAGCAAACGCAACTCCGGAGGAGGTGTTGACCTTACAATACTTCCAGTGGCAAGAATCGATACGGTTGAAGAACTACCGAGCGGTACTCGAAGAACGCAAAAAGCAGGCCAGCATATCGAGTGCTCGGCGAAGAGCACTGTCTACAAGTTCAACAGGCAGAAACGACCCCGCGAATAGGTCACGATTCATAAACCTCGGAGACGCAGATCGTGCAGCGGTCACTCGAAACCTAAACCCAGCCTTTATGGCAGTCGACGCGGAAGGAGTCCCATACCTACTGAGCCAGCCGGAGCGCTGATGACGCTCGGCACCTATCTCAGAACAATCGAACCTCCTGCAGGAGACCCAAAGAGGGACCAGCACCTCCAACTGTACAAACAACTGGCAATAGCAGCACAAGCCATACAGCAGCCACAAGCAACTCCAAGGAGAGATACAGATCGGGACCGTCGCAGTCGAAGTCCTCGGGAAGGAGCAGTCGAAAAAGCTCACACCGTCATCGCTCCAGCAGGAGCCACTCGAGGAGGTCATACAGCAATAGCTCAGACTCAGAAGCAGAAATCGGACCATGTGGAGCGCTATGCTTCACTCGACGAATCCGGGAGGCTCGTATGCCCAAGAAATTCTCGCTAGCTACCACGCCAAAGTTCAATTGCAAACAAGAGCTATCAGGCTGGCAGTCGGATGTCAGCGCGGCACCACAACTACGGCTATGCAGTACATACAACTCATGATGGAAGGAACAGCTCGCGATTGGCTCAAATCGCTACCCGAATCATACTACGATTCGTGGGAGCACTTCAAAGGGATTTCATCAAATACTTCGAACCTTTATGTGAGCGCCCCAAAACTTTCGAGGAGCTCCGGACCTGCAAGCAAAAGTCAGATGAATCTCTGAGATCGTACATACGGCGGTGGACCACCATCCGTAATTCAGTAGGCAACGTATCAGAAGATAGGGCAATCGACGCCTTCAAAAACGGACTCTGGAGGGAAGATTTCAAAGAAACACTTGGTCGAGAAGATCCGAAGACAATGGCGGCACTCATGGTACTCGCAACAAAATGGGCAGATGGAGAAGACTCCGTACGAGCCACTCGAGCCGCACCTCACATGAAAATCACGAGGGTGGCAGTCGAGACCGCAGAGATAGCTACAGAGATGATCGAAGGCGCAAGCGCAAGCATCGTTATCACGATGATGACCACCCAAACTTCATCGCAGCAGGCTTTGTCCAGTCAAGAGACAACCGCGACCAAACTGACCGACGACCCGACGATCATCGTGATAATCGAGATCATCGTACTGACGAACGCCGAAGTGATCGAGACCATCGCACAGACGATCGACGTGACAGTCGAGACCACAGACGCGACGACCGCGATAACTACAGAAGGCCAGAGTGGCGCAGGCGAGCAGACAAAGATCCCGAGCGCTCAATCGAAGAAAGGATGGACGATTATTGCAGATTCCATCTTTATAAAGGGGACGATGGTAAGCTTCGCTCTAACCACTCGCTTAGAAATTGCAGGGAATTCGATCAACTTGCGATTGAACACATACTGCGACTGCAAAAAGACGGACGTGCACCTCCTCAATTGACGCAGACCCATCGACTACACCACAAACACAGCCTGTTCAGGCATATCAAGCACCGCAGCAAGTACAACAAGCACAGGTATATTCCATACCACCGCAAATGCAGCCTACTCAGGTGTATCCTGCACCAACACCAGCGCAATCGACGCCAGTGTACATGGTGCCAGCGCAACCCGTTACGGGAACACAAATGGCAGCAGCCGTGCACCAGATGCAGCAAGGAGATGAACAAAAATATCCCGTAACTCGCGGGCAGATGAACATGATCCAGCGAGGGCGTCCCTCCAATAGAGAGCAAAAGTTACACACTCGACACGTCAATATGGCGGTCATGGCACCCCCAGCTATAACAGACTTTTTGAAAGGATCAGAAACTCCGATTGTCTTCAATCGAGAGGACCATCCACCAGCAGTATACCGACCAGGGCATGCAGCCTTGGTACTCGACGCCCAAATCGGAGGCTACGCCATGACCAAGGTCTTCATGGACGGGGTAGCGGCCTCAACATAATCTTTGCAGATACGCTACGCAGAATGAACAAATCAGTCGAAAATCTGCCAAAATCCACAAGTACCTTCCATGGTATCGTCCCAGGCAAAGCAGTGCTCCCGGCAGGCACCATACAACTCGATGTTACGTTTGGAGATCCTACTCACTTCAGAACTGAGTCGATTGAGTTCGAAGTGGTCGATTGGAAGTCACAATACCATGCAATACTTGGGCGCCCCACTTTCGCTCGATTCATGGCCGTACCGCACTACGCCTACCTCAAGCTCAAAATGCCAGGACCAAAAGGAATCATCACGATCAGCGGGAACTTTCAAAGGTCAGATTCATGTGACCGTGACTTCAGCAAAATTTCAGAGATGTACGGGTGGAGCAATCACTCGCCGAGCTTGAGGTCTCCAATGACCGTGCACCTCTACCAGGAAGCAAGAAGATGGCAATCGACAGAGGGCTCAAAGCCATCAACGACGCGATGGAGTACAAGGGGCATCCGACTGGACCTTCAGGGACGGTCAACATGTTGTCAAGCCACACTAGTACATAGAGGGGCGCATCTGCGTCCGTTCTATGCATAGATATGTAATAAGCATAATGTCGGAAGAACCAGCAGGTTTCAGACGCACTCTTTTCCCTTACCAGGGTACCTAAGGGACTGGAAGGTTTTTAATGAGGCGGCTTGCTGGTCGAACACATATTTCGAATAAAGATACATGTTCATCCATATTCTCATATATGCCTTTTATTGTTACCCACTCGATATACTCGGGGGCTGGGTCAAGCATAAAACCAAAACCCACTCGATATACTCGGGGGCTGTAAAAACTACAAAAACCCACTCGATATACTCGGGGGCTGGGTCAAGCATAAAAACTACAAAAATCCCACTCGATATACTCGGGGGCTGGGTCAAGCATAAAAACTCAAAAATCCCACTCGATATACTCGGGGCTGGGTCAAGCATAAAAATTCAAAAATCCCACTCGATAGACTCGGGGGCCGTCACAAATATACGCATAAAAATATTTCGTCACAAATACAATAGTACATATTTACATTTGGAGAATGCCCAGGATTCAAAAAGTTCACAAGTTAAGAATCTGGCTCATCCTTTGATCCAGTACAGACCAAAAAGCTGCTCCTTGCAGCAATCGATGAGTTCCTCAGCAGCAGAGCGTGTCTCGATCAAATGTGATTGGGATACAAGTGTGCCAGTTGCAGGAGGTCGAATCGAAAATTTGGCTTACGGTCGCGGATGTAAGCCATAGTGGCGTTGGATCCAAGAATAGCAAGCTGCATCAAAGACTCTTTGACTGAGTCCGTCACTCGAAAGATATCAATCAAGGGAAACAAGCCTTGAGGCTGAGGTCCTGACGGGAAGAGCGCGTAATTTAAGCGAGCAAGATACGCCTGCAAATCTCGAGTACTTGGGCGTTTCGCCATACTCGATCCTTCAAAGTAGCAAGAGTGCGAGCGTGCACCTTGTCCAAATAAAAATGCTGCCTGCCAGTAGTTGGTACATCAACAACATTATCGAGGAGTCGATTGACCCTCCTATTTCTGCTGGGCATCAGGACAAAACCTGCAAAAGGACAAAGTTATTGGTCCAAAGCATAATGCAAAAAATGAAAACTTTTAAGCAAAAATATGTCATAAACTCACATTGGAGTTGCCTGTTTATGTTGTCCATCTCGCCAAGAACATATTCCTCGCGTTGGGTAGCAAAACTTGGCTGGAACGCAACAGCTCCAACTCAGCTCGAGTGTTTTGAGTTCTTGCTCTAGTTCACTCACTCGATTCTTCGCAAAGCAAGTGCCCTCGCATCATTCCTTGTGACCAGATGTTCGAGTACGAGATGGAGAAGGTCCACCAGACTCGCATTCTTGTGGCTGGTTCATAAAACGCAACATTCAGAAGCCCAGACACATGAAGTTGCAAAATTCAGGTGATTCAGCAAATTTCATTCAAGCAAAAGCACCCAAAAGTATATACTAGCATAAACATAAGTAGCAAAAGCATACATGCCAGGTTCGAGTAATCAAATTACAGAGTAAAAAGTTCCTAGGCCTGCGAGATGGATTCTGCCCTAGTTTTACGCGACTGAGCCCTAACAGCTTCAGCCCGGCGTCCATAGTCTGGACGCAGATTTCGCTCAGTCGCGTAGCTGGCTCGGTTACACCCCTGAATGATAGCGGCCTTCCATCAGGCTTTTTCGGGTAGTCCGATAAAGCACTGTCGAAATCGGCCTCTACACCATTGCCTAACAAAAGCCTGAGGGTGTACTCCGAGCCGCGTACCGTGAGTTCGCGGGCAAAATCCGCCACAATCGACGATCTTTCGCCAAAAGCTGCAACAAGTCCTTCTGCAGTCGAGGAGCGCGCTGTAGGACACATCCCCGCGTGCAAATTGCTAAGGGTACTGGTCATTAGCCAGATCGCCTTTGGTCTTGGACAGCACAGACTCGAGTTCCATGATTGCATCATCGAGTGACAATGAGTCACTCGATGGCTTAGTGGAAGCCGAGGCGCCTTCGGAACCTTCAAAATTCAGAAAGCAGAAGTTATGAGCAAAAGCTGCTAAAATAACCAAAGAGCTACTCGCAAAAATAGTTCATTCACCTTTGGCAGAACGGGCCAATCCCAACAGACGTGCAGCAAGCTCCTTATCGCGGCGAGTGGTTGCGTCCTGAGCATCAGCAAGTGCTTTCTTCGATTCAGACTGCTGGTGGAGAGCTTGGTCTGCAAGTCCTGCACTTGTTTCTTCAGGCCTTCCACTTGCTCCTCAGCTGACTTCTTGTTTTCTGCGGAGTTCAAAAACATTCTCGATTAGTATCATAACTTCAAAAGAAGGGAAGAGTTTTTAGCAAAAAACACTTACGCGCAAGCTCAGTCGAAGTTGACTGCAGGGAGTCCCTCTCTTGCTCCACCCGAACAAAGGACTGGACCCAAGGGGCCATGGCGGCATACATAGGCTGAAACAGAATACGCATGTTATCGTCGAGTGCAGAAGAAACAAAATTTTCAAGTATAAGTAATAACAGAAGCACTCACGTGATCAGTCCAAGAGGCAGGCTTGGAGGAGGAAGCCACGACATCCGCGTTGGGGCAGCCTTCTCCTTGTTCAAATCAGCAACCATCAGCTCAGTTGCGTCCTTGGCCGCTTCAAGAATAGTGCCTTGTGCTGCCTCTGGAAGGGTGGATGGCTGCGCCACAATCGATGTGTCCGCGACTGGAGGGGAGATGGCGATTTGCCACTGGTATCAAAAAGCAAAAACACATGCAATCAAAAAACAAAAACCATAAAGGCGCGCTGCAAATATAGGAATAGAACATTAAGCAAACCTTGGCTCATCTTCTTCATCGGAATCAGGTTCGTCACCAAGAGAGAAAACACCCAGTCGAGAGGTGTTACTCGAAGTGGCAGGAGGACGAGAGGCCAGAGGGGAGACAGTCAGGGGTGGCTTTTGGCAGGAGAAGGGATACCCGAATTACCGGTGTCCCCTTGCTCATCCTCTGTACTCGAAGACTCCGGAAGAACCAAACGCTGGCGTTTAGGCTTGCGAGGACCTTGCTCAGCATCTGATTCATCCGAAGCATCCGCTACAACCTGTTCCACCTCTTCCCCTGTTTCTTCTTCGGGATTCTCCTGAGAGTCGAGTGGGCAGAAGCAGGGTCAGCAATGGGCAGCTTGGTTTCCTCCTGTACTGCCGTCTCCACAGTAGGCCCGGCTTCGGGTAGAGAGGGAGAGAGGTGGTAGTCGAGTGACCCTATATAGCAAGTACAATTCATAATCATAAGAACGGAAGCAAAAAGGATGCAAAGGCAGATGATGAGGCATAAAAAACGGCAAAAAAGAATCACTCACTGCGGGTAAGGCCTTCTCTGGCCCGTAGGGGACGTGGGAAAAGTTGAAGTCGATTTTTGTGGAAGCTTTGATGCTCGTGATTTTCTTCACCTGAGCACTGAGCTCCTTTGGCGTCAACTCGGAGGCGCTCATCCTGGTGCTGTCGAGTGGACCCTCATACTGCCACATCGGGTGGGCACGAAGGCGCATGGGCCACACTCGCATCTTCAAATAAGTGCTGATCAACTGAATACCAGAAACAGTCTTCAGCAAATTTCCAATCTCATTCAGCAAAGGGGTGGCTTCTTTGGCTTCAGCAGGAGAGATAGGGTGGTCCCAGGCCACCGTCTTCTTCGGAGGATTCTCAATCGAAAAAGCCGGGAGCACCACTTGGTCGACTGGCACATAGAACCATTTGGTCCGCCAACCTTGGGCAGAGTCGACTGTCTTCAAGCTAAAGTAATGCGAATCGCTTCGCACTTGGACTTGAAATCCACCCACCGGGCAAGGGCGTTTACCCCGGCAATTGTGGCGCACCTTGAAGATATGCTTCCACAATGCCCAGCTGGGGGACACTCCCAAGAAACACTCGCAAAGCACCATGAAACAGGCGATATGCATAATGCTGTTGGGAGTAAGATCATGAATCTGTAGGCCATAGGCGTACAGAAGCCCTCGCACAAAATCATGCAAAGGGAGAGAAAGCCGCGGGGAAGGAATTCAGCGAAGCAGACGCGTTCGCCGTTGCGAGGGTCAGGGCGTACCTCCAGACCTGGAGCACGCGCGGCCAGCTGGTCAGCTGGTGGCAGCCAACCCTTCTGACGGTACTCAGAAAGGGTATCCTCGGTTACACTGGATCTGGTCCAGTCACCGGGATCTTCAAAAGCATCGGCAGGCTCACTCGCTGTGGTCGCATCCTTCCCCTTGTCCGATGGATCGGTGGCGGAGGCAGTTGCAGCGGCACGCTTGATTTTCTTTGGCGCCATTGCGCAAGGAGCAAGCAGCAAGGAGCTTGGGAGGCAGAGCAATGGGTGCGGAGCGCGAGGAAGAAGAGGAACAGAGGAAGTGAATGGCAAGTAAATCAAAATCTTGCGCAAATATTGCTACTTACCGCACAACGCAAAACCCATCGTAATCGTCCGTCCAAATGCACATAGCATCTGGCCGTACACGTGGCGAGCGCAGAGAGCAACCGTCGCATCCCACGTCGCCCACTACGCACAAAACCCTAGGAGGTTATGATGGCGCGGCGAAAAATTCGCCACGTCCGGTCAAATCAAAGCTGAAACGGCGTCTTCTGCGGTCAAAACTCTGAACATGGGCCCACACAGACACGTCTTGTCAAAACGGGCGCACGCCAAAGACGTCATGAATGACGTCAGGGTAGTGATAACGTCCACATTCGAGTGGGTTCGAGACAACAATCGAAGTAAGGATTCGACTAGCAAAAGGTACTCCCATGGGAGCATATCAAAAATTTGTTGCGATTGATCAAAAAAAGGAGCAAAATTATTGAGATTATCCTCTAATTCAAACGAAATAAAGCATAATCTCGGGGGCTACTCCCATGGGAGCTCTCTCGCGCTCCCATAGATTTCCAAAACAAGGTAAGAAAAATTCACTCGACTATAGATTCGATTAAAATGCATTAAGTACTTCACAAATCAAATAACCAAACTTCATAAATTCCCGGACTATGCCAATCACAGATGTTTCGGATGCTGCATACGCAAATGCAAAGGTAAGACCCGCCGAGCAATCGAGATGGGCCGAGGGACGCTCCAACAGTGTTTTCCCTTGAAATTTCCCGTATCAACAGACATGATGAAAATCCTGACGGACGGGTTAGGTACCAAAAGTTAAACTGCAGAACGAATCAGTAAGACCTACAACGGCTTGAGTCGAGTCTGTCCAGTATGTTCCAGCTTCGAGTCCGGGGACTCGAACCTGATTGAAGGCTAGTATGGTTTTGCCCAAATGTGCGGTTAACTGAGCTCGATTTTCGAGTGAATCAGGCCTACTATGTTAATATCCCTAGGCAAAAATTTCAAAAGTATTCCAGCTTCGAGTCCGGGGACTCGAACCTAATTGTAGACTAGTATGGTTTCGTCCAAATGTGCGGTTAACTGAGCTCGATATTCGAGTGAATCAGGCTTACTATGTCAATATCCCTAGGCATAATTTTTCGATTACGTTCCAGGCTCGAGCCAGGGACTCGAGTCTGACTGAAGACTAGAAAGGTTTTTAGCTCAAATAAGCAGTTAACTGAGCTCGATATTCGAATGAATTAGGCCTACTATGTCAATATCCCTCGATTAGCATACACATACAATTGAAGCAAATTAGAACTCGAAGAACTACATCGGGTCAGAAGCACAAGTTCAGAAGATTATGACGTGCACGATGAAGGGAGCACATGCTCGATTCTTTCGAGTCAAGCAAGTACTCGGGGCTAATGACGAGGTTATACTCTGCGGGTACCCCAGCTTAGAGGTACCTGGTGCACGTGATGATCAAAGAAGCCCAAAGACTAATCGAAGCCCACGAAGGAAGGCCCGAGACGAGGAGTGCTTCCCAAGTTAGATCAAGTTATGGTCGGTTAAGACTTTCCATACATGTAACCTTGGTCGGTTGTGTTTCCTGAGACCCAGCCTCCTATATAAAGGTTGGGAGGGTGATCGATCGAGGCAAGCAATCCATAGCCACCAAAACCTCGACGAGATCTGCTGCTCGTCGAACCCTTGTAACCTCCATATTCAAATCATAAACACAGACAAGCAGGAAGTAGGGGTTTACCTCACTCGAGGGCACTGGACCTGGGTAAATCCAGCTTGTCAGCCGTCGATTCCACCAATACTACGCGTCCTCTACCACACAATCAACCCTAGGTATAGCAACCATGGGACTTGCCGAGGGCACACCTCGACAATTGGCGCCGTCTGTGGGAAAAGGTAGTATTGGGCTCACGGTTTTGCCGGTTTCATCATCAAGCGGCCACCCGACGATCGCATCTGCACAAGGTAACTCGCCTACTGCGTCATCAAAAAGCAAATCACAGACCACCGTTGCAAACAACAACTCGCCGGCAAGATCTACCAGCATCAATTCAAAAAGTGATCAGTCGCCAAAATCTCCAAGGAGGTTCACGCCGCACTCGATGGAAGCTCAACAAGCCTTCGCCGGACTCGAATCAGGTTTGGATATTACGGTTGGAAAACTTAACTTCTTTGTCGATAAAGATGGTGTGCAGACCTGTTAGATCCACTCGACGCGGAGACACTCAACATGGAGACAATCGACAACGCTTCGACTGCAACACCATCCATCTTGGGTGCGACATCGTCACAGATCGTCCCGATCCAATCGCCAAGCGACTCTGCAACGTCCATGAACTCGCAAGAGTTCTGTGACGAAGTGGCAAAAAGATTTGGAAGAAGCGAGATCGAATCTGCGTACCGTCCAAACAACGCAATCAAGTCACTCGACAGCGTCGTCGACTGCTACGACGTCGCGGGAAACGAGGAGAACATAGATGACAACATATACCTCGCCGATCTCAACGGCCCAGAAATCCGTGCCAGCCACGAGATATTCACCTGCGATGCAAATAGCCAGGACAAGACACTCGAATATCAACTCGATTGCGGCAGAAACCCCGGCAAGCAAAGCAACCCCAGACTGGATGACGACACCGAATCCATAATGCGCATTAGCAACACATGGGCAGAAGATCGAGTGTTTCCATATCAGGTATACACCGCGAGTACAGCAGAAACGTCGGCAGCTGCAACATGCCGTCGACCTACTGAATACCCTTGCACAGTCACCATGCCTGACGGAACAACCACGCTGACCATCACAGCAGAGATGGCAGAAAAAGTGAGCAAAGTAATCGAAAGTTGCACGATGCTACCAGCAAACGCAACTCCGGAGGAGGTGTTGACCTTACAATACTTTCAGTGGCAAGAATCGATACGGTTGAAGAACTACCGAGCGGTACTCGAAGAACGCAAAAAGCAGGCCAGCATATCGAGTGCTCGGCGAAGAGCACTGTCTACAAGTTCAACAGGCAGAAACGACCCCGTGAATAGGTCACGATTCGTAAACCTCGGAGACGCAAATCGTGCAGCGGTCACTCGAAATCTAAACCCAGCCTTTATGACAGTCGACGCGGAAGGGGTTCCCATACCTACTGAGCCAGCCGGAGCGCTGATGACGCTCGGCACCTATCTCAGAACAATCGAACCTCCTGCAGGAGACCCAAAGAGGGACCAGCACCTCCAACTGTACAAGCAACTGGCAAAAGCAGTACAAGCCATACAGCAGCCTCCCATGGCGGCCGTTGCAGTGTGGCGAGCTTCGGGCTCTTGGTGGCGTCTCGGCTCACCTTTGCTCAATGACGATGCATTTGATGCCTCCCCAACCCGCTTGTCGTCTCGTTTTTCTCGTGGCAGAGCTTCCAGTCAAGGTTCGTGCTAGGTGCTAGGCTTTAGCACTCGTTGATTGTGGATGCTCCTGAGTTGTGCCGTGGGATTCGATACGCTCGCCGGTGCGGGCGCTAGGCTCTTTGTTAAATCTTTGTATTGTGACTCCTCGACAACACCCCTTGACGAGGTTATACTCTGCGGGTACCCCAGCTTAGAGGTACCTGGTGCACGTGATGATCAAAGAAGCCAAAGACTAATCGAAGCCCACGAAGGAAGGCCCGAGACGAGGAGTGCTTCCCAAGTTAGATCAAGTTATGGTCGGTTAAGACTTTCCATACATGTAACCTTGGTCGGTTGTGTTTCCTGAGACCCAGCCTCCTATATAAAGGCTGGGAGGGTGATCGATCGAGGCAAGCAATCCATAGCAAACAAAACCTCGACGAGATCTGCTGCTCGTCGAACCCTTGTAACCTCCATATTCAAATCATAAACACAGACAAGCAGGAAGTAGGGGTTTTACCTCACTCGAGGGCCCTGAACCTGGGTAAATCCAGCTTGTCAGCCGTCGATTCCACCAATACAACGCGTTCTCTACCACACAATCAACCCTAGGTATAGCAACCATGGGACTTGCCGAGGGCACACCTCGACACCCCTCATCTGCTTCTTGCCGCTCCCTCTCCTTGTGTGTGTGTGTGTTTTTTTTCCTTTATTCTCTCCCCTTGTAATCCCCGTGTACTTTGATTCTTTTAAACCCATCTTGTAGAGGTTGCAAAACCTCGTAGGCAACTTTAATTGAAAAAAAATTCTGGTGGGGACTTTGGCCCAGTTCTTTTGAGCTTCGGCTTGTGCATAAGCCATCCTGAGTAGAGCTGCCCAGAGAAACAACTGTGGATTTAAGCTACCCAAAAATTGCAGTCCAGTTCTTTTGGGCTTCCTCTGTCCCAGCTTATTGTTTGAGTTGTATGATGAAAAGTCTGTAACGCCCTTAGGATAAATTTATGTTCTAACTGACATAGTTTGATTTCTTTTGTTCTGTTTTCGCATATATGATCACAAAATAATGATTCGAAAATCAGATTACCCTATGTACTTCAATTTTGAGTAATAGAAATATTTCATAGGTTTGAAACAGAAAAATATCACACGCATAGATACACAAATTTCATATATGACCACTTGCGTATATCTCATGTTGCTATGTACGTACCTACATCGGTGGATGTAACTAGTATACAATAGTAGAAAAAAAAACAGAAACTGAAACTGAACCCGATTCAGAAATAGACAACACTGCTCGTGGATTCAGAAACTAGTATACGCGGATCGGCAGCTCCGTCCAAGCGCATCCGCAACTGAGAGGAGACACCAGCAGACGGCCGCAGCAGAACCAGCCCCGTCCGGCGGGATCGATTCGATCCAGTCCTCGATCCAGTCGCGCACCGACGAGCTGCTGGGTGGTCGCGCGCTCTCCCTCCTCCATGGAACGGAACCAAGGTCCGCGAAGGGCCGGCGAGGTTCCGGACCGGCGGCTTGAGGGTTGAGGCGGGCGGCGGCGCAGGTGGAGGAAGGGGCGGCGGCCGGAGTAGGACCTCACGCCGCCGGGTTCGAGGTCGACTCCAGCCGGGACAGGGAGAGGCTCGGGGGCGACGAGATGCTGGGAGGCGGGGCGACGGCGGCGGGCGGAGGCGGGGAGAGGCGAACGGCGGGCGGAGGCGGCGAGGGCAGCCGGCGGGCGGCGGCGGCAGCAGGCGAGCGGTAGAGGAACCCTAGGTTCGCTGTCGCTCGTTTCGTCCGTGCGCTCGGTTCGCTCGCTCGCCCGCTTGTGCGGCAGAGAAAAAGAGAAAGGAAAAGAAAACTGGCCTGTTCGCTCGCTTCTGCGCGGTGGCAATCACTGTAAATTCGACGTTTGATAGGGGCAACGCCAAATACCGGTTGGATTCACTCGCGGGAAGCCAGCGGCGGCGGCGGGAAGGAGGGGTACCCCAGCTTATCTCCACTGTGAAGAAATCGGATAAGCGGGCTGCCACAGGAAGTTGTTTAAAATCCAGTTCTTTTGGGGTTTTGCTTAATTTCACCTAGAAGCTGTCCATAAGCGCCAAAAGAACTGGGCCTTTGTCCCCCGGTGACCATCAAATTTTTATTTTGAAGTGACATGCTAAATCCATAGCCGCTCGTATGCAGAGGCATTCCCGTTCCAAAAAAAAAGGTGACCTGCTCAGCCATCGAAGTGAGGCTCCACAGCTTCATCAAAGCGGGCCAATCGGCTGGGCCTGACCCGAAGATGGGATGCTAAATTCATAGGAAAAATATAGATTTCGACCTGAAATCTCACTTTGGATACATTTCATATCAATCTCCAAAACCGGATAATTTGTGCCCTGAATTTTATAATACCGGACAATTCACACACTGATAGTGGTTTTGCTCGATTTGGATGGTTTTGAGTCAATTTTGATATTTCTTTAGAATGGCGTGGCGCAAACACACACAAAAAATCCCCACGTGAACGCTCGCCGCCCGGGACGTCGTCGCTCTCCGGCGGCCACACCTGGGCATTTCCCCGCGCCTAACTGGCCCGCGCCCGTGACATGGCTGGAGTTCGCCCCGCCCGCGCCATGGCTGGAGTTCGCCTGCCGCCCTCGGGGTCGGGAAGGAGATGGTGGCGGACGGGTCAGCACAACGCGCTCGTGCGTGTGAACGCGACGCACCTGCTGGCCGCGGGCACTGCCTCGCGCCGTCGCTGCTTGCCGCCGTCGGGGACATGTCCGTGTCGGACCGCGCTCTCGCGGCGCTGTACAACATCGTGGCCGCCTGCCCCGAGGGTCGCCGCGCGGTGAGCCGCGTCCCGGACGCGGTCCCCGTCCTGGTCGACGTGCTCAACAGAAGGCGGCGTACGTGCTGATGGTCCTGGCGCACCGGAGCTACGGCGACCGCGCGGCCATGGCCGAGGCCGGCGCCACGTCCGCGCTCCTGGAGCTCACGCTCGTGGGCACGGCGCTGGCGCAGAAGCGCGCGTCGAGGATCCTGAAGATCCTGCGCGGACAAGGGCAAGCAGGTCGTCGACGCGTCCAGCATCGTGGCCACGGTGTCGGCGCCGCAGGAGCGAGGCGCTGGAGGTCAGTGCCGGGAGGAGGCGGAGACCGACGAGGCCTGCATGAGCAACGAGAAGCGCGCCGTGCGGCAGCTGGTGCAGCAGAGCCTGCAGAGAAACATGCGGCGGATCGTGCGCCGCGCGGCTACCGCGGGAGCTCGCGCCGGCGTCGTCGGAGAATCTGAAGGCGCTCACCGCGTCCTCCACCTCCAAGAGCCTGCCGTTCTAAGGTGGCAGGGAAGAAACAGAGACAGAAACACAGGTAAAAAACACAAGCTCGTCCACATTCCTTGCTTCGGTGCGACACAATGCCAGTTAACTGAAGCAACACTAGAAGCTCATCGCACTAGTTGTTAGTTGATTATCTCCACTGTCATGTCAATGTTCTACGGAGTAGCATTTTGTCTCTTGTCTGTCACCAGAATCCGTGGGTGTCTAGCAAGCAACAATGGCTAACCAAGTTTAATCATGGCGATTTGTATCTTGTAAACAAAGTGTCACAGATGACAGAGCCTACTACCAACACACAATCTGATTCTTCAATCCGTGATGAATACTCTCGGCCGCCACCCTACGGCGAAAGCTGCTCGTGGTCCTCACCTGCGACGGCGGCGGTGGAGGCTCCTGCCGCGACCGGACGTCCTTTCAGTCGCCGCAGCCGCGGGCGCAGCCGTCGCAGCCGAGGCCGCGGTCCGACCGGCTCGCGGAGCTGCTCAGAGCGGAGCCGTCCGAGTGCGGCGACGGCGACGACGAGGGCGAGGCTGACGCGGCCGCCAAGAAGGTGGCACTGCTGGAGGAGCTGAAGGTTGTCGTGGACGCCCTCCGGGATGGAGACGGGGACAGCGCGGGCGGTGTGTCGTGGCGCGTCGAGGCGACCACGGTCTTGCGGAGGAAGGCCAAGGACGACGCCGTGGCGCGGGAGATGCTCGCCAACTTCCTCTGCCAGCGCGTTGGACGCGAACAAGCCCATCGTTGGTGCCTCCGGGGCCGCCCCTTTCCTCGCCCCGGCTTGCATGGCGACAGGCCAGGACGGCGTCCCGGGCGGCGAGCGTCCAGGTGGGGATTTTTTTGTGTGTGTGTGTTTGCGCCACATCAGCACCACGTCATCCCAAAGAAATGTCAAAATTGACTCAAACCGACCAAATCGAGAAAAACCACTACCAGGGTGTGAATTGTCCGGTATTACAAAATTCAGGATACAAATTATCCGATTTTAAAGATTAAGGTGAAATGTATCCCGAAGATGAGATTTCAAGGTGAAATCTATACTTTTTCCAAATCCATACTAGCGCAGACGGACGCCCGGCCCAGAAGCAAAAGATACGAGTTCTATAGGTGCGTAACCTTTAGGCCAACACCTGCCGAATTATTCCTCCCCTCAAAAAAAAAAAACCTGCCGAATTATTCCTACCTCAAAAAAAAAAAAAGCTGCCGAATAATTCTTGTGTCGGTGATCTCCCACAGTCCCACTGATGACTGCTGTTGTACTACGTGTCTGTGGGGGAGCAAAAGGAGAAGGAAAACAAACGTGCTCGTCAGCAGCTCCTTCCCACCGAAATCACTGACTCGCAGCGAGGTCTTCTCCCCGTTGCTGTGCCCTTTGTGGTCTGTCTCTCGCTCTATGGTTGTGAATCGAAAAAAAAGCCTGTCCCACAGACTTTTTTTTTGAGCGTAAAACACCAGACTTTATTATTGAATCACAATAGGTACATTTACAAAATCCGGTGGGTGGACTAACCAAACATGTCGGCCCAGTCCTAGGCATAAGGATCCTTTTGCAATATCATGTGCTTCCCAGTTTGATTGTCTTCTCTCATGCTTGAACTCCACGTAACCAAGGCTGCTCTTCCTCTGATTTATCTCAGTAATTATGGTACCATAGCGCCCACGACTCCCGTCAGCGATGTCTTGAATCACTCCAGCACAATCTGAAGCTATGATAGCCCTCGTGATATTGACATCCTGAGCAAGCGTCAGAGCTTCTCTGCACGCAAGAGCCTCCAAAATTCCTGGATCTGACAGACCTGATACAACCAGTGCCGACGCACCCAGAAAGTGGCCATCACCATCTCTGAAACTACATGCTGCCGATCCCACAGTACCTTCCCGGTTCGTTGCACCATCAACATTACCCTTCGCTAATCCAGCAGGAGGTGGAACCCACGTTCCCGGCCTACGAGTGACACACGAAGAAAATGTTTGTCCCGGCATTTTCTTTAGTGACCTGAGATCACGCAGGTAGTTTGTGATGAAACCGTATGTGGACAATGGACTCTGAAAAATCTCCTCGTGGAGTGCTTTCCTCCTTGCTGTCCAGATCGCCCATAGCGTAACAAGGAGTTTAACAAAATCCTCATGCTGCATGCTATGAAGCATCGTGAATAACCAGTTCCGAGCACCAGGGACTTGGGTGTTCACTGCATGCGATAGTAGGTCTTCATCAACTAGCACCCATACACATCTGGCCATGTGACACTCCAATAAGCTATGACGCCAGCTATCATTGTCTGCACCACAAATTTTACATGTAGTTTCCGTCGCCATGTGCCTGTGATGCATCAGCTCCGCAGTCGGCAAGCTCTGCCTTGCCAAACGCCATGCAAAATTGCGGACCTTTGCTGGGACCTTGACTTTCCATAATTTCGTCCACATTCCAGCCTCCCCCGACTGTGCAGAAACTTCCGGACGATGTTCAAGCCATGCTTCTCTCCTTTGTTTCACAGCAATAATCATACGGTATGCCGATCTAACCGAAAACGTTCCTGGCTTTTCAAACTGCCACGCCCACTTGTCCTCCATACAAATCGTGGGTATTGGAATCTGCTTAATCGCCTCAGCATCCATAGGGAGAAAATGAGTTTCTAGCATCACATCATGCCATCGAGCTGAGGTAGAATCGATTAGTTCAGAAACCAAGATAGGGCTATTGTCTTTTGGCGATGTAAAAGGCCTCATGCAAGTATCACGTGGGATCCAATTCTGAGACCACATCTCCGTCGTTCTCCCATCACCAATTCTTCTGACTAATCCTTGCCGCAGCACTTCCCGCCCTTCGAGAATCGATCTCCAAATTTGCGAAGGTGTGGTGCCCAAACGCGCACCCAGGAAATCCCCCTCTGGAAAATATCGTGCCTTTAAGATCCTTGCACTAAGCGAGTTTGGATTGTCAATAATCCTCCATCCTTGCTTTGCAAGCAGCGAGAGATTGAAAAGCTCCACATCTCGGAAGCCTAAGCCTCCGAGGTGCTTCGGTTTACACATCTCTTCCCAAGAGACCCACGCCACCTTTCTCTTGCCATTTTTGCTGCCCCACCAAAATTTCCGGATCAAGCTATTTAGATGCTCACACAATCCCACTGGTAGCTTGAAACAAGACATCGAAAATGTTGGCAAGGCTTGAGCTACAGATTTGATTAGCACTTCCTTTCCACCCATAGATAGGCATTGCTCAAGCCAACCCTGCACTCTCTTCCAGACACGATCTTTGAGGTATTTGAAAGCTCCAGATTTCGATCTCCCCACATCTGAAGGCAAACCCAAGTATTTCTCATTCAACATCTCAGCCGGCACATTAAGCAAAACCTTTAACTGATTTTTAACTCCCTCCGGACATCCTTTACTGAAAAATATTGATGATTTGGAAAGATTGACGCGTTGTCCAGACGCAGCACAATATGTTTCCAGTATTCGATTTACCTCTTCAGCCGCCTCCCTATTAGCCTTTAAAAATAAGAAGCTATCATCCGCAAATAAGAGGTGGCTCACCACTGGCGCCGTGGGAGCAACTTTCAAACCAATGTTGCCAGCCACACTCCTAGCTTTCATAAGACAAGAAAAGCCCTCAGCCGCCAAAAGGAATAGGTATGGAGAGATTGGATCCCCTTGTCGGATTCCACGAGTCGGTCTAAATTCATCAAGATGATCTCCGTTGAAAAGAACTGAAAAAGATACAGTTCGTACACATTTCATGACCGACGAAACCCAACTAGGACGAAATCCTAGCTTCAACATAACCTTTTCCAGGTACTCCCATTCCACCCTGTCATACGACTTCATCATATCCAGTTTGAGCGCACACGCCCTTTTTCTCTTGGCTTTATTTATTTTCATAAAATGCAGAGTCTCGTACGCTGAAATAATATTATCAGTAATAAGCCTTCTAGGAATAAAGGCTGACTGCTCCTCAGATATAATCTTCGGTAACACCTACTTTAGTCTATTAGCCAGCACCTTGGATGCAATCTTATATAGGACGTTACACAAGCTGATTGGTCTGTATTGGCTCAACAACGAGGGATTAGTGACTTTAGGTATGAGAACAATAAAAGTTTTGTTTATTACCTCCGCACTATCTTCTCCTCTCAAAATGCGGAGGACAATAGTTGAAACCTCCTTGCCACAAATGTTCCAGTGTTTTTGGAAAAAATGCGCCGGGAAGCCATCCGGACCCGGTGCCTTCGTGGGGAACATCTGAAACAAAGCACATTTGACCTCCTCCTCCGAGAATTGTTTTGCTAGATCATCATTCATAGCATCGGTGACCTTCCTTGGCACCACATTCAGCACATCTTCTATGTTCGTACATCCCTCAGAAGTATATAAGAATTCATAGAAGTTTTTGGTCATCTCCTGCAGCTCTCTTCTATCTTCTGTAACCTGCCCATCTTGACGAGTGAGCCTAGAGATCCGGTTCTTTTTCTTTCGTTGTGTTGCCTTCTGGTGAAAAAAACGAGTGTTTCTATCACCCTCTTGCAACCACTGGACTCGGGAATGCTGCTTCCACATCGTCTCCTCCCTGTGATATAGCTCGACGAGACGATCTTGTGTTTTGATCTCTTCATAGGACGGCCCCACCCGAGCAGGATTAGACCGCAGAACTTGAATCCTTTGCTTCAATTCCTTAATTTCCTTCGCCACATGGCCAAAGACTTCTCCACTCCATCTGGACATCTCCTTACTCAGGTTCAGAATTTTATCATGCAGTTCAGAGGCATTACTAGCCCGTGTGTCCTCCCACTTGCTTTTCACAAAATCACCAAAGGATTCATGCTCTTCCCACATCTTTTCGTAGCGAAACAGTTTCGGTAACAAGTCCCTCCGCTGAACCCGATCACATACCTCCGGAACCAGCAGCAGCGGGCAATGATCCGATTTAACCGAATGCATGTGCCGCACAGACGCCATGGGAAACCTGGCACACCAATCCGGCGATGCGAGTGCTCTGTCCAGCCTCGCCCTCGTATAACTCCCTCCAAGGACCCTCCTCTCAAAAGTCCAGTCAGTTCCCGTGTATCCCAGGTCAACGAGGCCACACACATCAACCGCATCTCGGAAACCTTGCATCGACTTCTCATCTCTTCTTCCTATTCCCCTGTGCTCCTCACGACGCAGAACTTCGTTGAAATCACCCGCGCACAGCCAAGGAAGATTTGATTCGCTCTTAATGAATTTAAGCAAATCCCATGTTTTATATCGCTCATTCCTTTGTGCCTCCCCATACACCAAAGTGAACCGCCATACAGGCTCGTCTCCTAATTGTACCTTCCCATCAATATGGTATTTGGAAAACCGTATTAATGCGAACTTCACATCACTCTTCCAGAAAATTCCCAAACCTCCACTCCTTCCGTCACTACTAACCGCAAAACATCCATCATAACCAAGGGACCTAGTCAGACCCTCAACCTGAGTTTTCGCCACTTGGGTTTCAACAATGCACAGGATAGAGGGGGCAAACTCCGCGCAAAACCGTGGAGGTCTCGAACTGTCGCGTCGTTGCCAATTCCACGACAGTTCCAAATCCAGGCACTCATTGGAACTATTCTCCCCTCCGCATTCACCTTCTTACCACTATTCTCCCCTCCGGATTCATCCTCATCCAACGTACCTCCAGGCTTCTTCAAAAGGCTAGATGCAGTATAGGCTTCTATCAGCTGGATCGTAGAGAAAAGCCAGGCGACTTGAGTCCAAATCTGAAAGCAAAATAGAATACACCGGTGGATCGGTGGCTAGCACTGCAACTACTGTTGCTGCTGTGCGCGTTGGTTGGATCGTGGGGATCGAACTGGAGGACCTGGTGGTGGAGTGGATTGGTAAAATGGATTGAGTTGGTTGAACGCCGGAATTCAAGAATCTGTCGGCGACGGCGGTGGCAGGAAATATAGCAGCAGCAGGGCGAGACAGGGGAGCGCGGATTTGATAGAAAAAAGGAACAAATCGGGTGGAATAGAGCTTAATCTGAGAAAGCTTAGACAAATCTAGCAGATCCGGAAGAAATCTGAGGTGGGGGAGAAAGGATCGGCATCACGCCAGACTCCGGCAGATCGCCAAGACGCCACAGAGGGCAAAACAAACACAGATCGATCTTTTCTTGCAGAACGAGGGCCCATGTTGACTTGTTGAGCCAACCTGCAGGCAGCCGAGAATGGATATTGGCATTGTTCATTGAATTTCGTTGCTGTGCTGCAACCACCAATTCAAAGCTACAGTAGCTGTACATACATCTGCGCGCCTCCAGATCTGAAGACACACCAAAGTTCGGGAGACCAGAAAAAGGACATGGACCGGCCGGAACGTAAGTCGAAACTCCAATGATGACCAAGCTATGTACTGCTGTACTTCACAGTTTAATTAACGATAGCACCGCAGAGGCCGATACGCCATGCCATGGAGTGCGTTCATGGTCACTCCATGGTACAGTTTCACCATGCACTTGTGCTCCTCCTACTACTAGGTACTAGCATGGTCGTGAACGGCGAATTGTGGGTCAAATGGTTTAGACTAACTAGGTTGCAGTACGTTTTAAAACTGACACGAAACAGGATGGAGTTCGGAGGACCAATGGTGCACACTCACCGACGGTGGCGGTGCGGAACGTGGAGTAGCCGTCCACGTAGTTGAGGCGGCCAGAGATCACCGTGGCGCCCATCCCGTCGCCGACCAGCATCACGTTCCACTTCTTCTTCTTCACCTCCACCGTCTCCCTGTACACCCCTCGCTTCACGTAGATCACGTACCGCCCCGCCGCGCGCTCCGACGGCGCCGCGTCCAGGGCAGCCCTCCCCGTCGTGTGGTTGCCGCTCCCGTCCTGCGCCACCACGGCGTCCACCGCCATTCCCCCGGGACCCACCGGCATCTGCAGCAGCCGCCGCTCCCTCGGGCCCAACCAGCGCGGAAGCCGAGGCCCCTGCGCGAGGCCGCGCCGCCGGTGTCGTCCACTGCTGCCTTCGCCGGCGACGACGACCTGGCCCAGGCCGTCGGCCAGCAGGGACGTGAGGGCCTGGAGGCCGGTGGAGACGAGCGAGCCGAGCACCGAGCCGGTGTCGTCGAGGCCCTCCTTGCAGGTGTCCTGGTTGCCGAGCGCGCCGCTCAGCCACGACCGGACGTCCGAGTGGGCGTCGCCGGTGCCGACACGGCCAGCGGCGGCTCCTGTGCTCGCGGTCGTCGGCGAGATGGTGGACATGGACCACGACAGCTCGTCCGTCGAGAGGTCGAGGAGGTCGAGGCAGTCGGCGATGGCGGAGGACAGACGCAGGTCGCCGCCGCCCAGGATGCCGCCGACGACCGGGAAAGACGAGATGACGGACGCCACGTCCTTGACCGCGTCCAGCGTCTCGCGCAGCGTGGACACCAGCGCCGGCGAAATGCCCGCGGCCGTCGCCGCCTTCGACCGCGGCACCCTGGGTGTGGGGGTCGCCTTAGGCGCCGGCGATGGGGTCAGCTGGTGCGCATTGGTGAGGAGAAGACTGTGGGTGAGGACGAGGAGGAGCAGCCGAGCTGTGGTGCTCGGGAACGTCGGTGGCATGGTTTTCACTTCCTAGCAAGGGACCGGACCGAGTGTAGCAGCAGTGCAGCAGTGTGTTTGCCTAGGGAGGAGTTGGGTATGTAGTACTCCTATATACTCCGTAGTATACTAGGCAACTTGGCGCGGCACGTGTAGTAAATAAAATTTAAATTTGGTAATGTGCACATTTAAACATGTTGGAGGTTTAAAAATTAGTGAAATTCGAAGAAGTTTGCGTTTAAAATTTGTTTAGAATTCGAAAATTGTTCAAGTTGGGGTGTTTTCGGATTTGAATTATTTTTTACATTTGTAAAATGAGTAGATGTTGAAGATATTTAAAATTTTACGCTGCACCCGTTCTGATCCAAAATTTTGAAGTCCGTTTTTTAAGCAAGAAAACATGAAAAAATATTTGGAAACCTCATTTAACAAATCTTCAACAAAATGAATATTTGTTAGTTTATGTGAGAAATTCGAGAATTTCTTAAATTTGTAAATTTATTAGTTTCACTTTTCTGCACAATGTCTTAGTTAGAGGAAATATATTGTGTTAAGATTTATTAAATTCAATCCGTATTTAAAGGAAATGAATTTGTGTTCTCTTTGAATATTGATCTAACCAGGCATTACTTAAATTTAACTACCTAATTAAGGAGAGCTAAGTTCAGTTTGGGCACTTATTAATTTGAACTGCATAACTAGAGGGAGTTAAGTTATGTTTTCTGTAAGTATTAACCTATTTGAATTCGCATAATATGTTTGTATTTTGCCTTTAATTTTTAGATTAACTCGATAATCAGAGGAAATACATTATGTGAGCATGTGTTAAATCCAATTTAAATTCAATCCATAATTAGAGGGAATGAATTTGCATTTTTTTCAAATTTTCATCTAACCAAGCATCTTTTAAAATTTAACTTCATAATTAGAGGTGATTAAGTTATAATATGTCCAAATAGTATGTTAACTAAAATTGGAATTATCAGACATGGTTCCATTTTTTCATAAATATTTTATTTGAGACGATAATAAGAGGAACTAAATTATGGTTATCTACAAATGTTAACTAAATTTAGCATTTATTAAATTTATCTGCATAATTGGATAGCCCTTAGTTATATTATCTATAAATACTAATCATTTTGAAATGGTGTAGTAAATTTGTATTTTGTTTTAGAAACTTAATTTAACTCCATAAACGGACGAAATACATTTATGGGCATTTATTAAATTCAATCCATAATTAGAGGAAATGAATTTAGACTGTCTCCAAATGTTCACTTGGATAGTTGGTGCAAATTTTATGTGGAAAGTTTGAAAATTTCTTAAATTTGAAATTTGTGGTACGTCACGGCCGCTGCAGTGGTTTTGATATATTATGTATATGTCTATGCAATTTGAATCGAACTAACGCAGCAGAACTTGTCTGGGAAAAGGAAAAACAGAGAAACATGTATGAAATATATTTGATTTTTTTAAATATTGTTGAATATTGTGGGGGAAATAATATTTTCGTGATGTCGAATATTCTCTGGGGAAAATTAGTTGCTGTAAAAATTCTGAACAATTTTCTTGGTGAGAAATAATTATTCGTTAAAATAACCCAACAAAACATCAACAAAATGAACATTTCTTAATTAATGTAGAAAATTTGAAAATTTGTTAGTTTCACCTTTGTATACAATGGATATTTGGTGCAAAATTGTTAAATCTATATTGTTTTGAGACTGGTACATTTTTTTTGACATACTGTAAATTCATATTATGTAGAACGTTATGTCATATATTTTTTTGAAAAGAAAATTGATGAAAAATGTGATTTATGAGTAGAGAGGGAAATGCACATATCTGAAATGAATAGTTCATGATTTGTTTGGAGTTCATTTTTGTTCCTGTAGGACGTTCGTTTTATTGAAAAAATGCGACCACATTGTCAATTAGGAAGAATTAAGAGTTGATTAAATATTATTCAAAATTTTGGTTTGATACGGTGGGCATATTTTCTTGACGAAAAGGGGGAAATGTTTATTGTGAAAATATCACAAATCTTGTCAGAAATCTATTTTGAAATCTATTAAAAATATTGATTTTTTTTAGAAAGAATTAGTTGGAAAAATTGTCCAACAAATCATCAACAAAATAAATATTTCTTAGTTTTCGTGAAAATTTTGAAAATTTCTTAGTTTTACTTTTGTGTACAATGGAAATTTTTGGTGCCACTTTTTTAAATCTATATTGGTTTTCAGACTACTGTGTTTTTTTTTTGATATACTGTAAATTCATATTATGTCGAATGTGTTGTCATTTTTTTTCTGAAAAGAAAATTGATGGAAAATGTGATTTATGAGTAAAGAGAAAAATGCACATATTTTAAACAGGATTGCAAGTTGGTTAATCATACAGGGAGATGCAACAGTTGTAAAGCTTTCAATTTTCTGCAAATTTAGATATATTATTTGCATTATTCTGAAGTACAGTTTGAAAGTTATAAATTTTACAAATTTCAGCATTTTCTGTATTTGTGAAATTACTGACAGGCGGGACCCACACGTCAGGATTTTCATATTTTTGAAAATCATTTACGGAAAATGTGAGGAGCCTGACAGGCGGGCCCGCGGTGACATCAGCGCGTGACGTCACCCGCTGGCGGCGGACGCAGCCGCGGCCGCGCTGCCGAGCTCGTGCTCGAGCAGGCGAGCGCGCGTGCCAGCCTGGGCTGTGCGGAGCCGCAAGAGGAGATGGAGGGAAGCCGGAGGGGTGGCGGCCCGGACCATTTGGTCGCCGGAGCGGCCGGCGGTGAGCAAATCCTTGGCGGCGGACGGCGAGCGCGACGACGAGAAATCCGGCGCGGATGCGGCGTCCCGGGAGCCGATCTGCGGCGAGGAGGTGGACGACGCGACGACGGAGCTCTCCGTGGCCTTCGATCTGACCGGGGAGGTGCGGAGGGACGGTGAGGTGCGTCGGCGGCGCCGGCGAGCTCGAGCTCGCGCGGGGAGAGGAGGGGAGGAAGAGGGATTGTGGCGGTAGTTTTTCACGTAGGTCCCTGAGTTGTTTCAAATTTGTTAACAGGTCCTTCTGAGGGTTTTTTTGCTAAATTGTTGCGCCAAAATTCGTGCGGAGGGATCACCGTCTGGCCACCGGTTTCACCGGTGGTGACCGGGTGACGTGGCGGCCGCGGATTGACGCGGGTGCGCGCGTACTGTTTCCAGGAACAGTACCGCGTGCCGGGGTCGACGTGGCGTGATCCTGGTCGTCCGTTCCGTCGATCGGACGGCCAGGGAAAAAAGGGCGACGTGGCCCGATGGAGAAGGGGAGGACATGTCCTCCCTTTATATAAGGTTATACTAGTTGAATTCGACGCGGCGACACGCCCCGTCCTTTAAGAGAAATTTGATGTATGAAATATTTTGTTGTAACGACGTAATAAATGTTAAAGGAAATTCGTATTTGGCAAAATTCGTCAAATATTTGTGCGAATTTGGATCCAAAATTGTGGAGTTAGAGTCGCATTGTGGAGTTAGAGTTGACCAAATTCGAAACCGATCACGGAAAAAAAATTAAAAAAAGGAAGCACTGTAGAGTACTGTTCAGAACATTACCCTACAGCGCCGCGCCCTTTAAGAGAAATTGTATGTATGAAATGTTCTGTTAGAATGACATAATAAATGTTAAAGGAAATTCGAATTTGACAAAATTCGTGGAATGGTTGTACGAATTTGGATCAAAAAATTGAGCAGTTAGAGTCGATCAAACTCGAAAGCGATGACGGGGATGAAAGCTACTCGTCGAAGCACATATATTTCATGTATATAATTTTTGGAAAACGTGGGGCTTTCCTGCAAAAAATTTGGCAAAATTCGTTAAATGTTTGTGCGAATTTGGATCCAAAATTGAGAAGTTATAGTCGACAAAACTCGTAACCGATCACGGGGTGGAACCTACTTGTCGATGCGCATATATTTTGTGTATATAATTTTTGGAAAACGCGGGTTTTTTCTGAATTTTTTTGACAAAATTCGTGGAATGTTTGTGCGAATTTAGATCCAAAAATTGGGGAGTTAGAGTCGACCAAACTCAAAAGCGATGACGGGGATGGAACCTACTTATCGTCGCGCATATTTTCATGTATATAATTTGTGGAAAACGTGGGGACTTTTCTACAATTTTTTTGATAAAATTCGTCAAATGTTTGTGCGAATTTGGATCCAAAATTGAGGAGTTAGAGTCGACAAAACTCGAAACCATTCACGGGGGTGGAACCTACTCGTCGGCGCTCATATATTTCGTATATGAAATTTTTGGAAAACGCGGGGATTTTTTCTGCAAACAATTTGACAATTTTCGTCAAATGTTTGTGCGAATTTGGATCCAAAACTAAGTAGTTAGAGTCGACGAATCTCGAAACCATTCATGGGAATAGAATCTACTCGTCGTTGTGAATATATTTCGTGTATATAATTTTTGCGGAAACAAAAAAAATTGCAAAAAAAAATCTAAAAAAAAATTGCAAAAAAAAATGCTACACTTCCCCGGGTACTGTAGGGTACTGTTCATGAATAGTACCCAGAGCAATGTAATTTTAGAAAAACACGGGGATTTTTCTACAAAAAATTTGACAAAATTCGTAAAATGTTTGTGCGAATTTGGATCCAAAACTGAGTAGTTAGAGTCGACGAATCTCGAAACCATTCATGGGAATGGAACCTACTCATCGTTGCGAATATATTTCATGTATATAATTTTTGTGAAAATAAAAAAAATTCAAAAAAAAAATCTAAAAAAAATTTGGGGAAAAAATGCTGCAGTGCTCGAATTTGGATCCAAAATTGAGGAGTTAGAGTCGACAAAACTCAAAACCGTTCACGGGGGTGGAACCTGCTCGTCGGCGCGCATATATTTCGTGTATGTAATTTTTGAAAAACGCGCGGATTTTTCTGCAAAAATTTTGACAAAATTCGTCAAATGTTTGTGCGAATTTGGATCCAAAACTGAGTAGTTAGAGTCGACGAATCTCGAAATCGTTCATGGGAATGGAACCTACTCGTCGTTGCGAATATATTTCATGTATATAATTTTTGCGAAAACAAAAAAATTTGGGGAAAAAAAATCTGAAAAAATTGCAAAAAAAAGTGCTACAGTGCGCCGGGTACTGTAGGTACCCGGAGCGACGGGAGGGCCTGAAAATCTCCCCCATTATATATAATTATATATAGAGGTATATGTGTTCCCGCGCTCTTTTCGCACTAATTCAGTGGTTAGTTGAGGGCAATGGAAAAGGTGGTCATGGGCTGGGAGCTTGGATAATCCTGCTTCAGTTAATGTACGTAGTACAATGTGTCTTCCATGTCTGTACTTGATGAACACTCGGTGGGGTAGGTGGGAGTACAGCACAATAGGCTTCGGAAGCTTGTGTATGCGGCCGTGATGGAAAAGCTGCATACGGCTTGGTCTGCCATTGCTCTTCAGAGTAGCATGCATACCAGTAGAGAGCAAGGCCCGATGCTTTCTGTGCTAGCCGTGGTATGGTACTCCCTCCCTTTCAAATTAATTGACTTTTATTTGTTCACACATGGATTTATCTAGGCATGTTACACGTATAGATATATTCACAGACGTAGCTATCTGCGTTGCCGGGTGGAGGGTCACCAGTCCGCCCAGTGCCCGCAGCCTCGCCTCCCGGCCCCGGTGGACCCTCGGGCGCCGCCCGCCGCTCTGCGGCCGCGCATGGCTGCCCGCTCCCCTTCTCCGGCTTCGGCGTCTTCGTTCCCATCGCAAGGCCAGGCTTCCGCGGCGCAGGGTCCTCGTCGGGTTCAGGGTGGTCGCTCATCCAGCCCCCCTGGCTCGCCGCGCTCCTGGCGGGATGTGGTGCGCACGCAGGCAGGCCGGGCGGCTCAACCGGCGCCGCCAGGTTGGGAGGAAGATGATGATGGCGTGTTCTACGCGCCAACGCAGAGCATGGTGGCGGCCGAGGCCGAGCTGAGATGTGGGATTGTGGTGATGGTGGGCGGTGACCGGCCGAGGTTGGACGTGGCGGACGTGGCTGGGGTCATCCTCGCTGCGACCAGCTTGCAGGCTGGGGATTTCTCTATCCGTGCCTTCTTCCCCGGCGACTTCCTCATCCTATGTCCTAACTTGGATACCAAAAGGCGCATTTTGGCAGTGGAGGGTGCGGTCAGGACGGTGATTCCGGTCTCTTTCCGTTCTTGGCTGCGGCAGGACCAAGCAGAGCTTGAGGGCGTTCATTACAAGGTGGACCTTGAGCTGGTGGGTGTGCCGGCGCACGCTTGGGAGCACGGGGTGGCCGAGGCGTTGCTCCGGCGATATGGCTGGGTGGAGGCGGTGGATGCGCCTACGGCTTCGCGCAATGACATGTTGTTTTCAGGGTTTCCTTGTGGTCGCGCAACCCTGGGAGGCTGCCGCCGGCGAGATGGCTGCGTGTCCCGGAGCCGGACTATGGGGTGAGTCTCCATGTGTCGTCGCCAGGGTTCTCCTTCTGCCAGAAGCGGGTGTTGCGGTACCGCGTGGCGTTCCGTGTTCGTGGCGTCCAGAAGTTCATGGGGCCGCCGCCTCCCAGCTCCGGCAGCCCTCCTCCTCCGGGCGACTTTGGCGGTGGTGGTGCGGACGATCGCAGAGCAAGGCGTGGTGGGTCCGTCGAGTCGGACGGGCGTTCTTTCCCGCCGGCAGGGGCACACCAGGGTCCGGCTGGGCCTGCTGCAGGTTTCTGGGGCGCCGGCTGCAGGCAGCGGGGCCAAGGTTCGGCGGCGCAGGCTGTCGGCGACGGCGACGACGTGCCGGCCTCGTCGGCGGCGACCCTGCAGTCCAGGGCGGCAGCGGTTCAAATCTCGGTTGTTGGTGAGTGTGGGACCCCGTCTGCGGGCCGGCAGCAGATCACGACAGAGCGGAGACGGGTCTGGCGCCGGAAAGCAGTCCAACCTGGCCAGGCGGCCTCTCCTCCTTCGGTGGTGGGGCCGGTGGATAAAGCAGCAGAAGCTTTTGCTAGTCCCCAGGCTAGTACTGGCTCGTTTCAGGCAGATCAAGTGGCGGACCAACCCCCAACGGTCCCTATCGCAGAGGCAGACAAACAAGGGTCTGCTTTGGTCAGAACTGCTTCTGATCCCGATGCAGTGCAGATGTCGGCTCTGGATGCAGCACCAATCGCTGAGGAAGCTGGTGGGATGTCCTTCGAGGTGGATCTGGCTCCTTCCGAGTTGTTCATTGGGAGCATTTCGTGTGGCAATGATCGCTGGGGTTCCCGGGTTGTTTCGGAGCTTTCCTCTCGGGCTCCGTCTGCCTGTGGGTCCCCAATGGGGTACGTGGAGGTATCTTTGAGTGCAGACGGCGTTGGGACTCAAGTGGCTGAGTCGCCGCCAGTCCCCTCGTTACAGTCTCCGGTGTGTGGGACTAGGTCCCCTGCTGGGTCTCGCTTCAGACAGTGCCAAAAGGCCCTGGCCCATGCGAGTTTGCGGCCCACAGCGCTAATCTTCAAAACGCCTTCTCCCGCACGTCCTGCCGTCAGTTCAAGCAAGGATCCAGAGCAACTTCAGGAACTGCTCTCGCAGATCAGAGCCCACGTGGTTTCGCCACTCCTCCCCCTTCCTGATGTTCAGGCAGTGCGCCGTCGGCGTTACAAGTTTGTGCCAGAGAGTGAGAAAAGGCGCAGCTCCCGGTTGGCGGCCAAGGCACGAACGAAGCCGGCGTCTGCTGTCAAGCGCTCGCAGCAAGTGCTCATGGCGAAGATGGGCATCGCTGCGCAGGAGGAGGTGATCTCGGATTCTCACCTAGCTCAGTACGCCCAGTTCTTCCAAGGTCCGATGACAATCAGCCAAGTGCAAGCTTTGGCTGCCCTCTTCGGCCTAACTGTTCCAGTAGGGGTGGACGGCATTGTCGTGGTCTAGGCCGCGGCTTTGGCTGGTTTGCAGGTGTGATCAATGGAGTACATCAACCACATCTTGGCGGTCTGGAACATCCGGGGCTGAATGACAGCAATAGACATTCAGAAGCAAGGGCGCTGGCAGAAGACTCTAGAGCGTCGGTGATCTGCCTAATTGAAAGTAAACTTGAGCATGTAGACCGTTTCCTTATAATGAATATCCTGGGTCCGCGGTACGATGGCTTTCTGTGCTTACCGGCGGTTGGTACGGCGGGCGGGGTTATTGTGGCTTGGCAATCTAGCCTTGTCACGGTGTCATATCCTCGTGTAGATGATTTCTCGGTCACGGCTTTTTTCTCCTTTGTGGATGGTGGTGAATGGTGGCACACTACGGTGTATGGACCTACGGTAGATGACAGGAAGCCGCTGTTCCTGGATGAGCTGCGCGAGATTCGCAACACTTGCAATGGCATGTGGACAGTAGCGGGGGATTTCAATTTAATTCTTGAAGCCGCTGACAAGAATCAAGGGAATTTGAACAGGAGAATGATGGGACGTTTCCGGCGCTTTCTCAATGATGTTGATCTTGCCGAAGCACCATTGATCGGTAGACGGTTCACTTGGTCGAATGAACGTGCCACACCAACTTTAGTCAGATTGGATCGATGGTTCTGTTCTCCAGATTGGGACGCTGCTTACTCAAATAGCCTTCTTCAGGCTTTGACCTCCAGCATTTCTGACCACTGCCCCATCCAGATGTCTACTAATGTTACTTTCCAGAGCAAGAGCAGGTTCCACTTTGAGAGTTTTTGGCCATCCATGCCAGGTTACAGAGAGGCAGTTGCTGCAGCTTGGACTGCTCCCGTGGCGGACAGGGATCCTTTGTTTGCCCTGGACTCGAAGCTGCGTGTTACTGCTAAGGCACTGACGTCGTGGGCACAGCGAAGGATTGGCAACATCAAGCAGCAGTTGATGATGGCCAAGGAAATCATTTTCCAGCTAGATGCAGTGCAGGACGTTCGTGTTCTTCTGCCGGCCGAGGACTGGCTTCGTAGAGAACTGAAGAAAAAGGTCTTGGGATTGTCCTCGCTGCAACGCACCATTGCTCGCCAGCGTTCTCGAATTTTGTGGCTGCGGGAAGGAGACGCAAACACCTCTTTCTTCCATGTACATGCAAGCAATAGGCGGCGAAGGAACCACCTCTTCAGGCTGAGGAATGGGGACAGGGAAGAAGTAACACAGGCGGGTATGAACGAAATCAGTACACAGTTTTTCCAAAATCTGATTGGGACTCCGCAGGAGAGGCAACACACTATTGATCTTAATGCTCTGGACTTCCCTGAGGTTGATCTGTCCTCTCTGGAGATTGGTTTCTCTGAAGAAGAAATCTGGAACACGATAAAGGCACTGCCGGCTGACAAGGCACCCGGCCCTGACGGTTTCTCGATGCGTTTCTTCCAGTCTTGTTGGTCTGTGGTAAAAGGAGACGTCATGGCTGCGATTCATCATCTCACCACGCAAGATAGCAGAAGTTTTCAGGCACTCAATCGTGCGTTCATCACCCTGTTGCCTAAGAAACAGGCAGCGGTTGACGTTTCAGAGTTCAGACCCATCAGTTTGCTGCATAGTATCGCCAAGATTTTCTCTAAAGCTTTGTCGCTCAGAATTGCACCAAAACTGGATGATATGATTGCAGCGAACCAGAGTGCTTTCATAAAAGGAAGGACGATACAAGATAACTTCATGCTTGTTAATCAATCTCTGAAAACCTTCCACAGGCGGCAAGTCCCTGCTCTTTTCCTTAAACTAGACATTGCTCGGGCTTTTGATTCAGTTTCCTGGCCTTTCTTGCTGGAGGTGCTTCGACGTCGTGGTTTCGGTCCAAGATTCTGTCATTGGGTGGTGATCTGTCTATCCATGCAAGCACTAAGGTCCTTGTCAATGGTTTTCCGGGGGAGCAGATTTTTCATGCGAGAGGACTAAGGCAAGGGGACTCGATTTCACCTCAGCTTTTCATTTTGATCATGGAAGTGCTGTCGGCTATTTTCTCCAAAGCCGAGGCGGCGGGCATCTTCGAACCACTTAGTAGATGGGGAGTGAGACATAGATTGTCAGTGTATGCAGACGATGTGGCTCTTTTCATCAGGCCTCAAGAAGACGAACTTTGGCGGCCAAACAGTTGTTGGATGTGTTTGGGGTGCTTCAGGTCTGGTCACAAATCTCCATAAGAGCAGAATCATGCCAATTAGATGCACTGCTGATCAAGTGGAGCAGGTGCAACCGGCATTCCCATGTCCTGTGGCTGAATTCCCATGTAAATATTTGGGGTTACCCTTGTCACCAAGGCAGTTGTGCAAGAGTGATTGGCAACCATTGCTCGATGAGTTGGCTCGGAGGTTGGCAACCTGGAAGACTGCAATGCTCACAGAAGGAGGAAGACTTGTGCTTATTGCCTCAGTCTTGATGATGGTGTCTGTCTATCATATGCTGTCACTGGAACTACCACCATGGGTTATCAAACAAATCAACAAAATGTGTCGATGCTTCTTCTGGAAAGGAACTGATGATGTCAAGGGAGGCCATTGTAAAGTTGCGTGGGAGTTGGTTTGTAAACCTAAAGCACTTGGTGGCTTGGGACTGCATAATTTGCGAATGCTAAATGATGCATTGCGGTTAAGATGGAGGTGGCTGGAAAAGACAGGACCTCTGCGCTCTTGGAAGGGTTTGCATTTCTCTCTCTCTCTCCAACAGCCGAGACAATGTTCCTTGCAGCCACTGACTGTACAGTTGGTAATGGGGAGCTCACCTTATTTTGGGTTGACAAATGGCTTTTTGGAAGGAGCGCGACAGATTTTGCCCCTGATCTGGTGGAGTTTATTAAACCGACAAGCGCGATGCGGATGACAGTGTCACAAGCATTGGACAATGATCTTTGGATTAGCAAGATTACTGGATGTCTCATGGTGCAGGCAATTGTGCAATTCATCGAGCTTTGGCAGGCCATTCATAGGGTACTACCTTTGTCCCCACAGGCGGATAGTTTCAGGTGGAAGCTCACGGCCAATGGCGAATATACATCACGTTCAGCTTACGCTGCTTTCTTCTCTGGGGAAGTGGCAGCAGATTATGCAGAAAATTTGTGGAGCAGTTGGGCACCCCTGAAGGAGAAGCTTTTCATGTGGTTGGCTCTGCGCAATAGGTGTTGGTTAGGTGATAGGCTGAGGAGGAAGAATCTTCAAGGTCCTTCGGTGTGCTTGCTTTGTGATCAGTTACCGGAGACCATGGATCACCTTCTTGTGCAATGCCCCACTTCAAGATCGGTTTGGTTCCAAATATTCTCTGAGCATGGTTTCCTCAATTATGTTCCTGGGGCTACGGCGACTCTAAAGACTGGTGGGTGTCCTTAAGGAACTGTCGTCCGAGGAAACGGAAAAGGGAGTTAACCACCCTTGTTATTGCCGTCTGCAGACGGTTATGGCTAGAAAGAAATGATAGGAATTTTGAGCGGAAGCAAGCGACTATGGAGCAGTTGCTACGGCGCATTAGAGAAGAATTCCAACTTTGGGTTTTGGCGAGAGCAGGGGCATGCCGTAGGGAGGAGTAGGCTTAGTTGGCAGGCGGCAGTCTTCGCTGCTGTAGGGTGTTGTAGCGTTGTGTTGCGTTGTAACCAGCTGCTGTAACATCTGTTTCCCTCTTAATGTCATGACATGCACACTTTGCATGTTCTTGAAAAATCCACAGACGTAGCTTAGTGGAGGCCAACATGGCCATGGCCCCCCCAACTAAATCAAAATTTGCATAAACTACATATGTGGTTCGTGTGGAAACTGACGGCGAACGGCAGCTACTCGCCGAAGACAGCATATGAGGCGTTCTTCCTTGGCAGAATTGAAGCGCCGTGTGCACGATTGATATGGAAGGCAGGGGCACCCTTGCTGCATAAACTACATATGTGGTTCGTGACAAAGGGGCGCTTATGGACTGCCGATAGGCTTGCACGGCGAGGGATGGAACACCCAGAGGCATGCCCCCTGTGCTGCCAGGAGGAGGAAACGGTGGAGCATCTGACGCTGCAGTGCTCGTTTGCACGCGAGGTCTGGTATGCGATGCTCCTCCCATATAGATTGCACAGATTCACGCCTACTGCAACTTCGACCATGAAGAATTGGTGGCCTACGGTGGCAGAAGCAGTGCCACGACAGCGGTCGAGAGAGGTTAACGGCCTCATCATCCTAACTTCTCGCTGTCTGTGGTTGGAGAGGAACAGTAGGATTTTCGACAAGGTCGTGACGATGCCTTGGGTGATCAGTAGACAAATCAGAGAGGAGTTTGAGCTATGGAAGAAAGCCAAACTTAGTGGAGTAGTTTTGCGAGAGATCGAGTAGTCGTTTCGGGTGGGTGGTCGAGGCAGGGGAGTTCGTTGTTCTTCCCTGCCATCTCTTGTAAATGTGACAAATTCTCTATCTTAATAAAAAAGACACGCAGCACTCGTGCGTGTTCTTGAATTTTTTTTGCATAGTAGTACTATGTATTTAGCATTTTTACCATACAAAACAAAAAAATATTTCAAAATGGCCCCCTCAACTGTCATTTAATTTCTTTTGGCCCCTCCTGCAATGATGCTGAAGCTCCGCCACTGGATACATCCATATGTGTACAAATGGAAGTCAATTAATTTGGAACGGAGGGAGTAGTAGCTGCGTGCTCTATGAGTAGTAGTGTGCCTGTATGTTTCCCGTGCTTTTCAGCAATTCAGCAATAATGACCCATAAGTTTGTGATTTTTAGGAGGGAAAAGGAGCCTTCAACTACATAGTACAAGGCACAGACTCGCACATGAACAATTTTGCAATCCACATGGTCTAGGTTAGCTGACAGTAGAACGTATTGTTTGGCCAATGTTGCAAACAGAGTAATGCACAATTGTGTCACATGAGTGATCTTGACATAGACTTTTTTCTGTTCGAGCTACATAGTGCAATTGTGTCCACACCACCGGACGAGCAGTAGCAAAGTGTATATGACACAAATCGAATCAGTCTCCGATTGCTGTCTGTGGGCTACATGCCTGTATGTCCGGAAACGTTCTTCAGGCTGTATGTCCGGTCGCCCGCGTGCGCAAGACGGCCGCTGTTGGTGGGCCGTTGCCTGCTGACCGCGCGGCGGACTCCCCAGGAACAGCAGGCCGCGCATCACTGCAGCTGCAGCGCGCAGAGCCGGTGGTCTTGGGCCATGGCAGTCAGCAGCCCCAAGCTGCTCGCGCTGGCGCGGCTGAAGAGCTGGGCGGGCCGTTGGCTGCCGCTTGCGCGGTGGATATCGGGGGCGATGGCGGGCTGATATCTGCCGCCCGCGCGGTGGATAGCGGGGTCGCAGCGGATCCTCCAGTACAGCAGCCAGACGGGCTGCTGGTGGGATCGCTAGCATGCCCGGTGACGGCCCCGGCGAGGGGTCTACGGCTGCGCTGGATGGCACTGTTCCGGAGGGGGCTGCTACTTCGACACGGCCCCGGCGAGGGGTCTACGCTGCGCTGGATGGCACTGTTCCGGAGGGGGCTGCTACTTCGACACTGCCCCCTCCCCCCGCATGGTGGAACTGAGTACTCCTACGCCTCCGGCAAATTGCACAGTGGTTGAGGGGGCTTCTACATCACCTTCGCCCTCTCCCATTGTGGTCACGCCAGCGGGGGGACGTTCGCTACACGTCACCTCATTGGGAAGGACGGAGCTTCAGCGACGGATGAGGATACGATGGCAAAGGCGATGCGGCGCAAAGGCGGGGCCTTTTCCACTCCTGCTGTTGGTACGTCGCAAACTCCGAAATCATTTTTGTCTTTTCAACGTCTACTTTATCTGCTCAGTTGTCAGCGGTACGCATCAGTCTAGGGAGAAATGAAAAAGAAGTGGTGCTTTTGGCTAACGTTCTGAAACATGTAGAGTATGATCGCCGTAGGGTGTCTCCTAGTGTTTCGAATAGGCCGGTAACCTCACCTGTAGAAGATGATGATGCGAATGCCACAATAGATGGACAGCTTCTATCACATCTTGTAGGAGAGGTTACTGAAGTGGATATGGACGAGGCTCAGCTGGGTTCTTTTGATGACATGTATGCTACCGGCCGGAGATCTAAATCCGCTAAAAATAAAAAGAATCAATCGTCGCGTAAAAAAACGAAAAAGTAAAAAAAAAATCCAATAGTTTCCCGATGAATGTCATTTTTGAGAATAGCAGAGGTCTATGCGACTTGGCTAAACACTTGAATATTGCGCATCATGTGAGAGATTACAAGTTGGATTTTCTGGCTATATCCGAAACGAGTCGACGAGATTTTCTAAGCAGTTTTCTAGACCGCCTTTCAGGTGGAGTGGATTTTGCTTGGCATTCTTGTCCCCCTCGAGGTAGATCGTGTGGCATGTTACTTGGCATCAAAACGGATACCATGGAGTTGTTGGACTTTACGGATGGTGATTTTTATATTAAATGCCATATCCGCAACAAGGCCGACAACTTTATATGGAGTCTGGTTGCTGTGTATGGTGCTGCCCAAGAACAATATAAGGCTGCTTTTCTTCGCGAATTGGTTAATCTAGCTAAGTATGACCCACCCTATTATTATAGGAGGGGATTTCAATATGCTGAGGTACCGTCACGAGAAAAGCAGGGGTAGATTCGATGGTCATTTGCCTCACTTGTTCAATGTTGTAATTGATAGCTTGTCCTTAAGGGAGGTTCATATGACGGGGAGACAATTTACTTGGGCGCCGACGTACGAGAAGCTGGACCGTGTTCTGATGGACTCCCAATGGGAGGATAAATACCCATTGGTAACGGTACGTGCTTTGGAGCGTATTGAGTCATTCTCGGATCACGCCCCCATACTCTTATCGACTGGAACATCGATATCACCCATTAAGCCTCAATTCAAATTTGAATTAGGTTGGCTGTTGCGGGATGGATTTGATGATTTGGTTAAAAGATATGGTCGCAACCGGTTGTGGGCGACAGTGCTATCCAACGGTGGAATAATAAGATGCGCAATATGCGTAAATTCCTTCATGGGTGGGCGAGACACACAACTGGTATGATTAAAAAAGAAAAAGAGCGCATGTGTTCCATTATTGATGAGCTTGATAAACTAGCTGAACTACGCCCTTATCAGCAAGTGAGAGTGACCTAAAACGGCACTCGAATGAGCAGGTGGGTCATATGTTGCAGGAAGAAGAGCTCAAATGGTACCAAATATCTAAGTCTCAATTTATTCTGCAAGGGGATTCGAATACGAAGTATTTTCAAAATGTTCCCAATGGCAGATATAGGAAGAAACGTATTTATTCTCTTCATCAGGATGAGGGTTTAATCGATGGACAGGATGAGCTAAAGGAATATATCACGAGCTACTATAAAGGTCTGTTCGGGGCTCCCGAGGAAGGAAACTTTACTCTAGATGAGTCTCGAACGGATGATATTACCCAAGTAACTCCGGAGGAAAATAACCTTCTTACGGCTCCTTTCTCTGAAGAGGAGATAAGTAAGGCGGTTTTCCAGATGGAGCACAACAAGGCACCTGGACCCGATGGTTTCCGGCTGAGTTCTACCAGCATTTCTGGGAAATCATGAAGTCTGATTTGCTTGAGTTATTTGGCTGTTTACACGCCGAACAACTGGAGCTATTTCGCCTTAACTTTGGGGAAATCGTTTTGTTATCTAAGATTCAGAATGCCGAAAGGATACAACAGTATCGGCCTATCTGTCTTCTGAATATTAGTTTCAAAATCTTTACAAAAGTGGCGACCATTAGATTAAACTCTGTGGCTGGTCATGTGGTAAAACCTAGCCAAACGGTTTTATGCGAGGGAGAAATATCCTAGATGGGGTTGTGGTTCTTCACGAGACTGTCCATGAGATGCATACGAAAAAACTAAATGGGGTGATTTCAAAATCGATTTCGAAAAGGCTTATGATAAGGTCAAATGGTCGTTCCTCCTACAGACTCGAGAATGAAAGGCTTCTCGGAAGAGTGGTGTGCTTTGATTCAGAATTTTGTTTCTGGGGGTAGCGTGGCGATAAAAGTCAATGATGACGTCGGCCGCTACTTCCAAACAAAAAAGGATTAAATCAAGGTGATCCTCTATCGCCTATACTATTTAATATAGTGGCGGATATGTTGACGATCATGATTGAACGGCAAAGACGGATGGCCAAATTGAAGGAGTGATTCCTCATGTAGTCGATGGTGGATTACCCATCCTTCAATATGCAGACGACACAATTCTCTTTATGGAACACGATCTAGATAAAGCAGCGAATCTGAAATTGATATTATCAGCATTCGAGCAATTATCGGGATTGAAAATTAATTTCCACAAGAGTGAATTGTTTTGCTTCGGCGAGGCGGGATGCAGCTGCTCAATACGCCGATATATTTGGTTGTGAGCAAGGTCAATTTCCAATAATGTATCTGGGAATTCCAATACATTATCGGAAACTGACTAATGCGGAATGGAGACACGTTGAGGAACGTCTTCAAGCAAGGCTATCTAGAAGGAAAGGAAAATTGCTATCTCTTGGTGGGAGGTTGGTTCTCATTAATTCGGTACTGACAAACATGGTACTGTATATGATATCCTTCTTTCAAATTCCAAAAGGAATCTTGCATAAATTGGATTACTTCCGATCAAGATTCTTTTGGCAAGGAGATGGTGAGAAAAAGAAATATAGACTGGCCAAATGGAATGTTGTTTGCCTACCTAAAGATCAGGGAGGGCTAGGTATTCATGACCTTAATGTCAAGAATTCAGCCCTTCTAGGTAAGTGGCTTTTTAAGTTGCTTACCGAAGATGGGATATGGCAAACACTCCTTAAGAGAAAATACATTGGTACAAAGGCGGTATCACATGTACTGGAAACCTGGTGATTCCCACTTTTGGGCCGGACTGATGGCGTCTAAGAAACATTTCTTTCACTTCGGGGTATTCAATATTAAGGATGGTACGGAGATTAGATTCTGAGAGGACAAATGGTTAGGTAATACTACCCTCCGGAATCAATATCCGGCCCTATACAACATTGTGCGTCATAAAGGGATACCATTGCCACTATCATGCAGTGCTCTTCTCCCAATGTGACGTTCAGGCGAGTCCCAATGTGACGTTCAGGCGAGATCTAATTGGGCCGAGACTAACGTCTTGGAATTCCTTGTTGGCACGGTTGACGTCGGTTCAACTCACACAAGGCACCGATGAGTTTCGTTGGAATCTATATGCGAATGAAAATTCTCCGTTGATTCTATGTATAGGGCGTTACTACATTTCGACGTCCCAGTCGATGATAATAAAAAAAATGGCAAATGAAGATCCCTCTTTACTAAAAAAAATTACGTGGTATCTTCATAGGGTGTCATTTTAACTAAGGATAACCTTGTTAAATGGAACTGGCATGGAAGTACGAAGTGTATGTTTTGTCCACAACAAGAGACAATAAAACACTTATTCTTCGAGTGTTGTTTCGCATGTTCTATATGGTCAGCCATCAGATAGCGTCTAACTTATATCAACCAAAGTCTGTTGCTAATGTGTTTGACAACTGGCTACATGGTATTGATAAAAAGTATAAAACCGTTATTAGGGTGGGAACGATAGCCGTAATATGGTTGTTGTGGCTTAGTAGAAATGACAAGATTTTCAATGAGATGTTTCTCGTTTGCAGATACTCTACCGGTGCACAAGTTTTCTCCGTTCGTGGTCCACCTTACAACGGGAGGGTCATCGAGGCCTCTTTACGGAGGCATGTGCACGTTTGAAAGAGGTGGCGAGGGATATTTTTACCCGTAATGGATGGTCGCTTGATCGCCGGATTGGTGCGCCATAGGTGGTTGCGTTCATCTTCAGTGCTGGCGATTTACTATGCTCATTCATGATTATAATTCGTCTAGTGCTACATACTTTCTTTTTTCTTTTGACACTTGGATTGCGGATGTGTACATTTGATATGCAGAGGCCGGGTGTAATGTTTAAACTTTAAGTAATAAATCTCTTTATCTAAAAATAGACAGAAATAAACACAGTCCCTTCACACACAGAGTCGCGCAATCTGCCATGCACCACCATCGATCCTCTGTCAGTGCTGTGCCGCGCGACATGGCGATCGAAAGCGAGAGCCCCTCCTTCAACTTCAAGATTTGAGACGAATCGGTCATGTGATGTGTCCCGCGCAGGTGTGCCAGTACGCTACTGTTCTACAGTACGAGACACCCATCACTGATCTGGCTAATCCACGCAGCGACGCAGTCAACCAAAGTACTGTGTACTCAACATCCAACTATCGTCGCCGCGTGAAATAAATACCATTCTAAGCTCCCCAATCGCGTATGGATGAAGCATTTTGTGTGCGCTGTGACACATGTCGTTATAAGAAAATTATAGCTGTCACCGATTTATTCAGCCGTGTTACTTGTATAGTACACCGCACAAGGTGTTTTCTAGACAATGTGAACGATGTCCCTCGTCGAAATTCGGTCATATCACACATATTTATGTTAATCCAGTATGTATAAAGGTAGATACAGTCTACCTATCCTGATGTGAGATTATACGAGACAGAATTTTCATCTACGCGTGTTTATTAATTACCAGACATGTCGTCTTTCCCGTCATTATATGACTCTGTCATTTACCCGCCGTTTACTGTCATCCTCCGGCTCGTCCTCGGATTCAATCGATGACACTGATTTAGCAATATTCAAGTCATCGTCAGAGCTTTGTATCAGTAATTTTGAGACTATCGATCGGAGGTTGCAGGAGGTGCACCCTTTGTCCACTTGACCTCTCCCGGTGTTTCTTATAGTAAAATATGGACCAAAGTTTTGAAAAGTCGTTTTTGGCTCCCAGACATTAGTGATCCCTTTATTTTAAAAGTTTAAAAACTATAATTACATTTTTCATAAAATCTCAAACAAAAATCTGGATGAAGTCAACAACGCATCCTACAAACATGTAAAATCACAATGTGAATTACTTTTATCATGAGCTACACAAAAATGACAAAATAGCAATATGTTTTAGAGATTTCAAAGTGTGCATTAAGATTTATATTCAGATTTTTAAAAACTCGTAAATATAATTTTTGAATTTTTTTTATATAAAGGGAGCACTGGTGCCCGGCCGCCGAAAATCTCCACTCCCAAGGTTCCGTCAACCACACGAAAATAGCATCATCAGAGGAGAAAAAGATAAAAGAAATGACCCATGAGGCATACAGGCCCATCATTGTCATCTGCTGCCTAGAAAATGGCCCAGCAACAGCTTGTTTGGCTCGATGCCAAAGCTATATACATGCGGAAACAGAAACACCAGCCTACTCCCCTACAGAAAACTACTCCCTCCGTTCTAAATTACTCCCTCCGTGTCAAAAAGTAAGACGTTTTAGCTACTTACCACACACATGTATCTAGATATGTTTTAGTGCAAGATTCATGTGAATCTTGCACTAAAACATGTCTAGATACATGTGTGTGGTAAGTAGCTAGAGAGTCTTACTTTTTGACACGGAGAGAGTAAATGACTTCTATTTGTCTAAATAGATACATCCGTATGTGGCTAAATGAAATTCATCTAATTTAGAACGGAGGGAGTTTGCAGTCTCTGCGAGCGAATCAGGAATTTTCGTTTTAGTCTTGTTTAGTAGAGAACATGGAGCTTCTTTTTTTTTCTGCTGGGAATGGATTGATACTGTGAAGGCAGTACTAGCACATCGTTTTTTTTTTGGCGGGTAGTACTAGCACATCGTAATGGTATTGAAATCTAGATATATGAAAATTACCCCTATATATTAAAGAGCGCCCAAATAGCGAACCCTCAGCGCTCGACTGTTCATTCGGCGAAAGACACAGTACACGCACGGCTCCGTACCGTCGATCACACATCCAACGGTCCGCACGGCTTTTTTGCAGAAAAGACCTTCCGTTTGCCGAAATTTACGTTTAGGTTCTTCTGTACATAAACAGGACCCTAATCCTAGATCGTGCGCACTCTCATTTTCCCCTGGCTCCTCCCTGGCGTCGCCGCCTCCGCCCCCAATCCCGGCCGATGGCGCCGCCACTGCCCGCGCCCTCGCCCCGCCCAGGCGCGCCGCCGATGACGCTGCAGGCGCCGCCAATGGCGACCCCGTTCCGGATGCCGACCTCCAAGCACCGCCTCCACTTCCCGCCCGCAACCCCCCGCAGCAACCCCCACCACCTCCACGTCGCCGCCGCCACGGAGCACCGGTCAAGGTCATCGGCCGCATGCGCAACCTCACCGCCTCAGTGGCCGGCGCCTCCGCCCTCGAGGTCCCCGCCTCCACAACAACCATCCGCGTGCGAGGGGACGCGGGGGACGGCGGCTCCTACCGCGACTTCAGCCTGGACGGCGTCTCCATCTCGGACGAGGAGGACCTGGAGCGGTTCTACCGCCGCTTCGTGCGCTCCCGGATCGAGGGCGTGCGGGTGGTTGAGTCCACATTCTTCAAACCATGTCCTCCTACGGTACTGGAACCCCTCTGAACACATGATATTTTTGGTGTCTTTCTTTCGTATCAGTAAAATCACAAATGTAATAATAATGTGTGCTGACATGAAAATAATGCCAACTTTTATCGTAGGATCTGAAGAATGGCTTTCCTTTGAAGGTGAAACATTTGAATGATCTTATTCCTTTTGAGCAGAAGATGATGGACTTATCGCACCAAAAGCATAAGGGTCTGTAGTGATCTTTGATTGCTATGTTTGCTGATTAGCGATGAGCATGATGCCTAATATCTGATTCTGTTGATTCCTCTTGAGCAGATGCTGCATGTGATGATTCAGGTTCGGTTTCAAAATTAATGTTCAAGGAGGATATTGAGGCCACACCTAGGTATGCCAGATCACACCTCATCTATTCCATTATTGTGATGACTATTCTTTGTCACTAAAGCTCGTGATATTATACTTCATCTAGATCATCTATCTTTTTTGTTGGATTTAAATTTATGTTTCCTGTTGCCCATGAAAAGTTGTCAGCTGATATGGCACTTATTATTAGGATAGCCGATAGGATAGCCGATAGCATTGTTGTTGTCTACTGTATAGCAATAGAGCAGTAAATTTCTTGATGTACTGCAACAATTCAACCTTCTCCAATTTATTTATGTTCTGTCACCACACGGGTATATCAACTATTGAAATGTGATAATCTGCAGAATAATTCAATAGTTTTGTTGCCATCGATGTGATAATGTTAACATTGTTTTATGCCAGGGGTGATTTTGACTGCTCGCAAGTATGAGTACCTCCTCCTGGCATGTAATTATTTGTTGCAAGACTATAACGGATTTATTTGCTTGCTTTCGAATGGTCAAAATATCTACTTTAGTTTGGATAAATTATCTGCTTTGTTATTGTTCTTTCTAAGATCGTTTATTTATATATATTGACAGATTGGAGCTATAGGGCTGCCAGCCTTTTCCGTTTTTGTGTTTGTCACTACCATCGGTGATGATGCCCAGTTGAGGGAAACCAAAAGAGAATTGCGCTCATGATTCTAAAATTTATGATTAGTTAACATGTTCGGCAATATATGAAGTTCAGTTTTTTTTTTTGCTAAAACAAACCCCAAATTGCGGTTCTTTATCAATGTTAAATAATGGGGTAAATAATAGCATGGCATCCTTCCAATTTCATTATCATGTAATAATGGTTGTTCTTACTACTGGATGTTCTTAACGATTTTGCATGAAAAATGCATTGGTCCAAACTTTTCTTCCCTTGCAGGGTTGCAAGCTTATTTTCAATTGCATTGCATGTATTTTCTAAAAGTTCATGCATGTCTGTTGATATGGTATATAATGATATTCACAAAGCCCTAGAGATTGGATCTTCTTTGAAAGTTTAATAAATTTTGAGCTACGGATGCTAACTTGATCTTCAAACCGATGTAGATAAACCCCTTTCCCTAAGGTATTCGCAACTTTACTTTTTTAACTGTCACAGCTATTTGTGTTTGATTACTCACTGTAATTAGTAAAATGCTTCAATATATAACACCTACTACTTCTTCAATTAAACTTCTATTTGCTCCCAAAAGTATGTCATATATCTTTATGAGCTCATTAATTTCTTTATTATGGTATGAGTAAAGGGCGCGGCGTGCCGACGCGCCAAATTTAACCAGTTACTCCAAGAGTACGAGCAAAGAGATGATCGTTATTGTCTGATTCTTTACCTATTATTAGACTCTGGGATCTCGATCTTACAAAACAAGCAGAGGATGAGCAGAAATGATGGAACAAAAAACACCATCTAAATCCACATACACAGGTTCCTGAATTTCACACCAAGATTCCTACTATCGTATATCATCCGCGGATCAAATCAAATCAAATCAGGGTGGGACTAGGCGTCCTCTCCTGCTGCAGGCTGTGGATCCTGCAGTAGCGCAGCTGCAGGGACACCTGCCGCTCCATCTGTATGTGCTTGTAGAAGTTGGCGATGAACTGCTCCGCGCGGCGGTCGATGTCTTGGTCCCCCGCCGGCGAGGACCCGCCTCCCGATCCTGACGACGACGAGGCGCCTGACCCTGACGACGCGGACCTCGAGTACTCCGACGACGCCGCGCTGTTTGTCCGTGACAGTACGGTGCTCGCCGCGCCGAGGCTCACCGTCCTCGACGGCCCGGCGGTCGTCGATACGGGGGAGCTGCTGTCGTCCTCCGCGTCGAGCAGGCTCGGCCGCCGCGAGCCGAAGCTGAGGCGTCGGTGCTGCGTCGTCGTCGCGGCGGCGGCGCGGCTCCGGCCGGCGATCGAGGAGAGGATCCAGCGCGTGGCGCTGAAGGAGAGCAGGAAACGGACCTTGTTGACCGCCGTCCGGAGGGTTCCGAGGACCGACGCCGGCCGCTTCTCGGGCTCCATTGGATCGACCGATGCCCTGCTCAAGAACGCGACTTTTTTTTGCTTGGTGCCGAGGTTCTGCGAGTCGTCGCTACAGCAAGTCGATTCGAGACGAGATGGTGATAACGGAATTAAAGCGAGAGGCCTTTCGTTGCGTGTGCGTGCGAGTATATATATAGAGCGGCAGACGTTGAAATGTCGCCCATGTAGTATGTAGGTTGGTCAGTGCACGAAGCTACTCGGTTTTAACAAATTATTACAAGGAATGTGTCTATACAGGGTGCGTAGGAGTATATGCATACACGTAGTTGCATGAACTACGGCAAGAATGCAGCGACGACTAACGCGTATTCAAGGTCGTGACCGAGCTGGTGGAGGGCCCCAATCATTGCTGACATCAACAAGTATTTTCTGAGCTTCTGACGACCGGGTCCTGGTTGGAACATGTATTCTTGTCTATCCACTTAGAAAACTTTCAACTAAATACTGCCCCTCCCAAAAAACGCTACACTAAAAAAACATGACAATTTCAGAGGCTTTGATAATCTAATAATACGCAATTCACTTTGCCATATCTGAATTCTCGAAATGCGAAAACAGCTAAGCAAGCCATTTGATATGCCTTTTTGCAATTATATATAGACCCTGTGAGATCGTCAGAAACGCCAACACAAATGACGAGATTTTCAAAACTCCGTGGAGAAATCTGAGAGGCTTTGAGGTTGCGCAAAAGGCATATGAAATGGCTTCTTCCAATTGACTTGGCCGTTTTTTCATTTCGTAATCTCAGAAAAGCCAACATGAATGCCGTTTTCTGAATTTTTTTGGGAAGGAGGTTTGCACGGAGCAGGGAACGGCAAGCAACAGCGGATTAGGTCAAAGATTGCCGCTCACTCCGCGCCAACACGACTAATTGTCCGGCCCGTTGTCTTGATAGAAGAAGATACTTGGGCGCCAAGGGTGCAGAGCCGTGGTCGACGATGCTGCTAGCTCGTGGAATGGAGTTCCGGCCGGAGAGATGACGTCGTGACTCGTGCGTTTCGATCAATCGAGTTGCCGCTGCCCATCGGCCGGGTCGCCCCGTAACAACATATATAGAGCGTCGATTAGTCTAAGTCTAGCTACAACGCGCGCGTTGATTTGTCCCTCATTTCGTGATACCGACCCGCCTGTTGTACACTTGTACGTACTACTTTGTATATTTCGTTGCATCTTCATTAGCTTACAAACCATGCGTAGGACATGCGGCAAATATAAGATGGCAACAGCACCAAAATCCGAAATTACATCCCATATTAATATATTTGGATGACTATTTTTGACCTATTGATAATTAGTTTCTCCTCAAAACTAGATCTGTCTCCGTGATTTTTTCGAGCTTACAAGTAACCAGCTAGTTTCATACGGGAATCACCACTTTGGATGGTAATTGTATCATGCAAGTGGATAAATATACGAAAAAGTGCCAGTAACTCCCGGGCTCACTCGCACATGTTTTGTGGAAATTTTAAAACCATATTTCTAGCACACAAAAAATTCTAAAATTTGGTATACAAGTACATATATACATTATCTACGTACGCTAGAAGTTTCATTAAAAAAAAATTATATTTTGAGCTAGGCAGAAAAAGACAAATTTCGTGGAAACAACCTGCTATATTTCCTTTCTTGTGTCCACAATTTTTTTATTTTTCTATAGCTTGAAATACGATTTTTTTACCCAAAAAAACTTATACATAGAAAACATGGGTATGTATCCAATGGATTTTTCGTATTTCGTCGAAATTTATACATATACAATATTTTTTTTAATCTAGTCAGGTAGGCCCACTCATACGTTCTGCTCGTCGTTGACTCGATTATGCTTAGCACGAATCGTCTGCACAAGTTACTAGTGATGCACCTTTTTTGTTATGATCAGCCATTGGTGATGGCGATGTGCCCTGTTAACATCGGAGTTCATTTGTTCTAGAACTGGCTCATATAAAACCCTGAAAATATACATATGAATTCTGGTCCTCATTGGCCCATGGGCCTATTTAGCTCTGATACGAATTGGCCAATGGCCGAATATTTGACTTGATATCTAGGAAAGACTAAACTGAATTACGGCCCATACATATGTGACGACAGAGAACTCAAAAAAAAAACGAAAGGGGAAATGATCAATTTGATTTGAGTCTTACAAAGTGAATTATTTTACGGGAAATCTATCTAGCAGGCGCCTTACACGGGGCTCATCTCGACGCAGCAAGGCGCACCGTCGGATCGCGGATGAACGGCGGATCGCGAGCGTCGCGCGGTTCCTCGCGCACACGTTCTGCTCGATTTGTTGGTGCGCGTTGACCCTATCCTCTTTCCTCTCCCTTCCCGCATCTCAATCTCGCTGCACGACCTTTCCTTCCCGCTGCCGCCGCCGCGGCGAGGGACTCTCTCGAGGAGGCAGGACGCCGTCTAGGCCGACGTGCAGGCCAACCTGAACCCTACCGCCGCCGCCGCAGCCCCGTCGAGATATTTGCTCGAGGAGGATGACGACCCCTGCCTCGACTTCTTCCACGTCGTGCCTAGCACGCTAGCGGCTTCCGTCGCCTCACTCCTCGCCGCCGCCTAGGCCTTCGACCCGGTCACTGCTCTCCGCCTGGTCGCCAACCTCCGCGGCGTGCGGGGCTCCGGCAAGTCAGACCGTCACTTGCCCAGGCTCACGCGCAATTCAAGGAGGGCCTCGAGCTACTCCACCGAGTTGTGCACCGGCGGCAGGTCCGCGAGAACACCTGGCAAGAAGACACACCTCAGCGCCGAGTGCAGCACCTTCGTCTGCCGCCATGGCCTGGAAACTGGGCGCGGGGGAGGAGGGAAGCGAGGATCCGTGGCAGGGAAGGATAGGTCGGTGACTTCTTCCTCCTGCCATCGTCGTCGTTGCTTCTGGTGCCTCGTTTTCACCAGCGTCAGCCCGAGCTCCATCTCCTCCTCGAGGCTGTCGGCAAGGGCAATGTCTAGACGCACAAGTGCTTCAGCCGTCCAGATACAGTCGTGCAACGGATGCAGTACTGATCAGCCCATGTGCATGCTTCTGTCTCTGCTCCTCCACATTCTGTTCCCTTCTTGTAGCACAATTGTAAACGTGCTTAACCAACACTAAGACATGCATTCGCATTGTGATTTTTTACTATCCGAACATTGAGTTGGCACTACAATTCGATCCATTCAAAATGCATGCAGACAAATAGGGAAGAGGATCGACTGCAGCTTGCTTCGTCCCTGCTTTATTTGATTTCTCATCGGTTGGTAACTACAGCCTATATAAGATGTTTGGAGACATGTTACAAGCTACTTTTTGTGGACTGAAACTAATCTACTGTTAGTCTGTTATGACTTGGCTTTCATCTGAAATTTATCTCCAATGCAGGGATTATTAACTAGAGAGGCTATGTATAGTTCCATACATTATTACCATCAAAATAGTAGAAGTAACCAGAAAATTACTTCAACATGTTTTCAACTCTTACGTGCGATTATCTTGACAATATGTAAAAATTGTGTTTGTGTGATGGTCGGACGTGTGCCGATCTTGCTTTGTCGACGTTGTTGTTGGCCGAGCCGTCGTTTCGCTTAACCCTCCATGTCGCCTAGTCTAGGCGTTGTACTGAACGTATCGAATATGTTATTTGTCGAGAGCTGAGGGACGTCTCTCGTCGTATGTTGCACCACCGGCAGCCGGTGCGCGACGACAGAGTCCATCGGACCACCACGTATTGTTTGAGTTATCCTTATCTATCGGTAATAGTTATCAGCCCAATACTAATTAATTTACCCACCTGATACTAATAAAGTTACCCACCCAGTAGTTACGAAGTTATTCATGTGTTCATTATGTAGTTATCCATCATGAAATTAACGTAGTTACCATAGTCTCTCGGTAATAGTTACTCACCCAATACCGATGGAGTTACCCACCTCGTACTGATAAAATTACCCATATGTTTTCTAGTTTAGTTATCCACCAGAAAATCAATATAGTTACCATACTCTCTCGATAATATTTATCACCCCAATACTGATAGAGTTACCAACCAAGTACTGATAAATTTACCCACGTGTTTTCGTTGTCCACCACAAAATTAATATAGTTATCATACTCTCTTGGTAATAATTACCACCCCAATACTGATAAATTTACCACCCAGTATTTGATAAAGTTACCCATGTGTTTTCATGTGTAGTTATCCACCACAAAATCATTATATTTACCCTACTCTCTCGATAATAGTTACCACCCAGTACTGATAAAGTTATCTCATGTGTTTTCATGTATAGCTATCCACCACAAAATTGTTATCGTTACTCTACTCTCTCGGTAATAGTTACCACCTAATACTGATGGATTTATCCACTGAGTACTGATAAAGTTACCCATGTGTTTTCATGGTGAAGTTATCAAGCACAAAATCAATTTAGTTATCATACTCTCTCGATAATGGTTACCCACCCAATATGGATGGAGTTACCCACACACTACTTATGAATTTATCCATGTGTTTATGATGTAGTTATCCGTCACGAAATCGATGTAGTTACCATGTTCTCTAAAGAGTAGTTACGAACATAATGCACATCTTTTTTATGTGTAGGTTTACTATGAAATTGACAGTTATCATCCTAATACTTATGTACCATAAATTTACCATCTCAAAATAATGTGGCAACTTTAAAGCTCGTAAAAATCTAAAAGAACAACAAAAATGGTTATATTTCAACTCAAAAACTAATCGCTACTACGGTGGATAACTTATGTATTCAATCCTGGGTAACTTATATGTTACGAGGGTGGTAACTTCCGGGCAAAAAAAAGTTGCCAGAACATATCAACATGGGATCTAATTTTAAAGATCTCGCCGCGACTAGTACAACGGTGAAAACGGATTCTAAATTGGATAAACAGTTTGGGCTACAGAACCTTTTGAATTTTCGAGTTTAGCATTAAATGTGGACTGACATCAGCAATTTCGTTGTTTAGTGCATGTGAGTGAACCAGCCAGCAGCGCGTGTGAATTTCAGCCAGCGGTGAGCGACCGGTCGCTGTCAGACTATGCTGGTGCTCTGCGCTTCTGTGCGTACGAATTCGCTAAACGCCTTACGGTTATGCCAAATATAAGGCGCCTTACACATAGTCGTTCCCATTATTTTATAATCTGTACCTTGAAGTTGTCAAAACCAGTGAAACCACACACCATCCTTGTCCAAACTGCACTTGGCGACGAGATCGCTGTTGCGGAGCCAGATCACGCCAACCTTAATGCAGTATGTTCGCAAGCGAGACAAAGACATGACAGTGCCGGACAACCTTCAGAACAACAGGTGGATCGCTGCAATCACAGGAGCACCTTCTGTGCCAGCCCTGGTAGAGTTTCTGAACCTTTGGGATGCAGTTAGAACCAAAGCCGTGTCAAACGAGGACGGTGACAAGATCCGTTGGCGCCTAACAGCAAATGGCGTGTATTCCGCGAAATCTGCTTACAAGTCCTTCTTCTTCGGAAGGGAGCTGAGCCCTGCAGCGATGGAGCTCTGGTCCGCCAAGGCGCCGCTATCTCTAAAGCTTCATTTGTGGCTCATGCTGAAGAACAGGCTGTGGACAGCGGACAAGCTAAGCAAACGTGGACCGTAGCACCCTCCCGTCTGTCCGCTTTGCTGCCAGGAGCCGGGGACTGGAAATCATCTCACCCTACAATGTTCGTTCTCTCGGGAAGTGTGGTTCCGAGTGTTATCTGAATACGGGTTGCAGCACCTCACCCCGAGCAACACCTCAATCTGTACCCGTTGGTGGCCTGAAGATAGCAAGGCCGTACTGCCGCAAATTCGACGTGACGCAAACACCTTGATCATCCTCGTTGCGAGAGTCATCTGGCTAGAGCGTAACAGCCGTGTGTTCGACAAAGTGGCAACCATGGCGCACGAAGTTTGCCGGAAAATTCATGTGGAGTTCGAACTGTGGAGGAGAGCAAAGTTGTGTGGACTTTCGAGAGTAGTCACTTAGAGCATCTCCACTCGGACCGCCCAAACGGCCGCCCAAAGCACTTTTTGAACCTTTTGGGCGAAAACTGCTTCCACTCGCGGCGCCCAAATGCAAATTCCGTCCGGAAGCGCCTACTTTTGTGTCCGGCAGCGCCACATGAAGCCCTTGGAATGGGGAGGGCTTGGGCGGCCCCGGACACAAAATTGTGGCCGCACATTCCACTCACACGTCTCCACGTGCCTCTTCTCTCTCCTCTATCCTCTCTCCTCTTTGTCTCCATCCGCATGCGGCTGCCCACGCATTGCACAGTTCTTGGTGATCTCTGTCACTGCCTCTACTAGCAGCTACCAACCATGAAGCGGCAGCTCATGGCGACGCTGCTGGTCCTGATCGCTCTTCTGCCGGCGCTGGCCGCGTCCGTCCGGGCCGCCGGGATCGTGGCGTTGCTCACGCACGCCGACGCCGGGCGCGGGCTCGCCAGGCTTGAGCTCCTGCGCCGCATGGCGCACCGCACCAGGGCGCGGCGGCGCCAGCTGCTGTCGTCGTCGTCGCATGAGAAGGAGATGGGTCGGCCGGTGCGCGCCGGCCTCGGCGCCGGCGGCGCGGGCAACATCGTGACGAACGAGTACCTGGTGCATCTGTCCGTGGGCACGCCGCCGCGGCCCGTGGCGCTCACGCTCGATACCGGCAGCGACCTCGTGTGGACGCAGTGCGCGTCCTGCCTCGACTGCTTCCACCAGGCCGTCCCGCTCCTGGACCCCTCCCGCTCCTCCACCTACGCCGCCGTCCCTTGCGACGCGCCGCTCTGCCGCGCGCTCCGGAGGAGCTGGGGTGAGCGGAGCTGCGTCTACGTCTACCACTACGGCAACAAGTCGCTCACCGTCGGCCAGCTCGCCGCCGACCGCTTCACCTTCGGCAATGCCGAGCGCCGGCAGGTCACGTTCAGCTGCGGCCACTTCAACAAGGGCATCTTCCAGGCGAACGAGACCGGCATTGCCGGGTTCGGGCGGGGCCGGTGGTCGCTGCCGTCCTAGCTCGGGGTCACCAGCTTCTCCTAGTGTCTCCTAGCACGGCCGGGGAATCCGCGCTTGTTGAATCCGCGCTTGTCTAGCTAACACGGCCTGCTGCGCACGGACGCTGGACGGGCGGGGCCTGCTGCGCACGGACGCGCTGCTGGTGCGTCCGGGGTATATAGAATTCGGGGGTGCGACTGGGGAAGCGGAGGCCCCATACAATTATTCCGTCCGGACACGCCCCAAATCGCTCGTCCGGACACCGTTTGGGAGCCCATTTGGGCGCTCCGAGTGGAGATGCTCTTAGGGTTCTAGGCTGATCACTTGTGATCAGGCCGGCATTCTGTTTCAACTGCTGTAACAACTTCTTTCTATCTTAATATAAAAGACACTGCATGTGTTATGCGTGTTCTGAAAAAAAAAAGATCGCTGTTGCTAGAGACAGGATTCCGAGGCAACGAGAGCATGAATTCAACAAGACCGAGATTAAGCTGCATTAATCCGTGTACGTGGAGGTGGATCCAATTGTGGAGCAAGAAACTGAGCAAGCAGGGTACTAGCTTATAACAGGCGACAATTAGTCATTGAAGTAGATTGTAATAAAAGTTTACCATCGTAAATACTAGAATATTTAGCATCATGCAGTCACGCCACCCCCGACAATGCCGCCACCATGTAAATTACATGGCGTGGTGCGACCAGTTCCGGCGGGAGAGGCAGGAGGCCCTCAAAAGTTATGTTGGAACGACATGGAGAAAGTGGGTGCACTAGCGTCAGAGGAGCTGGTTGTACAAACACATGTTGGAAGGTGTCGTCAGGGGCTGAGCCTCGATAGCCAATTAAGGGGGGCTGCTGAAGGCAATTTTCTCATTAGGGGGGCCAGCCAAGCTAATACATCATAATCATGCTATATAATCACCTCTAAAACGGTGATTAACCTTTGCTGCAGCAGATCATAAGGGGGCCCAAGGCCCCTGCTGGTTCCCCTCTAGCTCCGCCACTGGGCGTCGTCGCTTGGGCGCGGCAGCGGGCCAACGATGAGCATGTTTCGCCCGAGCCGCCGCGTGCGCCGCCACGCGCGCCGCTGCTCACACCGAAGAAGGAGTCTCTCGCGCATCCGAGCAGCGGCATCGTGCTCCGCACGCTGCAAACCCTAGCAGGAGGACCTCCCCCGGAGTGGCACGTTGCGCTGCCGCTACTAGACCCAGTCGGCGATGCAGACATGCCAGGATTCACTAACGCGGCTCGTCCGCGGCCGCGCCACCCTCTCGAACCGAAGGACCCCCAACTACTATATGGCGTTGCGCGCGTCGCTGGAGCCGTAGCAGCCTCCTGTGATGCGCATCTGAAGTTGTAGCCTTCCGACGACGTTGTGGAGCAAGAGCAGTGGCTGTCTTGGCCGTCGCAGGAGTCAGGGTCGTCCCAGCGTCAGGTGTTACCATCGGGGTCGGGGGCAGGAGCCGAACCCGGCCCTACAACGGCGACATTGTCTACATCGACGATGACAACGAATAGATATAGCCTAGTTTCGCGTTTTTGGTAAAATTTGTACATGTAAAATGCAGGCAAATTTGAATAAAATCTGAATCTTGTGCTTTGATTCTTTTTTGAAATTTTTATTTGCGGACGCCGTTGGGGCAACACCACCATTGTGTCAGTGTGTACGCAACCCCAAAACGGATATATTTTAGAGGTTGCAAGGTGGAGGTGCTCCAAGTGGGTTGGTTGCTACAAGAAAATCGGAGTAACTAATTTGACTCGAGCCGCAATTCCAACGGATGCGATTGGCGATGCCCGTGATCCGACAGCTGCGAGCGTCCCCAGTCTTGAGGTTACCAACAATGCCGCAGGCTACAAAGTCCAAGCGTTGACGTCGCTACTCTAGACAACACGTGCGGCCGAGCCGTGTCGATGCTTCCGCGCAAACACGGTTGGTGAGCACTGACCTAGTAGCCATCAAAGGGCAAAAGTTTCTCCTGCTGCAGTCAAACTCTCACCAAGTCACCAACCATCTCCAATATGGTCCGGATGACCCACGATTCCACGAACCAGCTGCACAGCAGGTGCATATTAAAATTTTGAGAGAAAGAACAAGAAAAACGATTCGTCGAAAAAACCCAAATCATCTTTCATCCTTTGCCCTTTTGAATAGACGCAAAGCGGATGCATCGATGTTTTACAATTTTTTCATCGTTTTAAGATTCTTTTACTACATCTTCATAGGTTCTCAGGGTCTCACAATTTGATACCCGTTAAAAAATTGTTATGTACGGAGTATAAGCTAACAAAATGTAATTTATTTGTCGTCTAGCTTGGTGTTGAATGATAAGGTTAGCGGTGTTGCTACTTTTTTTTCCTATCTTAACATTTGTCTTACGCTTGTGTGTAAGATACATTATCAAGATTGCTGCAAATATAACCGAATAAGAAGATTTTATCGGACGTCATTCTAAGTTATTCATTAACAGAAGAAGTGATCCTAACTTACATGGTTAGGAAAGTGGATGTACAACTCGACCACTCAGGTTCAAATCTTTACGGACGCGGATTTGGGTTCTTATTATTTAAAAAGAAAATCTGTATTATTTTTGAAAAAATATTCATTCCCACAAAATTAGCTCGACATTTATTATGGTATATTTTAGATCGTAATTTGAGAGATTTGGCCTTGCCATAACAATAGTTACGAAATTTGCACAATCAAATCAGTGGGTCTAGGATATGGGGACGTGAAAGAGGCCTCGTAGAGACACCAGAGTGAGTCATAAGTGTTAGAGTATATTACGGAAATAGTATATTTGGTAGTTTAGAGATTGTACTCCGAGACTACCTCTAGTAGGTTTCGTAGTCCCCAAGTATTGTAGCCTTTATATACAGCCCACCGTGGCTCATTGTAATCACGCAACAATCTAGCATCAATCAATATTGCATAATCCTACATGGTATCAGAGCGGTTAGTCTCACAACGCCGATCCTAGGTTTAGCCACCAACGCTTCCGCCGCGCCGCCCCCGGGGAGATCAATCTTCGCCGGGGGCCGCGCAAATAGTAGATTAGATCTTTAGTCGTCAAAATTTTCTCGCCGGTCGCTTGACCGGCGTTTCTTCTTCTTTCGCCGATCATAGATCGGATTGCGTCGCCCACCGCCGCATGTCGTCATCATCGCCACCGCTGCTCCAACCACGTCGTCGACTCATCCCGGCAAATCGTCATCAGCGCCCGTGCCAAGGACGCTCTGCGCGGCGCCCCAAGGGACGCCTTCACGCGCTGTCGCCGGTGCTCCGTCCGCACGTCGCCGCCAAGCCGGCTTGTCTTCGACAACATCGACCGGGACATCAAGCTCATCCCCGAGTACGCGCCTCGCCATCAACAATGGGCCTTGCCCGCATCGCTCATGGTCATCATCGCCGACAACTATCTTCACCAACACCGTCATCGCACGCATCGCATCGTCGCCGCCACCATCGCTCGTCGTCCTCGCCAACGCCATCGGGTTCTTCTTCGCCTTAACCAGCGCCAATGCGCCCTTGCATGTGGATAGCGCGGGTTCAATCCCCGGCATCTTCTATCTCTAACATCGCAAGAGCTCAATCGCAAGAGCTCAATCGCCTTCATCAACCACCTCGCCGTCTTCGTCCACCAAGACCTCACCGCCAGAGTTGCAATTTCCTTTTTTTTATTTTTTTATTTTTTGCATTGCACTCCGGCGCTAACGGCATCGACCGTTCACGGAGATCTACTTTATTGCTGCTCCGACTCTGGCTCGCATGGTTCATGGTGGTCCCTATCTTCGCATGTCCGGTACTGGCAACACCGGCGCGTGCCTTCGTCCCCGACACGCTCCCGAGCCTGGCAAGCTCGGCCTGCCGTGCCGCCTACCTCGTCTACACCGACAAAGCTCCGTCTAACTCAAGCTAGCTACTGCAACACCGCTACTATCGCTTTCTGCAACTAACATGGCGAATTCCCCCGGGCTCATCAACGACGGCATCGACCACAACAACATCAGCATCAGCAACTACCACAACGGCGACTACATCATCCACAGCATCCTCGACCATGACTACAACACCCACACCATCAGCTTCATCGACATCGGCATCAAGGGCTCCCTCTGCAGTTCGCCTTCGGCTTATGATCCAGCCGGACCGTCCATGACGCTCCTACTGTTCGCGTCACTCCCGATCCGACTGCGGGGGGGTGTTAGAGTATATTACGGAAATAGTATATTTGGTAGTTTAGAGATTGTACTCCAAGACTACCTCTAGTAGGTTTCGTAGTCCCCAAGTATTGTAGCCTTTATATACAGCCCACCGTGGCTCATTGTAATCACGCAACAATCTAGCATCAATCAATATTGCATAATCCTACAATAAGTATAAGAATGAATTTTATATTTGACTCCATATATGTATATTTGTGACAATTTTTCCCATATAAAATTTGCTACCATATTTTACTCCAAAGTTGGTATTATGTCAACTTTCACCACCCATTTAACGACTCGCCCCTTGTTCACCCGCTGGATCTATTAGTCTGAACAATGTAACTGTTGGTTAATATTCCAACTCGGAAGCTTTTACTGGCTAGGTGTGCCCTCACTACTTATGTGATCCGGCCAACATCTCTACGCATCGAAACCACATGCTCATCCTAGGGGTGGATCGATGCGGAGTAGCCGTGGATATACCTTATGGATGGATCGATAAATGTTTAGATTTTCGTGATCGAGGAATTGTTGAATATCAACAACTTAGTACATAAAATCCCATGTGGAGAGGAAGTAGTAAACTGAGACTTATCAGGACTGATGTTACGATCTTCTGAAATATAATGGGATCTTCGTAAAGTAGATCTTTATGAGTCTTGCAGCCAATTTGATTAGAAAGTCCAATGGCAAAAAGAAGGGGATTCATTAGATAGGGAAGATGAAAATGGCAAGGACTGAAATGAGAATGGTCTTAGTTAGTCTTCGGGACAGAGTGAAAGAAGGACGAAGACTCTCGAACGAGGAAAAGGTTCAATTATTTTTGGGACAAGAAGATAAGACTAGAAGGCTCAGTAGAAGCTAAACCAGCTAACTAGTTGAACGCCCATGAATTTTCTCATCAGCTTGGTGAATTTAAGGTATAGGACTTCCCTATTAGAACAGGTTGTTCAAAGGGGTTTCTTGTTATTCCATCAGATATTCTGCTCTTTCCTGGGTACTCGGGTTCAAATACCAAATGAACATTGTATGTCCCGCTTGACCAAAACACCCAATGTGTGTGTTCAAGTAAGTCAGAAGGTGACACCAACTGATTTGTGTTTCCGAATTCGCATACATGTCACGAGCTACGTTGGCCCGACAAGTGGGGACAGCGGTCATAGTTGTGATAAGTTGTTAAATAGGGTGTTATATAAGGGAAATCATCTTTGACTAATAGGTGTTGATGCACCCACTATTTAAAAATGACATTTCGAAATGTTAAAAAATTCCAAACAAAAATTTCGGATGTACACTCGGATATTCTATGTTCACACAAAATATTTCGTGGATAAATGACATTTTTTTGGCCTATGTAAAAAGAAAAATTGCGGTGCTCCAAAATGAATTTCACGAAACATTTATTTGTCTTTTTAAACAGACTAAAAAATCTTTTTTCACGAAAATTTGTGTGCAAATGTAGAATATCTGGATGGAATTTTTTGAGATTTAAAAAAATTATAATTTGTATATCTACGCCTACGACCCAAAACATCGTATCCGTGATATAACTGTCACAGATATACAAACATAAGATAAATGCATAATTCATATAGTAGGGCACGGATTTGTTTTAGATCAAAAGAGCACGGTTGATTTACTCATGTGGTGTTACCAACATTGGAGTGTCGTTGCGCGATCTGACTCATTCCCACGAACGCGATGATTATAATTAGGCCGCTATACACAGTGTGAAACGCCTTGTTCATGTTGCATTGCCAAGCTTAAGAAACAATATAATTGTTGCTCGGCTGGTCGATAACATTCATTCATATACTGAGTTAAAAATTCGCACCGAGCTTCTGTTCTACGAAACTGGACCTGGTCTAGTAACCATTCCAGTCTCCCACCAAACATCGTTGCCTCCACTAATGTACTATACTATAAGTACCAATCCGTGAGCTCCTTCCACTCTTCAGGACTTGGTACTTGTCTCATACTCCCATTCCACAGCTCCACCACCAATCCAGCTGAAAACGAAGGCAGAAGCGGCGAATCACTAACCTGGCCGGAAAATGGGCTCGTTGCTGGAATTGCAGGCCGAGACGGTCGTCTTCCGCTCGACGCTCCCCGACATCGCCATCCCTGACCACCTCCCGCTCCACGACTACGTCTTCGAGCGCCTTGCGGAGCGCCGTGACCGCGCCTGTATAATCGACGGCGCCACCGGCAAGACGCTTACGCTTGGCGATGTGTACTGCCTGTCCAGGCGCGTGGCAGCTGGGTTGTATTCCCTCGGCGTTTGCCACGGCAGCACGGTGATGCTGCTGCTCCCCAACTCCGTCGAGTTCGCGCTGGCTTTCCTCGCGTCGTCCCGCCTCGGCGCCGTCACCACCACGGCCAACCCCCTCCACACCCCGCCTGAGATCGCCAAGCAGGTCGCGGCCTCCGGCGCCACCGTCATCGTCACCGAGCCGGCGTTCGTGGCCAAGGTGCGGGACCTCGTAGGCATCACCGTCGTGGCCACAGGCGACGGCGCCGAGGGCTGCGCCTCGTTCGCTGACCTCCAGGTCGCCGACGATTCGTCCCTGCCAGAGGCGCCCATCGACGTCGTGAACGACGTGGTGGCGCTGCCGTACTCATCGGGCACGACGGGGCTTCCCAAGGGTGTGATGCTTTCGCACCGCGGGCTGGTGACCAGCGTGGCGCAGCTGGTCGACGGCGAGAACCCGAACCTACACTTCCGGGAGGACGACGTCGTCCTCTGCGTGCTGCCCATGTTCCACGTCTACTCGCTGCACTCCATCCTGCTCTGCGGGATGCGCGCCGGCGCCGCCCTGGTGATCATGAAGCGGTTCGAAACGGTCAAGATGCTGGAGCTCGTGGAACGGCACGGCATCACCATCGCGCCGCTCGTGCCGCCCATCGTGGTGGAGATGGCCAAGAGCGACGCCATGGACCGGCACGACCTGTCCTCCGTGCGCATGGTCATCTCGGGCGCCGCGCCCATGGGCAAGGAGCTCCAAGACATCGTCCACGCCAAGCTCCCTCGTGCCGTGCTCGGACAGGTATGCACCTACTATATTTGACCAAGAACTTTTCTTTCCTCGTGCTCAGCACTGTCATGAGTCATGACTAGACGACGACTACCAATCAAAACTAAATTTTTGACTGAACGCGCAGCTACAATATCTATCCATTTAATAAGTGAGATAGCTTCCCAAAATGGGACAAAGTGTAACGAGCAATTTGTTTGAGCAGGGTTATGGGATGACAGAGGCTGGTCCAGTGCTGTCAATGTGCATGGCATTCGCTAAGGAGCCATCGCCGGTGAAGTCCGGCGCTTGCGGCACGGTGGTGAGGAACGCCGAGCTCAAGATCGTCGATCCAGAAACCGGTCTGTGCCTCCGGCGCAACCAGCCTGGGGAGATTTGCATCAGGGGAAGGCAGATCATGAAAGGTGCTTAGCCCCTTTTTTTTTGTATAAACGGCTAGCACAAACAAACAAAATAATGCACAATTTTGGCTGATCCACACAAGAGGTTGGAGCTGACGCATTGCCTATATTGTGCGTGCAGGATACCTAAACAACCCGGACGCCACGGCGGAGACAGTCGACAAGGACGGGTGGTTGCACACCGGCGACGTCGGGTACGTGGATGATGACGACGAGATCTTCATCGTGGACCGGCTCAAAGAGCTCATCAAGTACAAGGGCTTCCAGGTCGCGCCCGCGGAGCTCGAGGCCATGCTCATCGCTCACCCCAACATCGCCGACGCGGCCGTCGTTCCGTAAGTAGCTCAGTTACCCGGCAAGAACTTAGCAATTCATATGCGTCCTTGCGCTGCACGAGTCCTGAAAACCTCTGTCTATCTGAATCATGTAGGATGAAGGATGACGCCAGTGGCGAGATCCCCGTAGCGTTCGTCGTGCCGTCAGACGGCGCCGATATCACCGAGGACGAGATCAAGCAGTACGTCGCGAAGCAGGTGGTGTTCTACAAGCGGCTGCAGAAGGTCTTCTTCGTGAGTTCTATCCCCAAGGCGCCGTCAGGGAAGATCTTGAGGAAGGATCTGAGAGCAAAGTTGGCCACCGGATCGTACTGATGATCCTGAGCTATTTGTAATTTTGTATGCAAGATGCCCAGTTTTATTTTTTTCTGATTATCCTGAGCTATCTGTAATTTTGTATGCCAAACGAGAATACCACGAAGTGTAAGCAAAGATCTGTACAAGGCATATGTATCTGGAATTCTGGATATAAATTTTACTAAAAGAGACTGTATTAGCACTTTTGCATTTGCAAATCTGTGATCTGAAACATGTTTTTTTGTATGTTTGGCTTTGGAAGTATCATCACGGCGTTGCATTCTTTGGAAATTGTTCCAAAATGTGGTGCGTTTGTATATGACATCAGATATGTAATTATTTTTCCAAGTTAGAATCGTAGAAAAGCGCACTGCGCCCGAGCTAAAAAAAAATGGTCTATGAAAAAAATGCTGCTCAACCACCAGAATGAGATGCTGGTGTTGTTGTAAATTGCCCATCTTGAAAAGCGTGAATAAACTGCTGGGGTAAGGAATGCTCAGTCTGCAAATATTCAGAGAGAGAGAGAGAGATATCAGAAGCAGCCGATATTCTTGTCCAAGCAGTAAAACATAACATTTTCGTGTGTCAAAAGCATTGCTTGGTTTTTGAGTGAAATGTGAAGTTATCATTTGTACGAACCTCGAGACAAGAAAAACGGAAACCACATCAGTTCTGTTTTTCTCTATCTCGAGCAACTTCTGCCTACTGCACTATAATCGATCTGTAGAAGGTAAATGAAAGGACTTCACAGAATTACTTACCCAATCACCGTCGCTGTTCACATCTGGAACAAAAGCATTGATTTCGCTTGATTTAGCTGTCGTTATTGATGTCTCTAAAGACTCCTTCCTTAAATAAAGTTGGCACCCAGATGTGTTATCTATTGATATAGTTGGCACCAAGCCCTGCCATATCATTATAAAATATAAGGGAAAACATCATAGTGTGCATCAATTAATTCAAATCCAGTAACCTCATGGAGAGAATTGTTAAGTATATCAAGAAAAGAGGTCTACCTCACACTGAACCTCTACACTGTTACAGTTCACAACTTCACAAGCCGCGACGACTCCCTGAATATAATATACGATGAGCTAACAAAGCAGTCCAGATGTAAACGCGATGTTTACTTCTGACAGTTACTCTGAATATACTCCCATTTTGCTGCACTTGTCAACAGTTATGTTGTTCACTTTGCCTGCATAACGATGACAAATCATCAACATCATCTCCTCTTACGAAAAGGATATCCATCAGAGTTATTAGTAGCACTTTTATAATGGCTGTGTGCATCAATCAGTACGGAGGCCAGGGGCATTCCATGCTTTCCTAAAGAAGTTCGTAGCACTATGATGGCAAGTACCTTTGACTTGCAGCACACAATCCTTGCATCCAAATACATATACTGATTGCTTGGTATCACAATCTTCAATAGTTAGGCCCCTGTTCCCAATATGGTGCTCAACCACCCATCTGACAGACAAAGGAGCAAATTATGTGAGATTATTTGTTCATCATACAAGTCATTGTGGGGTTTTTTGTTAGCATATCTCTAGATAGAAGGTTACTTGCGACCCATCTGAAGCTCCAATTTTGCAGGAGCGGGACCTTTTGTTGAGCTAGGGACAGATACATTGTGAGGTTCTTTCCCTTCAGTGGCTACAACACCAGTTCTATCTGTTCTGTTCTTGCTCTTCATGTCATTTGTCACCTTCCGAAGACCTTTAAAGCAAGAAGATGAAGCCATAACCATTTAGAAAAATGTGGGAGCTGATGAATCTTATCAACTTGACGTTGAGTGAAATTTCCCATCAATGGCTTCACCATGCCATAGTTTTTTTCCTGTAAAAAAAAGGAAAATTCACACCGACTAACCTTGTGTGACTGGTTTCCCTGAGCTGATTTCAGCGAAGACGGCAGACATCCCAGATTTAGGTTCTGATGATGTTGCTGAAGAGCTGACAACAGATGCAGAAGGAGGACAAGGAGCAGAAGGTGTCTTGTTTGCCGCAATTCCTGGAGGTTGCCACACGGGACCTAATGGGTAAAACCTCTTAACATACTCCCGCAAATTAGGCACATACTTTAAGTGCTTTAGCCCATTCCACGTGATCCGGATCCTTATTTTTTGTACTCCACGAGCACCTAACGAGAGTGTTGTTTCATAGTTAGTACTAATTGGTGAGATTAATCGTATTCATGCTTCAAAAGCAAAATGTTCTCTCCTAATAGGTCAAGCCTACTACGATTAATGTTTGAATGAGGTTAGTTTTTGTTTCATGTTGCTAGTTTGAGCGACTTATATGTTGATTATTTTGAATTATTACCCTTGATTTGATTTTTTCTTCAACGATAAAACATGTGTTTTTCCTTTAATTTATATACTGAACAATAGACAAACATGTGCATTTCTTATTGAACCATTTTCTATGTCCGTTCACATGAATATTTTATTGAGCCTTTTCATCTCCATTCTATAATTTCATTCTAGAAACATTCACCCTGCACTTTAAATTTTTAATCTGTAGTAATATTATTTTTACCCGTCCTAGGTCTGCTATTGGAGCTGTGTCCACTCTGTACATCCATTTTTCTTGAAAGTTTAAATTGGAGATATGGAATACACTAACATACCTTATTACTGTAGAACTCTGCCATCTGCCAACTCTCCTCTACATGAGCAATGGGAAGGGGCATACCTGAGGGAGATCCAGAAAACGATTAATATACCCTAGTAGTAACACAGTTTCTCAAAGCACCAGTGCATGCTAGACTACAAAACTCAACATGCAATTTTTTATGCTGCTGACGTACTGCTATACTCTATGACCAAATGGTTGGAAGTTGCTGTTCCCTATACATCCTAAGACAGTGACTGAAACTATTGATCGAGCGCCTAAGTATTGTCTGGAGTGGCAGTAAAAACCAACCTAAAAGGCACCCCCTAGATGCTTGGGATATGGTCTGCAAGCCCAAGGATAAAGGTGGACTGGGGATTTTAAATCTAACATTTCAAAATCAGGCACTGCTTTTGCAGCATTTGCTAAAATTCTACAATCAGAGAGGTGTCCCTTGAATCAATTTGATCTGGCAAGCTTATTATTAGCATCAGCGGTGGCTAGTTGCAGAACTGGAAATGGTATTACAGATTTACAGTACTTCTATAGGAAGTTATGTGGAATTCTTAGTTACATTGTCAAACGATGGTCCGCATCTATTCATTTTGCAAAGTTCTAGAATTTTCTCTGAAGAGCTTCCTTGACAATCAAGACATGACATACCTTTTTTCATCTATATACTGAATTTATTTCTGTCCAAGAGGAACTCAACTCACTCAATCGGCTCAACCAATGACACTTGGACCTTTGTTTGAAAGTCGGAAGCGCATCGATACCATTGTATAAACTTCTCTTCCAACATGTTCAAGAAATCATTGCTAGAAGAAAAATCAAAATCTTTGCGTGGCTCCACGTATCGGACATGCTAAGGGGCTGAAATTTGTAACGATCATGTTTGCACCCTTTGAGCTGCTTCTGCCTCATTTATTTATCCCATGTCTGTTTGCCTCAAGGTGTTGGAATTCTCTGGCCTTCTTGGGGGAATCGATCCTTCTAATTAATTCTCCTAGAGTTGGATCCCAGCAAAGGGCAAGTCAGGTGGTATTTTAGGTGGAATTAAGTCATCTAGACTTAAGTTAAAGATGTTTCTATGGGAAGTATACATATGAATGTAATAGTTAAGAATGTGAAACACAGTTGCAGTGGTTCCTAGTTGTGGGGGATGACTTTATGATGGAATTAGCTAATGTGGCGAAAGATCTACCTTTGCTGATTGGTGGGATTTCAACATCTTGAAATTCTCCTCTGAGAAAAAAAAAGGTGTTGAAATCTAACAAAAAGAGCGATGTTTAATGCAATCATCAATAATTTTGATTTAAAATAATTGAAGATGTCTGGTGGAAATTTACTAGGTCCAATAACCAGAGCATACCTGTTGGTAGTACTTGTAAGCAAAGGTAGAAGTTTGGCAAGGACCAAAATGTAAATTGTATAGTGTACTTATCTCTGAGGAGGAATGGAGTGTGTGTGTGTGGAGAGCTTTCCAGAAAAGTGCCTGTTCATTCCTCTTGCGAGTTTACTGTAGCACATGCAATCTCCGGCGATAGTCTAGCGATTCCAACAACATGGTATCAGAGCAGGTTTGAGGAGGAGTCCGGCAAGGCGGGGCTGCTGTGGAGAGCGTGGAGGAGCGACGGCTGAGCTTGTGGTGTTGCGTCGCGGCAGCGGAGCTGTGCACGAGCGGCTGTGCGCGAGGTGGAAGGAGGAAGGCGGCGGCGCACCTGGTGGACGGCTTCGGCTGCTGCGCGAGGGGAGCTGCAAGGACGCGGCGTCGTGCGGGCGCGGCTACTGCTGCTTCTTGGACCCGAGGCAGATCCCCTGCTCGAGCTCTTCCTCGTCCTCGGGCGGCTGCAGAGGAGGAGAGGTTGCTTGTGGGCCATCAGAGGAGGAGAGGTTGCTTGTGGTGGCTGCTTGACCTGCTGCGGCTGGTGTAGACCTGGTGCTGCTGCTAGAGAAGAAGGGTAGCTGTGGTGTTGCTCTGCTGCCTGCACTTGCTGACCGCTGCTGCTTGCTATTGGTTGTGAGGAGCTGTGCATTCTGATAGTGGAAGACCAGGGAAATTTGCAGCGTTATGGATGGAAATTATCAGGCTCTGCTTTCCGGGATTGGTAAGCAAAGGGACGATGGTTCAGGTAGAGGTAAAGGATGTGGTAGTGGTACTGCAAAATCATGGCAGCGAGAGGGGAATTGGCTGTGTCCAAATACAAGATGTGAGAATGTAAATTTTGCATTCCGAGGTGTCTGTAATCGCTGTCGGGCAGCACGTCCTACTGATGTTAGTGCAATGGGGACAACTAAAAATGGTGGAAAATCTCAGACTATTACTGTCCAAATGACTACTGATGAGTTGAAGAAGTGGCTTCAGTTCAAGGAAGGAATCATTGATGAAAGGTCAACAACCAAACTATTTGCTACATCTGCTAACCCCTGTGGTAATACTTCGAAATTTGTGAAAGGAAGTTATTTTGAGGCTGGTACACAGTGGTTAATAGACTCTGGTGCGTCTAAACATATGGCCGATTCATATAAGGATTTCTGCAGTTATACTCCTGATTTTACAGGGCAAAATGTTAGACTTGCTGATGGTTCTGGCCAGAGTATTAAGGGAGTAGGAACAGTTAAATGTTGCCCAAATATGACCCTATCACCTGTTTTACATGTTCCCTCATTCCCAATCAATTTGCTATCCATCAGCTGCATTACAAGAGAACTTAATTGTGCTGTAATCTTCCTCCCAACATGGGAACTTGGGACTTGGAAAATCCTTGGGACAGGAATTATGCGAGATGGTCTATACTACTTGGATGATGATATGGCACCTATGGCTGCTGCTGTGCTGTCTCAGTCACCATTGGAAGAATTTCTTCTTCATCATCGCAGGCTGGGACACATGTCCTTTAACACTCTGGGTCAGTTGTATCCTAATCTCTATAATAAAATTTGCAAAGAAAGTCTAGTATGTGATGCCTGTCAGTATGGGAAGCTAACCCGTAGTATATATACTTCATCTGATCACAGAAGTACGGTGCCATTTCAAACTATCCACTCAGATGTGTGGGGTCCTAGTGGGGTGTGGTCACTTTATGGATACAAATCTTTCGTTACATTTATTGACTGTTGCACTAGGACTACTTGGGTCTATGTACTGAGAAATAAAAGTGACGTGTTTGAATGCTTTAAGAATTTCCACAACCTAATCAAGAATCAATATGATGCACGGGTGAAAATATTTCGAACTGACAATGGTACAGAATATGTAAATAACCAATTTGATGAGTATCTGTCAAGCTTTGGAATTATCCATCAAACTAGTTGCCCAGGTACTTCCCAGCAGAATGGGTTGGCTAAAAGGAAGAACAGGCATCTCTTAGAAATCACCCGGTGTATCATGTTAGCTATGAATGTTCCTAAATATTTGTGGGCTGAAGCTATGATGACAGCGGCTTATTTGATGAATAGAATGCCATCCCGGGTGCTCAATAACAAGACACCGATTGAGTGTCTAACTGGTGAAACCACATATGTTGTGCCACCAAAGGTATTTGGATGTGTATGTTTTGTGAGGGATCATAGACCATCGGTTGGCAAGCTTGACCCTAGAGCAGTGAAATGTGTATTTGTGGGATACTCTGGAAAACAAAAGGGTTATAAATGTTGGTGCCCATCAGAAAAACAGATGTTTGTGAGCATGGATGTAGTGTTCAGGGAGCATGAACCTTTCTATGGGGAACCAGTAGATTTAACTGATGTCTTTCCTGATTTATATGTTAATGATGCTACAGATCTGGACAACGAGACAGGGGGAGATAAAGGTGAAGAATATAATGAAGCAGCATCCAGGAATATGATTGCTGGAGTGATTCCAACTGCAGATATGTATAACGGTGAAGATGAAGGTACACCAGGAGCTGAACAGGAACGGACACAGGGGGAGCTACGAGATGAATCAAATGAAGCTGTTAAGTGGCCTAAACCAAATGAAGAACAAGAAGTTCAGGTGTATAAAAGAAGACACCGATCTGAGAAGGAAGATATTCCATCTAGGTGTGATCATGAAGCTCAAGAAGCTCCTGCAGTACAAGCACAAGAAACCTTGCCAAGTGTGACACAATCAGATGTGCATGAGTCATCTCCTCAAGTTGATGGTATTCTTCCCTTACTATTGGGTGAGTTAGATATTCCTATCGCTCGCAGAAAGTAGCAACGTTCCACTGCAGGGAAATTACCATCAAATCTATCTCAATATGATATTTCTAATTATGTCTCATATGTATCATTGGGCTCCCAATATAAATCATTTATATATGCACTAGATTCCACTCTACCTATACCATGTGATTGGCAGGAGGCGAAACAATATCCGGAGTGGAGAGCTGCTATGATAGAGGAGATGACAACACTTGATAAAAATAATACGTGGGTACTCACTACTCTTCCTCCTCACAAAAGGGCTGTTGGTTGTAAATGGGTATTTACTGTAAAACAAAATTCAGAGGGAAAAGTAGAAAGATATAAAGCCAGGTTGGTGGCAAAGGGGTATAGTCAGACTTATGGAGTGGACTATGATGAGACCTTCGCACCAGTGGCGAAAATGAACACCATTAGGGCTCTCATATCTATAGCTGCAAATAATAAGTGGAGGTTATTTCAAATGGATGTTAAAAATGCTTTTCTTCATGGAGATTTGAAAGAAGAGGTTTATATGGAGATTCCCCCTGGGTTTAGTACACAAAAAATAGAGGGTTTTACTGATGCTGATTGGGCTGGGTGCCTAGACGATAGAAGGTCTACATCTGGCTACTGTGTTTTCGTTGGTGGTAATCTTGTTAGTTGGAGGAGCAAAAAACAAAGTGTGGTGGCACGATCTACTGCTGAAGCAGAGTTTAGATCCATGGCTTCAGGATTATGTTAATTGATGTGGCTGAGGATACTATTATCTGAACTTAGGTTGTTTGATGGAGGACCACTGCAACTTTTTTGTGATAACCAGGCTGTAATCAAGTTAATACACAATCCAGTCCAACATGATAGAACTAAACACATCGAAATTGATAGACATTTCATAAGAGAAAAGTTAGACGAGGGACTTCTCCAAGTTGGCTTTGTTAGATCTGAAAATCAACTTGCAGATGTATTAACAAAGGGTGTTAGTGTTGTATCTTTTGAAAAACTATGTAGCAAGATGGGGCTCATAAATATATTTGCCCATCTTGAGGGGGAGTGTTGGTAGTACTTGTAAGCAAAGGTAGAAGTTTGGCAAGGACCAAAATGTAAATTGTATAGTGTACTTATCTCTGAGGAGGAATGGAGTGTGTGTGTGTGGAGAGCTTTCCAGAAAAGTGCCCGTTCATTCCTCTTGCGAGTTTACTGTAGCACAGGCAATCTCCGGCGATAGTCTAGCGATTCCAACAACAATACCTACCCTTGAGAAGCTTGACAGGATTTTTGTGGACAAGGACTGGGAGCTAGCTTTTCATCTGGCTACTGTTCACGATACATTGATCCTGAATACCATGGAAAGTAAGGAGGGAATTTAGGTTTGAGAAGAGGTGGTTGAAAGAACCTGATTTCCTAGGCAGGGTTAAGAAAGTTCCGAGACAGCGAGTCAAAGCAAAAGGACAACTTGGAGGTGATGCAACTAAAGATGAAAAAATATAAAAAATGTCCCGAAAGGCTGGAGGATATATTTGAGAGGCCAGGATATCAAAACTACGAAATTTTTTATCTGATGAATTATAGGATTTAGAAGATCTGGAGGAACAATTCGGGACAGAGAACAACTAATCAGGAAAAGCCATACACACCAAAAAAAACTGATGAAAATTTATGAGGATGAAGAACTTTAATTGGCGGTACCGCGGTAGAGATCCAATAAGATGTGGCTAGTGAAGGGTGCTAATACTACAAAATATTTTCATAGAATAGCGAGTGGGAGGAGGAAAAAGAAAGTGATCTTTTCAGTTAAGAAAGGCCAGGATATTTCAGGGGACACCAAATCTGCTGCAATATGCTACTGCCTTCTATAAAGACATGTTTGGGCCTGCAGGTGACTTTACTGTCGAACTTAGAAATGATGTGTGAACAGACGGCAAGAAGCTAACTGATGAAGATAGAAGGGAAACTGGATAAACCATTCACTGAAGAGGAAACAAAAAATGTGAGTGGTCAAATGGAGAAGAACAATGCAACTGGTCCAGATGGATTCCTGTTGAATTCTATCAAACCAGTAAACATGATGTGATGAACATGTTTCAGGTTTTCTATAATGACAAGTTTGATTTGTGCAGAATTAATAATGTTGTGATTACATTGATACCAAAAGGAGATAATGCATATAAAATTCCGAAATACACATCCCACATGTTTGTTGCAGGTTCTGTTCAATTTTTTTACAAAACCATGACCATTTGGGTTGAACCAATTATGCCAAAACTCATCAGCAATCGCCAGAATGCTCTTATCAAAGGAAGGGATATCATGGAGAGGTTTTTGATGTTGTGTTGAATTCTCAGAGATTCTAAAGTGAAAAGGAGAATATTGATTTCCAGAAGGCTTATGACAAGGTAATGATTTTTGATTGACTGCACTATGAAAAAGGGTTTTTTTTCCAGAAGTGACAGCCTTGGCTAAAGAGTGTGGTGATGAATGGTACCTGAGTGTAAAGATAAATGATGTCAAAGGGCCTTATTTTGTCAGTTTTAAAGGGGTGCTACTTCAGTACTAGGACTGGAGCTCCAGGGTGAAAACCCTTGGTTTGAATTTCACCGGTCATACCTGGCAATGGCGGTAGTTTCAAACATAGTTACCTTGCTAGCAAGGTATTGCATATATTTTTCTCAATTCTGCTATTAGGGTGAAACTCATTATCTAGTCTTCTACTGGATCTGGCGACGGTAACATGTGTGTCATTACCTTACTGAAGCCGTTGCGTTTGGAGAACCTCCTCGTGACCCATGTGTTGTTGGTACTGAATAAAATAGCACGCTATAGTATGCTGAGAATTCTCTCGCTAAATAAATCAGTGTACAATATCTCGCTAATAGCACACTATAGCGCAATATAGCACGATAATAACGTATTTAAGGCCGGCACTATTTGCTATAGCGTACCCTTTTTTCCTTTTGCGCAGTGGGTAATGTCGTTGTTGTCGGTTAGTGTGTCTTAGATCCTTTTTCCCCCTTTTCTTTTAATAATTTGGGTGTGTGCCTTCTTGATGTATCTGATATCTGTTTGATATTAATACATTATCATTTATCAAAAAAATATCACATGTTTATTTGACACAATAAAATACGGTACGGGGAATCTCCTACTGTTACGGCATAAACAAATGGTTGGAACTTGATACTCACCGGAACCTTTTCCGGTGTAACGAATCCACGCTAAAGCGGCCAGGCTACCGGCGGCTGCTTTGAGATGGTTGGCATGGTTCGATCTCGTCCCCTCCGCCAACGTGTTCGCCTCCAAACACTGTTTCATTTAGAGGCCCCATGAACACAGCCATGGACTCCACGGTGGGATTCTACAAAATTCCTCAAACACGCACACAAGTAGTATAATCAGACGATAGATCGATCCAAAATCCTGGTTATTGATAATTTGATATCATCTGTTTATGCTTGAATGTGGATTTGCGACTGAAAGGTTCAAACGAAGAAGATCAGTCTCACCTGAGTCTGCTTGGTCCTGACAAGAAGGTCCTTCCCTACCAAAAACGCCTTCTCCAGCACATTGGTCACCTCGGCGACCTCCGCCCCGATCTTTCCGGCAGCCGCGGACACCCTCCCGACGGCGACGGCGACGAGCTCCTCGAACGCCAAAATCGCCGGGTCCTGGGCGGACGCATGGTCGTCGTGCAGCACGGCCGACGGCTGGGCCCTGGCATTGTTAGCTTCCAGCCGGGAGACCGCGACCTCCAGCCTTCCTACTAGGGCTTCCTCCATGGCGTATGTGCGTGGGGAATCTCTAGGGACGGGGTAGCGGAAGGATGGGCATTGGCGAGAGGAACCAGGGGAGCGACAGGTGGAAAATAGACGAGCAATGTCGTCATGTTGTTCCTTTGGCGAAGGAGGAAATGGCGGAAGCTGATCCGGGCGGAGCAGCGAGAACCGCGCAGGTGGACATCTAGGCGTACGTGGGACGGCACAACCGCGCAAGGAGTTCGACTTATTTTTTTCTCTCTTTTTTAATTAACATAAAGTTCGAGCTCCATTGCTTTCTCTATTTATATAAAAAATCGAAAATCATATTGATGAGGTTCAGAAAATCTGAATAAAATTCCAGATTTAGCCAATGGTGCATCACATAAAGGGTAAAATATGCATACTGATATTCACATTTTTATCATTTTTAGCTCAGAATATATATTATTTAAACTTAATATTTTGCATGTTTGTAGAATATACTATTGGCTACATCCGTATTTTTTTCTCAATTTTTTTAAAAAAAATCATAAATAAGATTTCAGATTTTTTAAAATAAAGTTAGCACTGGATCTTGAGCCAAAAATCTCCACACCTTGGCCTTGTTATTATTGCCTCCCTCCCTATGCCCACCATTTTTTTTATCGTAGTGGCATTGCCACAATACGCCAAAAAATTCATATTGTCTCTATTTTTGTTGAAAAGAACCATAAAGAAATGGTGTGTGTCATCAGGGAAACTTTCTTAATCAATGTACATTTGTTCATAATTTCTATGATGTTTCTCTAGATGAACCTAGCTCACTTTGTTGTGACATTTTTTATTGTTGCCGTTTAAATTTTACACTATGATCTTTACGCATATGGCTTCATGTGAGCCTTTTGCCGGGGCCGTTGAATATGATTATCGTTTGGTGAGCAATGTGGGTGGACGGGCCACGCATTTGGACTTGCTTACTTTTCCAGATTTTGTTCCAGGGTCTTAGGTGCAAAAGTTGAGGACCCAGTTATAATTTCCTTTACTTTGTTGGTCTCTTCTACATTTTGTACTCCACCGATGCCGGTTAAATGCAATATTGGATCCTTCGCGACCCCTCTTCCCGTTCAAAAATAAATTAAACAAATGCGCGTCCTTGTTTTTTTGCTAACTACTCATCACCAATTAGCAATTGTACACGGTTGAGTCTATATTTAGCATTTCTAGACTATTAGTGTTGTAACAAGAACTCATGTCTTAGCACGTGTTTGTCACACTTCACTCTAGGAAGAAACTGCAGCCAATCGGGGGAAGATGCATTCTTCATCAGCCAAATGTATTTCATGTAGAACTATATTTTGTTCCTACGATAAATGGGCAAGTATGGCATGGAAAAAATTCAAACATCTATTGTCTTGTTACAAATTATATGTAGTGCACTCTGTTACATTGTTTCAGTTGCTATTATGTAGTATAGATAGATGTCTTTGTATTCTATACATTTATATTTCCTTTGTCAGGCAGTAATAGCACAAATAAACTTAAAATTGGCGCAAGTCTTTGTCTATGGTGCCATATAAAATAAGGTATTTAAAATTATCTTAGTTGTTTTACATATGTGCTGAAATTATGATGCAATTCTATTCAACGTTTGTTGATTAAATTTTCAGGCTTGATCTTTTGTTGGAGAAATTAATCATATTAAAGCATTTTTCATGTAATTTGGTCCAAGAAAACATTTTCAAAATTCAGAGTCTATTGGCGTTACTGTTTTACCAGAGAAAATTTGTGTTTTTATTCTATAATCTAATAAAGAAAGGACCTTAATCCTACCGCGGGGAGTAGGCGAGATAACCGAAACTCGTTAATAAGGCCTCTTTGATTCATAGGATAAGAAAGTGTACAAATAATAAACTTATAGGATTGAGGATTGATGTGTCATATCTAATTGAATTCTATGGTAGGGTGGATTTTTTTATTGTGATGAACGATTTTTCCATGAGGTTAGAGCTCATGCTACTATCCTATGAGATTTACACTATTGCCATGTTTTTTTTTTGAGGAAAGGATCCGATTCATAAATCAGAGCATACAGTACAACTTACAAAAAAGTCCAAACAAAGAAAGAAAACACAAAAGGACCCTGCAAATTGCACGAAGCACCCTGAGTACTCTGGATAAACTTCAAACAGATCCCTCGCCGGCTCCCAAGATCCTAGTTGACGCCGCCGTCGCCGTACCTCCATCCGCCGGGGAGAGGACGCCGCCACACGTTGTTGGAGGCTGCAAGAGTCGTCCGCCGCCGGGCAACGGAACCTATCCGCGCTGAACGCGCACAACCACAGCACCTTCACCACACCACCCAGCACCTAGCCGACACGGCATCGCCCAGGCAAACCACCACGAACACCACCCATCTCCTGTCGCCGCTCACCTCGCCACCACGGCCGGCCAGAGCAGAGAGAAGGAAGAAAACCACCAGCACCTGCAACAACAAAAACCGGAGCGCCACACAGCTCCCAGCTCTCCCCTCGCCACCACGGCCGGCCGGAGAAACAGAGGCAGACAGACGCACCAGATGCACGATACGGCAGGCGGCTTTATTGAAACGACCTTGATCTCCGCCAGTCCTGCAGTTAAACCAAAGATCCGGCCTGCAGAGTAGCGGATCTCCGCCTCCGGCGCCACTGCGAGTCGCCGGAGCGCAGTCGAGGAGGAAGAAACAAGACGGCATACCGCCAGACACGACAACGCAGAAAAACAACCTAACGAAACTACTGTACACCACGGGCCGGCACCCTAGATCATCTCCACCCCGACCAGCGCGAGCGCCGGCGACGGGAGAGGCCGGATCTGGAGGCAAACGGTGGACTCGCAAGGAGGGGAAGAGCGGAGCGGAGAGGGGAAAGCACAATGGAATTAGTATTTCAATCTGTTACACTATTGCCATGTTGTGATTGCTTGTATAATCGACAATGCGCCTCCGACGATAGTTTGCCGCTTATGATATGTTTTAACTGTGATTATGACTGTTTAGAGCACATTTGATATTATTTAAGATTACAAAATATTTCAGGTAGCAAAAGCATATACGATAGTTTGCCGCTTATGATATGTTTTAACTGTGATTATGACTGTTTAGAGCACATTTGATATTATTTAAGATTACAAAATATTTCAGGTAGCAAAAGCATACATAATACAAACTTACCCGGACTGAAATGCTGAAATCACTAAAAAAAAATCGGCGAATTTCGAAAGAAAAACGTGCCACCTCGTCTACCTCATGAGACGAGAGAATTCGACAGCAGAGAGCACCAACAAACACAAGCGCTGAGCACAACCGGCGAGCGGCCGCTCGAGGGATCTGAGAACTCTGAACGCACTCCCTTACCGGAGATGGAGATCCCCGCAGCTGCCATCCACCGCCTCCAGTCCTCCATTCGCGAGGCCGCCTCCGCGCATCCTCCCTTCCCCTCCCGCGCTGCCGAGCCTGCCCCTCCCTTCCCCTCCTTCGCCGACGCCGTTGCCGCCTTCGACCCCGATGCTTGGCCGGAGGTTGTCTGCGGGCGCTGCGGCGCCGTGGGCGGCCTCCTCCGTGGCGCGCAGTCCGCTGTCTGTGCCTACTGCGGGTCTCCTAGGCGGGAGGAGGGTGATGGTATCGCCTTCCGAGGCAGTGCGGCCTACCGGTGGCTGCTCGGCTCTCTCCGTCTCGATGGATCTGTGAGCTCTTTTTGTCGCCTCCTTCAGTCAGTCTGTTATCGCTGCACTATTTGGCAACTCTAGTTGAAATTCGGTTCCACTGGCGAGGAGACGTGGAGCCGTAGATTTGGCATCTGGGTCTACGCGCTTAAGATTTCTAGAGACATTGCTTGAATGTGTTATTTTGAAATAGGGAAGTAATAAGTGCAAACAGCTTGGGATGCTTGCTTATAAATCTAAGCCATGTAAATTAGGCTGTCTTGTTATGTGGATTGTGTAACATGGAAATCTGGCAGAATAGGAGAGCGAGGGGAAGAGGGGGCAGCCCTTGGCCCAATCATCCAATTCGGTCCAAGTGCCATTGCAATTTAGAGATGCTTTCTGTTTCTTTTTCTTCCGAAGAAGGAACTAAAAGTTTTAAAAGGAAATTGCGGAACTGCAAACGGGTCTTTGGAGAAAATGTGGCTTACACTTCTGGAAATTGGACTTCCCAATTTATAAGAAGTCAGGAAAGAAATACTCTGCTAGGTCGCTACGACATCATGGTATGAGGCGAGCCGATACAAAAAGAAGACATGTCTTACTATCAAGACCAGAACATGCTTTCGAACATGTGTTTTGTAGTTAAATTTGGACTTCGAGTTTTTTATTGGCACAACAATTCCTTCTTTTTTCAGTTATCAGCTTATTATTAGTGGAACACTGAAGGCATTTGAACATTAGGACCATTTTTGTTGTTGTTGTGAAGAAAGTGTAATGTAAAGCATGCATAACGTTATGGTATGATAGGGGCTAGATCGCTATTTTCCAGTTTCCTTTTCAACCCAACCATTCCTTTCTTCGACGAATACAGTGGATTAATCATTGGCTGCTCACAAGGCTGTCTGAATGCTATTAGTTTATGTTAACAATTCTTCCTCAGTTTGGTTGATTCATGATGCTACCAGTGAGCCTCCCAAGATCAAATATACTGGATTCTGATACCAGTTTTGTGCAACCTATTTTACTGTGATCTGAGAAGCCTAATCGGAAATTTCTTGCTTGTGGGCTGCTCTCCTGGAACACTACTGCACTACTTTAGGTGAAATATTGAGGTAGAAGTTGTGTAGTTCAGTTATGATATAAACCTTATCTGTTTGCCAATGATGACCTTATAACTACATATTCTAGAGAATGTGAGAAACCTTGATCGCACCAAGTTGCAAGCTACGAGCTTTTCTTAGTAAGCTGCAGCTTAAATTCCAGAGTTCTTGGGAACTGTTTGGCTCAGCTTCACAGTTCCCTAAAGTACAGCAGAAGCACGTCTAGTATCTAATAAGTCTAGGTCCTGCTGTCCTTACTAACCTAGGATCGCAATCTGTTAGATTTTTTTTGCGGGTAGTAATCTGTTAGCACTTGATGGTATGTAAACCCAAAGATCGTCCAAGGGAGCTTATGCCTCTTAGAATACGATTGCTTTGACCATTACAACAAGTTAACCTTATGCTAGATCAATGTGGAAGCATTTTCTCCTCTTTTTGTAGAAGTAACGGAGAAGCTGCCCTACAAGCTTTGTCAAACAGTCCTTAGGGTACATATTATCTGACTGAGAAGCTAAACTCTAAAAAAGTAAAAATATCGTCATTGTGGCTTGAGCGCATGTATTTGTTATAACTTTTTTCTCAAACTTATCTTTAGTAATTAATTATAAATGCTAACAACATTTAATACATAGTGGAAGAAAAGCTTCGTACATATATCATAGGTTCAGTTTGAAGCTTTGTTTGATGTCATGTCCATTGTTGGATGGCACTGCAATATCTAGAAAGTATGTACTGGTTGTCTATAATTTTGTAATGATTCATATTGTTATATTATTTAGAGTAAATTTGACAGTATGCTTATCTAGATGTGTTTTAATTGGACTATTATAGTAATATAGGAGTACCATGTAGTGGTCTGGGTGCTTGCTTACTCACTACATGGACGATTTAAAGCCATTTCTAGAGCATGAGCTTCATGTGCTATTGAGAACATGGACGTCTGTTGAAATTTTGGAATCTGGATTATTTCAGTAAGCTTGTGCTCCCAGTAAACTCGATTGATCTTGTGGAGAAAGCTAAGTCATCTTGGTTGTTGGTATTTACCTCCTTAAGATTTGCACTAGAGTTCTATTTGTCTTTAAACTGTATTCAGGATACATAGTCTGATATCTAAATGTTAACCCCAGTGCTCTCATTCAGGAGCCCGTAGAATTTGACGGTGACTCTACGGATTCAAATAAAAGCAACGAGGCGCCAAAGAGCGGAGTGGTATTATCTGATCTGCTGGACTTAAGACTTACTTTCCCCCCTGAGAATAGGGAAATATCCGGAAGTTCCATAAGCAACAAACAACCATCAGTTGCATGCACACTAGATCTGCCTGGTGTTAACCTGGACTCATTTTTCATTAAAGAAAAGAGGAGACAACTGCTGCTGCTCTTCTTGGAACTCGTAGTGTAGTGCAGGAAAAGCCGAGCACACGTAAAATGGAAGCTACTACAGGATTTGCAAATTGGGACGCTGATTTTCAATCTACAGGCTCAGAAAGTGTTGTTGGAGACTCCAAGCAACTGGACGTATTTAAGAGCGCATCAGTTGCCGAGTCTTCAATTTTTCCAGCTTCTGGGGCTGCCATCTCCCCTGTATTAGCTGCTGGAAATGAAACGGATGTGAGAAGTACTGGCCTAGAACATTCAAAAGATTCGGCTTCAGCAAGTGGCACAGTAAATAAAGATAACCTTTTCATTCAAAAGGCTTTCCCGGCTATTGTCGAGAGTAACAGTGGGATGGTTGCTGAAAACAGTGTTACTGAGGTCACTGGGTCTTCCCTTAAAGAGAATTCAGTTCATAGCAGTCAATTGAATGGGATGGGTGACACCGGAGTCAGTATTGAGGAAGCTTTTGACGACTGGCAAGAATTTACTGGAGGTGAAAATCAGGGCACACTATCAAATGTCGGAGAACATAAAGAGGGCGACTCCTCACAAATAAAAAGAACGGATTCCCTGGCTTTAAGAAGCATGGAATTATCCAACAATATTTCAGTCCTTTCTGATGATTGGCAAGCTTTTGCATCTAGTTCTGCTCAAGGAGGAGATGTGATGAAACTGGTGGAAGGATCGTCAAGTGGTGAAGGAGGAGGTGGTCTAGGAAATCCAGTTGCAGAAACATCAATCTCACCAGAACATTCTTTAGAAGCTAATTCTGTTGATTTATGGTCTGTCGGTAATGTGAAAGAACATACCACTACAGAAATTGTTAAGCAAAATGATGATTCTTTTGATGACTGGCAAGATTTTGCCACGTCTGGCCAGGCAGAGGTTGCTTCATTCAATCAAGCTGGACAACTGGCGGAAGTTTCACATTTCAGTCACAGAGAAATAGATGTGGACTCATGGTTCACAGACAATAATACTAGGGAATCAAGAAACATGGACTTAGTAAATGGGAATAAGGTCATGCTGGATGATTGGCAAGGTTTTGCTGGTTCAGATCAAACACGGCAAAGTTCATATAATGCAGGTGGAGAACTGACGGATATTTCATTTGAGCAGCATGAAGCAGCTGGTCCTGTGCAACTATGGGCAAATGCCAGCAGTAACGAAGCCACAAATACAGTTTCAACAAATATAGAAAACGATACATTTGATATCTGGCAAGATGTCACCACATCACGCCACCAACAAGAAAAACTATCTAATCTTGGGAGAGAAGCATCTGTTGTCTCATCTGAGCCTGCTCAAGAAATTGACTCCATGGATTTGTGGCTAATCAGCAAGTCCAAGGAATCTGACAGTAGCAGCAAAGGTGTTAGTAGAATTGATGACTCAGCTGCTGGATGGCAAGACTTCGCTAGTTTTGGTCAAGCACGGGGAAATATAAAGAATGATGTGGAAGGACAGTTCCACATAGATCTTTCAGGATCTGAACCTGTGGACTTGTGGTCTTCGAGCCATAGGGAGCAATTTAAGAACCTTGAACAGAAAAATCCAAATAATGATCCATTCGATGGCTGGCAAGATTTCAAAAATCCCCCTCAACTGGCAACAAACTCACAAGATCTGCCACGTGATCCATTGTCTGACAAGCCCTCAGTATCTGCCCTTGATATACTAGGGCTGGAATCTGGGAAGTTCGCACAGTCCGCTCCATCCCAAAGCCAAATAGATAAAAAGGATAATTCTAATGAAGCAAATGCTGTTCCATCTGGTGAACACTTAGAAAGGTTTGTGATGGTGCACACACACTAAGCTGACTGCTTATTCTTTTGTTCATGGTTTGGGATCTTGGGGATGACTCATTGACGTATACTTGATTAATTATGCTTCAAAAGCAATACCCAAATGTGTAGTTTAACTTGTGGACCAAGCTATACAAACCCAGATCCTTACTTATGCATCATAGGTCGTGTATAAATTACGGTTGAGAAATGTATCATACAAATAGACACTTCATTCCAAAGACTAGACACATGGCACCATATGTTGATTGCTGGATTCTTTATTTATTTCCTTTGATATTTTATGTCAAAACTCAAGGTTTCGCATAGGTAGACCGTAGCCAACAACAAGCCATTCGTGCTGTGTACAGTTAAAAAAAAAACAATGACCCATTCAAATCCTTTTGTTTGATTCCGAATTTCTGAACCAAGAAGTACCACATTGAGTATCATGCCTATTCTTTGCTGCACTTCTCTCTCTTTTAGCATCAATTCATGCTTACAATTGCAAGAATAAAGTAGTTGATGATTGATTGCGAGATATATTGTAGTTCATGTTGTATAATGTTTATACCTCACTCAATCCCATTGGTTATATACGATTTATCACTTATTACATGTTTTGATTATGTGCAGGAGGAACGTAATCCAACAGATGGGTGATGATGATGCACTGTCTGCAATATGGGCAACAACAAGTCATGACAATAACTCCAGACCAAAACCAGAAGCTGCTAATGCAAATGTAGAGAAATTGCTGTCGGGGATGCATGATCTATCTTTTATGCTGAAAGACGAACTTTCTGTCCCCGATAAAGCAGGGGATCGCTCCAAATCCTGAAAGTTTCTGAAGTTGATGGCAGTAATGTGTTATTTGCTACATATCTGCCAAGACAGACTGATGGTTGAGCTCTAGCGTTTCGCTTGTATAACCAACCACATCAAATACCTCACGTGGTGAATTTATGTGGCGAACAATCCTGTTTTTTCCAATGGAATGTGTGCCCTTCATATTAGTACACTGATTGGTGGAGAATTCAAGCAATTCTCTCCTGTTACATTGGTTGACAGATGACTGTAGCAATTTTTCCGGTTGATCTGCCCCCATTAGTTAGGAGAGAACTGCAGACCCTGAGACCCAATCGTGATACTTTTTTTTTGTTTCTGTTGCTGCCGAGTTGAGCCGCGAGTTGATGTCTTCTTTGGAGATCACGTGCTGATGGTTTTGTTGTGTACCTGCATGTGTATGTACCATTTCCGAGCCTATATATGTTGTATACAAAGATTGAAACGAGATGTCCAGCTCATTCTGTTTTTTTCTTCTTGAAAACTTCTGCCTTTTTCCGGAGATGGTCTTAAAAAATATTATTGCATCTTACCATGAGTCTATCGTTAATGGGTTAATTGGACAATACCACTACAATTTATGAATACATCTAAAGATGGCATTGCAACCATTTGTGCAAAACGCCGCGCCCTCAGCGCTCCACAGCCACCGGGTCACTGTTCATAACTGTAGCAGTCTACAGTTATTTGATCAGAGCCATCCAACAGCGATCCGACGGTCCACAGAACACGTCCTTGATGGTTTTTCTACAACACCCCTCACTTATCCACAAATCAACCCACAATCCACACCTTTACGCTATGAGGGACGCAAATGAAAATTGGCAAAAACTGAAGGGTCTTCCTAAAAAAAATGCCGCCAAACCTCCCGTCCCTCGCGCGCGCGACGCCAGAGGTCGGCGGCGCCGCCGCGACGCGCCCTCGCCGCTCCGCCGCTCCCCGTCCAGATCGACGCACGCTCCGACCTCCGCCATCGCCGCCTCTCCCTCCTCGCCGAGCGCCGTTTGCCGGAACGCCGCACGCCGCCCGAAATCGTCGCCGCCATGCTCCGCATCCATCGCGGCGGATTTCCTCGCCGGCGCCGCCTCCGGCGACCTAATGGTCCAGCGCGCCGCCTGTCGGGCTCCCCTCCACCTCCTCGCGCGGATCCGCGTGTATCCAGGCCGGCGAGCGCACGCAGCTGCTCGAGCGTGAGCTCGGCAGCGCGGCCGCCGCCGGCGGCTGACGTCACGTGATGACGTCACCACTGGCCCACTGTCTGTTTTCTTTCCTTTTACAGTAAATAGTTTCTTTACAATTAAAACGCTGACACATGGGTCCCCACTGACAGAAATTTTCCACTTACACAGAAAAATGCTTATACCAAAAAAAAACAATTATCTTCTACTTCACAACTCAAAAAAAAATGCAAAAAAAGTGTCAAACAACTAAAAAAATATATATCTTCCCTTCTACGGTTCGAAATAATGTAAAAAAACATATCAGAAATTTAACAAAAATAGCAATTTTCCGAACTTCTACCGGACGGTTCAACAATAATGCAAAATATGTATCAGACAAAATAAAAAAATTGTATCTTTTATTCTATGCTTCGAATAATACAAACAAATAAGCCGAAAAATTCCGGAAAAAGACCAATTTCCCAACAATTTTTGACAACAGCTGCACCAAAAAAAACATTGAACATAATTACAGGGGAAATTGCTGAAATTCAGAAAATTAATATCTTCTATTCTACGGTTCAACAAAATTCTAAAAATATATCGAATAGGTTCAACAAATTTACATATTTTACTATACGGTTCAAAATAACGCAGAAAAAAAATCAAGCTTACTAAAAATTTACAAACATCCAAACTTTCCTGGCAAGAGATGCACAAAATAATTGAATAACATATGAAAAAAAACCTTCAAATATAACAACTTTCCATACTTTTCACATAAAAGTTGCACCAAAAAACCTATTGTGAACACCTCAAAATTTAAGAAATTTTATAAAACTACAATTTTCCCAAACTTTACACATGACCAACATATGAAAAAAAGAAAACTTTAAATATAACGACTTTCCAAACTTTTCACATAACAGTTGCACCAAAAAACTCATTGTGCACACCTCAAAATTTAAGCAATTTTTTAAAACAAAATTATCCCCAAACTCTACACACGAACGAATAAATGCCCATTTTGTCGAACATTTGCTCAATTAGCTTTCCATATATTTACCCATTTCTTTCGCCAAAAAAAAAGCCTACAATACACGACAAAATCCAGCAAATTCCAACGTTTCAAATCACACAAGTGCGGCGTGTCGCCGCACCGAAATTTAACTAGTTTGTGCTTATGTTTGGGCAAAAAACTGTCACGTATTCATTCCGCATTTTTGCCGGACGAAATTGCCCCTTGACCCATATACTCTTCTCTCTCCCGCAGTCATATCCTTCCCCTCCATCACCGAGAGAAGAAGGGTATGTTGGCCTCCCTAGCACAGGCGAAGAGGGGCACGCGGCGGCGATTCTCTTTTGCCCCAACACCATGCGGAGGAGCCGTCGGTGCATGCTCCTGGCTATCCTTCGGTCACGGGATGCCTCCAAATGTCCCAAAGCCCGGCACGGTCCATGCCCCAATCTCGGTGGAGAGAGTGGACGAGTGCGTCAGCCGTTCAGACTCGGGCATGTCCAAAATCGTGGTCGTAGAGCGGCGCAGAAGTTGGATCGTGTTGTGCTGGATCCGCGTGTTACTGGGGAGGGGAGGGCTGCCAGAGAGGAAGAGGGTGGGGGCCACGCGTCGCCACTATGTGCATCCTCATGCTCACGCGTTGTCTGCCCATCACGGGACCTGGCTCCTCTTCTTCGTGGCTCGGATGGCGAGCACAAATGACGCCCTCCACCCCGCGACAGTGTTGTAGGAGGCGGTGCATGAGTTGCAGCACGTCGTCGTTCTTGGAGAGGCGGGAGGCGCGGAGGGAGGCGGTGATGAGGCGGTGGGAGGAGGAGATGGATGGGGCACCATGGCCGCTCACTTGGTCGCTAGCTTATTTGGAGCTGTAGATTTTGGGAAATGGGAGGAACAATGGGTAATTGGTGACAGGGATAATTTTGTCCAACACAAAAATAGGATGAATATTTGGTAAAATTTTGACCAAATATGTGCTCGGATGGCTGCGGTGGTATCCATAGACACATTAAAAAATTGAGTGACATTCGGTAAAAGTTAGTTTTTCAAAATTGCATAAATTGGAGTGACAGATAAATGTCATTTAAGCAAATGGTGATTTCGCACAAAGGACTTGTTGGATTTGCTGCATATAAGAATGTAAGCCAAAATTATCGATGGCAAAACAAAGTTTGGCCGAAAAGAGGAAAAGGAAAATTCAATTTGACGCATGGGATTACGTGCTCGTGCCATCGGAATAAAATTGGTTACAGCTTTACAGCTCGGATTTCACATCTGTAACAAGTTCGATAGCTTTATTTGGAGTTTGATTGTTGTGTACGGTGTTGTCCAAGAGGAATATAAGGCTGCTTTTCTTCGTGAGTTGGTTAACCTAGTTAAGGATAACCCTTACCCTATTATCATAGGCGGGGATTTCAACATGCTTAGGTACCGACACGAGAAAAGCAGATGGTCATTGGCCTCACTTGTTCAATGCTGTCATTGATAGCTTTTCTTTGAGAGAGGTCGATATGACGGGGAGACAATTCACTTGGGCAAATAGTCTTCCCGAGCCGACATACGAGAAGCTGGACCGGGTGCTGATGGACTCCCGTTGGGAGGATAAATATCCATTAGTAACGGTACGTGTTTTGGAGCGTATTGAGGCTTTCTCGGACCATGCCCCGATTCTTTTGTCTACTGGGATATTGATACCTACAGTAAAGCCCCAATTCAAGTTCGAATTAGGTTGGTTGTTGCGGGATGGTTTTGATGATCTGGTTAAAAAGATTTGGTCTCAACCGGTTGTCGGCGACAGCGCCATCCAACGGTGGAATAATAAGATGCGCAATCTGCGTAAATTCCTCCGTGGATAGGCGAGGCACACAACAGGTATGCTCAAAAAAGAAAAAGAGCGCCCGTGTAACATCATTGATGAGCTTGATAAAGTTGCAGATGTACGTCCTCTATCAGCACACGAGATTGAACTAAAAAGTCAATCAAATGAGCAGGTGTGACGCATGTTGCGGGAAGAAGAGCTTAAATGGTACCAAAGATCTAAGGCTCAATTTATTCTGCAAGGGATTCGAATACGAGGTACTTCCACAATGTTGCTAATGGCAGACATAGGAATAAACGTATTCATTCTCTTCATGAGGATGAGGGTCTGATCGAGGGATAGGATCAGCTCAAAGAATATATCACGAACTATTATAAAGATTTGTTCGGGCTCCGGAGGAAGGAAACTTCACTCGACGAGTCACGAACGGATGATATTACCCAAGTAACTCCTGAGGAAAACAACCTTCTTATTGCTCCATTCACTGAAGAGGAGATAAGTAAGGCGGTTTGCCAAATGGAGCATAATAAGGCACCTGGGCCTGATGGTTTTCCAGCTGAGTTTTACCAGCACTTTTGGGAAACCATAAAGGCTGATTTGCTAGAGTTATTTGGCTGTTTGCATGCTGGACAACTTGAGCTATTTTGTCTTAATTTTGGGGAAATCGTTTTGTTACCAAAGATTCAGGAGGCTGAGAGGATACAACAGTATCGGTCTATATGCCTCCTGAATGTTAGTTTTAAAATCTTTACAAAAGTCGCGACCATTAGGTTAAATTCTGCAGCAGACCATGTGGTTAAACCTACCCAAACAGCTTTTATGCAACGGAAAAATATACTTGATGGGGTCGTGGTTTTACACGAGACCATCCATGAGATGCATACAAAAAAACTTAATGGGGTAATATTCAAAATCGACTTTGAAAAGGCTTATGATAAAGTCAAGTGGCCGTTTCTCCAACAGACTCTGAGAATGAAAGGGTTCTCGGATGAGTGGTGTGCATTAATCCGTAATTTTGTTACTAGGGGAAGCGTGGCGATAAAAGTAATGATGACGTCGGACACTACTTCCAAACAAAAAAGGGAGTAAGGCAAGGTGATCCTCTGTCGCCTATACTATTCAATATAGTGGCGGATATGTTGATCATCATGATTGAACGGGCAAAAAACGGATGGCCAAATTGAAGGGTAGTTCCACATCTAGTAGATGGGGGATTATCTATCCTTCAATATGCGGACGATACAATTCTCTTTATGGAACATGATCTTGATAAAGCTGCGAATCTGAAATTAATATTATCAGCATTCGAGCAACTATCAGGATTAAAATTTAATTTCCACAAGAGTGAATTGTTTTGCTTCGGCGATGCACAGGAAGCAGCTGCTCAATACGCTGAAATATTTGGCTGTGAGCAGGGTCAATTTCCAATAATGTATTTGGGCATACCAATACATTATCGGAAACTGACTAATGCAGAATGGAGACATGTCGAGGAGCGTCTACAAGCGAGGCTGTCTAGTTGGAAAGGAAAATTACTATCCCTTGGTGGGAGGTTGGTTCTCATTAATTCGATACTTACAAATATGGTAATGTATATGATATCCTTCTTTCAGATACCAAAAGGGGTCTTGAATAAATTGGATTACTTCCGATCAAGATTCTTTTGGCAAGGAGATGGTGAAAAAAAGAAGTATCGACTAGCTAAATGGAATGTTGTTTGTCGACCAAAAGATCAGGGAGGGCTGGATATTCATGATCTTTATGTCAAGAATTCAGCTCTCCTCGGCAAGTGGTTGTTTAAGTTGCTGACCGAAGATGGAATTTGGCAAACACTTCTTAAAAGAAAATACATTGGCACGAGGGCGGTATCTCAGGTGTATTGGAAACCTGGTGATTCCCACTTTTGGGCCGGTCTGATGGCGACAAAGAAACACTTCTTTTGCTTCGGGGTATTTAATATTAAGAATGGCACGGAGATTCGATTCTGGGAGGACAAATGGTTAGGTAATACCACCCTCCGGGATCAATATCCGACCCTATACAATATTGTTCGTCATAAAGGGGATACCATAGCCACTATCATGCAATGTTCACCACCCAAGGTTCAAAAAAGCGGACACTTAGGCAGATTAAAGCGCATAATTAAGCGCATCGGAGGCTCACCGCTCAGGATTAGGCCTGAGCGGACCATTAGGCGCTGGGCCAACGAGATTGAAAATTTTGGGGGAGAAAAGGAGGCAGTGCTGCAGGGGAGAAGGCTGGAGGCGGTGGAAAAGGAGTTGTGGCGGCTGATTTTGGTGAGGGGCGAGGTGCTCCGGCGAGGATTCGACCAGTCCGGCAAGATTTCTAGGGAGATGACAAGGAGAGAGAGAGGACAAGGGAGAGAGGCGGCGTGAGGGAATAGGAGGGAGGCGGCTGTGAAGACTGAATGGTTCAGATACTTTAGTACTAGGGTTTCCTGTTGGGCCTTATTAGGCTATATTTTATACAAAAAGTAAACTAGGCCTTATTGGGCTGTGTTTTATAGCCTCAAAACAGCTCATATTCCTGTCCGTACGAGTCCGTACAAAACGCTTAATCCCGCTTTCCGCTCGCTTAAGCGCGCTGAAGCATTAGTTAAGCGCATCGGAGGCTCACCGCTCGCTTTCCGCTTTCCGTTTTTTTGAACCTTGTCACCACCCAATGTGACGTTCAGGCGAGATCTAATTGGGCCAAGACTAACGTCTTGGAACGCCTTGCTGGCACGGTTGACTTCGATTCAACTTACACAGGGTCCCGATGAGTTTCGATGGAATTTATGTGGGAATGGAAAATTCTCTGTAGATTCTATGTATAGGGCGCTAGTACATTCCGATATACCAGTCGATGATAATAAAAAACATGGCAAATAAAGATTCCACTTAAAATAAAAGTGTCGCAGCAATGGAACATGGGGTTCCCCTGATGCTGCCAAAGTGGGTCCTCCATCGGGGCCCACCAAGAAGATGGACAAGGCAAGGAGTCAAGTACAGCAGATGGGTTAGCCCATCTGCCCCAAGGAAACCCGACAAGTTCGACAGCAAGGCTCCGCGGCTAAGGACCAGGCGACCTTCGGGGGTCACCCCCTCGCCCGGACAACCAGACGGGATACCCGTGGGTCCGTGCGCCCGGCACGTGGTCAGGTGCATCCCCGGGTCCTCCATCCGTACCTCCGAGAGGATAAGATCGCCAGCTCGCCGGAAGCTGGTGGAAGATTTGGGCGCCAAGATGAAGGCCGCGCCTTGGTGAATTGCCACGAGCGTAATTGGTGGGGCGGACAGGCTTTGCCCGTCCCACCTTTTCCAAGGGCGGACGACCACGCCGCCCTCCAGAGGATGCTTGGAGGATAGGACGCCACGTCTCCTCCAAGGATCGCCGAGGGGTTTTTTCCCGCCAAGACCCTTCAAGCCTCTCGCGTGCCCATGTCGGATCCCCTTAGCCTATAAAAGGAGGACCATGGCACCGAGGATAGGGAAGAAAAAGAAGGAAGAGCAAGCTAGAGCTCAGGCAAGATTGGACTAGGGTTCGGAGGGTAGAGAGAGAGGTGATCTCCCCAGGGCAGGATCTGCTCTTCGTCTACCTCCGGCCGAAACCGTGCCGGGTTCTCCCTAGAACACCCTTGTACACCACACCATGATGAACCACTCAATCCAGACATGCAGGAGTAGGGCTTTTAGCCTCCGGGCGGCCTGAACCTAGGTAAATCCGTGTGTCCTTCTGTGTTGTTTGCTCTCTTCCACCGACGAAGAACTTGTCGACCTTGCTCCCGGGTAAGGCGTCTTCCAGTCTCCTTCGCGCCCCGTGCCGAACCTAAAAAGGGGTATCATCTACTCCCAGTGTCCGTCACCCGAGACACGACATCGACGCGCCAGGTAGGGGGTGCAAGCGTTGGATTCGTCTTCTTCTTCATCGACCTCAAGTTCTTCGTCAAGCATGCCGCCGAAGAGGAAGATCGACGCCACCACCTCTAAGGCCACGTCTCCATCACGCACTCAGGCTTCCACCGAGCGTTGTGCTGCGGATATGCGTCATCCTGCTCCTCCGTAGGCGCCACCTGCGGAGAAGGTGGCGTCGGAAAGAGCCAACACCAACAAGAACGTCGACCACGACGACCCGGTGGCTCCCGGACTGTCCACCGAGCCACCCCCACGTTCTGGAGAGAAAAGCGTTGGGAACGGCGCGGGCAGGGGTCATGATGCCAGGGATAGGCAAGATCACGTCCGCGCCAGTGGAGGTCCCCGAAGCTCCAAAAGCAAGTCCTCTACGAACTTGCCCTCGGACGCGCAAGCTCGCCACGACACTCTTGTCGCTGCCAAGGCTCTAATGCAGTTCCCTCCGAGCTCCGGCGATCCCAAGGTCTACCAAGAATGGAGAGCCCATGTGGAGGCACTGCTCGACTTCGCCGATGGCGGCCCCGAGCCCGACATTACTCGAGATCCCCCCGTCGACGGCCCCGAGGCTGGAGGGCACAAGGCACGCGAACGACGGGGTTAGCCCCGTGGCGAGCGCCGAGGCGAGACGGAGCCTCCTCGTACCGCTCCACCGATGGCGAACCGGCTAAATCGTGACCGCGGCAAGGCCATCTCCGTTGGGTCATCTACCACGCGCAACCAAGATCTTCGCCACAACCTCAACAATTGTCTCACCGAGGATATGTGCACCCGCATCGAACGGCGTCGCGAGCGCCATCGCTGGGAGGATCGGGACGACGACATCACTGAAGGGTGCCTCGCCCTTGCCCCTGAGTTCTGCCAGGTCACCTGGCCTAAGAAGTTCAAGATCGGCGTCCTCCGCTACGACGGCACTACGAACCCTCGGGACTTCCTGCAGCTCTACTCCTTAGCTGTAGCAGTCGCCGGGGCCGACGAAATGATGATGACCAGCTGGTTCCCGCTGGCCCTGAAGGGAGATGCCCAGACATGGCTTCTCAATCTTCCCAAGAGCTCCATCCGATCCTGGAAGACCCTAAAGGAACAGTTCCTGGGGGCTTTCCAAGGCGGGTACGAGCGCCCGGGGGCTCCCAGCGACCTCCATTATTTCAAGCAACTTTCGGGTGAAACTCTTCGCAAGTTCATCCAGCGCTTCACCCAGAAGATGAACACAATTCCCTGCATCAAGCAAGAGCTGGTGATCGCCTCTTTTCATGCCAACGTCCGCAATACCCAGATGCGCGAGAAGTTGAGCAATCGCCGCGTCGAATCCACCTGCGAGCTCTGGAAGCTGGCGGATCGATGCGCCCGAGCTGAGGAGGGGGCTAAATTCCCCGGGGAGGATGAACCCGAGGATAAAATCTACCCCGCCAAGAACAAGAAGCGGGACTCCGGACCCGACAAACGCATCTTCGACCATTCCAGGGGCTTGGGCGGAGCAGAAGCAACCGCGTTAAGCTCCCGGACCAGCCTCTTACACGCGCCGTTGGATGGAGGCAGAGAGGCTCCCCCGTGAATGCACCCGACAACTCCGGTGACTTCCTAGAATCTTCCGCCACCGCCTCCCTGAGGAGCCGGAGCCTCCTTGTTGGAGGTGCCTTCTTGATTGTTCTGTTTTCGACCGCCTTGGCCGCCGTGGCCCCATCCGCGGCCGCCTCCGCCTTGGCGACCCGTGGGACAGTCTCGAGCGACGTGCCCAATGACGCCACAGTTGTAGCAGCCGTCCAGGCTTACCCCGTCGGCCCGACGCTGCTCTCGAATGGCGAGGTTCTTGAGTTGGCGGCAGTCTTTGAGAGGGTGGTTGCCCAGACATGGCTTCTCAATCTTCCCAAGAGCTCCATCCGATCCTGGAGGACCCTGAAGGAACAGTTCTTGAGGGCTTTCCAAGGAGGGTACGAGCACCCGTGGGCTCCCAGCGACCTCCACGATTTCAAACAACTTCCGGGTGAAACTCTTCGCAAGTTCATCCAGCGCTTCACCCAGAAGATGAACACAATTCCCTGCATCAAGCAAGAGCTGGTGATCGCTTCTTTTCACGCCAACGTCCGCAATACCCGGATGCGCGAGAAGTTGAGCAATCGCCGCGTCGAATCCACCTGCGAGCTCTGGAGCTGGCGGATCGATGCGCCCGAGCTGAGGAGGGGGCTAAATTCCCGGGGAGGATGAACCCAGGATAAAATCGCCCCCGCCAAGAACAAGAAGCGGGACTCAGGACCCGACAAGCGCATCTTCATCGCCGAACCCCTTCCTAAGAAGGCCAAGCCTGCGGCGGCCTCTGAGGGAGAGACGACCCATGGTGCCACATTCATCCTGACGGCAACCACCCTCTCAAGGACTGCCGCCAACTCAAGAACCTCGCCATACGAGAGCAGCGTCGGGCCGACGGGGTAACCTGGACGGCTGCTACAACTGTGGCGTCATTGGGCACGTCGCTCGTGACTGTCCCACGGGTCGCCAAGGCGGAGGCGGCCGCGGATGGGGCCGCGGCGGTGGCCGCGGGGACGAGGAGGACGCGGCGGCCAAGGCGGTCAACAGAACAATCAAGAAGGCGCCTCCAACAAGGAAGCTCCGGCTCCTCAGGGAGGCGGTGGCGGAAGGTTCCAGGAAGTCACCGGAGTTGTCGGGTGCATTCACGGGGGAGCCTCTCTGCCTCCATCCAACGGCGCGTGTAAGAGGCTGGTCCGGGAGCTTAACGCGGTTGCTTCTGCTCCGCCCAAGCCCCTGGAATGGTCTGGGCAGGTCATCTCCTTCGACCCGGAAGACCATCCTGCCAGTGTGGCCGGGGTGGGAACGCTTCCTCTGATCGTGTCGCCCATCATCCATAACTACAAGGTCACCAAGATGCTGGTCGACGGAGGCTCCAGCCTCAACCTTTTGACGGCGAAGGTGCTGGCCATTCTGCAAATCCCTCTTTCTCGCCTGCAAGACACCGGCGTGTTCCAAGGCGTGAATGGAAGCATCACTCGGCCGCTGGGGAAGATCACGCTCCCTGTCACCTTTGGTGACCAGGAGAACTTCCGCACCGAGGACATCGTCTTCGACATTGCGACACGCCACTTCCGTACAACGGCATACTTGGCCGGCCGGCTCTAGCCAAGTTCATGGCCGTCTCGCACTTCGCCTACAACATGATGAAGATCCCCGCGGCCTGGGGGTGATCACGATCAAGGCTGACGTCGACGACGCCATCTTTTGCGTTCAGAAGTTGAACCAGACGGTGGCGGCGACCTCGGACGTTCCGCAAGATGTACAGGAAGCCGATGTCGGTGCATTCTCCGGGGACGGAGGGTACCCGGAGGCTCGACATCAACTTCCTTCAAGAAGGCGTCATTTCATGAAGATCCGCAAATGACCAAGAAGTGGCGTTGACCAGTGACGGGAGTCGTCCATCACCATCGGCGCCCGCCTCACCGACAAATAGGAAAGCGCGCTCGTCGCCTTCCTTCGGGAAAACTCTGACGTCTTCGCATGGGAAGCGTCAGGGCTACCCGGCGTACCAAGGGAGGTGATCGAGCACAAACTGGCGGTCAGCGACGCTCGCCCGATAAAACAAGTTCTACGCAAGCAAAGCAAGGAAAAACTGGAGTTCATCGTGTCCGAGGTTGACAAACTGGAAGAAGCTGGCGTCATCAGGATGGTGCCGCACCCAACCTGGGTGGCCAACCCTGTGGTGGTGCCAAAGCCCATGACCTCAAGTGGCGGCTCTGCATCGACTTCACCGACTTGAACAAGGCCTGCCCCAAGGATCCTTTCCCACTACCCCGGATTGATCTCATCGTGGATTCAACCGCCGGGTGCGAGCTCCTGTGCTTCCTGGATGCTTTCTCCGGGTACCACCAGATCATGATGGCAGTGGAGGATCAGGAGAAGACGGCCTTCATCACACCCAAGGGCTGCTACTGCTACACCCGGATGCCTTTCGGTCTCCGGAACGCCGGCGCAACCTTTCAGCGCGCCATGCAAGCATGTCTTGGGTCCCAGCTGGGCCGCAACGTGGAGGCATACATCGACGACATCGTGGTCAAGACTCGGTACAAGGACTCCCTCATTCAAGATCTGCACGAGACCTTCAACAGCCTTCGTCGGGTCAACTTCAAGCTTAACCCCGACAAGTGCGTGTTTGGGGTCCCGTCCGGCAAGCTACTGGGGTTCTTAATCTCCCACCGGGGGATTGAGGCCAATCCCGACAAGATCAAGGCCATCGAGCGCATGGAGGCGCCACGGCGAGTCAAGGACGTACAACGCCTCAACGGGTGCATCACCGCACTCGGGCGCTTCATCTCAAGACTTGGAGAACGAGCCCTGCCCTTCTTCAAGTTACTCAAGAAGACGGGTCCCATGAAATGGACCCCGGAGGCTGAAGAAGCTCTTCAGTCCCTCAAGTGCTACCTCGCCTCGCCTCCCATCCTTGTGGCACCAACAGAAAAGGAGCCCCTACTACTGTACATCGCTGCCACCAATCAGGTGATCAGCGCGTTCTTGTGGTAGAGCGTGACGCTCCTCCGGACAAGGTCGGCGGCAAGCGTCCCGGAACATCCTCCCGGGGCAACCAAGCAAGAAGAGGCAGCCAGGTGACAAAGGGCCGAAGGCCCTGAGCCTGGCATGCCCACCGACGCCGCCATCGACGTCGCAGAAGAAGCATCACTGGGGGCTGACGCGCTCCCTCTCGAAGCAGCCGAGCCCGCCAAGGACTCGGTGACCCGCAAGATACAGCACCCGGTCTACTTCATCAGTTCGGTGCTGCGCGACGCCCGGGAGCGGTACCCCATGATGCAGAAGCTGTTGCTGGCGATCCTCATCGCCTCTCGCAAGATGAGGCCCTACTTCGAAAGCCACCCTATCACCGTGGTTTCCAAGTACCCCTTGAGGAGTCCGCTGGAGAACCCCTCGCCACCGGACGAGTCTCTTGGTGGGCCATGGAGCTTCAAGGTTTCGGCCTCAAGTTCGAGCACGAACAACATCAAGAGTCAAGCGCTGGCTGATTTCACGGCGGAGTGGACTGAGACAGCGTTCGACGACCCGGTGGAGGAATCCAGCCTTCCCGGGAAAGAAGATCCCGACGCCTGGACCATGAACTTCGACGGCTCCTACACCAAGGGCCAGGGAGGCGCTGGAGTCGTTTTGATCTCCCCCACAGGAGATCGTCTGAAGTACGTCGTCCAGATGCAGTACAAGGAGAATATCTCGAACAACACGACGGAGTACGAGGGCCTGCTTGCGGGACTTCGTGCTGCCGTTGGCCTCGGTATCACCAAGCTCATCGTCAAGGGTGACTCTCAGCTAGTCATCAAACAAGTGAACAAGGAGTACGCTTGCCCGCAGATGGCACCGTACGTCGAGGAGGTGTGGAAGCTTCAGCGACGCTTCGACAGCTTCCGGGCCGTGTACGTCCCTAGGGATGACAACACGTCCGCGGACGAGCTGTCACAGATGGCTTCCAAGCGAGAACCAGTACCTCCCGGGATCTACATTGAGGTGCTCCGGCAACCCTCTGTGTCTCCCGAGAGGCTCAAGACAAGGTCTACATCGACACTGGGGGCTGGTGACCCGTCTACTTCGACAACCCGGGAAACCAGCCCAGAAGGCGCACAAGACCCGGCAGGACCTGGACCAAGGGAAGCCATGCTTCTCCTTGGTCAAATGGTGTTGCCGGTGGAAGAACCCACCCACCCTGGGCCCTGGACATCGTCAAGTACATGACGGAGCATGCTCTACCGGAGGATGATCACGAGGCCGAGCGGGTGGCTCGTCAAGCCAAGCTCTACGTCCTGATCGACGGCGAGCTCTACCGGCGACGCGACAACGGAGTCAGGCTCCGCTGCATACCACAAGAACAAGGCCAAGTACTTCTACGAGACATCCACGAGGGCACATGTTCAAGTCATGTTGCATCAAGATCATTGGCGGGGAAGGTTTTCCGCCAGGGTTTCTACTGGCCAACAGTCCTGCACGACGCCGAGCAAATGGTCAAGACCTGCGAAGCTTGCCAATACTACGCGAAGAACATCAATCAGCCAGCTCAAGCACTGCAACCAATCCCAATATCCTGGCCGTTTGCAGTCTGGGGGCTAGACATCGTCGGCAAGTTGCCAAAGTCAGTTGGCGGACATGAATACCTCTTTGTGGCTGTCGACAAGTTCACGAAGTGGGTTGAAGTAATGCCAGTACCACGCCAGACGGCCCAGGCCGCCATCAAGTTCATCGAGGGGATTGTCTACCGCTTCGGAGTACCCAACAGAATCATCACGGATAATGGCACTCAGTTCACAAGTCGAGCCTTCCTCAACTTCTGTGAAGAATTGGGCATCAAGGTGTGCTTTGCATCAGTGTCCTATCCAAGATGCAACGGTCAAGTGGAGCGAGCCAATGCGGAGGTCCTAAGAGGTCTGAAAACCAAAGCATTTGACAAGCTGGAGAACAAGGGGAGAATTGGATTGATCACCTACCCAGTGTACTGTGGTCCCTCAGAACAACTCCAAGCCGAGCCACCAAAGAAACACCTTTCTTCCTTGTCTATGGAGCTGAAGCTGTCCTGCCAACAGAGCTAAGGCACGGATCTCCCCGGGTACTCGCATATGATGAAGATGCCCAAGCTGAGCAAAGGATTGATGACATAAACATCCTGGAGGAAATGCGCTGTCGGGCGTCATTGCGGTCTGCTCGATACCAGCAAGGGCTGCGCCGGTATCACAGCCGTCATGTTCGATCCCGGGAATTACAGCTGGAGACCTGGTTCTCCGCAAGATGCAAAATCTCGAGGGCTTGAACAAGATGTCAAGCAAGTGGGAAGGACCCTACCGGGTTACTCATACACTGAGACCCGGAGCAGTCTATCTGGAAGACGAGAAAGGCAGGCCGGAAGGCAACGCCTGGAACATCGAGAATCTCCGCAAGTTCTACCCCTAATTACGAACATGAATCGCCAAACGTCGAATCCGCTAAGCACGCCCAAGGGGCTAGTGTTCTGTAATAGGGTGTAAGAAGTCATCGCCAAGAAATAAAAGATAAGTGTTTCAATTCCGTGAGCCTCAATTTATGTCGAGATGTGTGTTATCCGTAACAACCCCCAAGCAGGGGGCTGACATGGTGCCGGTGGCTGACGGGTCGAGCGCGAGTGGCCTATCAGTAGGCACTGCCACCCGATCGTGCCGTACTGCCGGAAAGGAGTGAACGGGCAGTGCTGTGTTTTAACGAACCTAAACACAGAAATGCACATTCAACTTTGCTTGCCGGATGAAACACTATCTCGACATGAAAAGAGGGTCCATTCTTTCCTACTGAAAGTTTGTTGTGTGCAGCGCCTTCCCGGGACAGGAACTGACGGTGGAAAGCAGCTAAGGAGTTGGATACCCGGGAGGGACAGGATGGATCGAGGACACGGCAGAAAAAAGCTAAGTCCTTGCATCAGCATCCTGCACTTAGGCATAACATCTCGCTCGGAGTCAATATACCATCGACCTGCGCATGCTTGATAGTTGATGAGAGCCTTTGCGGGGGTAATGCTTCCACCCCAGCGAACGGTCCGTTTCCCTCTGGCCAAGTACCTGTGGACAGTGGAGTCAGGCGCCCGGAAGGTATAGCGCTCTTAGGGGTACTACTACTGTGTGCAGACAGTCAGGGTATCTGGCACCTAAGGGACCTCCTCTGAAAACTTGACAGCGCGTTAGTGCAAAGGAAGATTTGGGACATGACCCCGGGAGTTGAGGCTAGGTTGCATTCATCTGAATTTAAATTCTGAATTACAATTCTGAATTACATTCAGTTGTGCAACTTCTTGATTACATATAAGCCTATGCTACTAAGGCCAGTCCAGGGCCACTGGCTGTGCAGACTTGTCTTCTGCTTTGTTTTCGCCGGGTGAGCTCTTGATTCCCGGGGACGCCTGGGGAAAGAGAGTGCACCAGCGCAGGACCTTTTCAGGCGTCGCGTGGAGCAGAGCCCTGGGCCACCCGGGCACTCCCCGACCAAAGACCCGGAAGATCCCGTCCGCCAGCTCACCCATGGACTGACTCTCGGCCTGAGACAGGGAGGCAAGCCAAGTCAAGTTCAAGTTCGATTAACGGAAAGACGAAAAGTTAGAGTGATCACCTGCTCTATGGCCTCGAGTTCAGCCACGAGTTAGGACAACTCAGGGATCCCAGCTGTCCTCTCCTCAGACGGACCACGGTACGCCCTGCGGATCGCCCTAACCCTAGCCCTTCTTGAGCAGCAGGACCGGAGACGGCCGCTAGGTGGGCAAGATTCTGAGCAACGGTAGGATGAGGCTCAGCTTCGCCTTCTTCGGCGGCTCGGACCCCAGCTCCTTTGGGTGCCTCCGCCGCGCCATGGAAGGCCGATTCCGCCGTCGACACGTCGGACAAGGACATCTCCTCCTCTCTAGACATTGCCTGCGATCTATGGAGGGGAAGAGAAAGGAGCAAGGCGAGAAGATGTGTCAAGGGAGTTGGAGTTTGGAGGGCCTTTTATAGACCTCCCACGCTCCACCTACCCCTTGACGTTGCGGCTGCCGCGTTAATGGGGCGCGTTTGGCGAAAAACCGCTCCCATTCAATCAAGTACGACACGAAGGCCAAGAGACAAAAAGGAGAACAAGTTCTTCTTCATTTCAAGATCTACCGCGGGAGCTAATTTTTACAAACAAAAAGATTGGCTCCCGGCAAGCGAGGAGCATCACCGTACAATGGAAGACGCTACTTCCAGAAGTACGTCGACGAGGCGGCTAAGAAGGAGGCAAGGACATCTTCAGGATCGCAGTCTTGAAGCTCCTCGCCCTCAGGAAAGCGATCTCTCCTCGGCCTTGATGCTAGATGAGTTTTCCTCATCTTCATCCTCGTCGAAGGAGCCGGAGCCACTGCTGCTCTCACTCTCGACGCAACATTCCACGCGCCCTCCTGCAGCGCGGAAGATCTTGACGGCGAGTGTGGCGTCTCCGTCATACTTGCAGGCAAGGTATTGCCCCCGAGTCAGGCGGCGGGAGCAGGCGAATGACTTCCACCCCTGACCAAGGAGCATGGAGTCGTCGATGGTGTGCTCCACCGAGATCTAGGAAGGGCCATTCGGGCAGCCTTCCACCTGCAGCCACAAGCCTGGAGGCTTGTTGCTCTCCATCGCCATCGCAAAGGAGTCCGGAAGGTCAATCCGGCTGCGGATCTTGCGGTGTAGATCCTGGATGAACTCGAAGGGCGCGAAGCTCGTGTGGACAGCAACCCGTGGGGGCGGAGAAGGAGTTCTTCCGCGCCTCACGGTCCCTCTACCTCCACCGCCTTGCTTCACTCGCCCTCTTGAGGCGGTTCTTCCGCGGCCACCGGAGCTCTTCTCCGTCGGGGCCAAAGCACGAGGACGTCCCACTCCTCTCTTTCCTCTCGCCATTGGAGCTGTTGGCCTGGGAAGGGAGGGATGGATCAAGGAAGAAGAAGGTTGGGACTTGCGAGGTGCTCGTCCGCTTTTATAGCGCGCGGAAAGTTTCTCTCTCCTGCCGTCTTCACAGCTTCCCTGCAGCGGGAATCGAGGAGGCAAACACAGTTATTCCCCAAGCATAATAACTCCAAGACCATCACGATAGCTGATGGACCGAAGCAGGCAAGGCGCCGGGTATCCACTTTGGCCAACTCTTTGGCCATAGCCCCGGCAGCAGCTGAAGCAAGAGCCGTCGGGACCATGCCCGGGGGCTACTGTCGCAGCAGTGGAACATGGGGTTCCCCTGATGCTGCCAAAGTGGGTCCTCCATCAGGGCCCACCAAGAAGATGGACAAGGCAAGGAGTCAAGTACAACAGATGGGTTAGCCCATCTGCCCCAAGGAAACCCGACAAGTTCGACAGCAAGGCTCCGCGGCTAAGGACCAGACGACCTTCCGAGGTCACCCCCTCGCCCGGAGAACCAGATGGGATACCCGCGGGTCCGTGCGCCCGACAGGTGGTCAGGTGCATCCCCGCGTCCTCCATCCGTACCTCCGAGAGGATAAGATCGCCAGCTCGCCGGAAGCTGGTGGAAGACTTGGGCGCCAAGATGAAGGCCGCGCCCTGGTGACGTTGCCACGAGCGTAGTTGGTGGGGCGGACATGCTTTGCCCGTCCCACCTTTTCCAAGGGCGGACGACCACGCCGCCCTCCAGAGGATGCTTGATAACCCACAAGTATAGGGGATCGCAACAGTCTTCGAGGGAAGTAAAACCCAAATTTATTGATTCGACACAAGGGAGACAAAGAATACTTATAAGCCTTAACAACTGAGTTGTCAATTCAGCTGCACCTGGAAAATCACTAGTAACAGGGTGATGTGAAAGCAGCAGTAATATGAGAGCAATAGTAACAGTAACACAGCAGCAGTAACACGGAGGCAATGGCACCAGAAAATAGTTGATACTACTTCTAATGACATATAGGACCAGAGAGCAATGATGATGACAAATGGACCGGGGTTCCCAGCTATCTACACTAGTGGTAACTCTCCAAACAAATAACAGGTGTTGGGTGAACAAATTACAGTTGGGCAATTGATAATTGTAAGGGCATGACAATGCATGCTTATGATAAGATAAGGTTTACTGTAGTATTTAATTGGGCATTATGACAAGGTACACAGACTGCTATCCAGCATGCATCTGTGCCTAAATAATCCACCTTCCGGTTAGCATCCGCACCCCTTCCAGTATTAAGTTGCAAACAACAGATTATTGCATTAAGTATTGTGCATAATGTAAACAACACATTCATCCTTAGACAAAGCATTGCTGTTTTACCCCTAGTGGCAACAACACATCTACAACCTTAGAACTTGCTGTCACTATCCCAGGTTAAATAGAGGCTGAATCCAACTATCTAGCATAAATACTCCCTCTTGGAGATACAAGCAACTACTTGATCAGGGTAACCACAAGTACCGGAGAGCATGCAAGATCTTAAATAAACAATAGTGATAATATGATGAACAATCTGATCATAATGTAACAATTCATCGGATCCCAACAAACACAACACCAATTACATCATATGGATCTCAATCATGTAAGGCAGCTCATGAGATCATTGTATTGAAGTACATGGGAGAGAGAGTACCAACTAGCTACAGCCAAGAACCCGTAGTCCATGGGGAACTACTCACAAACCATCATGGAGTCGAAGTGGAGGCAGTGGAGTCGATGGAGATGGCTCCGGGGGTCAATCCCCGTCCCGGCAGGGTGCCAGAACTGGAACTTCTGACCCCCGAAACGAGGTCTCGCGATGGCGACGGCGCTGCGGAAGTCTTTCTGGAGTATTGGATATATATTTAGGGTTTTCGAGTCGGGGGGAATATATAGGCGAAAGTGCGGCGCGAGGGGGTAACCGAGTCGGTCAGACCACCTGCTCGCGCCGCCCCCCTTCTGGCCGCGCGAGCCTATGAGGAGGAGGCCGTGGGCCTCTCCCTGGCTTGCCCTTCTGGCTCCGTGTATGCCTCGGAAAAATAGGAGGTTTGGCTTTTGTTTCGTCGAATTCCGAGAATATTGCCCGAACAGCTTTTCTGGAACAAAAACAGCAGAAAATAGGAACTGGCACTGTGGCATCTTGTTAATAGGTTAGTCCCAGAAAATGTATAATAATGATATATAATGCATATAAAACATGTGACAATGATACATAAAACAAGCATGAAACATCAGAAATTATAGATACGTTGGAGACGTATCAATGCTTGGAGGAGAGGACGCCACGTCTCCTCCAAGGATCGCCGAGGGGTTTTCCCCGCCAAGACCCTTCATGCCTCTCGCGTGCCCATGTCGGATCCCCTTAGCCTATAAAAGGAGGACCATTGCACCGAGGAGAGGGAAGAAAAAGAAGGAAGAGCAAGCTAGAGCTCAGGCAAGACTAGACTAGGGTTCGGAGGGTAGAGAGAGGTGATCTCCCCAGGGCAGGATCTGCTCTTCGTCTACCTCCGGCCGAAACCCTGCCGGGTTCTCCCTAGAACACCCTTGTACACCACACCATGATGAACCACTCAATCCAGACATGCAGGAGTAGGGCTTTTAGCCTCCGGGCGGCCTGAACCTGGGTAAATCCTTGTGTCCTTCTGTGTTGTTTGCTCTCTTCCACCGACGAAGAACTTGGCGACCTTGCTCCCGGGTAAGGCGTCTTCCAGCCTCCTTCGCGCCCCGTGCCGAACCTAAAAAGGGGGTATCATCTTCTCCCGGTGTCCGTCACCCGAGACACTACAAAAAGTGTTTATGAGGTATCTTCGTAGGGGTGTCATTTTAATTAAAGATACCTTGTCAAACGGAATTGGCATGGAAGTACAAAGTGTATGTTTTGTCCTCATCAAGAGACAATAAAACACTTATTTTTCGCACGTTCTATTTGGTTATCCATCGAGATAGCGTCTAACTTATATCCACCCAAGTCGTTTGCAAATGTTTTTGGCAACTGGCTACATGGGATAGATAAAAAGTTTAGAACCGTTATTAGGTGGGAGCGATAGCCGTTATATGGTCGCTTTGTCTCAGTAGAAATGACAAGGTTTTTAATGATAAAGATGTTACTCGTTTGTAGTTACTCTACCGGTGCACAAGTATTCTACGTTCCTGATCCACCTTGTAACGGGGCGGGACTTCGAGACCTCTTTACGGAGGCATGTGCACGTTTGGAAGAGGTGGCGAGGGATATTTTTACCCAACATGGATGATCGATTGATCGCCGGATTGGTCCTCTATAGGCTGTCGAGTTCGGCTGTTGCGCTGGCATTTTACTTATATGCTTGATGATTGTAATTCGTCTAGTGCTGCACTATTTGTTTTTTTTCTTCAGTTGGATTGTGGCTGTGTACATTCATATGCAGAGGCCGGGTGTAATGTCTATTTTTTTTTTGAATTTTCCACATATATTAAACCAGTAAAAAGTACACGATTACATCGATTACAAAAACAAAACTAAAAGAGACTAGCAAATCTATGAGATCTTCAAGCCATTTCTTTATCCATGACACAATCTTATACTTTTCTGAAGGCAGCCGTAGAACAACGCGAACACCACCAAACCACTGACCTGTGAATAACACCGAAGGTTCTCCCTTTTTAATTTTGAGCCGCAATGCCAAGCCTTTGTGCACGCACGCAGGCATTAAATTAATCAAACAACATCGGCAAGAGCAACACCACTGATATTTCAGGGACAAATAACTGAACCACTTTGTCGACGTCGTTGGGAGCCGAGAGAACGAATCACCATTGCCGAAGACGTATTAGCCGGGATAGATATTGCGAGGACAAACCTCCTCGCGGCAACCATGAGAAACAATCCGATTGATCTGGCGAAGCAAGATCTGAAGAATCATACCTAGACAGGCTTAATCTTCCAAAGCCACCATTGACGTCGGGAAGGATATCTCGCCGTCGAACGAAGCGTGGAAGATCACTTATTGTAGACGATACCATCTCCATTAACGAAAATGATGATGACCAAAACCAAACTCTACCATTAAGAACTTTCGAAAAGCGTTGTGCGCAGGTCCGAGATCTCCACCCCTCCTAGTGTCAGAACGACACCTAGAGGAGGCGAGGACCCGTCAAATCTTTGCCGGCGACGATAATGAAGCTGCAGATATCACCACCGGCGGCGGCTAGGGTTGAAACCCTAGGCCGCCACTATCGCCCAAGATCGCGCGCTCCCTTCCTTCCTAACGTACCGGTTCGCTGTGTAATGTCTATTGTTATTCTTTCTAAAAAAACAAGATAAAAAAACAAACAGTGTGCCCTTTCGTCACCGTCGTTGCGCAGTACAATCATTGTCATCTTTCCTGCTCGCTCGAAGCTTCTCCGTCCGTAGCTCCACCTCCACGTTCTCTCACCCCACCTTGCCTTCGAAGCAACTACCACAGCCGCATCTAGGTCGGAGCAAGCCCCACACGTCCCACCTCCTCGCCGGATGATCGCCGCCGGCACCGCCTCGATGGGCCGCGTCACCACTCCAACCCCCGGCGCCGGGGCCCAGTCCCGTTGGCCGCGTGCCGTGGCGCGGCTCCGCCTGGCGCTCCGTTCACCGGCCGCGGCGAGTGGTAGCAGCGGGCGCTGGATGGGCTGCTTCAGGCCGGCGCCGGTGCCCGCGCCGTCGTCATCGGCGGTTATGGTGGCGGTGAAGGAGGCGAAGCGGAAGGGGCCGGAGGTGGAGATGGAGCCAGCGCGCGGCGGAGGAGAAGATGTCTGGAGCGCTGAGGCTGAGGCGGAGGTAGCGCAGGGCGGGGTATTCCCCGAGCACCTCGTCGTCATGGTCAATGGCCTCGTGGGGAGGTGGATCCGAGTATACTGTTATTTTTTGGTCGTCCTTGCAGGCGTTTTTTTTGGAAGTGTTGGTTTCACTGGCTGAATTTGGTCCCTTGTTTTACAGTGCGGATGACTGGAAGTTTGCGGCACAGCAGTTCGTGAGGCGGATACCAGACAAAGTGATCGTTCATCGTGAGTACCCAAATCCACATGCTTTGCGACTGTGTTTGCTGAGTAAAGATATTGTCATTTGTCTGCCTGCACCTGTATGCGCATGTGCATTTTTTTTTGGGATATTTGGAAGTGTTGCGGCTCCATGGAACAAAATCAAGTTTACATAGATAAAATTCGAATGATTATTTGGTAAATCGATTTATAATGGTCTCTAAACTTGTGCTGAAGAAATGTGATTAAGATTTAGGAACAAAATTTACCAAAGATTAAGTGCCTGTGTGAGATTGAACAGATAGCAACTGTCAAGCTGGAGAACCGTCCAGTACAATAAACATGTTAACGCTTGTTCATGCTGGTTTTGCGACACAAATTGCAATTAAATTGAGTGATAGTATCCACAAAGCTACCATTAAATTCAGTAAAGATTGATACGATAAAATCTGCATTAGCCAATTGCTATTTTTAGGTGTAGTATTGTTTGTCTCTGTTGTATAGCTTCTGCTTTAGTACCAGTGTCATTCAGAACATGAATGGAGATCATTCATGTTTTCTTTATCGGTCCAGATTTAAAGAAAATCTGCAGTGCACACTGCAGGAACATATCATTCATCATTTTTTGTGCCTTATCTTCCAGTATTGTGCAGATGTAATAACCAGGCAGATTTCATAACTGATGAATACATGCACACAACATTTACCTTCCTCCATCCTGTGTTGCGTCGTAAATCGTTTCAGCCACTATTCTTTTCCTAAGAGATTTAGACTCTGACTTTTCATGCAGGGAGTCAATGTAACTCTGCTACACAGACATTTGACGGAGTCGACTTGATGGGAGAAAGGTTAGCGAATGAGGTACTTATTGATCTAACTAAGGCCTCTTGGATTCAAAGAGTTTTCATAGGAATTTGGAGGATTGGAATCCTTAGAAATTTTTCCTATGTGAGTTGTTTGATTTCTAGGATTGAATCTTCTAGGATTTTTCCTAACGGTTCATTTAAACACATTTCATAGGAAAATTTCGGTCCACTCAAACTGCTAGGAAAGAATCCTTTGTTTTTTCTGTGGTTCAAGACAACCAAACAAATTTTGGTGCAAACATAATCATGTAGGATTCGAGTGGGCATGATTTTGCAATCTCCTATCCCTGGAGTAACCTCACTCGCTCCTTACATTTTCTCCTCTGTGTCATTTAAATGCTGATGTGGCATACTCTTAGTCTTAGGAACATCGATCCATCTTATTTGTGTCTTTATAATGCAAATTAACCACATTTGCAGATGGCGCACTTGAATACGTGTTATTGTTCACACATAAAGTTCTTATTGATGTGAAGTGGGTTATTTTGTAGAAGTTTGTATCTTGTAGATGACATCTGCTTTCTAAGCTGATCTTTGTTAGATGATGGAAGAGAATAGCTCTCCCGTCCTCTGCACCTAAGCTGATTAATCACAAACTAGTTGTGGTTAATTGGTTAACATGTAGTGTGATGGCATGATAAGTTGTTACTAGCTGATTAATCATAAACTATCCGTATGTTTAGGTTAAGGTGGTAGCATGACAAGTTGTTACTAACTAAACTCACCCTGTGAGTTAAATACCCTATGGTATTAAACAAAGACAAATTAGATCCATTGATCTTATCTAATTTTGTCTTACTAAAAGAACTATGCTTTCATCACATCATTTCATATTCGTACTAACAGAATAAATATAGGTTCTATCAGTTGTCGAGCAACGAAGAGGTGTGAAGAAAATCTCAATTGTGGCACACTCTCTAGGCGGTCTTGTCGCCAGATACGCTATTGGAAGGCTTTACGAACCTAATAGCAGGATTAAATCTTCTGTTGGGAACAGCAGAAATGATGGTGAACGCTTGGAGGGTCTCATCGCCGGCTTAGAACCTATGAATTTTATAACCTTTGCATCACCACATCTGGGCTCAAGTGGAAACAAACAGGTAACAGTGACCTCTTCCATTGTTTTATGAACTCGAGTTTGATTGTTCAACTGTCCTGTTTCCCTGGTTCATTCCCACTTAAGCTACTTATAGAAGAGAGAGTTAACTGGTACACTTTATTCATTTTCTATAATAATTTAGTCTAACCAGGTGTCCCACACAATTGCTCGGGAAACATTCTAATTATGTTTACTTTTGGGGCACTTGTAAATATATTTTATTATGTTTTTTTGACAAAAGCAATAGATTCATGGACGGTTGTGTTGTGTTTAGGTTATGCAGATCTGATGGTCGTGATCTTTTTAATTGCAGTTATGAGAATCTAATGGATGTGATCTCTTTAAATATAGTTATACATATATAATGGCTGGGATATGTTTATGTACAACTACGAAAATCTAACGGTTGTGATCCATTAGTGTTCACTATGGAAACCATGTATTTGCTGTTCTAATCTTAAGCTATGGAATACCTGTACGAAGATAGTAATTTCTGGAAGTTGTTAACTAGTCATACAAGTTCATAGGGATTCTTATGCTATTTAAAATTTAATTTTAGTTTTCCAAATAGAACAAGTGCTTCAATTTCAGATTGAAATAAAGCAAAAACATTCAAATACTTCAGTAATGTTAGTCTCATGTTCAGATTGTTCCACCAGCTCCCTTTTCTATGTGGCTTGCCTTTCCTGGAGCGAAGAGCATCAGAAACTGCACATTTGATAGTTGGAAGAACTGGAAAGCATTTATTTCTTACAGACTCTGATGATGGCAGGCGTCCACTCCTGCTTCAAATGGTTGATGACTGTGATGATATAAAATTCAGGTTATTTTCTGTATGCTCCTTTCGTCTTCAGATTGTTGAGACATGAATGTATTTTCAGCGTATTGTCCATCAGTTGTCCAGAGTAGTTAAAAAATGTTTAGGGCATCATGTCCTAGTGTAACATGTTCTCTTGTGCAGATCAGGATTGCGCTCTTTCAAACGACGTGTCGCATATGCGAATGCCAATTTTGACCGTATCCTTTTAAGTGCTTAAATGACAATGTTCATTGTTTATTCGGAATTGCACATTTTACTCTGACTATATATCCACTTAACCAGCTGAAAAGATATGGTGGGGTGGAGAACATCATCAATCCGACGTCAACACGAGTTGCCAAAAGTATGTACCAGGAAGATTTCATGTTTATGGTTTCTTCCCTGTAAGTGAACCTAATGATTTTTATGTGCACTTTCTTCGAAAGGGCTTACCTTTCTTCAACCCTTTCTGCAGCATAGACTTCTTGTTCGTGATGAGAAATATCCACATATTGTCCATGTTGACAGAGGAATTACATACAGTAATGAAACCGAAGTCAGTGCTAACCTCTATGACCCAGAAGGTATGTCGAATTTCTGTTGTCTACTTATGACCCAGTAGGAACTAAGAAGAGCAGTTTAATATTTTTTCTTCTCATTATAGTTGCCTTGTAGTTCCCAGTCTCATCTATTCCGCTATTAAATTGAACCTTTTGGGATTTGTCTAGCCGTTTTAATAAGTTTGGTTGCACGGACTGATTTTGATGTGTTTACCAATTTCCTGCATGCCCAGTTTAAACAACCTCGAGATTATCTTCATAACCAGATGTTAGATCGCACAAACTTGTAAATTCATTGTCCATCAGTTGTTGACAAGTGCCTACATTTCCTTGCATGTCCAGAGGAGATGATAAGAGGCCTAACACAAGTACCGTGGGAACGTGTTGATGTGAGCTTCCAGAAAAGTGGTCAAAGATTGGTTGCGCATAACACCATCCAGGCATGATTTTTCACCTTTCCAACCTGATGTCTGTATTTCATTGTTGGCATCTGAACATAATAATCAGTTTGAATCTGGTGCTTCCACGGTACCCTGATATCATTAGAAAAAATAACTTGCACCTCCATCACTGTCTTTAGAGTCTAAACGGGACGGTATTGATAACTATGTTGTTGTATATTCTAGATCAGGATAATTTACATACTAATTCAACCTTCTAGATCAGGATAATTTACATATATTAATTCAATACTTTATAATAAAGAAAAAGAAAAAACATGAAGCGGAAATGACACTGGCTTAGTGGGAAAACCCTTTCAACAGTTTTCGCCTTGAATTTCTTGATGCGCCAATACTAACATTCTGATCATACTTCTTTTTACTCTGTCAATGTCAGGTGAAGAGCTATTGGCTTAACTCAGATGGAGCTGACGTTATCAATCATATGATGGATAATTTCGTCATCTAGTTCATGAACTCAGTGAACTGCGCCAATATTTATGCTGAGTTTCTTTACAAGACGGTTCAATTTTGCGTAGGCAATTTAACCTTGTAGGTTACATGTTTCATTCCAGTCAGATTTGAAGATTGATTCGTTAGGTTTCGTGTGCTGCAGATGCAGGGTAGACTCCAACCATTTTTTCTTCTTTTCTGATCCACATTCCTCCACGTCAACAATCTATCACATCCGAAGTGTAATTGTAATCAGCCGCTACCTTCTTTTTGTATAGTGAAGTAAACACGATTATACCTGGTTAACCCTGCTCATGCCCATAGGCCCTGCAGAAATTAAACTGTCGATTTGAAATATCTGAAGAAATCTTAGTTCCAAACAAAGCCCACGGTCGATGATTTTTGTGTATGCTTATTTTATAAGCTGCCATGCAAAAAGCAGCAGCTGCAAATGTAAGCTCAGTTTGACATCCCTGAATTTTGCTATTATGCGTTGTTGGAAAATAGCCACGTAAGCTGAAAATAGTAGGTTAGCCCAACTGATAAAATAGGTAAAAACTGGTTTAGTCTATATCATAATCCACTGCAATACTAACCGCAACAATTTATATGATGATGAACATAATCCACCAGTTGTCTAAACGATTTGATTGATCCACATGATGCGGAGAATAATTTTGGGCTTTAACTTCAAGCGGCACATCGGCATCATGTTGTCGATGTTTTACAGCGCCCTGCTATGCCTTCCACTTAACAATATTTCGTCTTAAATTAGAAACCCGATGCTTTACAGCGCCCTGCTATGCCTCCCACTTAAAAATATTCCGTCTTACATTAGAAACCCGACGCTCTACAGCGCCTTGCTATGCCTCCCACTTAAAAACATTCCGTCTTAAATTAGAAATCACCCACTGAAGTTTGAACTCCGGTGAGCTAGGTTACAACCACCCTCCTAACCGTTCTCGTGTTGTTGATGCTTGAGATCTAAGTTTGTGTTTTCAAAGATTATATTAGACCAGAGAGTTAATTTTGTTTACCAACTATTCGTGACAATTCTGGCATATTCTCATTTCCTTGTTCTCTTCTTCGATCCAATCAGGTGCTCATCTCGGTTACGCCCTACCCACAAGACAACACATACACCCCCCTCTCTCTCCCCCCCCCCCCCCCCCACCCCCACAAATTTCCACGATGATCGCACCTCGTTCCGTATAACCCGTTGGCGCGCGTCGTCTTCTTCTCATCCTCCCCCATCTCCTTCCCCTTGTCCCTCTATGTGTCCATCGCCGCTAGCCGGCGTGACCTCGCCACACACTCCGATGGAGTCAACCGCCTGGAAGAGCTGCTCTTTCTCATCCCCATCATTCGCCTTAACCGCGACCATGCCGCAGACCACTTCGACTGGCAGGCCGAGCTCTCCCACGGCGGCGATGAAGGACTGGTGCCTAGTGGTGTGTGCTCAGAGAGGACAACGTCTAAGGAGCCAATGTTGTTGCGGTTTAGCCCGTTGTTTGCAGAGTTGACGGCAAGCGGCGTTGCAAGGATGGTGCCGGTGTTTGCAGCTGGCACCTGACGACGACATGCTCGCAGGCACGACGACATACATAGCAAAATAACCAGGACCTTAATTACCTTCAAACAGCAAATAATCACTAATAAGAAAATATGACAAGAAGCTGACATGTGGATCCCATATCCACCTCATCATCTCCTTGCCTAAAACCACTTAACCATTTGTCACGTTAGCTCAAAAACATCTAAGGCCCCGCTTGGAACGTCTGGTAGATTTTCGCTGGAATTTGCGCACGTACAATTGGCCCGTATTTTTGCGGACCTAACTAGTCGGTAAGATTTACAACCGGATTGGGCTAAAATCCTGTGAACCAAGCTGGACCGATCTACTCGGTATTGCATTTTTAGGGTGTAAATCAAACCAAATTTAACTTTAGGGGATAATTGCTCCCGCTCTGATACATTTCAGGGTGAAAAGTACACTTTATCCAGTTTTAATACTAAGTTTTTTAATGAGGGTTAGTTTTAATACTTTTTTTGGAGAATTTGGTTAGTCTTAATACTAAGTTTTTTTAGGGACTAACTTTTTTTAGGGTAAACACCACCGCTTTATTGATGATTAATGTTCGTTGGAATACAAAAAAAGTCTGGAGTCTCATCCAGCCAAACATGCCGCCCATACTCTCGATAAGCTGAAGACCTTGCTAGGTCATGGGCGTCTTTATTCGTGTTTCTTCGCTCATGGGCAAAGGTTGCCAAAGTGAAAGCAGCTGACCTCAACTTGATCTCCTGCATTATGGCACTGAATCTGAATCTGCACTTATAATCGCATCCCATGCTGTTTATAATCTCTAGGCAATCCGAGGCCATTTTAATTCTTGTCAGCTGTAAATCACTTGCCAGGGCTAAGGCTTGTCTGCACGCAAGTGCTTCGAGCGTTGCCGGGTCAAAAGCTCCCTATATAATCAAAGTTGATGCACCAAGAAAGGTACCATCGTCTGATCGGCAGACCGCAGCGACAACATCCACATTCCCTTGTTTCCTCACAACGGCATCAACGTTTAGAGCATCTCCACTCGCGGCGCCCAAATGACCGTCAAAAGGCCTTCCGGACAGGCGCAATGGACGATGTCTGGACGGGTAGAAAGGAATGGGCGGCGTCGCTTCCCACTCACGTCGCCCAAATCGGCCCAAACGACAATTTTTCTTTGGCAATTTGAAAATAGAGAAATCTTAAATAACGACGGCAATTTAAAGTTTCAGCCGCTATCGGCCACGATCGGCCACAATTTCAGAGTTTTGGCCACGATCGGCCACAAACTCGAAGGTTGGACCATCAAAATACGCCAAAATATGCCAAAGTACACCGGGAGATGTCGCTGCCACACTAGATGTCGTTGGCGGTCTGGGGCACGTAGCCATCGCCGGGCTGGGTCAGGTCGTCATCGTCCTCGCCTTGGTCGTGGTCGTGACCGTGCATGGCCGTGGCCGTGGCCGTCATCGTGCCCGTGGTCACCCTGGTTGATAGAGGTAAAAGTGTCCGATCTTTCGATGAGATGATAACTATCGATCTGGGTAGGCGTCGACGTTGACGATCCGACTGCTTGCGAGGTCGTTGCGCCTTGAAAATCGCGACACCAACTCCTGGAGGTTTATGACAGCGCCGAAGCACAATCGACCAAACCAACTAAGGTCTAATTCCTGCAGGCAATCGAAGAACAAGCAAGAATTAAGAATTGGCAATCTGAATATTTGAAATATGAATGATTATAGATGAAAGTGGGGTTCCGAAAAGCGGTCTTAATCTGATCGATCTGACACAGACGAAGTACGATGAAGTTGCAGCGACGGCTAAGTTTCAACTAAACAAAACCCAAGTCTAAACGGTGCCCTAGGGGCTGCATTTATAGGAGGACAGAGGGGATTTTCGTCACCCCTTAGTGGGCTGGGCCGAAAACCTTCCTAAGTCATTTTCTCCTATTAATACGGACTCTAAAAACTGCCGGGATGATGAAAATACATGGGCCTAGCCCAAAAACACGGTGGCGCAGCACCTATGGAAGACTTTGGACGAAATAATAGAGTGGTATCTTGAATAATTCGTCCAAGGTTTCGTTCGTCATTACGGTGGCTTCAAAGTCCCGAAATCTCCATCCGTAGCATCAACATCATCATGTGCACTCCTGCTACCATCTCCATGCGCGTACATGCTCCAAAGCTTGTCCCTCTCATCCATGCTAGGTCCATCGTTCCTAAGAGAAACAAACACATCTACTTTAGGCAACATCATATTCTCATGTATATTAGGAGTAGGTTGGAGAAACCAAAGTAACTTTTGATTTAGTTGACGTGCACGAGCTCTAGTCATAGGTCCTTGTATTTGAGGTGGTGTAGTTGGTGTGGTTGCGTCTATAGCCGGGATGTCCTCATCATCCTCCCCTTCTTGAATTGAAGTCGTCCTCATTTTCTTCCAAGTATGGCTTCAAATCTGCAATGTTAAATGCGAGACTAACCCCAAACTCTGCAGGTAGCTCAAGTTTATATGCATTATCATTTATTTTCTCTAAGACCTTAAATGGACCATCAGATCGTGGCATTAGTTTGGACTTGCGCAAATCAGGAAAACGATCTTTACGTAAATACAACCAAACAAGATCTCCAGGTTCAAACACAACATGCTTTCTTCCTTTGTCACCATATATTTTATATTTAGCATTCATGCGTTCAATGTTTGCTTTAGTAGTCTCATGCAACTTCAAAATCAATTCAGCACGCTGTGTAGCATCAAAATTAGTTTGCACCGTAGATGGAAGAGGCAATAAATCAATAGGTGCACGAGGAACAAAACCATACACAATCTCAAAAGGGCACAACTTAGTAGTAGAATGCAGTGAACGATTATAAGCAAATTCTATATGAGGCAAACATTCTTCCCACTTTTTAAAATTCTTTTTCAGCACAACCCTTAGCATAGTAGACAAGGTTCTATTTACTACTTCAGTTTGTCCATCGGTTTGGGGATGACATGTAGTACTAAACAGCAATTTAGTCCCCAACTTAGACCATAAACATCTCCAAAAATGGCTAAGAAATTTAGTGTCATGATCTGAAACTATAGTATTTGGCACACCATGCAAACGAACAATTTCACGAAAGAATAAATCAGCAACATGTGTAGCATCATCAGTTTTGTGATAAGGAATAAAGTGTGCCATCTTTGAAAATCGGTCCACAACAACAAAAATACTATCCCTCCCCTTCTGTGTGCGAGGCAATCCCAAAACAAAATCCATAGAAATATCCTCCCACGGCACACTAGGAGCAGGAAGAGGCATATATAAACCATGTGGATTCAAGCGTGACTTAGCTTTTTGACATGTCGTGCAGCGGCCAACAAATCTCTCTACGTCGCGTCTCATGCGTGGCCAAAAAAATGTGTAGCAAGTATGTCTTTCGTCTTCTTCACGCCAAAGTGGCACATCAATCCTCCTCCATGCGCCTCCGGCAACAACAAAAGGCGAACAGAGCTATCTGGGATGCATAGCTTGTTAGCACGGAACACAAATCCATCACTAAGGACGAATTTGTTCCATGCCCTTCCTTCCTTACAGTTCTGCAATACATCTCTAAATTTAGCATCATACACATATTGTTCTTTTATGGTTTCCAATCCAAAAAAATTGAAGTCAAGCTGAGATAACATAGTATAATGACGTGACAAAGCATCAACAATAACATTGTCTTTACTCTTTTTGTGTTTAATGACATAAGGAAAAGACTCAATAAACTCAACCCACTTAGCAAGCCGACGATTAAGTTTAGCTTGACTACGAATATGCTTCAAAGATTCATGATCAGAATGTATAACAAATTCTTTAGGCCATAAATAATGTTGCCAAGTTTCTAAAGTCCGAACAAGAGCATATAATTCCTTATCATAAGTAGAATAGTTCAGACTATGCCCACTCAATTTTTCATTAAAGTATGCAATAGGTTTTCCCTCTTGTAACAACACACCTTCCAAACCAATTCCACTAGCATCACATTCAAGCTCAAACATCTTATTAAAATCAGGAAGTTGGAGCAATGGAGCATGTGTTAACTTATCTTTCAACAACATGAACGCGTCCTGTTATGCATCGCCCCAAACAAAGGGCACATCCTTCTTTGTAAGCTCATTCAATGGCGTTGCAATGGAACCAAAATCTTTGACAAAGCTGTTGGAGATATGCCCTAGAGGCAAATAAATAATAAGTATTTATCGCATTATCTCATTAAGTTTATAATTAGTTTTATACCATGTTATAATTGTATTAATTGGAATTGTTAATACACATATGGTATGTAAACAAACTAGTGTCCCTAGTTAAGCCTCTACATAAACTAGTTCATCAGTCAATGGATGATCGTGATTTCCGATCATATTGATTCATAACAGTTGATGATGGAGTCATTTTATTAGTAGAATAATTTGATGGACATTACCCACCAAAGTATTGCAAGAGGATCATATCACTGAGTTCAACACTGCAATAGGAGAGTAACGTGATAGATTATTCCTTAGACCGTGAGATTATATCAAGTCGCTGCTTCTGGAAGATACTTTGATCGCATCAAACGTCATATCTTATATAGTGTGACAATAAAGGTGACACTTTCGGGTATTGGAAGGAAGTAGTCGGGGCGAGTGATCAAGAGCGGGATTTGTTCATCGAGTGATGGAAAGATACTCTGGGCCCACTCAGTGAAATTATATCTATAAAGCTGCGCAGTGTATGACTAGGTCATTGGAGATATAATATCACGGAAAGAGTTAAGTAACCCTTGTCGGTAACGAGATAAAACACAACATAGGATGTTGACGATCGTATCTCGGACAAAGGTAGTATCGATGGAACAAAGGGAATGAACATATCATGTTAAACGGTTCAATGATGATTTATTCTGGAATGCACAGGGGCCGTCATAGTCATCCAGGGCTTCCTGACGGTCATTGGCGAGCGAAGGGCTCGACCATGTCTGGAGTATTCCCGAACCGTAGGGTAACACACTTAAGGTCTTGATGACACTTGGAGAATGTTTTGGATTTATCGGAATTATAGAAATAGGAAGAGAGAATGAATCGGAAGGGTTCCAGTGGAGTCGGAAGGGTTCCGGGGAACACCGAAGTAAGTTCGGGGTGGTCCGCAAATTGTTACGGAGTCACAGGAGATTAAATAATATGTAAATATATTTAATTATGAATTATATATATAATATTAATTTAATATTAAATAAAAGAGGAAAATAGGCAAATTACCTAAATGGGCCAGGGAGGCCCATGTGGGGCCGAGCCTCCATGGGAGGTGGTGCGGCTGGGCCATGGGGCCCATGGCCACCACGGCCGGCCATAGTGGCCGGCGCACCACCCCTCCTCCTCTCCTTTTTGTTTAGTCCCACATGGGAAACTTAGGGAGAGGGACACCCCCTCTCCCCTAATAAATAGTGGGGCGTATTAATTGGATTAATACACACAAAAAATGCAATTAATTTGTATATTGGCCTGAGGATGCCCCTCCGCCCAATTTCCCTCTCTCCACCTCTAGCTGTGCATGGTTCCTTGAAAGGACAAGCGCGCGCTTGAGAATTCTATACCGCAGTACGACGTCGTGATGTGGGATTCCACCTAAAGTTCTCGCATCCGCTATCTCGGCTGGATCGGGGAGCCCGGAGGTCATCGTCAAGGTCCGTACGTGTGCAAGTACTCGGAGTGCCGAACACTCAGGCTCGGCACCAGAGCATCGTCGTCACGCCACCTCCTTCTTCGTCGCGCCAAGTTCTCCGTGACCTTGAGGTCGGCTATGTACGTCTACAACGGCAACGCTTGTGCGGGAGCGTGTTTACCGCTTATCGGTCTACGAGGGTACGTGTCCGATATCTACTCTGTTACCGCATTACTACATAGTTAGATCCTTGGCTAAATTATGGCGTAAGCTAGTTAGAATTTTTTTGTGTTCTGCTACATTTCCCAACAGTGGTTTCAGAGCCAATCTATGCGTAGTATTGTTGTTTCGGTTAGAACACATGTTGAATGTGGTCATCGATTCTATAATTGTTACCCTCTCGCGTGCACTTGCTAATGTTGTCGGCATTGAGTTGATGAAGCGGCCCGGGCCGACCTTACGCGTACGCTTACACGAGACTGGTTCTGCAACTGACATATGGCTTGTACCATATATGCGGCTAGCGAGTGTTTGTCTCTCTCTCTTTAGATGGCTTAGCATTTTCAATAGAGGGCCCTGAAAAGGGTGTAATAGAGACAATTATTTAATCGTTGTTGTGGTTGTATGTTTGTAGGTAAAGAAACGGTTCTTTCACGAAAGCCCTAGCAGCCACGTAAAACATGCAAAATTAAAGTAGAAGAAGCGTCTAACTTTGTTTTGCAGTGGGGCATTTTAATATGACATGGTTACGGTAAGTTTTATGAATTGTTCAAGTTATCGAAGGCTAAAGGTGGCGCCGTAGACTCGGAGCACCGCCGGGGCGCGCCATGGAGACCAAGGCGCGAGGCCATGTCATATCACACTTCATTACATTATTTTGATATTGTTTGTTGTGTGTGCATCCTATTTGATTGCTTATATTAAGATATACAATGGTAGCATTAATAGGATGATCCCTGATTGAATACCAAAATTGTGTTCTCCCTTAGTGTGCACCACCAAGAAAGTTCTACGTTACGGGGTACACCGCAGTGCGGGTATACTCGTCTCTTCGTTCGCATACAGTGGGTGTAAGCCATGTTGCACGCGCAAAACACTAAGGTCATATTGGCGAGCCTAGTATGTACAGACATAGCCTCGGAACACGGAAGATCGAAAGATCGAGCATGAGTCGCATGATTGTTGCGATTGGTACTTCGTTGCCTACCTTTGAAACTGTGCTGTCGGCCTTGATGATGGGGGGCAGTTCAGTGGATTGGGGTCGTGTAATCACTAAGATATTTTAGGGATGATTTTCTTAGTGGAGTGTGTTTAATAATATGATTATAAAATAAACTCATATTTTATAAACTTAGCCTTATATGTTCTTTGCAAATTATCTCTGTAGATCATGCCTTACCCTAGGAAGTCTTGAGTTCCATCATTTCATTAGAAAAGGAAATCTCCGAAACGATGGATCCAACTTCATGACGTGGTACAGAAACCTGAAAGGCGTCCTCTACCAAACGACATTTCTTACGTGATAGAAGAATTCTTAGGAGATAAACCAGGAAACTCCACAAGTGTAGAGGCGAAAGAAGAGTTTCGTCAATGTCGTGACATTTTCATGAGTGTTCAATACACGATGTTTGGCTACATGGATCATGAGTTGAGAAATGATTTTCGCCACATGGAGCCTGTTGTGATGATAGATGCTCTTAAAGCTTGGTTTAGAAACCAAGTGAAACTTGAGCAGTACAAGCAGCTGGATGAGTTTCTTTCACTCAAGATGGAAGACCATACCTGCTTGGAAACACATTTGTGCAGGATGTTTGACATTCATGATGATCTCACAAACGTGTGTAATTACTGGATGGCTGATACTTTTGCAATACATGCAGTGTTGCGTTCTCTACCTCCTAGCTATAAGGAGCTTGTCGATGAATATGTGATTAAAAGTGAGTCACTCCTCTTCCATGATTTCCTGGTTGAAATCAAAGATGTGAAGGTGGAACCCATTGAAGGAGAAATTGATGACACGCAAGGTATATTTGATATACAAGTTATAATTGTTATTTCTTGCACTTGTTTATATTAAAGTATTTGATGCTTATGTTCTGTTTTATGAAACAGCACCAGAATATCACAAGATGGTTGCAAAGTACGACATGATGTTGCGGAATGATGGCAAGCAAGGTAGTTGATGGCCAAGGAGTTTCACGCCCATAGTTATCAGTTTTTGATTAGTAGTTTTTGAATAAGAGCTTTGTAATCGATTTTGAGAGTGATTTTAATAAGTGTGTCTTACATTCGGTGAGACAAGTTATTCATATTTGTAAGGGAACAAGCAAGTTGTTTTATTACGAATAAGTTTCTTATGGTCATATTTCGATTATGAACAAGTTATTCGTGTATTAATCTCAATGATAGCGCAGTGGACATAAATGCTAAAATAAATATCCTAAGTCAATAATAAAATTGCACTACCGAATTTTTGATCATATTAGCGTTGCAAATATTTTGGATATTTTGATCTTGTGTATTTGCATGCGTTATGTCTAATGAGACATGATGATTGAAAAATATTGATATGTCAATAAGAGAAGAAATTTGATTATAAATCATGCAAGATGATTGTTAAATTAAATTAAGTAGTGATAATTATTATTGGAACCTTTATTGTATGACTGAGTAAATAAAAGGTATTTGCAAAAAGATACAATTGTCCGAAGTCATTTGATTGGATCAAAAGGATTTTTTCAGAGAAAAGGAGGATATAAAATCGGGTCTTTATAATTGGATTATAATAACAAAGATTTTAAAAGATTTGTTTTATCATAAAAGACTTGTGAAATTTCGGTTCACAAATTATAAGATTGTAATACATCAAACATGTTGATTTATATGAATATTATAATCATACTCTATTTGGAATAAAGTATGGTCTTAAAAGGTATCTCTTACAAGTTTAAACGTTACGTAGAATGTTTTGTTAGAATTAGTAAACTCTCTTATTTTAAATCTTCGCCTAAATTTCGTGTGAACGACAATACGCTAAGTGTCGTGGTTTATATGATAAATATACACGAAATAGTTCTTTGTAAAATATTCATAATAGGAATGAATATATATTTCATATGGCAAACACTGACAAGGGCAAAACTAGTGTTGCTAACTTGGTGATTTATTGAAAAACAAGTTTTCAAGAAAGGATATGGAATAAAGTAAAAGCTTGAAAAGGTAATTGACCTTGTTCACATTGTGTGAGAAGTAATGTTTCGGAACATGTTCCGGTAACAAAACTCTACAAATGGAAATGAAAAATTATGATAAAAGATCATGGAGTTTTCATTAAGGAGTTTTTATAAATAGTAGGCATTAAAGAATATTTTCTGTCCGGTCACAGATTAACATTCATGGTTTAATGATCTTGTTACTAGAACGAGGGATACCTATGAAATACAAAGAAATTAAGGTGATGCCAAATTCGAATCATGACTAATAAGTCATAAATCCAAAAAGGTTGCATTTAAGATTATGATAGTAAATGTTGCTTGAATCTTATTAAGTTAAAGGTTACTTGATTTTTCACATGACAAGTTGTGTGAAAAGAATGAAACTATGAGAAGGACATAAAGCTAATTTTGTCATAAAGAATGTCTTGGACAAAATCAAAGTTGTTTGACTACATTAGATGTAGACATGCCTAAGTCTTTTGGATTTGTATTAGACAAGTGTAATACATCGCATTTGGAATTTTTCGAATTGATAAATGATCAAGGATTTCGGTGTAGACCGAAATATCGAAAGAAATTATATTTATATAATTTAAGTGGGAGTAGGACAGCTTTCCATATTTAATATGTAAGAGACATATTATTGAGTGGGAGCTTGTGAGCTACACAAAATGAGATGTAATTGACATTTTGAGTGGGAGCATCATAAGTTACACAATTTCAAATGTGATTGACATTTTGAGTGGAAGCTAAGTCAGGTGCTTATATGTAAATGACATATAGTAGATGGTACTACGAAAGTGAATTAGGAGTAATTATGGAATTACAATGAAGTCATATATGTTTAAAATGTGAGCATCTGTTTTGAATAGATCAGAGAATTTTAAATGGAAATCGAGGTGTTTTTCTAGATTAGATTCTGAAAGGTCAGGATAAGACGTGACAAGGAAATGGTCCTTGTAAAATCTAGAGAAAATAATCATGATTGTAAAATATATGTTGCACCTCTATGCCATGATAAGGTGGCAGCATATGGAATCATATTATATACTCGACGTGACTAGTGTTCTTACAAGAAGAACAAGTACTGAGATGGATTTATGATTCATCACAAGTAAAACCAAGCTTATCCTCATTGTTTAAAAGGAAGCTGAGGGTATGTGGTTATTTCAAGTCTGTAAAGGATGATAAGTTTAACAAATGTTATGTTAAAAGGATCAACCTGGATGCCAGAAAGAAATAAGGATTAAGTTGTCATAGGATTGATTGTTAAGGCATTAGACTGACAATAGAATGTCTGGATCTACTTAGGTAAATATAAAAGTATATATATATTGCGAAATTACATAGGATTGGTAGAGAAAATGTATTCTCTAAACTGAGTGTGTTTTAATGCAATTAAACTGATATAGGATCAGAGTTAGCGCAGGGAAACAAAAGTCTCACTTAGTTGCCAAATATGTATATTTGTTAGAATGAAATCAAACCAGGTGATGTCAATGATTCGCAAAGAACTTACAGTTATGAAAGGTTCAGGCCAAAGGAAACCTCTTCCACAAGCAAGCATTATCATAAACACTTATAATGGAGAAGGTTGTATGATTGGAATAAAATGCAGCTGGTTTATTTGTACTCTAGTGCAAGTGGGAGACTGTTGGAGATATGCCCTAGAGGCAAATAAATAATAAGTATTTACCACATTATCTCATTAAGTTTATAATTAGTTTTATACCATGCTGTAACTGTATTAATCGGAATTGTTAATACACGTGTGGTATGTAAACAAACCAGAGTCCCTAGTTAAGCCTCTACATAAACTAGTTCATCAGTCAATGGATGATCGTGATTTCCCGATCATATTGATTCATAACAGTTGATGATGGAGTTATTTTATTAGTAGAATAATTTGATGGACATTACCCACCAAAGTATCGCAAGAGGATCGTATCACTGAGTTCAACACTACAATAGGAGAGTAACGTGATAGCTTATTCCTTAGACCGTGAGATTATATCAAGTCGCTGCTTCTGGAAGATACTTTGATCGCATCAAATGTCATAGCTTATATAGTGTGACAATAAAGGTGACACTTTTGGGTATTGGAAGGAAGTAGTCGGGGCGAGTGATCAAGAGCGGGATTTGTTCATCAGAGTGATGGAAAGATATTCTGGGCCCACTCGGTGAGATTATATCTATAAAGCTGCAAATCGTATGACTAGGTCATTGGAGATATAATATCACGGAACGAGTTAAGTAACCCTTGTCGGTAACGAGATAAAACACAACATAGGATGTTGACGATCGTATCTTGGACAAAGGTAGTATCGATGGAACAAACAGAATGAACATATCATGTTAAACAGTTCAACGATGATTTATTCTGGAATGCACAGGGCCCGTCACAGTCATCCAGGGCTTCCTGACGGTCATTGGCGAGCGAAGGGTCTCGACCATGTCTGGAGTATTCCCGAACCATAGTGTAACACACTTAAGGTTTTGACGACACTTGGAGAATGTTTTGGATTTATCGGAATTATAGAAATAGGAAGAGAGAATGAATCGGAAGGGTTCCGGTGGAGTCGGAAGGGTTCCAGGGAACACCGAAGTAAGTTCGGGGTGGTCCGCAAATTGTTACGGAGTCACGAGAGATTAAATAATATGTAAATATATTTAATTAGGAATTATATATATTTTAATATTAAATTATAGAGGAAAATAGGCAAATTACCTAAATGGGCCAGGGAGGCCCATGTGGGGCCGAGCCTCCATGGGAGGTGGTGCGGCTGGGCCATGGGGCCCATGGCCACCACGGCCGGCCATAGTGGCCGGCGCACTACCCCTCCTCCTCTCCTTTTTGTTTAGTCCCACATGGGAAACTTAGGGACAGGGACACCCCCTCTCCCCTAATAAATAGTGGGGCGTATTAATTAGATTAATACACACAAAAAATGAAATTAATTTGTATATTGGCCTGAGGATGCCCCTCCGCCCAATTCCTCTCTCTCTCCACCTCTAGTGCGTGGTTCCTTGAAAGGACAAGCGCGCGCTTGAGAATTCTATACCGCAGTACGACGTCGTGTTGTGGGATTCCACCCAAAGTTCTCGCTTCCGCTATCTCGGCTGGATCGGGGAGCCCGGAGGTGATCGTCAAGTTCCGTACGTGTGCAAGTACTCGGAGGTGCCGAACACTCAGGCTCGGCACCAGAGCATCGTCGTCGCACCACCTCCTTCTTCGTCGCGCCAAGTTCTCCGCGACCTTGAGGTCGGCTACGTACGTCTACATCGGCAACGCTTGTGCGGGAGCGTGTTTCCCGCTTATCGGTTTACGAGGGTACGTGTCCGATATCTCCTCTGTTACCGCATTACTACATAGTTAGATCCTTGGTTAGTTATGGCGTAAGCTAGTTAGAATTTTTTGTTTTCTGCTACATTTTCCAACAAAAGCTCCTATAGAACCCAGCAAGGCCAAGGAAACTCCTCACTTGGGTGACCGTTTTAGGAGGTGGCCAACTCGAATTTGCCTCAATCTTGGATGGATCAACTTCAATGCCCTGGGATGTAACAACATAGCCAAGAAACGCAACTCGATCGATGCAAAAGGTGCACTTCTCAAGGTTACCAAATAAACGTGCAACACGCAAAACATCAAAAACAGCACGCAAATGATTCAAATGATCCTCCAAAGATTTGTTGTATATGAGAATATCATCAAAATAAACCACCACAAATCGACCAATGAAAGCACGCAAAACTTCGTTCATTAATCTCATGAAAGTACTAGGAGCATTAGTTAAACCGAAAGGCATGACTAACCACTCATATAAACCAAACTTAGTTTTAAATGTTGTTTTCCATTCATCTCCTAATTTCATTCAAATTTGGTGGTAACCACTACGCAAATCAACCTTAGAGAACATGGTAGAGCCGCTCAATTCATCAAGCATATCATCCAAACGTGGTATAGGGTGTCTATAACGAATTGTGATATTATTGATAGCCCTACAATCAGTACACATGCGAGACGAACCATCTTTCTTAGGTACCAAAATAATAGGAATAACACATGGACTAAGAGACTCACGAATATGACCTTTATCGAGTAGTTCTTGAGTTTGTCATTGAATCTCTTTGGTCTCCTCGGGATTGGTACGGTAAGACGCACGGTAAGGTAATGATGCACCGGGAATTAAGTCAATCTGGTGCTCCATGCCTCGAATAGGTGGTAATCCCGGTGGCACAACACTTGGAAAAACGTCCACAAACTCCTGCAAAACGTTAGCAACAGCAGGAGGCAAAGAGGGAGGCATATCCTGAAAAGAAAACAATACCTCTTTGCAAACAATAGCATAGCAAACAGATTCATTAACATCCAAATCAGTGATATCAGACTTGCTGGCTAAGAAACATGGATTGGTCAATTTAATTTCGGTGGCAACATTAGTGGGTGACAAATTATTAGTTTTATGTTGCTGCACAAATTCTTTAGCCACAATCTGATTTTCACTCTTCTGTTGCTCCTGTTTTTTTGCTCTACTAGCTCTAGCAAGATCATCTTTCAAAATTTGTTCAGGAGACATGGGTAGCAAAGCAATTTTCTTATCGTTATGAACAAAAGTGTACTGGTTGGTGCTACCATGATGTACATATTTTTAATCAAATTGCCAAGGCCTACCCAATAAAAGAGAACATGCTTGCATAGGCACAACGTCACAATCAACAAAATCAGCATATGCAGCAATACTAAAATGCACACGAACAGTACGAGCGATCTTAACCTTGCCGCTATTGTTGAACCATTGGATGTAGTAAAGATGAGGATGTTGTCGTGTGGTGAGAGCGAGCTTATCCTCCATCTCTACACTCGCCAAATTGTTGCAGCTTCCTCCATCAATAATGATGCGTATAGACCGTTCTTTCACGACTCCCTTTGTGTGGAACAGATTATGTCGCTGGTCATGTTCGGACTTGGTTACCTACACACTCAAAACTCGTTGAACAATTCATGAAGCATACCTATCCGCATCATCAGCAGCCATGCATTGTACTTCTTCTTCACAATCATGGGCGTCTTGTTCATCTTGTGCAAGAAGAGCCAAAGTCTCCTCATCATAGTCACTAGCGGAATCATACCCGCCATCTTCACGAGCTATCATCACATGCTTGTTTGTGCACTCACGTGCATAATGACCCCAACCATCACAACATCGACATTGAATTTTACTAGTGTGTCCCATGGAAGCCGTGGAAGATGAAGCCTGTGTGGAACCAGGAGGGGCATTCCGAGACGGTGGTGGTGGTGCCTTGCTTGTCATTTCTTTGCTGGGCGTGGCAGCGGTGCTAGCAGGAGGTCCCGTGGTGCGTGTAGAACGTGCACGAGTAGTCCATGATGTAGACCGGCCTGTAGAAAAATTAGTCCGTGAAGCTTGCCGATCCTGCACTTCACGTTCAGCAATACAAGCTAGATGGAACAAACGGGTGATGGTATGATACTCCTTATACTCCAAAATTGTTTGAATTTCTTTGTTTAACCCACCCTTGAAATGTGCAAGCATAGGCTAAGTATCTTCAATAACACCACATCTAATTAACCCAGTTTGCAATTCCTGATAATATTCTTCTACTGAATTTTTGCCTTGTTTTAGGTGCTGCAATTTTTGAAGTAAATCACGTTGATAATATGGAGGCACCCAACGAGTACGCATAGCAGCTTTTAAAACAGTCCAAGTGGTGGGAATGTCATTAGGATTCACTCTATAATATTCAGATCACCAAATAGAGGCAAAACCAGTAAATTCACAAACATCAGCTTTAACACGTCTATTGTCAGGATAATGTAAGCATGCAAAACGTTGTTCAGTTTCTAATTCCCATGTAAGATAAGCATCAGGATCATATCTACCCTCAAATGGTGAAAGATGTAATTTCAGTTTAGCGACATGATCATCATCGTGCAATACCTGAGGGCGTGGTGCGGCATGAGCATTGCGAATGTGGGGGCGCGGACGGCCAGCGGCTTGTCGCAGCACGTCTTCCCCCTCGTTCTCGTCCTCACCCTCATAGTAATCATAGTTCTCATCGACAGCCGCAACAACTCCAGAATTTTGGCCGTGCTCGAGTGAAACACGTTGTGCTCGCCCAGCATACCCGCGACGAGGAGGAGCAACAGGTGGCGGTGAGAGACACGCGAGCAACTCATTGAACTTGGCGTCGAGCTTGGTGTCAAAAGCTTGCTCGAGCCCAGCCATCTTGTCAAGCGCCTCTCCAAGTATTTTGTCGGTGTCCTGCGTGTTATCCATCACAAGCTTGGCGAACTTAGTGTGCAACTCTTTGTTCGTCAAGTTCTCCCATTCATGCTCCGATCCTGTCATTGTTAGTAGAAGACAAGAAACAAATCACAAGAATATGTTTCTATCAACTACTTGGTGGGTGTGAAAAATAGTGCGTAATCCGTCAAACCAAAAAACAAAGCTCTTACAAGTTCTTACCAAGCAGCAGTAGGTGACTTGCAACAATGGCGTCAAAACTCGCTGAAGATTAGATGAAGCGATTGGCAGGTGAATGTTGCAACACACGGTGTAGAAATCTGTGGAGCTTTGGGTAGGTTTAGCAAGCATTAGCAATAATCAAATCAGGAATGCAAGTTGAATAAACGCTCAACGACGGTACTGTGCTGGTCCTAGGCTAGACCGTACTAGAGACGCGAGCCTAGAACACCAATGAAGTCATGATAGGGCAACAACAGGCAAAGAGGAGGATCAAACTGTGGATGGGAAACTGATGGCGATTGTTTTTTGATGAAATGCTCTCTCTGGAGGACAGACGGTGTTTTGCAAATTTATTTATTTTTTGGAAAAATAGCTCTCGCATGAGGGCAAACTATGTTTGACGTCGGGCGAGTACTGTAGCGGCCAATTTTTTTTTGCAAATTCGCAAATGCGAGACCACAGAAAACGTCTGAGCTCAGGCGCGAGCAATTTTTTTTGTTTTTTTTTTGCTACAGTAGATCGTGAATTGGGAAGACTAAAATGAACATAACTCTCAACAAACTCACGTATGGAAGGGAAATATTGCTTTGTTTACAAGGAAAAACACTTCGAAGGAAAGAAACACCAAAACCAAAACCCTAACCCTAATTTCTGGCCGCGGCAGAAGTGGTGGCGGTGGGAAGGGTAGATGTGATCAGCGGAGATGGTGTGGTGGCGGCGGAAATCTGGTGGTTGTTGGGGGAATACCAACTAGGGGTATCACCAACATGGATCAATCCGATTAGTCCAGGGTGGCCCAAAGTGGTGGTGAAGGCTTTGCCTGCCGGGCGGCCCAGATAGCCGACAAACAAGGCGGCGTAGGACGGCAAGAAGGAGGCCCAAGACTAAAGCCCACGAAGCCACCAAGTCCAAGATAGAAGGCGGTAACTTGCCGGCTAGGTTTAGGACTCTGTATTCTTGCCGGACACGTAGTTTTCTTGTAACCCTAGGTCCGGCCACTAGTACAGAACGACACATCGGATACCCCTCTATGGCAATGGCAAGAGTTAGGCGACGGGAAAATGAGCTCCTCGCGCTTCCACGAGTGCGCGCGCGCTAGTCGGTCGATGGGCCCGACACAATGGTAACGGAGGCTGAAAAGATCTCCGTTGCTCATATATAGGCAACGGAGGAAAGAATATCTCTGTTGCTGATATTGCCACATCAGAAACGGAGATCGGTCTATCTCCGTTTCCCATGTGAAGGCACATTAAGCGGTGCCGGTATTAATATCTCCCACTCCAGTACTGTATCTCACTCTCACTCTCAGTCTCACTCTCCCCAGTTCCTAACCCTAGCCGCACACGCTCTCCTCCTACTTCACCCATCGATGGCGAACCCCTCCGGCGCCGACGGAAGTCAGGATGGAGCATCTTCCTCCTCCCACCCTCCGAGGCGTAGCCCAGATCTCCCCTACAACCGGGGCGAGATCCCCGGCGACTGCGGTCGCGAGTTCATTCTGAGCCGTCAAATCCCATCCGGATCCACGGCGGCGGCGGCCACCGACGCCCGGATCTCGTCCTCATCGTCCTCCTCGGACGATGAGGACGAGGATCTGGAGGTCGGTCTCCTCCTATCTCGCGCCTCCTTTGAGCGCGAGCGCGCCGAGGGTGTCATTCGGGCGTCTGCGATGCAGAGAGCTATCCGCATCTCCGCCGCCGAGCACGCGATAGAAGCCGCCGAGGAGGCGTTGTTCCAGACGCGGCTCCGGGCGGCCATAGACCGCTCTCTTCTCCCTGGCCAGGGCCTGGGCCAGATGCGGCGGTGGCAGGGTTGGCGGCGGAGGAGGAGGAGGAGGAGGACGCTCCGGTGTTCGAGCAGGATGAGGTCTCCTCTGACGTCTCCTCTGGCAGTGGCTCCGGCGCCGACGCCTGGGACGCAATCCGCGACGGAAAGCGACCCCGCCTCGCTTAAGGTAAATGACCGCTCTGTTAGCTACTTATTTAGCTCGGTTTGCTTTGTTAGTTAGCTCTGTTCAGCTATGTATTTGCTATGTTAGCTACTTATTTAGCTCGGTTTGCTTTGTTTACTGCTTATTGGCTCTGTTTATTAGCTTTGTTTGCTGTTTTTAACAAAGAATATTCGTTGTTTCAAGGGCTTGGTGGATGCTTGGTGACGATGCTGCTGCCGTGAAGACCTAGGAGCGGGGCTCCATACACGGTGCCGTCACCAGGAGCAGTACATTTTGCGTAGCAGGAAAGACATTAGATGTTCATCTGGCGGCCGTGAAGACATAGGAGCAGAGCTCCAGCCACGCGCACTGATGAACTTTTGTAAAGCAGGGCGTACAGGAATACGGTGACAACCGGGCGGCCGTCTAGTCGCATGGAGCGGGGCTCCATCGATGGCACAGCCCGTCACCGTGTTTTTTTTGTTTTCCTGTAACCCTTATTAGAAACGGTTATTAGCAAAACTCCGTGTCTAATGTTAAATACATCAGAAACGGTTTATCTCCTCCGTTGCCATTGTGAGGCTTCACATCAGTGACAGAGGCGGGGACACGGACCCTTTCTCCATTGCCGAAGGGGTTTTTGGTCCATTTCTGATGTGTCGTTCTGTACTAGTGGGCCGCCTATATAAGCCGGTGATGCCCACAAGTATAGGGGATCGCTGAAATCTTCGTTGGGAAGTATTACCCAAATTTATAGTTCGACACGATGGGAACATAAGAATACCAATAAGACTTTGGCAATTGAGACGTCACTCTCAACCATACCTGTATATCAATAAACTTGCAGCAGTGATAGTGATGGCAGTAGTATGATTCAAGTAGCAAATAGAACAACAGTAGTGAACAAGGGTTTCCCAGTTTTCACCGGAAAAGTGAAAGTGTAACTCAGAGATTTAAAACGTAGGCATGAGGTGATAGCGGGGTGTTGCATGAATAAGATTGATCATATAATAAGATATAAATAGCGATGGGACTTATCTCTAACTCTGATATATGTAGGTATGTGTTCCATAATTAGTTGTGCGTACTAACCAAGAGAATTTGCACAACATCTATTGTCCTACCTGCCCATTTCACCGAGGCCAACTTGGAACTACAGGTAATTAAGGTCTACCCTTTCGAATAGCCCGGAACAATGCATTAACACTTCATGAACACATAGAATCCTCAAACTAAAACATCTCCCCTTGTTTTCCCTATATGTCACTTTTAGGGTTCGCAGGTTCAACATAATAGCAGGTGATACACTTTGCAGATAAATACCAAACTCAATTATATGATGAAGCAAAATAAGTTCAGTACTAAAATCATGCCACTCGGGCCCTAGTAACAAGCATTAAGTATAGCATAAGTATATCAACACAATACAAAAATATCCTCAAGATAAACCCCTAAGATCTCGAACAACGGGTATCATTACATGATCAATCTCATCCAATCCCCATCCACCTCACATGCCTACAGCGGACTACTCACACATGGAGATGGAGAGGGAGCTCATGGTTGATGGAAATGAAGGCGGTGAAGATGGCGGTGAAGACGGTCTCCGGATCCCTCCACCGGAGGAGAAATCCTAGATCAATCTGTCTCCGAAAACGAAGATCGTGGTGGCGGCGGCGGTGTGTTTCGCGAAAGCTCTCTTCCTCCTAGGGCAAGCAGTTTTTCGTATATATGAGGGGGTACCTCGAAGACCGAAGGCGAGGCGGTGCCCGAGGCCCAATTGGGGTGGGCCCACGCGGCCAGGTACAGGGGCCGCGTGGGGCCCCCTCTTTCGGCCCTCGAGCGCTTCCTCGTGTCCATCTTTTGCCCAATGTCTTCCTTTTCCATAAATATTGACGTGGTATTTTTCCCCGATTTAATTTCCTGCAAAAATAGCCAGAAAGGAGACTTTGCTAAAAACAGCGTCAGATTCAGCAGTTTTATTCAAATATGGGAAGATTCCGGAACAAATTATGAAGCAAAGTGCTTGGAAAAGTAGATGCATTTTGGGTGCATCAGCCGGACCAGGTAAGCCTTTAGGGCACAATCCAATACGCTCATTGTAACCTGATCAAGGCTATTGCCATATAGTGAGTTATAGCAGCACGTAGGATCTACCTCTAACGTGAGATCTGAAGCTGGGTAAACTGTCTTGTTCAATCCCGACCTCGACGACGCTCCCTTTAACCCCTCGGTTCTACCATCGGCTAGAGGACCCCCATCTCCTATCAAGCATGCCGATACGACGACAGTTGATGCCCACCGTGGGGCCTAAGGCGTCACGCGTCACGTTCCAGGCGAGAACTCTTGGCGGCATCGGCGAAACCATTGCTGTTGGCCGCGCCAGGCATCGGCGACAACCACTACATCAGCTGCGACGAGACCTTCATGCCGGCAAACGACTACATTGTCGGATGCGGCATCGTCCCAGTTGGCGACATTGGCATCTTCATCGGCTACATGCTGGAGGCGTATGGGATGCAGCGGATTTATTCGCCCACCCACCACCCCATCTCTCAGGAGATCGACGCTCAAGACGGATCTGAATCTGCCTTCTCCCAGGAGTCGGCAGACTCTGATCTACACTTCATTGGAGTTGCCGGCATGGGATTCGACTCCCCACCTAAAGGCAGCGAACCTGAATCGATCCTCCATGCACTGCAGGACGAGACGATGTCAGATGCCGGATCTAGATCTACTGTCCAAGTCAACATAGATTCTGATTGCGAGGAAGATTTCGCAAGCATGTTTGAAGCAAAGGTCAAAGGGTGTTTCCAGTCTACAGAACCGCCGCATTCCGAGGTGGCGGCTGTGTGGGCACCCCGGACTAGCTGTCCGAAATACCCGATTATGCTTAACACAACGATCCCGTGATCAGTCTGTCGTTGCACATAATCCGAATTGGATACCAAAGTTTACATCCATTACAGTACCGAATAGAAAGTCTTACATAAATGGTCATTTAGACCAAGTTCTTACATAGGTTCCTTCATGGGCCAAACCAAATATATCAGCGGAAGCTACGGCGTAATCGACATCATATTCTAACGACGACGACCCGACAGGCAGCTGACTTGTGGAGATCCTTAGTTGGCGTAGAAGTCGCCATATTCCTGCTCTGCGTAGTGTTCCTCCTCATAGTCTGGCTAGGACAATAGCCAGGGACGAAACCAATATGAGTACATTTGAATGTACTCGCAAACTATCCCAACATGAGTATGCACCAGTTTTATTTTAGTTGACAACTTTTCTTATTTAAAGCATCTCTATATCTTTATTGAAAAAGGTAAGAAGAGTTTTATAACTATTTTTAAAGAAGTCACCGTTTTCATCTGTTTTTCCAAAACTCCTCCTTTCTCCCGACCATAGCCCGTCATGGTCCACTTTTATCCAACCACCTCATACCGATCCGTTGGTATAGGTGTAGGAAACAATCTCCACTTCATTTTTCTTTTAAAAACTCAAAACCTTTTTAAAACTTGCACAAGGTCTTAGGACAGTCTCCCAATTGTCCATATCCGAGGACTCGGCTATTCGAATAGTTTTAAACACTCTGCAGAGGTAGCACGCTTTTAACCCACATCCATCCGGCAACTCATCGTGTCTGCCACGTCTCGCCATACCAGGTGTATGCGAAGTAAGCCGCCGGCCATAGCCTCTTATTTGCTCATGCTAGTATAGGATCCTTCCCATATGACACTTTCCATCGACACCCAGTCCGGTTTCCCGTCAGAAACCCTAAGTGTGAGGACTCATAGTTTTGTCCGGCGGTTTATGGTGGAACCTTCTATCCTCCCCACCAACTTGTGTGAGGACCCGGGTCAGGGGGTAGATCCTCGGACCATCCCCTCATGCATAACGGAGTCATCTCCGTCGATGAGGTATCCCATACTAATAAGAGCAAACTACATGACTACGCCTTTTCCCATATGTGGTAAATGTGGTCGCACAGGGTAGGATTGGTTTCCATAGTACTAGGACACTGTGCATTTTTCACAAACATCACCATTTTTCCACCTTTCCAACACAGCACCGACATCTCGGCGTTCCATAAACTCACAAACATTTCAAAGGAGTTTTGAATAAACAACATTGTTTTCCCATCCTAAAGTTTTATATAAACTACTACATAGGGTGGCAAAATAATATCCATATATTTTTGAAATGGGTTTTGTAAATCTTGCTTTGAGAGTAAACATATTATGAAAGTAGATGCATATGTTGGTAGTGCAAGCTCAGAGAATAGCTTGCCTTGCTTGGCAAAGTGATCTTGCTCTTGTTCTTCAAATTCAGCAAACTCTCCTTCCTCGATATATCCGACAACGTTCTCGTCTAATTAACAAACAAACAATACAAACAATCACTAAGCTATACAAGCAATCACCTCAACATAACCATCATTAACATCACAATTGGCTACTGCACACATCAAACCACACAATTTGGTTTTCAAATAAATTGAATTAAACATTATTTAATTAAGTCCAAATTATGGCAGAAACTAGTTATTCATGTTTAATTCCACAACTTGAGTTCTGTTGGTCACAAAAATACAAACTAAATTTCTATAGAAAGCTACTGATGTGTAGAATACAACCCAATTTGAATTGGATCATTTGGAGTTACCAAACTCCCTACACATTGGATTGAATCCAGTAGCTTAAAATCAAGTTTTAGCTACCATTTAAATTATATTGTTCCAAAAATTAAACCCTTTTAGGGGTAACTAAACATGGATATATGTGAGCTAACAAAATTGGTCCTAACTCATTTGGATCAACCAATAAACATATTTGTCTGTCTTAGTCCAGAAGGGTTTATTTTAAAGTCAGCAATTAATACTGCTTAATTAATTCTACCAAAATTAGGGGAGTTAACACAAGGCAGTACTAAGCTAGCAAAATTGGTTTGGAATTATTTGGACTAACAGAGTATCAGAAACAAACAAGTTTAGATTTTAAACCTTCTGTGGAATTTTCAATAATACTTTTTAATTATTTAATTAAATGACATGAGACCAATTGTGTTGGTTAAACAATTTCATAAGCTTTCCAGAACATTTGAGTTTGATTTATTTGGATTCCTAAATCTCGAGATATTTAATTTTAAAGTTGACATCAGTACTGAGAATTTCAGAGAATTTAAATTAGAAAAATCCACTGTTGTGGATAATGTTGAAATCCCTGACGGGTGGGTCCTACCCGTCAGTGACTCAGCGAAACGGTACGCGCGCGAGGGAAAAGATTAAAATTATGACAGTGGGACCCACATGGCAGTCTAACTTAACACGAAGCGGTACGTGGCCGTAGATCTTCGATCCAACGGCTCACGGAGGTCGCCATCGGCGACGACCTAAAACGAGCGGCGCTGCCGCGCCGGCGACGGCGAGGTGGACGGATCTCTCACCTAGGGGCTCGGGAGGAAGCGGCGATGACGCGAATCGACGGCGGCGGCTCGGGGAAGACGATGGTGCGAGCGGCAGTTGCTGGGGAAGTCTCTGTCGACGGCGGCGATGTCGCGCTCTTCGTCGGCGTCGGGCAGCAACTTCGGCGGAGCTTCGGGGTCGCGTCCGTGCGCTAAAAAGAGGGAAAAGAAGCCTGGGTGAGTGCGGTGAGCTTGGGCAACAGCGTAGAGGGGTCAGAGGGAAGAATGGGAGGGTGTGGCGTTGTGGTGGTGCTCGACCTCAACGGCGGCGTCGGGTGCGGCAGTGCACTGCCCTCCGGCGGTGCACAGACGAAATTGAGGCGAGGGAAAACTCGAGGGGGAGGTGTGGTGTTCCAGTGAGGTCTCAGGGTGCTTTTATAGGCTCGGGGCGGTCCACGATGGTCGGGGTCTACGGCGGCGGCCATTGCGCGTCCACGGCGACCATTTCTGCGATTACCCGGCGAGGGTGCAGAGGCTCGTGGCGGCGTGGGGCTTAACGGGGTCCGGCGAGGTTCTAGAATCATCTAGAGGAGTGGTGCGTGTCGGGAAGCAGAGACGGGGGCCAATTAGCTCGGCGCCGTCCAATGCATCCGCGGCGGTCGTCGGGGAACATCGGCGTTAAGGCGACGGGAGAGGTGCCCGTTTTCTTCCCTGCGGTGCAGAGACAGCAGAGGCTCCGGGCGCGCGCGCAGGGGGGACCTGGGCGGCTCGGAAACGGCGACGACGGTGGAGGCGACACGGCGGCACGTCGGGGCGAGGGAGAGAGGTAGGGGACGACATTTTCGCAGAAAACCCCCTGCCTCCTCTCTGCTTCTTTTTTTATTTCTGTTTTAGTCCTTCTGTTAAAACCAGAAGGTTTTCTAGGATTTAATTAGGGCATTTAACATTTTAGAAAAATTTGCAAAAATTTGTGGGGCCTTCCCATAATGTACAGAAGCTCCACAAAAATTGGCATAAAATAATAAAATGTTTTGAAACATTTTCTTTTATAGTACTTTGTTTATGTTATTTGAATTTATTTCAATTTTTTTATTTTAGAATTTCAAAACTAGTTCAAAAATAATATTTGAGAGGGGAAAGTGGTAGGAAAAAAATGGGGAGTGTTGACATTACATCTCCACTGACTTTGGTTTGAAAATAATTGAATTTGTCACTTTGAGATTTTTAAAGTGATAACTTGCTATTTTTATTTTCTTGCTTTTAATTTGGATTTTGGTTTCTTTATTTCTTATTAGTGTTTACTAGAGCAAACACTCACACAAACAGCAAGAACAACATCTCAAGTAACAAAAGCAATTAACATACAATAAACAACAAAAGTTTTTGTTGGCTCTCATTTTTGGAATATAATCCTGATAATAATTTTGGGATGTTACAGGCTGGCTCATCCACGACCATCCAGTAGGCTTTCATGGCGGATCTTACCGGCAAAGACGAGGCGGCTGCAACAGAGGCAGCCGCAGAAGCCGCCAAAGCTGACGATCTGCAAGACACACTTGGCGGCGCAAGCAACGCCAATGGCCAGCAGCCGCCGCCTGCTCCAAAAAAGAAATCGCAGTACGAGAAAGGCGAAACTAGCGAACTGCGAGGAGCTTTCCATGAAGATGACATCCCCTTGGTCAACGAGATCCTGAATACTCCAGTCAATGGGGACACAAACCCAGAAAACCTGGAGAAGCTCCGCGTCAGCCTGCTCAACAGGACCAAGTACCTAAGGAACAAGGAAGACCAAGTACTCGACCTGATCAAGGAAGTCAAGTCCGACAACGCAAAGCTAGGGGTAAAGAAAAACCTTTTCACTCAAACTCAGGCTGCAAATCCGGCAGAGCCTGTGGCGGAGAAACGAAATAGGAAGAACCGGGACCAGCCTCCCACAAACTTCAAGACCCCTGCACAGAAACTTGGTTTTGAGTGGGCCACAGCCCCCCAGTGCCGGGACAAAAACGGCGATCCAGTCTTCGCCACCCTAGTCCTCAACACAGCAGCCGCCTTGGACATCCTCCATGGTGACGATGACAACAAAGATGAGAAGCTTTACCACACGTCGGTTCTGCTCCACAAGGTGTTAGAGCAACAGGCACGTGCAGACTCCCACGCCGACATGGCAGACGCAAGAGGCGGTCGATTGGAATCCAAGTCCAACATGTGCAAAGCTGCCGGAGGATAGCCCGAGGATCCATCTGGCTCCAGCAGCCATGGGAAGGGAAAGAACCCGGAGAAAGACCCCAAAAAGTCGCCACCTCCCAGGAGGCAGCGTGACGAAGGGTCCAGAACTGGCAACAGGCACGAGGACATGCCTCCCCCGCCGCCTAGAAGAGACGAAGGTAGAGGCAGGGGGAGCAGTCAGCCACCTCACAGACAAGGCGAAAGTCGTGGAAATGACCAACCGCCAAAGAGAAGCAGGGACCGCACATGATCCCCGCCTCCAGTGCCTAGGCATGAAGCAGGAAGCCGGAGACAGTGTGACGAAGAACCTCGGCGTAGCAAAAGCCGAGCTGCGTAGGACGAGCCCAATGTTGACAGATCCAACAGGCAACTCGATCCACAAGACGCAAGACACCGCCTCAATGACATCAAGGCGGGAAAAGAGAAGGTGTACCTCGGCCCAGAATGTTTTGGCCCAGCAGTTCGCAACACACAGATTTCAAGGGACATGACCACAGTGTCAAAAAGTTGCCCAAGGTACAACGGTGCGAACAAACCAAACTCATGGTTGTCGGATGTAATATCCCAGCGTTTAGGAACTAACGAAGGGTAGAAATAGGAATTTGTGCATCTGCATGCATGCAATTGAAAAACGCGAACAAATTTTTCACAAACTAAAAACCCTGGAGTGATCGGAGTTCATTCATCTTCTTGAATTAGGTTTAGTTCATTTTAGGTGAATGCAAGTAAATTTCGACATGATCTCTAGATAATTTACTTGTAATGGGAATTTTGAATTCAAATTGAATTCAAATAAATTGAATTTATAAAGTAATTCAAATTAAAACAATAAAGTATAGAAATAATAAATAAGAAAATAAATTTATAGTTGTTTGAATAATGTAAATCTGTACAACACATATTACAAATTATAGAATTTAAGAAAGACAAACAAATAACTTTATTGAGTATTTTCAATAATACATTGTTTTTACAATTAAATTACAACAAACTGAAATACAAAAAGGAAGATTACAATTGTTTCCTAAACTAAAATGTCTTGTATTCCTTTCTTCTTCTTTTTTTAATCTTTATTCCAATCTTGTTTTCCTGCACAATAAATAAGAAAACATAAAGAAATATAAAATGGGGAGTAGGGGTTAGTGTTACTCTCAGGTTAGCAGTGGAGGTGCACTGCTAATTACATCATTGAGTTGTTTAGGCAACATAGTGATGTATCTGCTCTTAATCAGTATGTTTTGCCTCAGTACTACATCCCAAGCTCAAATTCCACTTGGCTGGTGAAAAGAATGGAAAATCTGAAGATAAACTCAAACCCAATCGGTGCCCAGCTCACTGAACTGAGCAAGCAGAGAAGCACACATCGCACACACCTCTGTGCTGTCAACAACACAGTGAAACTGACCTGGGAGGGATAAGGGCAAAAGGGAGTCGTAGGACACAAGCCCACACAGCCCTGTTTCACTCACCCACCAGCACAGCTTGAGTTCATCACTGTATTGAACTCAAATCACCACAGATCACTCACCTCCACTAGTAATCACCACTGAATCCTTGCCAAAAGCAAGAGCAAGATGGGATAGAGGAAGCAAGGGGCATAGGAGCAAGGAGGGGAGGCCAGAAGCTCAAGGGAAGCATCTGGAGTTGGAGGAGCAGACCATCAAGGAGAGGAGCACTTGGAGATGTTGATCAAGCAAGCAGCAACACCACAAGAACTACAAGCAACAACCACACCATCACCACACCTGAGCACAGGTTGATACTTTATTTCTAGCAAAATTACCTGCTAGATACACTGGTGTGGGTGTAGTGGATTTTCCCCTCAGTCTAGCATAGTGATGCTATGCTATATCATCACAGGGAAGTAAAGAAGCAAGCATAACATATGTTCTTATAAAGAGAAAGCCTCAGCCTGTGCATCATAGGCGGGGAAGATAAATCCACAAACCTGAGCAAAGGCACACAAGCAAATGTTGCTTGTTCACAATTGTTGGTAGCACAGATCCAGCACTTGGTTGCTGGGCACAAATCCCTCGAGGGGAATAGCACCACAAACACAACTAAGTATCTAAAACCTGCTACAAACCCTAGAATTTGATTCTAGGAATTATCAGCTAGAATAACACAAAGGCCAATTCCAAGATAATTGAAGATTCAACAAGATTGAATAGCAGCACATCTCTGAACCCAAGGGTTGGTTCAGAGTAGCACACACAACCACATCACCTAATTGAATAGAAAACCTAAATATCAACACGTGCTCTACATCACAGAGCAGGGCACGAAGCCAGGGGAGAAGAAAGAAGAAGTAGAAAGGGGAAAAGGAAACATACCTGACGCCCTTGGTCGTAACTCCATGACGACGGGGCATTGCCCGTGTGGTCGATGGAGGAGGACCCAGGGAGGAGCGAGCTTCAGCACATCGCCATCACCACGGCAGCTCGCAGAAGAACTCCACGGCGGAGCAGCTAGGGCCGGGAGCACGGCGATGCCGCGCTGCTACTGGAACCCTAGGCTCGGGTGCGGGTCACGCACGGTCGCACCTGGCTAAGGAACTCAAATTGCCTCGGAGGGGTAGAAGAAGGTTGAGTGGCACATCGTTTGCGCCAGGATTCAGCGGCGGAGGTAGCCGGAGCCCGCCGGAATCGGTCGGCGACGACAGAGGCGCCAGTGGATGGGAGCGAGCAGGGGAGCGAGACGGGAGAGGCGAGTGGTTCGGGTCGGTCGCCAGACTCGGGTTTAGACCCGGTTCAACTAGGGTTGACCAGGGGCAGTTTTGTATATTCACAAATAAAATTAATAAGAAAATTCTAAAAATTATTTAATCAATATAACTAGAAATGTAATATTTTAAAATAGTTAAAAATACCTAATATAATTCTAAAGAATCTAAATATATTGTTAAGCAATATTAAGTATTTTATCTTGATTTATAATATATTTAAAATAATATCACCAAGTTATAAAAATACAAACAATATACCAAAATGTCAAGAAAATTAAATCTATCTATCTATATCATTTGAATGTGTGATCAATTACAATTAAATCAATCTAAAATTGAAACAACAATTTACTTATCAGTTTAAATATGGAGTTAATTTGAAATGCTATTTTGGATGCATTTCAACTTCATTTAAAATGCTTCATATGTTTCAATTTCAAATTTGAAAATATGTTATAATCATTTCATGTCCTACATTGTGTGCATTAAATGGTTAATTAAAATGAAATTTTTCATAGGGAAAATAGTTATAAAAGGATATTTACATAATCTAAAATTGAAATCTTTACTTAATAAAATTTGATCACTTATTATTACTATCTTTAATAATTAGTTTAAATCTCTATTTCTTCATTTAAAACAAAATTATGAAACTATGAAATTGAAACATAAAATGATTTTACTTTACTTATTTCCTTTTAAGTGTGATACCTAAATAAAAGATAAACTTATAGGTAATTGCTCTTCATACATAAAAATACTCCATCAATTAAATAAAAGTGAAACACACTTAAGTCTTGAAGAAATAAGATTCTAAATGATCAAGTGAATCATATCAAATTCCAAAATCTTAAACATTCACTAATCTCAACTCATTAACAACTTAAGCACCAAAAACATCACCTAAAGGTGATGAAACAATCTTAAGTCAAGTTAATACGATGTTATCGAAGTATCATTTTAAAATGAAACTTACCTAGTTAAGCTTGGGTATGATTGGGGGCATTTTGCGATGCATTTCATTACTATGCATAATAGCATCTTGCGAGAGCATTTTGTAGTCCTTATCGGGATTACGTTGCCTTTTTCAGAACTCGGGGTTTTACCGCAAACCCTAGAACCCCGAAGGGTTTGAACTGCTATTTCTATCCAAGGCAAGTTCACTCTTGCTCATGTCCTACTTGATTATGTTTATCAAAGTAAATGAAAAATACTATGGTTTATCAATGATTGAAAAAGCAAAATATATTTTCGAATGATGTGAATTGTTATATATATTGTTGGCTGGCAGATGGAACCATGGTATGATGTGGTTGGTGGAGGTTCCATTTGCGTCAGTGTTCTTGCGCCGTAAATGAAGCGTTAACCATAAGACTTGGAATTGGACGGGAAAGTCATCTGTGACCTTTTCCCTTTCACATGTCAACGGACAGCCAGTTCCGTAGGCTGTAGATCTTGCGGGACTACATGCACATGGGTGGGATCTCTTAATTCCCACGGTTTCTGGTGTCTATGATGGATTGTAGGGGTTGTCTGGAACAGTCTATCTTTATGGTATAGGGGAGGACTTCGGTCTGGAACATTCTACCAAAAGATATAGGGGAGGACAAACCTACAAAAGGGTGGGCATGCGGGGTTGTTGGAGAAGCACGGCGAATGGCTTGGATCACCGACTAGGCCCCACACGAAAGAGAGTGTGGACGGGAAAGAATCGCCCTGTTGTGCAACAAGGCGTTTATCTCTTATGGGTAAAGTAACGCACCTCTGCAGAGTGTAAAAAAGTGTGACATGTTACTCCCTGTTCGGGAAGGAGCTGCGAACGCTGCATGAAAGGTGGCTCCATGAAGCCCTAGCACCTATGAATGGATGACGGGCATAGTTTTCTAAAGATAAAATAAATCTTTTCCTAAAAATGTTTTACAAAGAAATGCATGTTCATCCATGACCTTTTGGTATGGATGGTAGCTAGTGCATAAAACACCTTAATCTTGTTATATGGACTTTCTGAGTAACGCTCGTGTTGCTCACCCTTTCCTCCGTTGACCCCTGCTTAGATTATTGGAGACAGTAGAGGAAGGACAGGAAGCCATAACGATGTCGGTGAGATCTTTGACAAGGAGTCAAATCAACCTGGTGGAGCCTGAAGGAGTCAACCTCTACTCTGCCGATGGATGAGTGGCGACAACAGTGCAACGGTGGACACGTCGACAACAATACCTATGGACAAGGCGACTATAATCGGATGGAGGAGCACAACTCTAGACACAGAGATTCCAGATGGATAGATAGGGCTATAACAACAGTAGTAGTGGATTAAGAGTTAGAAGTAGAGTTGATATCCAGCTTAGTGCTACGACTTGAGTCTTTCGGGAGTTTCATTTGCACGAGTCCTACTTCTGTTTGTAAAGGAGGTTCTCGAGATTTTGTATTGAATAGTGTTGTAATCTTATAGTGTTACCTTGGACCGACTATGTTTCTGTTGTACTACTCTGAAGGATGTAATATTTATGGAATGGTCCTTCCGTGAGTATTATGTCAACGACTTGTACACTACAACATGTAGTGGTGTGCTGGGTCACTACAGGTGGTATCAGAGCGAACAACCTTAGGATTAAAACCCTTTTAGGAGACTTGTAGGTTGGTAAGACTATAGGGAGTTATTATATTTAACTAAACTCTATATTTATACAACGATGATGGTTATTCATCTAAGAATAATACTGTCATACTTGTATACACATTTCCTTACCCAACTGGAGTAGATATTCTTATTTACTATTCTTTAGGTATAATATTCATCTATCTTAATTCTTTCAACTTGTTATGATCAGTTAAGACTGTACCAGTTGATACACCAAATGGATTACATCCATGTCAATGATACTTATATGGTATCATTGATAGCCCTGTCCTATGAAGTAGAACCCTATTATAAGTTCATGATGAAGGAAGACAGGAAATGTTTGTTGATAGTGAAGAATCATCGACATTCAGCTATGAAAAGTATGCCAATACCCTAATGATGAAGTTCAAAGGGGATTCACCTAAGTATAGTACAAAGTGCTAAAGAAAGTAGGAGATGGCATAAACAATGACGGAAGCTACAGTACTACTTCTGATGTGCAAACAACAACTACATGAAGGATACGGAGATGTCTGCAGACGTTTGTTCTAGCCATAGGGAGGATTCAATCTACATGGAGCTTAGTTCCATACGAAACCAAGCCAAACCAGAACTACTCTTAGAGTACTGTGTCAAAGGATTACTCCGTTGCAAATGGGCAACTGGTATAAATACTGAGGCAAAAAGTTGTTTTAGCATAGGACTATAAGGTAATATATACCTATCTCGTAGTGTATAGCATCCAAGCCTGGGTACTTGAGATGTTTTTACTCAATGTACTACTTATTTTATGGGCTTATGTTGCATGATTGATATATAACTGCATTTGCGATTTATTGGATCTTATTGGATTTTTGATTGGCTAGGTTGGTACATGAAGTTAGAATTTGATGTACAATGGCATGATTGTCACATTGAGTTCTTTTCTTGATGTTACTGATCGAGAGGTAGATAGGATTCGTGTAAGGGAGAGACGTGCTCTCAGAAGTTTCAAACAACAGTGAAAGCTCATGAAGAGAAGAAAGTCAGGATGATTGAAGTAAACGAAGCTATACGTGGGGATGGACCACAACTCATATCATATTTGGATTCGGAGGTCAAAAGTATCAGAACATGGAAGGATGGAGGAACTACGAAAGTTCAAGGAAGAGTACCATCACCATTTGGAGAAAGGTTAATCAACAATGATGACAGGAAAGCTACATGAGAATTCTACTGAAGTAGGAGAATTATGAAGTTGGAAGACCTTAATAACAGTCCTGTCATAACAAATTTATGATTTGGACAGTCAAATTTAAAGATTTATCCAAGGATGAAGATTATTGAGTGAAGGACATTGAGCGGGAATTGAAAGACGCTAGATTAAAAAGCCACAATAGGTAGTAATATATTGTTGGTAGTTGTCGCAACTTGGCGGAAGAAGATGGTGTTGGGAGAAACATAAGACACCATTGATATTTGGAGAAAGTTCGAGGAGAAGATGTATAGGACTTGTATGCCTAAAAGAGCCATGAAGTGATGGTAGAGGAATATGAAGCAACAATCTAATACTTGGTGGTTAATAACAAGGTCTGATTGTCAAGTAAGGCAAGATATCGGAATTCAAAGAGATTAAGGAAAAACAATTTCAAGGGTTATTATTCCCAAGGACACACCAAAACCATGGGAGATGAGTTCATGGATTTGTCGATAGTATAAAGAGTTAGTAATTAGGAATGTGGCCAACAGAGACATGTGACGTCGAGATATAGTGATGTCACCATCTATACGGGGCAGCTGTAGAGAAGGATGGATTGCCATAGGATTGACATCCAAGATCCAAGGACTCAGATGGAGGTTGAACCAATATAAAAATTGAAGAGTCACGTCGTCTGATCACCCAAAAGAAAGGAACCAGTTCCAGCAACAGACAGATGAAAGAGTTGTATATCACACGAATTTGGACTAGATGACCAACAACCCGTTCTAAATTAGAGTTAAGTTATCACCAATTGCAACTAGTTTTGCAATAGTCTTTTCTCAAGACCCTAGGTGAGACAACTGGAATGCTAGTCCGAGAAAATATTCAATTTACCGGAGATCTTATTGGTTGTTCACAGTGGTGGACTTACCAATTGTTCTTCGGGAAGCTATTGGATGTAGGAATGATATCTCTGAACCGGAGAATGTCTCGGGATCACAATCTAGTGATAGTACCCGGTGTTCTTCGAGAGACCATAGGTATACAGGTTGGAAGTTTGAGCACAAAGGGCATAGAGAGAGAAGCTCTATTCACAGAAAAGATCTAGTTGTTACTTAAGACTAAATGGATACAACTAGATGAAGATCGACTAACAAAAGGTCAGACGAAAGGAATCGCCCTAGGAAATTCTAAGGGGAAGAGTATGTAATATCCATAGTTCAGAGAGTAGAAAGGGGCTAAAAATAATATGTGCATTTGCATAGCATGCATCTAAAAATCCGGGGAAAATAAAAGCTTTTTCGACGAAGTCATAGAGTGATCGACCAACACTCAAAAGACTAGTTGAGAATGTACGTATATGAGTATATGAGAACCAAATATCCTAAGTGAATATCTTATTAACTTATCATCTTAAGTCATTATTTCATAAGCACTACACACCTCTAATACAAATTGAACATTCAGCAACTAAAGTATCTTTAGATACAACTAATGGAATAATAGTAAGATACAACCTTTATAAGAGGATTTGGATTGAAAGCTAGGTAAAATCCATCATTTATGAAATAAGTATAAATCTTAAAGGAAAGAAGAATGAGAAGTTCAAGGATGGATAATCAAAGCCTAAACTAAATCTTAATCTAGATCGTCTTATTTTATCAAGACCATCTTATCTTCTTATCTTCCAAACCTTCTCGAAGTCATTCTGCGAGAGAAGCCACCCATAAGAAGGAAGAACTACGACAAGAAGACTTTGAAGAGAGATTTCTTAGGTTGGCAAAGAAGTACTATACCAATCTATCATTGAGTATTTGGAAACTCTTATATCAGAATCTATTATTATTAATTTCTCTAGAAATAGCGTGATATTCCAATGTTCGTGTTTTATAGAAGTAGTTTGGTAACAAGCCTCATGAACTTGTTAACAAATCACTTTTGTATGCTCAAACAATTGATTGTCATATACAAATAAACAGAAGGTCAGATAATCCAGTGCATCTCAGCCTCTTGAATATGAAAAGCAATTTGGAGACAAGCCGTAACCTTGTTAACAAATTCTTCCTATATGTATAGGGCAATTTGATGTGATAAAATACACACACATTCTTCTATAACCAACTTAATTAAAGCTTTGCTAGGATTTAACCGGATGTCTTCACCACAAGGGTGAGACAAGTGATGTTGGATACTTGATACAAAATTTTAATAACTTGCCTTAAGTCTTGGTATTGACTAGAAGGATCAATATCAAAGTAAAAGACTACAATGGATTATGGATCATTTGGATCACCTTGATTCAAGTAGGAAAATATTATAAGATATAATCATGATCCATACAAGAGAAAGAATAGCGAGGAGGAAATAATAAACCACATTACAACTTAGGCAACATATTCAAATTTCTAAGTAAGCAAGCTACATGGAGATTTATGGTGTTTCTCCAGGGATATGAGTTCCAAGGAGGGAGTAAAGTCAATTTACAAAGCCTACATAATAATCACCCATATCTAGATATCACATGAGTAACTCTCACATTCAGGTACACATGTCATAACTTCGGGATGGAGTTTTTGTTAAGGAGGAAAGACTGTAATATCCCAGCGTTTAGGAACTGACGAAGGGTAGAAATAGGAATTTGTGCATCTGCATGCATGCAATTGAAAAACCCGAACAAATTTTTCGCAAACTAAAAACCCTGGAGTGATCGGAGTTCATTCATCTTCTTGAATTAGGTTTAGTTCATTTTTGGTGAATGCAAGTAAATTTCGACATGATCTCTAAATAATTTACTTGTAGTGGGAATTTTGAATTCAAATAAATTGAATTTATAAAGTAATTCAAATTAAAACAATAAAGTATAGAAATAATAATTAAGAAAATAAATTTATAGTTGTTTGACTAATGTAAATCTGTACAACACATATTACAAATTATGGAATTTAAGAAAGACAAACAAATAACTTTATTGAGTATTTTCAATAATACATTGTTTTACAATTAAATTACAACAAAACTGAAATACAAAAAGGAAGATTACAATTGTTTCCTAAACTAAAATGTCTTGTATTCCTTTCTTCTTCTTTTTTGATCTTTATTCCAATCTTGTTTTCCTGCACAATAAATAAGAAAATAGAAAAAAAATATAAAATGGGGATTAGGGGTTAGTGTTACTCTCAGGTTAGCAGTGGAGGTGCACTGCTAATTACATCATCGAGTTTTTTAGGCAACATAGTGATGTATCTGCTCTTAATCAGTATGTTTTGCCTCAGTACTACATCCCAGGCTCAAATTCCACTTGGCTAGTGAAAAGAATGGAAAATCTGAAGATAAACTCAAACCCAATCGGTGCCCAGTTCACTGAACTGAGCAAGCTGTCGTGGTTTGTCACGTCAGGTGTCATAGATGACTTTGTAGGTGTGGGATTATGCGAGTCAAGCATCTCCGAGCTTGGGATCGCAGGAACAAAGATCAACACAGATTTACCCAGGTTCGGCCCCCTCAATGTGAGGTAAAAGACCTACTTCCTGCCTACCCTAGATTGGTATTGATATGATAATCGAGGTGTTACAATGGAGGCGATCCGATCTGGTACTCGCCGTATGAGCTAGGGTTTAGGGCTTGATAGCTTGACCCGCTCTAAGTCCTGCGAGTCCTCTTTATATACACAGAGGCTCGCTGGGTTACAAAAGGAAACTTCCCCCATAAGGAATACATCCACAGAGGACTACTCGGAGACTACTTGGTCTTCACGTCCTCCGGGATATGTCTTCTAGATCTTTCCCCTTATGGCGGTTCAATATTGGGCTTGCTCCCAAGTGGGCCTTCGTCCGTGCGAGTAAGTTAAGTCGCACTGGGCCGCGGGTTAACCCAGAAAGTATTCCCCCGACATTAGCCCCAAGCGTGGCCTGAACTTCATAGTATTTCTTGATCTTGAATGCTTAGGCCGCGCTTTTCCTTGTTTCGCGACTTATAATTGTGCAAGTTTGGCCTTGACTCGCACCTGGAAGATCATCTGACTTCGTGAGCTTCTTTGTTAGAGTATCCTGATAGCTTCAGAACTTGATGACGATCTATCTTCAAATTTTTGATGATAATATGATATAGCCCCCAAGGATTGAGAGGATGTTATGTGGTAATCATCTCAATCTCTTCTCAGAGAACTCTGAAGGTCATCACCTGTAACTTGATATCATAAATAAAACAATTGTTAAGTTACAAGTAATTGTAATTGGTGTTGCCGTACTATAAGCAGTACATCGACCTCTGGTTAGGCCATCTGAATCCTTAAGTGGGCACTCGCGCGACTCAGTATTTCCTAGGAACATGTGTGTCCAGGGTCGAGAGCGGCCATGATAGGCAATCAAGCTCGATTGACGCCACACCCCAGTACTTTGGCCACATAATGCGAGTAGCAATCCAACTTAAGGTAAATTTGATAATTGCCAATAAATCGGCTGTTTCAGGTAACAAAGACCCCAAGAAACATAATGATATTGCCATGATAGGCTAAGCTATGATAAGCTTTGATTATGACGACACATAAGGTCGCGCCAAGGTGGCGACCGAGTGTTATACATAGGGTTGGATCGCACGTAGGTGGCGATCCATGGTGATACATGGGGTCGGTCGCGCCTAGGTGGCGACCAGAGATGATACAAAGTTTACGGCCGCGCCTAGGTGGCAGCCCATTTCTGATACAAGGGTCGATCGCGCCTGGGTGGCGATCAGATGTTGCATAGGTCGCGCCTAGGTGGCGACCAAAGTTGAAGTTCTAGCCCTGAGTGGTTGTGATGATACTCAGCTATAAAGCTGAAAAGGATGATGCTTGGCTCTGATTAGCCTTTTCTTATGTATAGTACGGTCGCAGGTGTGCGACGTTCCAAGGGCGAGGTGCCTCGAGACGATCCTCGAAATCATGGCGTTTGCTGCTTTCTTCCCTTACATCCAGCAGGTAGTACGACCCATTGTTTAGCTTCTTGCTGATGATGTAGGGTTCTTCCCATGGAGAGGACAGCTTATGCATTCCTTGTGATCTTGTTAAGTCGCAGTACTAGGTCACCTTCTTGAAAGGTGCGGGTTTTGATGCATCTGGCATGATAGCGTCGCAAGTCTTGTTGATATACTGCTGACCTTGATGCTGCCAAGTCTCTAACCTCTTCTAATGTGTCCACCGAGTCTTGCCGAGCTATCTCATTATCTGTCTCGATGTAAGCCGCAACTCTTGGTGAATCATGTATGATATCGCTGGGCATGACTGCTTCTGCTCCATAGACCATGAAATATGGTGTAAATCCTGTGGATCTGTTAGGGGTTGTTCTCAAGCTCCACAGTACTGCTGGCAGTTCTTCCACCCAACATCCTGGAGATGCTTCGACCTTTTCAATAAGGCGCGGCTTAATTCCATGGAGAATCTCCTGGTTAGGTCGCTCAGCTTGTCCATTACTCTGCGGGTGTGCTACTGACGTGAGGTCCAATCTTATCCCATTGTCTGCGCAAAATATCTGTGTAGCCCCTTCAGAGGTGTTGCTCCCATTGTCTGTAATGATACTATGGGGGTAACCGAAGCAGAATATGACCTTCTTCAAGAACTTGACTGCTGTTTCAGCCTCGCAATCTCCCACAGGTTCTGCTTCTATCCACTTTGTGAATTTGTCCACCATGACTAAGAGGTGAGTTTTTCCGTTTGAAGACCGTCTGAAAGGCCCTACCATGTCAAAACCCCATACGGCAAAAGGCCATGTGATGGGTATTGTGCGAAGTACTTGGGCTGGCATATGATCTTGCCTAGCGTATCTTTGACATCCATCGCACACTCTGACAATTTGCTCTGCGTCTGCTAATGCTGTTAACCAGAAGAATCCATGTCGGAACGCCTTTGCCACCAAAGATCTTGACGAAGCATGATGGCCACAATCGCCTGAATGAATTTCGTACAAGATTTTTCGTCCCTCTTCTGGTGAGACACATCTTTGAAATGCTCCTGATACGTTGCGCTTGTATAATTCATTGTTGATGATTGTATAGGCCTTTGATCATCGTATGATTTTGCGCGCCTCAATTTCATCGTCCGGCAGCACTCCGCGACTTAAATATGCCATGTATGGCTCTGTCCATCCTGGCTGTTCATGCAGGGCTGCGACTAAAGTTGAATCATCCTCTGGCTCTGCAATGTCAATCTCTGCTGGAGGTTTGACTGATGGATTGTGCAGTTCATCCAGGAAAACATTGGTGGGACTGACTGTCTGTTGGATCCAAGCCGGGACAGGGCATCCACAGCTTCATTTTGTCTCCGATCAATATGTTCAACTTGGTATCTAGTGAAATGTCCAGCAATTCTGTCCACCTCTCTCCTATATGCAGCCATGTTCGCATCCTTACTGTCCCACGTTCCGGAGACCTGCTGTGCCACCAAGTCTGAATCGCCAAAATATCGTATACGACTGATGTTCATCTCCTTTGCTATACGTAGACCATGAAGCAGTGCCTCGTACTCCGGCACATTATTTGTGCAGTTGAAGTGTATCTGTAACACATACCGCAGCTTGTCTCCCTTGGGAGATGTCAGAACAACTCCAGCCCCCGAGCCTTGCAACTGTCTTGACCCATCAAAATGCATGGTCCAGTATTTGGTTTCTGCCATGCTAGGAGCAACTTGGATTTCTGTCCAATCGTTAATGAAATCTGCAAGGGCTTGCGACTTAATTGATGTGCGTGGCTCGTAACTGATATGATGTGGTCCCAACTCGATCGCTCACTTAGCGACTCTTCCAGTAGCTTCTCGATTACGAATGATATCTGCCAATGGTGCTGAACTCACCACAGTTATTGGATGCTCTTGGAAGTAGTGCTTCAGCTTGCGACTCGCCATGAACACTCCAAACACCAACTTCTGCCACTGTGGGTAACGCTGTTTGGAAGTTGTGAGGACTTCGCTCACGTAGTATACTGGTCTCTGGACAGGGTATTCCTTTCACGTTTCTTGTCTCTCCACAACCATGACAGCACTCTGATGACCCACAAGTATAGGGGATCGCAACAGTCTTCGAGGGAAGTAAAACCCAATTTATTGATTCGACACAAGGGGAGCCAAAGAATACTTGAGAGCCTTAACAGCGGAGTTGTCAATTCAGCTGCACCTGTGAATAGTCTTGCTCGACACAGATTATCAGTAGCAACAGTTTTATAGCAGTAGTAGCGGTGAAATAATAGCAGCAGTAAATAGAGACAGCAGTAGTGATTGCAGTAAACAGTAGGATTAAAACACTGTAGGCATAGGGATGGATGAACGGGCGCTACATGGATAAGATAGCTCATATAATAATCAAGACATAGGCATTGCAGATAATAATGATAAAGCATCCAAGTACTAAGTAAACGTAGGCATGTGTTCCGTATATAGTCGTACGTGCTCGCAATGAGAAACTTGTACAACATCTTCTGTCCTACCAGCCGGTGGCAGCCGGGCCTCAAGGGAATCTACTGGTAATTAAGGTACTCCTTTTAATAAAGTACCGGAGCAAAGCATTAACACGCCGTGAACACATGTGATCCTCACATCGCAGCCATTCCCCTCGGCTGTCCCAATTATTGTCACTTTGGGACCGCGGGTTCCGGACAACAATATGTGTATACAACTTGCAGGTATGATCAATAAACAGTGCATATCATTATGAAACAATAACATGTTCAGATATGAAATCATGGCACTCGGGCCCTAGTGACAAGCATTAAGCTCAACAAGTTGCAACAACATCAATAAGTACTAACAACGGATACTAGGCACCATGCCCTAATGATCTTATAACTTATTACATGAACAATCTCATCCAATCCCTACCATCCCCCTCAGCCTACAGCAGGGAATTACTCACACATGGATGGGGGAAACATGGATGGTCGATGGAGAAGCGTCGGTGATGATGATGGCGATGATCTCCTCCAATTCCCCGTCCCGGCGGAGTGCCAGAACGGAGTTTCTGGTCCCCGAAATAGGTTTCGCGATGGCGGCGGCGTACGGTGATGTTTCTGGATGAAGTGGACGACCCCCTCGCGTTTTAGGTCATAGAGGGTTAAGTAGTCGAAAGGGGGACTCGGGGAGGTGCCCGAGTCGCCCTCCTCAGTGGCTGGCGTGGTGGCCCCCAGGCCGCGCCACCATGTGGTTTGGGCCACTCGTGGCCCATCTAGCCTCCCCTTCTGGCTCCGTGAGTCTTCTGGTAAAATAGGAGGTTTGCGATCTTTTCTGGTGTTTTTCCCGAAAGTTGACTTTCTGCACAAAAACAAGACACCAGGGCAATTCTGCTGAAAACAGCGTTAGTCCGCATTAGTTGTATTCAAAACACACAAGTTAGAGGTAAAACAATAGCAAAAGTGTTCGGGAAAGTAGATACGTTTTGGACGTATCAATTCCCCCAAGCTTAGCTTATTGCTTGTCCTCAAGCAATTCAGTTAACAACTGAGTGCGATAAAAGACTTTCACGAACACATTTGCTTCATATGATGCATATATTCTCACTATATGAACAAATGCTTAGGCAATTCAAGATGAGGCAAATGCAAATAATGTCACTCAATAGGCATGTAAACTATGAAAAGATACCAACATACTAATAGCGACAAACATGAAACATATTAATTCACAAGATTGTAATGCTCATAATAGGATATGATAAGATGGTATCTTGCTTGCCCGTTTTTGTACAGCAAAACATAAATGCCCAGGCACCTCTGAAGTTCATGGGAAGACTAGAATCAAAGATATCAAAGATAAAAGCATCAAAGTTATATCACAGTTAACCACATTCTGGGACAAGCACATTACACTAAGAATGACAACTATGCTCTCGAGAAAGTGCTCAAAGAAAGGATGGTGACTCAACATGAAAGTAAAAGATTGGCCCTTCGCAGAGGGAAGCAGGATTATCATGTGCTAGAGCTTTTTATTTTTAAAACAGAAGCAAAATTGTTTTGGGAAGTGTTTGTTGTTGTCAACGAATGGTAGTGGGTACTCTAACCCCCTTGTCAACCAGACTTTCAAGAGCGGCTCCCATGAAGGACGTTATTTCTACCAGCAAGGTAGATCATCCCTCTTCTCTTTTGTTTACACATGTATTTTAGTTTCATTATGGGTGACACTCCCCCCAACCTTTGCTTGCACAAGCCATGGCTAACCGAATCCTCGGGTGCCTTCCAACATTCACATACCATGGAGGAGTGTCTATTTGCAAATTAAGTTGCTTACTGATAAATCAGGGCAAAACATGTGAAGAGAATTATTGATGAAAGTTATAATTAATTGGGGCTGGGCACCCCGTTGCCAGCTCTTTTTGCAAAATTATTGGATAAGCGGATGTATATGCCACTAGTCCATTGGTGAAAGTCTGAATGACAAGATTGAAAGATAAAACACCACATACTTCCTCATGAGCTATAAAACATTGACACAAATTGAGAAGTACTTTGAAGGTTTTAAAGGTAGCACATGAAAATTTACTTGAATGGTTCGAAATGCCATGCATAGGTATTTATGGTGGACACTTTGGAATAACTTGGTTTTCATGGTTTTGGAAGCACGAGCAGCATTCCCGCTCAGTACAAGTGAAGGCTAGCAATAGACTGGGAAGCGACAATCAAGAGAGCAATAACCGTCATAATCATGCTTGCGACAAAATGAAATTAATTGAGACATAAAAGTGATACAAGAACTCTGAGTCAAAATAAATCATCAAGGCTTAATTGACTTTTGTTTTTCAGTCATACGCATGCATGAGCATGTGCCAAGTCAATTCGAATGAATTATTCAGAGGAGGATACCACAATGTCATACCCTCTATGAATAGAACAATGCAAGCAAATATCAACATAACATGCTACCACTATTAATAAATTGGGACCGATCATGAGAGGACAAGAACTACTAAGCATCCACTAAATGACATATACCTCACATGAACCAACTAAGCATGCTCACATAGATGAGTATATGTACAAAAATGAAAACAAATAGAGTTCATACCAGCCTCTCACCCCAACTCAAGTTGTTGTAGATCATCCTTATTGCTTTTTCACTTGTGTTGCTTCGAATGATAAGAATGAAAACCAAGCTCCATCGGAGTCACGGATGGCTGTCCAACTCTGAAAACACTATACAAAACCAAAAAGAAACAACAAATATTTTTGGGTTTTCGAGTTTTTGAAACAAGAGCAAAAAGAAACATAAAGCAAAATATTTTTGGATTTTTGAATAACAAACCAAATTTTAAAACTAAGCAAACTAATACTGAAACTTAAAGAGACACATGAAGAGAAACAACAGAAATATTTTTGGTCTTTTTGTGTTTTGGAATGCAGCAATAAAAGGTAAACAATTAAAAAGAAAGAAAGAAAGAAAACTGCAACATGGATATACAAAGTATCGACAAGATATGATATGTAAATGAGTGAGATGTCGATATACCTCCCCCCAAGCTTAGGCTTTTGGCCTAAGTGGAGTCAACCCCATGGTGCCCAGGAAGTGGCGCCTCCATAGTACGACGAGGAAGGGCCCTCGTCCTGGTAAGAGCTGGATGACGCTCCAAGGTAAGTGACGGTGTAGCCATCATCAGGTGCTTCTCCCTCCTCCTGGTGCTGCTGGTGAAAGCCTCGCACTCTAAGCTGCTCCTCCAATGCCTCCTTGGAGTATGACCACGGTCTCCTGTGTATAGGGAACAGATCGGCCTGGGGCAAAGGCACTTCATATTCATCCCCGTTAGTAAATAAAACTTTGTAAACAATGTTTCCTAAATGAGAATTAGGTGTGACAAACTGATGGCCTTTCATAGCAGAAATATCAAGTCTGAAAGGGGTTAGCTTCTCATCATTAGGACTAACGGAAAGGCCTAGATATGCGATAACTCGTGAAGCAACAATTCCTCCATAAATAGGTCCACTAGCAGCCAAACGGCGAGCAATAAGGGCACCAAGGTTGTAAGCAGTGTTACCATTAAGTGCAGCAGCAAGAAAAGCAAGATGATAATTAGAAATATTACTGGTGTTTTCCCTACCAAGAATGCTAGTAGCAAGATAATAAACGAAATATCTAATGGCAGGGAATTGGATGTTCCTTATCTTGCCGCGCTGAGCGTGCGGTCATCGTCGTTGGTCACTCCTCGGTAAAGTTCCACAAAGTCTTTGGTGTTCCCTGCAATCTTCTTTGCTGTACCTAAAGGAGCAATATCTATGGCAGCACAAAAGTCTCCCAAGTCCATTGTAACAGGCCTGTCATAAATCTTAAATTGGACAGTAGGCGCATAAGATGAATTCACAAATTTAAAACTCTCAACAAAAGTTTTGGTGAGCCAATAATGTTGGTCGCCCTCATCCTGCATATAAGTGGTTAGACCAACTCTCTGGATAAGGAACATGAAGTCATCAAGCAACCCTGCATTACGCAAAAACTCCATGCATGGAAAGGATGAAGCATTTGGGATTTGGTCATCCCCTCCATCTCCAATGTTCGGTGCAATGACATCCTCATCATAGGAACGCCTAACTCGAGTAGATGCCCTCAAAGGCCTTCTTGCTCTCTGAGAATCCCTTTCAAACACCTCCCCAAAGGTGTGGTTAAGCATTTTCCTTTTCTGAATTTTTTTAACAAACATTAAAAAATGATTTTGAGACATACAAATGAGGGGAACTACTATATGAACTTGCTAGAGGACTAAACATGCATCAAAACTGATTATAGCAACATAGAACAAGCATGCATGCTCACTTAACAAGTCACCTACAGCAGCAAAATACTCGGGGTATACTCTACTAAACAAAATTCTACTTGGATACATGGAGGAGTCACATACCTGAGAGCAATTGCCCCAAATCTCAGCAGCTGAGATGGGCTGAACAAATAGATCGAAATCGCGAGGAAGAACAGCAAAAACTTGAGTGTGAGAGAGAAAAACGAGCTGAGTGATGCAAGAGGAAGAAATGGTAGGTGGGGGAACTGCTGGAGGGCCTAGGGTGCCCCACCTCAGTGGCTGGCGCGGCCAAGGGGCAGCCACGCCACTGTGGGGACCCCGGACTAGCTGTCCGAAATACCCGATTATGCTTAACACAACGATCCCGTGATCAGTCTGTCATTGCACATAATCCAAATTGGATACCAAAGTTCACATCCATTACAATACCGAATAAAAAGTCTTACATAAATGGTCATTTAGACCAAGTCTTACATAGGTGCCTTCATGGGCCAAACCAAAATATCAGTGGAAGCTACGGCGTAGTAGACATCATATTCTAACGACGACAACCCGACAGGCAGCTGACTTGTGGAGATCCTTAGTTGGCGTAGAAGTCGCCATACTCCTGCTCGGCGTAGTGCTCCTCCTCATAGTCTGGCTAGGACAATAGCCAGGGACGAAACCAATATGAGTACATTTGAATGTACTCGCAAACTACCCCAACATGAGTATGCACTAGTTTTATTTTAGTTGACAACTTTTATTTATTTTAAAACATCTCTATATCCTTATTGAAAAAGGTAAGAAGAGTTTTATAACTATCTTTAAAGAAGTCACCATTTTTATCTGTTTCTCCAAAACTCCTCATTTTTCCGACCATAGCCCGTCATGGTCCACTTTCATCCAACCACCTCATACCGATCCGTTGGTATAGGTGCAGGAAACATTCTCCACTTCATTTTTCTTTTTAAAACTCAAAATCTTTTAAAAACTTGCACATGGTCTTAGGCAGTCTCCCAATTGTCCATATCCGAGGACTCGGCTATTCGAATAGTTTTAACACTCTGCAGAGGTAGCACGCTTTTAGCCCACATCCATCCGGCAACTCATCGTGTCTGCCACGTCTCACCATACCAGGTGTATGCGAAGTAAGCCGCCGGCCATAGCCTCTTATTTGCTCATGCTAGTATAGGATCCTTCCCATATGACACTTTCCATCAACACCCAGTCCAGTTTCCCGTCAGAAACCCTAAGTGTGAGGACTCATAGTTTTGTCCTGCGGTTTATGGTGGAACATTCTATCCTCCCCACCAACTTGTGTGAGGACCCGGGTCAGGGGGTAGGTCCTCGGACCATCCCCTCATGCATAATGGAGTCATCTCCATCGATGAGGTATCCCATACTAATAAGAGCAAACTACATGACTAAGCCTTTTCCCATATATGGTAAATGTGGTCGCACAGGGTAAGATTGGTCGTCATAGTACTAGGACACTGTGCATTTTTCATAAACATCACCATTTTTCCACTTCTCCATTCCAACACCGACATCTCGGCATTTCATGAACTCACAAGTAATTGCAAAGGAGTTTTGAATAAACCACATTTGTTTTTCCCATCATATAATTTGATATAACTATCTTATATTTCTACATAGGTGGCAAAATAATTTCCATATACTTTTGAAATGGGTTTTATAAATCTTGCTTTGAGAGTAAAACATGTTATGAAAGTAGATGCATATGTTTGTAGTGCAAGCTCAGAGAATAGCTTGCCTTGCTCGGCAAAGTGACCTTGATCTTGTTCTTCAGTTTCAACAAACTCTCCTTCCTCGATATATCCGACAACATTCTTGTCTAATTAATAAACAAACAATGCAAACAATCACTAATTTATACCAGCAATCATCTCAACATAACAATCATGATCATCACAAATAGCTACTGCACACATCAAACCATACAATTTGGTTCTCAAATAATTGAACTAAACATTATTTAATTACTTCTAAATTAAGGCAGAAACTTGTTGAACATGTTTAATTCCACAACTTGAGTTCTGTTGGTCACAAAAATACAAACTAAAATTCGATGGAAAGCTACTGATGTGTAGAAGACAACACAATTTTATTTGGTTCAATTGGAGTTACTAAACTCCCTACACATTTGTTTGAATCCAGTAACATAATAATCAAGTTTTAGCTACCAATTAATTTCTGTTGATCCTAAAATTAAATACTTTTAGGGGTAACTAAACATGGCTAAATGTGATCTAAAAAATTGGTCCTAATTCATTTGTGTTAACCATTAAACATATTTAAATGTTTGAGTGCAGAAGGGTGTTTAAACTTCAACTTAATATTAAACAAATAAGACTGCACAATTAATTCTACCAAAATTAGGGAAGCTAATACATGGCAGTACTAAGCTAGAAAAATTGGTTTGGAATTATTTGGACTAACGGAGTATCAGAAACAAACAAGTTTAGTATTTAAACCTTCTGTAGTATTTTTAATAATACTTTTTATTTATTTATTTAAATGGAATTAATCCAATTGGGTTGGTTAAACATTTTCATAAGCTTTCCAGAACAATTGAGTTTGATTTATTTGAATTCCTAAATCTCGAGATATTGAATTTCAAAGTTGGATCCAGTACTGATTTCATATTTCCATTTTAAACAGAGAAATCCAGTTATGGATAATGTTTAAATCTCTGACTAGTGGGGCCTACATGGCAGTGGCACAGCGCGCGCGGGAAATTGTTTAAAACCTGACAAGGCACCGTCGGATCAAGATCCAACGGTCCTTGATCAACGCAACGACGGCGACCATTTTTCAGCGGCGCTGCCGCGCCGGCGACGGCGAGGTGGATGAATCTCTCACCTAGAGGGCTCGGGAGGTCGTGGCGATGATGCAGATCGACGGCGGAGGCTCGAGGAAGGTGCTGGTGTGAGCTCTGCTTGCTGGGACGGCGTGTAGCGGCGACGGCGAGGTCTCCAACTTCCACGGCCACGGGCACGAGCTCTGGCGAGGTCCTGGCTCCTCTCCTTTGCCCTAAACAGAGGGAAAAGCGAGGCGCGTGAGTGCAGTGTGGTTGCAGAAGAGCGTGCAGGCCAGAAAGAAGGGAAAGGGAGAGTGTGGCGTCGCGGCCGTGCTCGACCTCAACGGCGGCAGAGGCTGCGGCAGAGCACACCCTCCTGGCAGTGGACGGCGAATCAAGAGGGAGAAGTGAGGGAGTGGGGTGGTGTGGTGTTCCCAGAGGGGTGTGGGGGTGGTTTTATAGCGCAGGGCCGGTGTATCGTGGACGGAGTGCACGATCGACGTCCATGGCGCACGGCGGAGATATTTCTCCTCGAATCCGACGCGGTGGTGCGAGGGACGTGGAGACTAGGCGTCCACCGGGGTCCGGACACGTTCTAGAAGCTCTGGCTCGAGCGGTGTGTGTCGAGGTGCAAAGAGCTGCGCGAATTTGGGCCGGCATCGCCGCGGCTGCCACGCGGCGCTGGGGTGGATTCGAGGCGAGGGAGGTCGTAAGTGCTCTCCTCTGCGGCGCCGCGGCTGCAGAGGCACGGGAGCGAGGGAGAGCGCGGCCAGGGGGCCTGGGGAGCGCAGAAACGGCGGGGAACGGTCACGGCGACACGGCGACGCGTCGGGGCGAGGGAGAGAGGTGGACGACGACGTTCTTGCAGAACGCCCCCTGGATTCTTTTTTCCATTTACAACTAGGTCCTTCTCTGCTTCTTTTTCTTCTTTTCATTTCCAGCAGCATTTCTGGAATTTCTTTGAGGTACTTAAACATTTTAGAAAAATTCACAAATATTTGTGAGGCTTCCACATAGCATGTAGTAGCTCCACAAAATTTGGCATTTCAAAATAAAATGTTTTGAATCATTTTCTTTCATAGGGTTTTAATTATTGCATTTTGTTTTATTTCAATTGTTTTTACTTTTGAATTTTAAAATAGGTGTAAAATATTATTTGGAAGAGATAAGTGATAAGATGTAAATGAGAGGTTTCATATACATTCCTCTGAATTTTGTTTGGAACATTATTGAGTTTCTTATTTGTCACTTTTATTTTTCTTGTTTCACTTTTGCTTTTGCATTTTCTTTCTATTAATTCAAGCAAACAAGCAACACAAGCAACAAGAATTAATTACCACAAGCAACAATTATAAACAACACATAATAATCAACAAAAGTTTTTGTTGGCTCTCATTTTTGGAATAATAATACTGATTAATATTTTTGGGATGTTACAATCCTTCCCCCCTTAAATAAATCTCGTCCCGAGATTTGCTAGGCTTAGGTACTAAAGAGGTCTGGGAATTCGCTTCGAAGATAATCTTCGCGTTCCCAAGTTGCTTCTTCTTCAGAGTGGTTAGTCCACTGGACTTTGTAAAACTTGATCGCACGTCTTCGGGTAACACGAACATCTTCTTCGAGAATTTGAGGGTCTCTCACGATAGTCAGGTCTTGGTTCAGGTCGATGGAGAGGTGGTCGATGTTTTTGAAAACATCAGGCTGGTCAGGAACTTCAAGACACTTCCGGAGCAAGGAAATGTGGAAGACATCATGATAATCTCCTAACTCCTGGGGCAATCCAGCTGATAGGATACTTCTCCTCGACGAGCAATGACCTTGAAGGGTCCAATATACCTTGGCGCTAATTTTCCTTTGACATGGAAACGCTGCATTCCTTGAGGGGTGTCACTCGGAGATAAACATAATCTCCGACGTTGAAGGTGAGGTCACGGCGCTTGGTGTCAGCGTAACTCTTCTGACGGGATTGGGCAGTTTTGAGGCGTTCACGAATAAGCTGAACTTGCTCTTCAGCTTCACGGAGGGTATCTGGTCCGAACAATTTGCTTTCTCCGGTATCGGACCAATTCAGGGGTGTACGACACTTCTTGCCGTAAAGGGCTTCAAAAGGGGCCATTTGCAGACTAGACTGATAACTGTTGTTGTACGAGAACTCTGCAAACGGAAGACAATCTTCCCACTTGGAACCATAGGATAGAACACATGCGCGAAGCATGTCCTCCAATATCTGGTTCACTCGCTCAGTTTGGCCATCGGTCTGGGGATGATAAGCTGTGCTAAAGCTAACTTGGTTCCGAGGGCTTCATGAAGGGATTTCCAGAATCTTGAGGTGAATTGCGTGCCTCTATCAGATACAATCTTCTTAGGCACACCATGCAGGCTCACTATTCTGGAAATATACAGGTCTGCTAACTGAGCTCCGGTATGAGTGGTCTTGACAGGAACAAAGTGGGCAACCTTGGTCAGTCGATCAACGATGACCCAGATTGAATCATGGCCTCGGTTGGATCTTGGAAGTCCGGTAATAAAATCCATTCCAATCTCATCCCACTTCCACTCGGGAATTTTCAAAGGTTGAAGCAATCCAGCGGGTCGCTGATGTTCAGCCTTAACTCGCTGGCAGATGTCACACTTGGCTACGAATGAACCAATCTCTCGCTTCATTCCATGCCACCAAAATCTTTCTCGAAGGTCTTGGTACATTTTGGTTCCGCCGGGGTGGATTGAATAAGGGGTCTCATGGGCCTCCTTCAGGATTAACTCCTTAAGTTCCGTGACATTGGGCACACAGATACGGTCATTGAATTTCAGCACTCCTTCAGCATCTTCGGTAAAACCGGGTGCTTTGCCGAGGGAAATCTTCTTCCTAATTCCCTCTATGCTTTCATGACCTTTTGGGCTTCTTTGATTTGATCCATCAGGGTTGGGGTTAACTCTAAATTGGCGAGATAACCATGGCTAACAAGCTCTAGTCCAAAATCTTGGAACTCTTTGAACAAGGCTGGCTGTTCGGCTTGGATCAGGGCATTCAGGGTGCAAGGTTTGCGACTAAGGGCATCGGCAACTACATTAGCCTTTCCAGGGTGATAATGGATTCCAATATCATAATCCTTGATTAATTCCATCCATCTCCTCTGTCGCAGGTTCAGATCTTTCTGGGTGAAAATATACTTCAAGCTTTTGTGATCTGTATAGACCTCGCAGCGATGTCCCGCAAGATAGGGACGCCACGTTTTGAGAGCAAGAACAACAGCAGCTAACTCCAAGTCATGGGTTGGGTAATTCTCTTCATGCGGTCGCAACTGCCGGGACAGATACGACACAACTTTGCCTTCTTGCATCAGAACGCAACCAAGTCCGAGGCGTGATGCATCGCAATACACGTCGAAACTCTGGGTGACGTCTGGCATGATCAGGATTGGGGCTGAGGTTAGTCTCTTCTTCAGTTCTTGGAAACTATCCTCACACTTCTGAGTCCATTCAAATTTCTTGTCCTTCTTCAACAGTTGGGTCATAGGTTTGGCTATACTGGAAAATCCTTCAACGAACTTGCGGTAATAACCGGCAAGTCCGAGAAAGCTTCGGATTTCAAACATTGGTTGGGGATAACCAGTCAACAATGGCTTGGATCTTCTCTGGGTCAACAGAAATTCCTCCGGCAGACACAACATGTCCGAGAAATGCCACTTCACTGAGCCAAAACTCACACTTGCTAAGCTTGGCATACAGCTGGTGCTCTCGGAGGTCTCCAAAACTAGACGCAGGTGTTCAGCATGCTCTTCTTCGGTCTTGGAATAAATAAGGATGTCATCAAGGAAAACTACCACGAACTTGTCGAGGTACTCCATGAAAATCTTGTTCATGAGATTCATGAAATAGGCTGGGGCATTGGTCAGACCAAAAGACATCACGGTGTATTCAAACAAACCGTAACGAGTGGTGAAGGCGGTCTTGGGAATATCTGTCTCTCGGATCTTCAACTGATGGTATCCTGTCCGAAGATCGATCTTGGAAAAGACTCGGGCTCCGTTCATTTGATCGAACAGATCCTCGATCTTGGGAAGAGGGTACTTATTTTTAATGGTCACGTCATTCAGCTTGCGATAATCCACACACAGGCGTGTGGTACCGTCTCTCTTGTCCACAAAATAATGGGTGATCCCCAAGGTGAAGCGCTTGGGCGAACAAGTCCTTTGCTGAGCATATCTGCCAATTGCTTCTTCAACTCAACCAGCTCTTCCGGATTCATCCGATAAGGTCTTTGGGATATAGGGGCGGTTCCTGGGATAAGCTCAATTATGAACTCAATTTCCCGGTCTGGCGGCATACCAGGCAATTCTTCTGGGAAAACATCCTTGAACAGGTGAACAACACGGATCTCATCTAGGGCAGGTCGAGCTATGCTCTCATGGCAGCCTGGGTGAGATTGACTAGTTTCAGACACATACTCCACTTCTACTTCTTTGTCGGTGGTGATGGATACAGCTCTTCTGGCACAGTCAATTCGACCATGGTACTTGGCTAACCAATTCATACCGAGTATAACATCGATGCCTTGGGTTCCCAGAACAATTAAGTTAACTGGAAACTTTTCTCCTTTGATCTCAAGGGGTACATCGGAGCAAAACATCTTGGTCTCTACGGTGGATTCTGGGATTTGGATGACCATGGGTTTGGGTAAGAGGCTCTCGACTAAACCTCCCTTAGCAACAAATTCTTGGGTAACAAATGAATGGGTAGCACCAGAATCAAACAGAACAGTTGCAGGTACTGAGTTGACAAGGAACGTACCCAGCACAACATCCGGAGCATCCTGAGCTTCTTCAGCATTGATGTGGTGCAGACGACCCTTGGCAACAGCAGCATTTCCGCGGGTGCGGCATTCTTGCCATTTCCATTTCCATTGCGGCCTTGACCATTGTTCTGTGCCGGCGCATTGGGGCGCTGGACATTCCTCTTGGGATTGGGACATTCTTTGGAGTAGTGACCCTTGTTGCCGCATTCAAAGCAGATCACATTGGGATTGCGGGTGAAGTTGTTGAAGTTTCCTCCGGGACGGTTATTGTCATTGGGGCGGTTGAAGTTGTTTGGGCGGTTAGGGTAATTGGGGCGTGGAGCTTGGGGTGGACGATAGGCAGGCCTGGTGTTCTGCTGAAAGATACGAGGTTTCTGGCTGCTCGAACCTTCCTGAGCATTCATCCTCCTCTTGCGACCTTCATACATAGACTTGCGCTTGGTCTCCAGCTGGATGGCTTTGTCCACAAGTGACTCCAGATCACGGAAGTCATGGATAACCAAGCACACTGCAGTTCATCATGAAGTCCACTCATGAAACGCTCCATCTTCTTCTCTCTTTGTCGGTGTCATCAGGAGCATACCGAGATAAGTCGGTAAACTCATCCAGATAACCGACCACATCTTACTTCCCTGCCTCAGCTTGCGGAACTCATCCTTCTTCCTCTCAATAAGTCCGTGGGAATATGCTTCTTGCGGAACTTCTCCTGGAACTCAGCCCAGTTGATGACATGACCAGCTGCTGGAGAGCCTTGGTAGTTTCCCACCAAGCTCTTGCAGGTCCAGCGAGATAGTGGGTTGCATACAACACTTTCTCATTTTCTCCCACAGCAGCAACTTCAGATTGTTGTCGATGGTGCGAAGCCAATCATCGGCTTCTAGTGGGTGAAGTCCCTTGGAGTAGGTGGGTGGGTTGGTCTTCTGAAAATCGCCTAAGGTGGATCGCTGGTTTCCATCGCATTGCCATTGCCACCATTGTTGTTGTTGTTGTTGTTGTTGTTGTTGTTGTTATAAGCGGCTGCGAGTTGTTGTAGGCAACGAGATGAGCTGGCGCTCTTGCCGGGCATTTTCACGTTCCTCCATGATAAGCGCGAGAAGTTGGGCGGGGGTTGGGTCCGGTGGTGGTGGTGCTGATCCTGATCCTTCCGCATTGCTGCGACGGGGCGGCATCCTGAAGCACACCGGGTATAAGAGGCAAGGCAAGAAAAGTTCGACTAAGGGAAAAGACGATCTCGCAAGTGGTTGATTAATTTAAGGTTATATGAAAATATTTCACACAGATTTAAACAAGACAAACATACTTATATTACAAACAACACATCAAGGAGTTCACATCAACATCAAGCTTACAACATCAAGCTTACAACATCACCTTACATCTAGATACATAACATCTGGTTTCCAAAAGAACCACTACTTCGACTCGACTAGCGATAGGGGTCAACCTAATCCTGCGGTAGTGATCAAGTCACTCGCCTACTGAGGTGGAACCTCCAGCTCTAACACGTCAGCATCTGACTGGTAGGTGGCTCCTCGGGATCCTCCTCCTCGTCCTCGAGAACTGCTCGAGTGGCTCCTCCTCCTCGTCAACTAACTCCTCCTCATCATCCTCCTCCTCACAGTCCATCTCCTCCACGAAGTCATCATCGTCACTGAGGAAAGCGTTGTTCTCCTTGCGGAGATCCTCGCCCTCCTCCTCCATCTCGTCAGTATGGTGCTCTAGATCCTCAATCAGCCCGTCCTGCTCTGCCACCTTCGTGCGGAGCTTCACGATAGTCTTCCTCAGCTGGGCCCTCTTCCTGAGAAGAGACCTTCTCCTCCATCAGCTTCACTCGTTCTCGCGAAGCTCAACGAGCGACTCGCGGTCAAAGTGGAGCTGAATCCTAGTGCGCAACAGATCATCCTGAGTGCACTGAAGTAAGATCTCCATGTCCATGATGTAGCTCCCAAACATCGGGTGGTAAGGTGAAGGAGTAGGGTGTCCATCGCAGTTGCGCCTCCCGTAGAACCGGAAACGGGAGTCTACTAACTCCGCCTTGTGCTCCTCACAAAGTCGGGCTAGCATCCTCTGTGTAGCAGTACAGAGACCGTCAACCCAGGTGGCCTCCTTGGTGGTGAAGATGAGCGTCCTGGAACTGGGAGACTTGATGTTCCTGCGAACTGACGACCTGATGAGCCAGCTCAGCCTTCCGACACCGTGAACATCAATCTGAGCTCCCTCAAACTCTGGAGCGGGGCGACCTAACAGCTTGGTCAACTCGAACAAGTCCCTCTCAAACGTCAGCTTGCTGTCCTTCTCAGCTGAACGAACTCGGTCCAATGGAGTGCCATCTACAATTTTTAACAAAATTTTAAGTTAGTTAGGTGACAAGTGTATCAAAATTTTAATATAGTAGGGCAACAAGTGAGTCAAATTTTAAGCTTAATGAGAGGTGTGCAAAATTTTAGGGATATAAGGAAAATGTAATATTTAATGAGAGTAAAATTTTGCATAAGTAAGAGGATTGGAGATAAGCAGTTTTCAAAATACTTCATTCCTTTCTTTTTAGAAATTCATCTTTTGTAACATTTGACAAACGACCATGCTAACTAAGGTTTCCTAAAGTCAGGATGGCTCTGATACCAAGTCTGTGGGGACCCCGGACTAGCTGTCCGAAATACCCGATTATGCTTAACACAACGATCCCGTGATCAGTCTGTCGTTGCACATAATCCGAATTGGATACCAAAGTTTACATCCATTACAGTACCGAATAAAAGTCTTACATAAATGGTCATTTAGACCAAGTTCTTACATAGGTGCCTTCATGGGCCAAACCAAAATATCAGCGGAAGCTACGGCGTAGTAGACATCATATTCTAACGATGACAACCCGACAGGCAGCTGACTTGTGGAGATCCTTAGTTGGCGTAGAAGTCGCCATACTCCTGCTCGGCGTAGTGCTCCTCCTCGTAGTCTGGCTAGGACAATAGCCAGGGACGAAACCAATATGAGTACATTTGAATGTACTCGCAAACTACCCCAACATGAGTATGCACCAGTTTTATTTTAGTTGACAACTTTTTTATTTAAAACATCTCTATATCTTTATTGAAAAAGGTAAGAAGAGTTTTATAACTATCTTTAAAGAAGTCACCATTTTATCTGTTTCTCCAAAACTCCTCCTTTTTCCGACCATAGCCCGTCATGGTCCACTTTCATCCAACCACCTCATACCGATCCGTTGGTATAGGTGTAGGAAACATTCTCCACTTCATTTTTCTTTTAAAACTCAAAGTCTTTTAAAAACTTGCACAAGGTCTTAGGACAGTCTCCCAATTGTCCATATCCGAGGACTCGGCTATTCGAATAGTTTTAACACTCTGCAGAGGTAGCACGCTTTTAACCCACATCCATCCGGCAACTCATCGTGTCTGCCACGTCTCGCCATACCAGGTGTATGCGAAGTAAGCCGCCGGCCATAGCCTCTTATTTGCTCATGCTAGTATAGGATCCTTCCCATATGACACTTTCCATCACACCCAGTCCAGTTTCCCGTCAGAAACCCTAAGTGTGAGGACTCATAGTTTTGTCCGGCGGTTTATGGTGGAACCTTCTATCCTCCCCACCAACTTGTGTGAGGACCCGGGTCAGGGGGTAGGTCCTCGGACCATCCCCTCATGCATAACGGAGTCATCTCCGTCGATGAGGTATCCCATACTAATAAGAGCAAACTACATGACTAAGCCTTTTCCCATATATGGTAAATGTGGTCGCACAGGGTAGATTGGTCCATAGTACTAGGACACTGTGCATTTTTCATAAACATCACCATTTTTCCACTTCTCCATTCCAACACCGACATCTCGGCATTTCATAAACTCACAAGTAATTTCAAAGGAGTTTTGAATAAACAACATTGTTTTCCCATCCTAAATTTATATAACTATACTACATAGGTGGCAAAATAATTCCATATACTTTTGAAATGGGTTTTATAAATCTTGCTTTGAGAGTAAAACATGTTATGAAAGTAGATGCATATGTTTGTAGTGCAAGCTCAGAGAATAGCTTGCCTTGCTTGGCAAAGTGATCTTGCTCTTGTTCTTCAATTCAGCAAACTCTCCTTCCTCGATATATCCGACAACGTTCTCGTCTAATTAATAAACAAACAATGCAAACAATCACTAAGCTATACAAGCAATCATCTCAACATAACAATCATGAACATCACAATAGCTACTGCACACATCAAACCATACAATTTGGTTTTCAAATAATTGAATTAAACATTATTTAATTACTTCTAAATTATGGCAGAAACTTGTTGAACATGTTTAATTCCACAACTTGAGTTCTGTTGGTCACAAAAATACAAACTAAAATTCTATGGAAAGCTACTGATGTGTAGAAGACAACACAATTTGATTTGGATCAATTGGAGTTACTAAACTCCCTACACATTTGTTTGAATCCAGTAACTTAATAATCAAGTTTTAGCTACCAATTAAATTCTGTTGATCCTAAAATTAAATCCTTTTAGGGGTAACTAAACATGGCTAAATGTGATCTAACAAAATTGGTCCTAATTCATTTGGGTTAACCATTAAACATATTTAAATGTTTGAGTGCAGAAGGGTGTTTAAACTTCAACTTAATACTAAACAAATACTACTGCACAATTAATTCTACCAAAATTAGGGAAGCTAATACATGGCAGTACTAAGCTAGCAAAATTGGTTTGGAATTATTTGGACTAACAGAGTATCAGAAACAAACAAGTTTAGAATTTAAACCTTCTGTAGTATTTTTAATAATACTTTTTATTTATTTAATTAAATGAATGAATCCAATTGGTTGGTTAAACATTTCATAAGCTTTCCAGAACAATTGAGTTTGATTTATTTGGATTCCTAAATCTCGAGATATTGAATTTCAAAGTTGGATCCAGTACTGATTTCATATTTCCATTTTAAACAGAGAAATCCAGTTATGGATAATGTTTAAATCTCTGACTAGTGGGGCCTACATGGCAGCGGCACAGCGCGCGGGGAAATTGTTTAAAACCTGACGAGCGGGGCCGCCCGTCAGTCTCTCTCTCTTTCTCGTCTAAACGAAGCGTAAGGCACCGTCGGATCAAGATCCAACGGTCCTTGATCAACGCAACGACGGCGACCATTTTTCAGCGGCGCTGCCGCGCCGGCGACGGCGAGGTGGATGAATCTCTCACCTAGAGGGCTCGGGAGGTCATGGCGATGATGCAGATCGACGGCAGAGGCTCGAGGAAGGTGCTGGTGTGAGCTGTGCTTGCTGGGACGGCGTGTAGCGGCGACGGCGAGGTCTCCAACTTCCACGGCCACGGGCACGAGCTTCGGCGAGGTCCTGGCTCCTCTCCTTTGCCCTAAACAGAGGGAAAAGCGAGGCGCGTGAGTGCGGTGTGGTTGCAGAAGAGCGTGCAGGCCAGAAAGAAGGGAAAGGGAGAGTGTGGCGTCGCGGCCGTGCTCGACCTCAACGGCGGCAGAGGCTGCGGCAGAGCACGCCCTCCTGGCGGTGCACGGCGAATCGAGAGGGAGAAGTGAGGGAGTGGGGTGGTGTGGTGTTCCCAGAGGGGTGTGGGGGTGGTTTTATAGCGCAGGGCCGGCGTATCATGGACGGAGTGCACGATCGATGTCCATGGCGCATGGCGGAGATATTTCTCCTCGAATCCGACGTGGTGGTGCGAGGGACGTGGAGACTAGGCGTCCACCGGGGTCCGGACATGTTCTAGAAGCCCTGGCTCGAGCGGTGCGTGTCGAGGTGCAGAGAGCTGCGCGAATTTGGGCCAGCATCACCGCGGCTGCCACGGCGGCGCTGGGGTGGATTCGAGGCGAGGGAGGTCGTAAGTGCTCTCCTCTGCGGCGCCGCGGCTGCAGAGGCACGAGAGCGAGGGAGAGCGCGGCCAGGGGGGCCTGGGGAGCGCAGAAACGGCGGGGAACGGTCACGGTGACACGGAGACGCGTCGGGGCGAGGGAGAGAGGTGGACGACGACGTTCTTGCAGAACGCCCCTGGATTCTTTTTTCTATTTACAGCTAGGTCCTTCTCTGCTTCTTTTTCTTCTTTTCATTTCCAGCAGCATTTCTGGAATTTCTTTGAGGTACTTAAACATTTTAGAAAAATTCACAAATATTTGTGAGACTTCCACATAGCATGTAGTAGCTCCACAAAATTTGGCATTTCAAAATAAAATGTTTTGAATCAGTTCTGTTTATAGGGTTTTAATTATTGCATTTTGTTTATTTCAATTGTTTTTACTTTTAAATTTTAAAATAGGTGTAAAATAATATTTGGAAGAGATAAGTGATAAGAATGTAAATGAGAGGCTTCATATATCATTCCTCTGAATTTTGTTTGGAACATTATTGAGTTTCTTATTTGTCACTTTTATTTTTCTTGTTTCACTTTTGCTTTTGCATTTTCTTTCTATTAATTCAAGCAAACAAGCAACACAATCAACAAGAATTAATTACCACAAGCAACAATTTATAAACAACCCATAATAATCAACATAAGTTTTTGTTGGCTCTCATTTTTGGAGTAATAATACTGATTAATATTTTTGGGATGTTACAGCCACCATGTGGTTTGACCCCATGGTGGGTCCCTTTGGTCAGCACCAGACACTCCCACGATGCTCTTTGAAAAATAGGACCAATGGTATAATTTTTACAGAGTTTTGAAAGCTTTCAATTTGCATGAAATCTAGATATTTAAATTAATAAAACTTGGACAGAAAAATTATTTTTAAAATTCAAAACAACTAAACTTTTGCAACCTAATTATCACTACAAGAGGTAAAACAAAGTTGAAGAAAGAAATGTTGTTTAGCTCTTTCATGTATGCAAATACATTTGTAACAAGGTTGATCAAGTCTTGGCACCAAATAAATTTACATGATACAAATGATTTAAACATCATGAAACACTCATGTTACCTTGTATTGTATTGATATGGATCCAATCATAATGTTTTGATATCCTTCTTGATGATCATATATAGGGCAATCAATACTTCCCACTTTGATAGTTTTAAAATTGGAGATGGTATTGACTCCATAAATCTTGTCAACTTTCTTGGGGAAATAAACAGTATGTTCTTTATCATTAACATTGAAAGTTACTTTTCCTTTATTGCAATCAATAACAGCACCTGCAGTATTTAGAAAAGGTCTTCCAAGAATAATAGACATATTATCATCTTCAGGCATTTCAAGAACAACAAAATCAGTCAAAATTAAACAATTGTTAGCCACTTGAACAGGGACATCCTCACAAATGCCAACAGGAACAGCAGTAGATTTATCAGCCATTTGCAAAGATATATCAGTAGGTATCAATTTATCCAGATAGAGTCTCTTATAGAGAGAAAAAGGCATAACACTAACTCCTGCTCCCAAATCACATAAAGCAGTTCTAACATAATTATTCTTGATGGAGCAAGGGATGGTTGGTATACCTGGATCTCCAAGCTTCTTAGGAACCTTGCCATTGAAATAATAATTAGCAAGCATAGTAGAAATTTCCTCATTAGGAATTTTCCTCTTGTTAGAAACAATATCTTTCATATACTTTGAGTAAGGAGGCAATTTAATAGCATCAGTCAAAGGAATTTGCAAGAACAAGGGTTTCATCCATTCACAAAATTTATTATAATGTTCTTCTTCCTTTGATTTTAGTTTCTTAGTTGGAAAAGGCATTTGCTTTTGAACCCAAGGTTCCCTTTCATTACCATGTTTCTTAGCAATGAAATCTTCCTTAGTGTACTTTGTGTTTTTAGTATGCTTTTCAGGTTCCTTTTCACTAACTTCTTTATCAAGAGCATCATTTTTATCCTTATCACTATCAAGTTCATTACCACTTTCAGTTTCAGCATCAGAGATAGATATACTATTAGGATCATTAACAGTTTCAGAGGATTCTACAACATTTTTATGTTTCTTCTTCTTCTTTTTCTTAGAAGGAGAAACTGGATTTTCAGCTAGTTGAGAATCTTGTTCAATTCTTTTAGGTGTCCCTCAGGATATAAGGGATCCTGAGTATGAGCTCCACTTCTAGTGCTAACATAGACAGGTTTTAATTTTTCTTTAGAAGCATTGGCTAACATGTCTTGTTGCACTTTAGTGAGTTGATCAATTTGAGTTTGAACCATATGGAAATGTTTAATAAGCATCTTAACATCATTGGAGGTTCTCTCCACAATATCATGCAACTTACTAATTGCTTGAAAGTTTTCATGCAAATGATTCTCTACTCTCATATTAAAATTATCTTGCTTAATAACATAATTATCAAATTCATCTAAGCATTGATCAGGTGGTTTAGAGTAGGGAATATCTCCTTCATCGAACCTGTGGAGAGAGTGAACCTCAATTATGGATGGATGAGGAATTGGCTTACACAAATCTTCAATAGGTGGAAGGTTCTTCACATCTTCAGATTTAATACCCTTCTCAATGAGAGTCTTCTTGGCCTCCCTCATTGTTTCATCATTCAATTCAATCATACCTCCCCTCTTCTTTGATATTGGTGTCGGTGTAGGGTGGGGGTCGGCGCAGGTAGAGTCCAATCATCATAATTCTGGCTGATTTTAGCCAATAATTCTTCAGCTTCTTCAGGGGTTCTTTTCCTGAAAACACAACTAGCACAACTATCCAGATATGCTCTAGATTCAATAGTTAGTCCACTGTAAAATATATCAAGTAGATCATGCTTTTCCAAATCATGTCCAGGCTGAGCTCTGATAAGAGAGCAAAACCTTGTCCATGCCTCTGGAAGTTTCTCTTCATCTTCCTGGTCAAAGTTATAAATTCTCTGCAAAGCATCATGTTGAGCACTAGCAGGGAAATATTTCTGAAAGAAAACATCAAGCAAACCAGTAGGACTAGTAATAGAACCAGGAGACAAGTTGTTATACCAAGCTTTAGCATCATCTTTTAATGAGAAAGGAAAAATGTTAGCAACAAAATAGCTACGCTTCTTAATATCATCAGAAAATAAGCCACTCAAAGTAGAGAGCTCATTCATGTGCTCTACAGCACTTTCACTCTTAGTGCCACAAAAAGGAGTTTTCTCAACAATAGATATATGAGATAAATCAAGAGAAAAATCATAATCCTTATCTTTAATGTTTATAGGAGAAGTGGCAAACTTAGGATCAGGTGACAACTTGTATTTAACAGCATGTTGTGCAAGAAAATTTCTAATATTACTTGCACCAGTAGTAGCATTACATTTATCAATAAAATCATCATCAAGTTCCACATAAGTTTCATCAGGATCATCATCACAAGTATAATCCCTTAACTCAGGTGAATAAACAGGAGTAGTAGGACTTCCATTAGGTGTTCTAGTATTTTCAAGTTGTTTAGACCTAGCAATAGCAGCATCTAAAAGTGGACCTAATGAAATATTCTCATCAATCTCAGTAGAAGCATCATCAAGATTATCAGAGACAATTTCAGATTCAGCAGTAGTACCAACACGTGAAGATTGTGGTGGTGTAACAAGTTGACTCAATACAGATGGTGAGTCAAGAGCAGCAGAGGTACTAAGTGTCGTACCTTTTCTTGTAGTGGATAGCAATACACGGACCCTCTCATCACGAGCTTTACCCATGATGAATAAATTTCAGCGAGCAATATAGATCACAAGTGAACTGACAAATAAAGCTATGCTCCCCGGCAACGGCGCCAGAAAATAGTCTTGATGACCCACAAGTATAGGGGATCGCAACAGTCTTCGAGGGAAGTAAAACCCAATTTATTGATTCGACACAAGGGGAGCCAAAGAATACTTGAGAGCCTTAACAGCGGAGTTGTCAATTCAGCTGCACCTGTGAATAGTCTTGCTCGACACAGATTATCAGTAGCAACAGTTTTATAGCAGTAGTAGCGGTGAAATAATAGCAGCAGTAAATAGAGACAACAGCAGTGATTGCAGTAAACAGTAGGATTAAAACACTGTAGGCATAGGGATGGATGAACGGGCGCTGCATGGATAAGATAGCTCATATAATAATCAAGACATAGGCATTGCAGATAATAATGATAAAGCATCCAAGTACTAAGTAAACGTAGGCATGTGTTCCGTATATAGTCGTACGTGCTCGCAATGAGAAACTTGTACAACATCTTCTGTCCTACCAGCCGGTGGCAGCCGGGCCTCAAGGGAATCTACTGGTAATTAAGGTACTCCTTTTAATAAAGTACCGGAGCAAAGCATTAACACGCCATGAACACATGTGATCCTCACATCGCAGCCATTCCCCTCGGCTGTCCCAATTATTGTCACTTTGGGACCGCGGGTTCCGGACAACAATATGTGTATACAACTTGCAGGTATGATCAATAAACAGTGCATATCATTATGAAACAATAACATGTTCAGATCTGAAATCATGGCACTCGGGCCCTAGTGACAAGCATTAAGCTCAACAAGTTGCAACAACATCAATAAGTACTAACAACGGATACTAGGCACCATGCCCTAATGATCTTATAACTTATTACATGAACAATCTCATCCAATCCCTACCATCCCACTCAGCCTACAGCAGGGAATTACTCACACATGGATGGGGGAAACATGGATGGTCGATGGAGAAGCGTCGGTGATGATGATGGCGATGATCTCCTCCAATTCCCCGTCCCGGCGGAGTGCCAGAACGGAGTTTCTGGTCCCCGAAATAGGTTTCGCGATGGCGGCGGCGTACGATGATGTTTCTGGATGAAGTGGACGACCCCCTCACGTTTTAGGTCAGAGAGGGTTAAGTAGTCGAAAGGGGGACTCGGGGAGGTGCCCGAGTCACCCTCCTCAGTGGCTGGCGCGGGGCCCCCAGGCCGCGCCACCATGTGGTTTGGGCCACTCGTGGCCCATCTCTGCCTCCCCTTCTGGCTCCGTGAGTCTTCTGGTAAAATAGGAGGTTTGCGATCTTTTCTGGTGTTTTTCCCGAAAGTTGACTTTCTGCACAAAAACAAGACACCAGGGCAATTCTGCTGAAAACAGCGTTAGTCCGCATTAGTTGTATTCAAAACACACAAGTTAGAGGTAAAACAATAGCAAAAGTGTTCGGGAAAGTAGATACGTTTTGGACGTATCAACTCCCCCCAAGCTTAGCTTATTGCTTGTCCTCAAGCAATTCAGTTAACAACTGAGTGCGATAAAAGACTTTCACGAACACATTTGCTTCATATGATGCATATATTCTCACTATATGAACAAATGCTTAGGCAATTCAAGATGAGGCAAATGCAAATAATGTCACTCAATAGGCATGTAAACTATGAAAAGATACCAACATACTAATAGCGACAAACATGAAACATATTAATTCACAAGATTGTAATGCTCATAATAGGATATGATAAGATGGTATCTCGCTTGCCCGTTTTTGTACAGCAAAACATAAATGCCCAGGCACCTCTGAAGTTCATGGGAAGACTAGAATCAAAGATATCAAAGATAAAAGCATCAAAGTTATATCACAGTTAACCACATTCTGGGACAAGCACATTACACTAAGAATGACAACTATGCTCTCGAGAAAGTGCTCAAAGAAAGGATGGTGACTCAACATGAAAGTAAAAGATTGTCCCTTCGCAGAGGGAAGCAGGGATTATCATGTGCTAGAGCTTTTTATTTTTAAAACAGAAGCAAAATTGTTTTGGGAAGTGTTTGTTGTTGTCAACGAATGGTAGTGGGTACTCTAACCCCCTTGTCAACCAGACTTTCAAGAGCGGCTCCCATGAAGGACGTTATTTCTACCAGCAAGGTAGATCATCCCTCTTCTCTTTTGTTTACACATGTATTTTAGTTTCATTATGGGTGACACTCCCCCCAACCTTTGCTTGCACAAGCCATGGCTAACCGAATCCTCGGGTGCCTTCCAACATTCACATACCATGGAGGAGTGTCTATTTGCAAATTAAGTTGCTTACTGATAAATCAGGGCAAAACATGTGAAGAGAATTATTGATGAAAGTTATAATTAATTGGGGCTGGGCACCCCGTTGCCAGCTCTTCTTGCAAAATTATTGGATAAGCGGATGTATATGCCACTAGTCCATTGGTGAAAGTCTGAATGACAAGATTGAAAGATAAAACACCACATACTTCCTCGTGAGCTATAAAACATTGACACAAATTGAGAAGTACTTTGAAGGTTTTAAAGGTAGCACATGAAAATTTACTTGAATGGTTCGAAATGCCATGCATAGGTATTTATGGTGGACACTTTGGAATAACTTGGTTTTCATGGTTTTGGAAGCACGAGCAGCATTCCCGCTCAGTACAAGTGAAGGCTAGCAATAGACTGGGAAGCGACAATCAAGAGAGCAATAACCGTCATAATCATGCTTGCGACAAAATGAAATTAATTGAGACATAAAAGTGATACAAGAACTCTGAGTCAAAATAAATCATCAAGGCTTAATTGACTTTTGTTTTTCAGTCATACGCATGCATGAGCATGTGCCAAGTCAATTCGAATGAATTATTCAGAGGAGGATACCACAATGTCATACCCTCTATGAATAGAACAATGCAAGCAAACATCAACATAACATGCTACCACTATTAATAAATTGGGACCGATCATGAGAGGACAAGAACTACTAAGCATCCACTAAATGACATATACCTCACATGAACCAACTAAGCATGCTCACATAGATGAGTATATGTACAAAAATGAAAACAAATAGAGTTCATACCAGCCTCTCACCCCAACTCAAGTTGTTGTAGATCATCCTTATTGCTTTTTCACTTGTGTTGCTTCGAATGATAAGAATGAAAACCAAGCTCCATCGGAGTCATGGATGGCTGTCCAACTCTAAAAACACTATACAAAACCAAAAAGAAACAACAAATATTTTTGGGTTTTTGAGTTTTTGAAACAAGAGTAAAAAGAAACAAACAATAAAGCAAAATATTTTTGGATTTTTGAATAACAAACCAAATTTTAAAATTAAGCAAACTAATACTGAAACTTAAAGAGACACATGAAGAGAAACAACAGAAATATTTTTGGTCTTTTTGTGTTTTGGAATGCAGCAATAAAAGGTAAACAATTAAAAAGAAAGAAAGAAAGAAAACTGCAACATGGATATACAAAGTATCGACAAGATATGATATGTAAATGAGTGAGATGTCGATATACCTCTCCCCAAGCTTAGGCTTTTGGCCTAAGTGGAGGTTAACCCATGGTGCCCAGGAAGTGGCGCCTCCATAGTACGACGAGGAAGGGCCCTCGTCCTGGTAAGAGCTGGATGACGCTCCAAGGTAAGTGACGGTGTAGCCATCATCAGGTGCTTCTCCCTCCTCCTGGTGCTGCTGGTGAAAGCCTCGCACTCTAAGCTGCTCCTCCAACGCCTCCTTGGAGTATGATCACGGTCTCCTGTGTATAGGGAACAGATCGGCCTGGGGCAAAGGCACTTCATATTCATCCCCGTTAGTAAATAAAACTTTGTAAACAATGTTTCCTAAATGAGAATTAGGTGTGACAAACTGATGGCCTTTCATAGCAGAAATATCAAGTCTGAAAGGGGTTAGATTCTCATCATTAGGACTAACGGAAAGGCCTAGATATGCGATAACATGTGCTCTACATCACAGAGCAGGGCACGAAGCTAGGGGAGAAGAAAGAAGAAAGAGAAAGGGGGAAAAGGAAACATACCTGACGCCCTTGGTCGTAACTCCATGACGATGGGGCATTGCCCGTGTGGTCGATGGAGGAGGACCTAGGGAGGAGCGAGCTTCAGCACATTGCCATCACCACGGCAGCTCGCAGAAGAACTCCACGGCGGAGCAGCTAGGACCGGGAGCACGGCGATGCCGCGCTGCTACCGGAACCCTAGGCTCGGGTGCGGGTCACGCACGGCCGCACCTGGCTAAGGAACTCAAATCGCCTCGGAGGGGTAGAAGAAGGTTGAATGGCACATCGTTTGTGCCAGGATTCAGCGGCGGTGGTGGCCGGAGCCCGCCGGAATCGGCCGGCGACGGCAGAGGCGCCAGGGCATGGGAGCGAGCATGGGAGCGAGACGGGAGAGGCGAGTGGTTCGGGTCGGTCGCCAGACTCGGGTTTAGACCTGGTTCAACCAGGGTTGACCAGGGGCAGTTTGGTATATTCACAAATAAAATTAATAAGAAAATTCTAAAAATTATTTAATCAATATAACTAGAAATGTAATATTTAAAATAGTTAAAAATACCTAATATAATTCTAAAGAATCTAAATATATTGTTAAGCAATATTAAGTATTTTATCTTGATTTATAATATATTTAAAATAATATCACCAAGTTATAAAAATACAAACAATATACCAAAATATTAAGAAAAATAAAATCTATCTATCTATACCATTTGAATGTGTGATCAATTACAATTAAATCAATCTAAAATTGAAACAACAATTTACTTATCACTTTAAATATGGAGTTAATTTGAAATGCTATTTTGGATGCATTTCAACTTCATTTAAAATGCTTCATATGTTTCAATTTCAAATTTGAAAATATGTTATAATCATTTCATGTCCTACATTGTGTGCATTAAATGGTTAATTAAAATGAATTTTTTCATAGGGAAAATAGTTATAAAAGGATATTTACATAATCTAAAATTGAAATCTTTACTTAATAAAATTTGATCACTTATTATTACTATCTTTAATAATTAGTTTAAATCTCTATTTCTTCATTTAAAACAAAATTATGAAACTATGAAATTGAAACATAAAATGATTTTACTTTACTTATTTACTTTTAAGTGTGATACCTAAATGAAAGATAAACTTATAGGTAATTGCTCTTCATACATAAAAATACTCCATCAATTAAATAAAAGTGAAACACACTTAAGTCTTGAAGAAATAAGATTCTAAAATGACCAAGTGAATCATATCAAATTCCAAAATCTGAAAAATTCACTAATCTCAACTCATTAACAACTTAAGCACCAAAAACATCACATAAAGGTGATGAAACAATCTAAAGTCAAGTTAATACGATGTTATCGAAGTATCATTTTAAAATGAAACTTACCTAGTTAAGCTTGGGTATGATTGGGGGTAGTTTGCGATGCATTTCATTACTATGCATAATAGCATCTTGCGAGAGTATTCTGTAGTCCTTATCGGGATTACGTTGCCTTTTTCAGAACTCGGGGTTTTACCGCAAACCCTAGAACCCCGAAGGGTTTGAACTACTATTTCTATCCAAGGCAAGTTCACTCTTGCTCATGTCCTACTTGATTATGTTTATCAAAGTAAATGAAAAATACTATGGTTTGTCAATGCATGAAAAAGCAAAACATATTTTTGAATGATGTGAATTGTTATATATATTGTTGGCTGGCAGATGGAACCATGGTATGATGTGGTTGGTGGAGGTTCCATTTGCATGGGAAAGTATTATCTAGGACTTAATAACCAATGCCGTCAGTGTTCTTGCGCCGTAAATGAAGCGTTAACCATAAGACTTGGAATGGGACGGGAAAGTCATATGTGACCTTTTCCCTTTCGCATGTCAATGGACAGCAAGTTCCGTAGGCTGTAGATCTTGCGGGACTACATGCACATGGGTGGGATCCCTTAATTCCCACGGTTTCTGGTGTCTATGATGGATTGTAGGGGTTGTCTGGAACAGTCTATCTTTATGGTATAGGGGAGGACTTCGGTCTCGAACAGTCTACCAAAAGATATAGGGGAGGACAAACCTACAAAAGGGTGGGCATGCGGGGTTGTTAGAGAAGCACGGCGAATGGCTTGGATCACCGACTGGGCCCCACACCAAAGAGAGTGTGGACGGGAAAGAATCGCCCGGTTGTGCAACAAGGCGTTGATCTCTTATGGGTAAAGTAACACACCTCTGTAGAGTGTAAAAAAGTGTGACATGTTACTCCCTGTTCCGGAAAGGAGCTGCGAACGCTGCAGGAAAGGTGGCTCCATGAAGCCCTAGCACCTTTGAATGGATGACGGGCTTAGTTTTCTGAAGATAAAATAAATCTTTTCCTAAAAATGTTTTACAAAGAAATGCATGTCCATCCATGACCTTTTGGTATGGATGGTAGCTAGTGCATAAAACACCTTAATCCTGCTATATGGACTTGCTGAGTAACGCTCGTGTTGCTCACCCTTTCCTCTGTTGACCCCTGCTTAGATAATTGGAGACAGCGGAGGAAGGACATGAATCCATAACGGTGTCGGTGAGATCTTTGACAAGGAGTCAAATCAACCTGGTGGAGCCTAAAGGAGTCAACCTCTACTCTGCCGACGGATGAGTGGCGGCAACAGTGCAACGGTGGACACGTCGACAACATACCTATGGACAAGGTGACTATAATCGGATGGAGGAGCACAACTCTAGACACAGAGATTCCAGATGGATAGATAGGGCTATGACAACAGCAGTAGTGGATTAAGAGTTAGAAGTAGAGCTGATATCCAGCTTAGTGCAACGACTTGAGTCTTTCGGGAGTTTCATTTGCACGAGACCTACTTCTGTTTGTAAAGGAGGTTCTCAAGATTTTGTATTGAATAGTGTTGTAATCCTATAGTGTTACCTTGGACCGACTATGTTTCTGTTGTACTACTCTGAAGGATGTAATATTTAAGGAATGGTCCTTCCGTGAATATTATGTCAACGACTTATACACTACAACATGCAGTGGTGTGCTGGGTCACTACATCGGATTACGCACTGGCGGTTGACATTGCCGGCGGCGATGGGCTAGTTGCCGCACGCTTTCTCCCCCTGATGTTGGAAGGCACAGCTAGAAGCTGGATAGACAATCTCCCAGAGAAGTCAATTCATGGCTGGCTGGATAAGGAAAGGGTCTTCACCCAGCACTTCCAAGGAACATATAAACGGCCCAACACATATACAAATTTGGTCCGCTGTGTCCAGAAACCAGATGAGCAAATGAGAGACTTTCTGGCTAGATGGATCCAGATGAAGGCAAGTTGTGAGAACATTGACGACAATCAAGCCATCCACGCCTTCACTACAGGTCTGGTAAAAGGGCCAACTCTCAGACACAAGCTAGTGTGGATGCAAGTCAAAGACCTCGGGTCATGCTCCAGGTAGCATTCGTCTATGCGGTTGCAGATGACAACGCGCGCGACATGGACAGCCACGACTTGGCACCAAACAAACGTGCCGCCGCCAAATGCAAATCGAACCAGGAAGATAAAGCCGGACCATCCAACGAGGTTGCTGCCGCCTTCGAGGGTAAAAGCAGTGCCCGCAAGTGGAAAAGCAAGAACAAAGAAGCCGGCCCCAGGCCACAACGCATGTCTTATGAGCAAGCAAAAGCTCTGCCTTGCCCAATCCACGCCTTGCTTGGAAAGGTCAACCATACACTGGGAGAGTGCTGCAAGATGGAAGACTTCAAGAAGGACCCCGATGTCGGCTGGAAGCCGAAAAGAAGCAAGAAAGCTGAGAAGGAAAAGAAGGCGGAAGACGACGAAGGCACAGCCTCCATGTCAGAGGATGAGGACCCTAAGCCATGAAAGAAGGAAAAATATCCTAAAGTACACGGCCAATTGGTCTGCTTCTTGGGAACTCCTTCGGCAAAGGAAGAAAAGGCGGAACTCCGTGAGCTCAATGCCACGGTGCCAGACGTCCCTCAATATCTGAACTGGTCCGAGGCGCCAATCACATGGGACAGGGACGATCACCTAGATCACGTCCCACATCCCGGCAAGTATGCTCTCGTCGTCGACCCCATTGTCGACAACTTTCGGCTCACTAAGGTGCTCATGGATGGAGGTAGCAGCCTCAACATCCTGTACGAAGACACCCTGACACACATGAATTTGACGGAAGACCAGCTTAACTATAGCAAGGTCAAGTTTCATGGCATAGTACCTGGCAGGCAAGCCAAATCTATGGGAAGCATCAAGCTGAAGGTTACTTTCGGTCCTGAGGACAACTACCGCTCTGAGTACCTCAGGTTCGAAGTAGCCCCCTTCAAAAGTTCTTACCACGCCATCTTTGGACGGCCGGCTTTCGCCAAATTCATGGCAAGGTCATGCTATATTTACAGCAAGCTGAAGATGCCTGGACCTAACGGTACAATTACCATCAATGGCAACTTCAGGAAGGCAAAAGAATGTGAATGTGGCAACGCCGCCTTTGCTGAAGTTGTCCTCAATGCAGAGGAGTTGGCAAGGCTGAAGCATGAGACGGATACCTCAGGGCCACTGGCAAAGCCAAAGACGACAAAAGTGAAGAAGGCTTTCAAGGCATACGAAGAAACAAATAAGGCGGACCTAGTGCCAGGTGACAGCTCCAAGCAAGTCACCATTGGGTCCGGCTTAGATGACAAATAGGAAAGCGCGCTCGTCGAGTTCCTCCGTGAGAATAGGGACATCTTTGCATGCTCATCCGCCGACATGCCTGGTGTACCTAGGGAACTTGCCGAGCACTCTCTCAATGTCTTCAAAGGAGCCAAGCCAGTGAAGCAAGGAATAAGACGCTGCGGTGATGAAAGACGGAAGGCAATAGGAAAGGAGATCATTAGGTTGCAGGAAGCTAAGTTCATTAGGGAAGTTGTGCACACTGATTGGGTTGCAAATCCTGTACTGGTTCCAAAACATAATAGTAAAGAGCTGAGGATGTGTATCAATTATACCTGTTTGAACAGGTGCTGTCCTAAGGACCCCTTCGCTTTACCACGTATAGATCAGGTCATAGACTCCACGGCTGGCTCCGAGCTGCTATGTTTCCTGGATGCGTACTTTGGGTACCACCAGGTAAAAATGCGGGAATCTGACCAACTCAAAACATCCTTCACAACACCCTATGGGACGTTCTGCTGCATCATGATGCCTTTCGGTCTCAAAAATGCCGGAGCAACCTACCAGAGATGCATGCAAAAATGCCTTCTTGAACAAATTGGCCGCAATGTTCACGTCTATGTAGACGACATTACCGTCATGTCAAAGAAAAAGGCGGATTTGCTAGACGATCTGAGGGAAACCTTTGATAACCTCAGGGTATTTTGCATGAAACTCAACCCAAACAAGTGCGTGTTTGGAGTCCCTGCCGGCAAATTGCTTGGCTTTATCGTTTCCGAATGAGGGATAGAGGTCAATCCGAAAAAAATCAAGGCAATTCTCAACATATCCAGACCAGCTTGTCTGAAGGACGTGCATCGCCTTGCCGGCTCCACAGCTGCCGTCAGTCGTTTCATTAGCCGCCTTGGAGAAAAGGCAATGTCCCTCTACCGGCTTCTGAAGAAATCCAACAACTTCGAGTGGACAGACGAAGCAGATGCCGCCTTACAGCAACTCAAGGAAGCATTAACGACTGCCCCAATTCTCGCAGCACCTCGCGCGCAGGAACCAATGCTGCTTTACATCGCGGCAACCAACATGGTTGTCAGCGTTATCCTGGCTGTGGAACGCAAGACAGAAAAAGACAACGCTTCAAAGCAACGTCCGATTTATTTCACCAGTGAAGTATTCTCTGTCTCTAAACAGCGATATCCGCATTACCAGAAGCTGGCTTATTGCATCTTTTTCGCCGCCAGGAAACTGAGGCATTACTTCCAGGAACATTCCATAACTGTGGTGAGCAAGGCACCTCTGGGAGATATAATCAGCAATGCGGATGCCACAGGTCGAGTCGCCAAATGGGGCATAGAGCTCGCCGCCTTTGACATCGCATACAAACCCAGAAACGCCATTAAGACTCAAGCTTTGGCCGACTTTGTGGCAGAATGGACAGAAGCTATGGATGAAACACCCCTCCCCGATTCAGAATACTGGGTCATGTACTTCGATGGCTCAAAAATGCTAAAAGGCTCGGGGGCTGGCGTGGTGCTAAAGACGCCAAAAGGTGACAAGCTAAGCTATGTGTTGCAAATACACTTGAAGGCGACAAACAATGTTGCCGAATACGAAGCGCTCCTTCATGGTTTGCACATAGCTAAAGATTTAGGCGTCTAGAGAATCCTCTGCTACGGAGACTCGGACTTGGTGGCCCAGCAAACACGCGGCACGTGGGACACAAAGAGTGTAACAATGGCGGCATACCGCGCCACCGTTGATGAATTCGCCAAGTGTTTCATGGGTTACGAGGTCAAGCACATACCATGGGCCCAAAATGAGGCAGCAGACACACTTGCCAGATTAGAGTCAGAAAGACGGAAAGTACCAAAGGATGTTTTCCTGGAACACCTCCACAAGCCGTCAATAAAAGGAGTTGACCTACTTGATTCAGAGGCGGTAGAACTAGTAGAAGAAGCCAGCTATGCCGTCTACTTGGTAAAACCGGACTGGACAACCCCATACCTGGATTTCCTGCTAAACAAGGAGTTGCCAGATGATGAGGTATTAAAAAGACAAATAATCAGGAGAGCCAAGGCATTCACAATCATCAAAGGTGAATTGTACAAGCGCAACACCACTGGCGTCTATCAAAGGTGCATCCAGCCTGAGAAGGACAAAGGCTGCTAGAGGAGATACATAATGGAATGTGTGGACATCACGCATCATCCCGCTCCTTAGTTGCCAAAGCCTTTCGCCAAGGATTTTATTGGTTGACCACCAAAGAAGATGTAGAAGAAATCGTCAGAACCTGCAAAGGTTGCCAGCTGTACGCAAGACAACCTCACATGCTAGCTCAAGAGCTCAAAACAATACCCATCACTTGGCCCTTCGCAGTCTGGGGCTTGGACATGGTTGGTCCATTTAAGACGGCACCTGGTGGCTACACACATTTACTTGTGGCTATAGACAAATTCACCAAATGGGTTGAAGCTAAACCTATCAAAAAGCTTGATTGCGCCACAGCCGCCAACTTCCTCTGGGGAATAATCTCTCGGTTCGGTGTTCCACACAGCATCATTACAAACAATGGCACAAATCTGTCACAGGGCGACGTAGAAGAATATTGCCAAAACCTCGGCATCCGGCTTGATTTAGCCTCCGTGGCACACCCGCAGGCAAACGGACAAGTAGAGTGTACAAATGGTTTAGTCTTGCAGGGACTAAAACCCCGTCTCGAAGTTCCTTTGCACAGGGCAACTAGGGCTTGGGTAGATGAGTTGCAATCTGTCCTTTGGAACTTACGCACAACTCCAAAAAGATCAACCAAGTACACGCCATTCTTTCTAGTCTACGGAGCCGAGGCAGTGTTGCCTACCGACATGATTCATGATTCTCCACGAGTTCAAGCCTACGTCGAGGAAGACGCAGAAGATGCAAGACAGGGTAGCCTAGACCTACTTGACAAAGAACGAGATGTTGCCATCGCGCGATCCGCCATCTACCAGCAAAATCTACGTCGATATCACAGCCGTAGGGTAAGGAAGCGCATAAGTTATCCCCACCATGGGAAGGACCTTTTGTGGTCAGCAAGGCGCTGCTCAACGGATCATACTACCTTGTGGACATACGAGACGCGCACAAGAAGAAGAAGAAAGGTCGCAAGCGCAAGAGAGGTGTCGATGATCAATTTGACAAAACCAAGCGAACATGAAACATTGAGTAGCTACGTCCTTTTTACACTTAGCAATTTTCAATTATAATAAGTACTATATGATTATGAAATAAAAGTCTGTGGTTCGCTCATTTCGCTTGAGAACATGCCATCTTTTTGTTGGAAATATGCCCTAGGGGCAATAATAAAGAGTTATTATCATATTTCCATGTTCATGGTAATGTTTATTCTCCATGCTATAATTGTATTAACCGGAAACCTAATACATGTGTGGTTATGTAAACAACACAGAGTCCCTAGTGAGCCTCTACTAGACTAGCTCGCTGATTAATGATGGTTATGGTTTCCTAACCATGGACATGAGTTGTCAATTAATAACGAGGTCATGTCATTGGAGAATGACGTGATGGACAGACCCAACCAAGCATAGCAATATTGATCGGATCAATAAGTATATATTGCCATGTCTTGTATTGTCAAGTATCCTGTTTCTTTGACCATGAGATTATGTCTATCCCGGGTACTGAGGAATACGTCTTGGGGACTTCAAACGTCACTTCGTAACTGGGTGACTATAAAGGTGTCTTACAGGTATCTCCGAAAGTACTTGTTGATTTGCATGTATCAAGACTGGGATTTGTCCCTCCGTGTGACGGAGAGATATACTCGGGGCCCACTCGGTAATGCACATTCGGTATCGCTTGCAAGCACATGACTAAAGAGTTAGCCACATGGAATGTTGTATTATGGAATGAGTAAAGAGTACTTACTAGTAACGAGATTGAGCTAGGTATGGTGATACCGCCGATCAGATCTCGGGTAAGTAAAATATCGTGAGACAAAGGAAATGGAATACGTTAACATTGTGGTTCACGCCGATAACGATCTTCATTGAACTTGTGGGAGTCATTATGGGCATCCAGGTCCCGCTAATGGTTATTGATCGTAGAGGAGTTTCGATCATGTCCACTTGTTATCGAACCCGTAGGGTCACACACTTAAAGTTTGGTAACGCTAGAGTAGTTTTGGGATAATTATAATGGTGAGACCGAAGGTTGTTCGGAGTCCCGGATAGGATCCGGGATATCACAAGGAGCTCCGGAAGAGTCCGGAGATAAAGTTTCATATATAGGAATGTGGTTTTTGGGTTTCGGAAAGGTTCAGGAATTAACCGATATTGTATCGGGGTTTTTCCTGAAATGTTCCGGTGGGTCCCATGGTGGGGACCACTATCCCGAATGTCCCACTTAGGATATTTGGCAGCCAAGTTCCTTCCTTGAGAAGTCTTGGCAGCTAGGTTCCTTCTTGGGGAAGCCTTGGAGGCTGGTTCCTTCCTGGGGAAGATTTGGAGGCTGGTTTCTTCCTGGGGAAGATTTGGAGGCTGGTTTCTTCCAGGGGAAGATTTGGAGGCTGGTTCCTTCCTGGGGAAGCTCAGGAGGCAAGCCTCACAGCTCCTCCCCACATCCTACATAAGGAGGATACCATTTGGGGAAAGAATGGGATTGATTCCTAAGCTGGTACACTTCCTCTTGCTCCTTTCTCTTGTGGTCTTGGCTTAGTGAAGCCCTGCCCGCGTGAGAGCTCACCGAACAACCACACCGTCGTGCTGCTGGTTTGAATCCCATCTACTTCTCCTTCAAGCTTGCTGGATCAATAAGAGGAGACGTTGCTGAGCCGTACGTGTGTAAATCTCGGAGGCACCGCTCGTTGTGGTGCTGATCGGAGTGAACCGCATCAAGGTCTACACCAAGCTGCGTTGTGATTAACGTCCAACGTTCGTGTTCTTCGAGGGTATGTTGATTACCCTCCCCGTTACTTGCATCTCCTTAGATAAGATCTTTGGGTGTTGCTTCCGCATGTGAGAGAATTTTTTTGATTTTCTGTCGTGCATATCCCTACAGTGGTATCAGAGCCGTGCTTTGCGTAGTTGCTTTGTACGGATAGAACACAAGGAGTTGTGTGGCGTTTGATATTTATTGTTGCTACCCTCTCGCGTGTACTTCTTGGTTTTGTGGCATGGTAAGATGCAGCGGCCCGGACCAACTTTACAGTCTTCAGATTGAGACCGGTTCCGCACTTGACATGCAACTGGTTTGCATATGCGGCTGGCGGGTGTCTGTCGCTCTTATCATAGTGAAACCGGATTTACAATGGAGGGCTTATAGAAGTTAATAAGCAACTTGTATTATCAACGTTGTGGTTTTTCCGTAGGTAAGAACGGTTCTTACGTAGCCCCTAGAAGCCACGTAAAATTGCAAAAATCAAGGGAGAGGCGTCTAACTTGTTTTTGCAGGGGTGGTTGTGATTTGGTATAGCCCAATTTTACAATATTTGTTGTATGAGATGCACATTGATTGTAATATTATTTTATGACCTGCGTGTCATGAGATCGGCAGCCGGCAGGAGCCAAATGGTTGTCTTATTATTTTGTGACATGTGTGTCAACTTAATACGCCATGTAATTGCATTACTTTATCGCTAAGGAGTTAGCAATAGTTGTGGATGCAACGTGATGGCGGAGGCAACCATGTATCTTGCTGGAGGGATGATGGAGATCATGCCGTGCGTTCTAGATGTGTGACGCCCCAAAATCGGTACTATGCAGAATTAAGCGATCCCGCAAAAATCCGCATAATAACGATTTTAGGTCGCCCACCAGACATAACGTGCACGCCGAAACATGCACGTTATGTGGGTGGAATGGTGATAACATTACAACAGTTCACGAAAAGAATCCACAACAACAACAGAAGGCGATATATATACAAGAACGACTCAAATGAGTCACGAAACAACTGATACATTACAAAGATCCAAATCACAGCGAAAGCGAAATAGCGTCCGACTACGGACAAGATACAAATTGGACTAAGAGTCCTGAAGATAACCATGGCGTCCATATCCCTGCCCAGGCCGAGCCGGAGGGATACCCAAGCTAACGTCGTCAGACTTCAAACCTGTTGACTGCACATAAAAGTACAGCCCAAAGATGGGTCAGGCACAACCGCCTGGCAAGCAATGCTCAATTGATACCAACACAAAGACTACCAAAGTATAAAGGAAGGTGGACTGAGCGGCAGCAGCAGCACTAAACAACCTATAGAGACACACTACAACTTCCGTCTATTGGAGAGGGATAAGAGAGCGTGACCAAACCAACTAGATTCTAACACCAAACATAACACTTTCCAGATTCACCCCCTCAACCAAGTATGAGGAAGCAATCGAGGGAAACTCACACAGTTGTCAAATTTTAGTTTACATCTTATTGTGAAAGTAAGTCTAACTTTCTAGTCAAGTTAATTAGAATCATTAGGTGTAAGTTGTTTATGATCTTGTTAGCCAGCATCCGATCCAAGTTGTCCATAACCGCGGACTCGGCTTCTCGAAAAGATTTAACCCTGCAGGGGTGCACTACTGTTAAGCCACACGCACGTTCTACCCTTAATGCCCATGAGTAACACACTTCCGTCGGTGTGTCGGCAGGATGTCGCGACAAGACGTTTTCTCTTCACTACCAACAAGTCCAGGGAGCCACCCATCTGAGTTGTTACCCGCGTCCAGAGTCCGGCCGATACCTCCGTAGTGGACTCAATCATTTGCGACTACGCACTAGGCGGAACAGACCACAGTAGGAAAGTCCGCTTCGCGTCGTACCGCACCTATATGCACCCCCATATCATCGAACCTCTCATCATCAGTCAAGTCTCATGCACATGCATATGAGCAAATGGAAAGCCCGAACTAGTTGCAACTCCTGGACAAGTTGGTAGATCCGGTACTAAGTCGAGGGGGTTCCCATGGACCCCACATGTGGATAGTGCGCTCGTACTTGGATAAGAGGACAAGAACTGAGTTCCTAGGGCAACACTCAGCAGAACAAAACACCAACGCATTGGCCTTCCACCGGGTGCCTTATCATTTAGTTCATTTCCCACAAACATTAACATCAATTTTAAGTAAAGTGAACCAACCTATCATACTAAGCAGGTGATACAAAAGAAAGACCGACTCGCAACAACAAACCTAAGCATGCAGCTACGACTCGCAAGGCCAACAGGTAAACAAGCAACAAGGTAATAGGATGTGGGGATAAGGATGTATGAGGCTGCATGGTAAACATGTATATAGGATCGAGACACAAGCATCGTAACATAAGGATAGCAATAGATCAACGGCAGGAATGGAAGACAATGTAATGGTAGCAAGTGAGCAAAGCTTGCCTGGAAACCTGCAGGGAGAAGAACTTGTCGTTGCTCACATCATCTCAACGTCTTATCCGCGAAGAAGCAATAAACACTGGAAAGAGCAAAAGATGCATCTTACAACTACGGCAAAAGATCCAGCATGTTCAGGATATGATGCATGACAGGGCAAGATGCAACTTAAGCCAAATTAAACGGAACCGAGATTCCGACAATTAATATTAAGGTTCAAGTTATTTATGTAACCACCAAATTAAATGTTGATTAGCATGTGAGACAAGGCATGAGTGATCTACTCAAAATTAAATGAAATAGGGATAATGATTATAGTAATATCCCTCACATTCCATATTTAATTAATAAGATGATTATACAAAAGACCACTAAGTAGCAAGCTAGATGATGCAAACATGATCATGGATGACATATTAATATTCATTGCATTTTTCTGATAAAAAAAAATATATATATATAACTTGCATTTATTGGAGTTATACCGCAAAAGATATGGAATAAACAAGATTTGCATAAAAAGAAATAGACAGCAGAGAAGGAGATGGGCCGGATCGGGTTGTGACGGCGGCAGATAGCAACGAGCCGCTCGGGGCGAGGCCTGAAGACGTGCTGTTGGGCTGCGGCCCAACTGCGGCTGAAGGAGGCAAAAAGAGTGGATTTAATCCCTGCAGAGAAGGGATTCGAACTTGGGTCTCCTGGATGGAACCGTGGCTTGCTAGCCACTGGGCTGGTTCGCTGCTTGTGATTGATTCCGCAACTGAACAAAGATGAGGCAACTGAGCGACGCTAACTGAATCTTCACAGAGAAAAGCTTCAGGCTTCAGAGATGGAGGAGACGGCGATGAACTGCAGCGAGCGCTGCTGGTTCCTGGCGTGCTGGAGACCGAGGGTGTAGGTGAGAGCGCCGGGGTGTGTCGGGGTGTGTGGTGTCGTGCGAAGCAGCGGGGTCGAGCGGAGAGATAGCAGCGGCATCATCTCGCGTACGAGCTTGCCGGGAAGGCGACCATGGCAGACAGAAGAGGTAGAGGATGGTCGCGACGGCTACGACAAGAATTCGAGCCGGAAAAGGAGGAAACTGATGGGAAGCTCACCACGAGGGGCTTGGAGGAGTGGACCGAGCTGGAGGTGGTCGGGGTGCCTCAATTTGCGAAGAACTTGTCGGTGACCGTCGGGAAGACGAGGAAGAAGACGACGTCCTGAGGCTTCTCGCTCCAATTCCTGCGGCGTGGACGTCGAGGACGGTGAGTCGGAGACCTTGGCGTCTTCATCTTGGCTCGGGGGCGATCGTGGCGACGGTGTGACGACGAGGTGGCAACAGCAGTGCCCGTGCGCGCTCTCTCTTGCGCTCGGGGGAAGAAGCAGAGGAGGGAGAGAGATGGCGGCGGCGGGAGGAGGAGATGGGGAAAGCTAGGGTTGAGGAAGGGGCGCCGGGGCAGGTTATAAGGAGGGGAAAAGGAGGGAGAGGAGGTCGCTGCTGGGTGGGCGCCATGGCCACCGTGGCCATGTGCGTTCCTTCTCTGTGTCTCCGTACAAGGAGAAGATGATAAACAGGTAAGGGAGAAGATGGGCTGGAGTTGGGCCGGCTGGGCTTCAAGGAGGAGATGGCTGAGGGATGGAGACGGGCCAGATGGTGCTACCTTGGCCCATTTCGGAATTTCGGGAATTTCTCCAATTCCAGGAAAAAAGAGAGATAAAGATGTGATAGAAAAGAGGGAAAAGAAATTAGATAAGAGAGGAATAAAAGAGAGAGAAGGTTTTACAAATAATTTACAAAACTTTAATTTTGATTTGAAATAGTTTTACAATTATTTCCAAATACTATTTTGTGTTTATTAAAATAGAAAGAGAGGGAGAAGGATTTATTATTTGCAAAAACTAAAATAAGGTTTGCAAAAATAATATTTTTAGTTCTTTAGCAAAACATGCAAGGTGATAAAATGCATGATGCCATGCTGATGCAAAAAAAAAAACAAAAACTAATTGGGGAAAATCCCGGGACGTTACAAGATGGAGATCAAGACGCAAGAAAAGGGCTATACCATATCACATTGTTTAAGCATGTGATGTTTATCCTTTATGCATCTTATTCTGCGTGTGCACGACGGTAGCATTATAAGATGATCCCTCACTCAAAATTAAGATCGTGTTCTCCCCAAGTATGCCACCGCCAAGACAGTTCTTTGTTTCTAACCACCACGTGATGATCGGGTGTGATGGATTCTACGTTCCACACAGCGGGTGTTGCTCGAGCCTAGCATGTACAGACATGGCCTCGGCACATAGGCAGATATACTTGGGTTAGCTTAACGAGCCTAGCATGTGCAGACATGGCCTCGGAACACAAGAACCGAAAGGTTAAACACGAATCATATGGTTGATATGATCAACATGGTTGATGTTCACCATTGAAGCTACATCGGCTCACGTGATGATCGGAGTTTGGTGTGGTGGATTTGGATCGTGTTCCACTTAACAACTATGAGGGATGTTGGTTTAAGTGGGAGTTCACTGGTAATTTGATTACACTGAACTCTTTATCATGAACAAGTCTAAAATTGTCTTTGCAAATTATGATCATGGCACGCAACGTAGCTCAGTTCAACATCAACGCGTTCCTTGAGAAAGAAAAACTGAAAACATCTGGGTCCAACTTCAATGACTGGCACCGCAATTTGAGGATTGTCCTCAATGGGTGTAAGAAGCATTATGTGCTCGATGCAGCGCTAGGTGACCCACCTGCAGTCAGTGCTCCCACTGAAGAACTGAACGCATTTGATGCGCGCAGTGATGACCACACGATAGTTAAATGTGCAATTCTTACATCTCTGGAGCCAGATCTCCAGAAACGTTTTGAACTTCACGGGCATTCGAAATGGTCGAAGAGCTGAAAACTATGTTTCAGACTCAAGCCCATGCTGAAAGATATGAGATATCTGAGAAGTTCTTTACTTGTAAGATGGAGGAGCACAGCTCTGTCAGTGAACATGCTTTAGCCATGTCCGGCTATATCCAACGCCTTACTCAGCTGGGAATTGTCATCCCAGACGAGTTGAACACTGATAGGGTGCTCCAATCACTACCACCGAGTTACAAATCGTTTGTGCTCAACTATAACATGCAAGGGATGAAAAAGTCGATTCCCGAGCTTTTCGCAATGCTGAAATCTGCGGAAGTGGACATCAAAAAGGAACATCAAGTGTTGATGGTCAACAGAACCACCGGCTTTAAGAAAGCTAAGGCAAAGAAGGGAAACTTCAAGAAGGATGGCAAACCTGTTGCCACGCCTGCGAAGAAGCCCAAGGCTAAGCCTGAAACGGTGTGTTTCTACTGCAAAGGGGAAGGTCACTGGAAGCGCAACTGTGCCAAATACTTGGCGGATAAGAAGGCTGGCAATATCAAAGGTATATATGATATACATGTTATTGATGTGTACCTTACTAGTTCCCGTAGTAGTGCCTGGGTATTTGATACCGGTTCGGTTGCTCACATTTGCAACTCGAAACAGGAACTGCAGAATAAACGGAGACTAGCAACGGATGAGGTGACGATGCGCGTCGGGAATGGATCAAGAGTTGATGTCATCGCCGTCGGCATGCTACCTCTACATTTACCTTCGGGACTAGTTTTAAACCTAAATAATTGTTATTTGGTGCCTGCGTTAAGCATGAACATTATATCTGGATCTTGTTTATTGCGAGACGGTTACTCATTTAAATCTGAGAACAATGGTTGTTCTATTTTATGAGTAATATCTTTTATGGTCATGCACCGGTTGTAAATGGTTTATTCTTGTTGAATCTCGAAAGTAATTCACACATCCATAACATTGATGCTAAAAGATGCAAGATGAATGATGATAATACCACATACTTGTGGCACTGCCGTTTAGGTCATATTGGTGTAAAGCGTATGAAGAAACTCCATACTGATGGACTTTTGGAGTCACTTGATTTTGAATCATTTGACACGTGTGAACCATGCCTTATGGGCAAGATGACTAAAACTCCTTTTTCCGGTACGATGGAAAGGGCAAGTGACTTATTGGAAATCATACATACTGATGTGTGTGGACCGATGAGCATTTCGACACGCGGTGGATATCGTTACTTCATAACCTTCACTGATGATTTGAGTAGATATGGGTATATTTACTTAATGAAACACAAGTCTGAAACTTTTGAAAAGTTCAAAGAGTTCCAGAGTGAAGTGGAAAATCATCGTAACAAGAAGATTAAATTTCTACGATCTGATCGTGGAGGTGAATATTTGAGTTACGAGTTTGGCATGCATTTGAAGACTTGTGGAATTGTTTCACAACTCACGCCACCTGGAACACCACAGCGTAATGGTGTGTCCGAACGTCGTAATCGCACTTTATTAGATATGGTGCGTTCTATGATGTCTGTATCCGATCTGCCAATGTCGTTTTGGGGTTATGCATTAGAGACAGCCGCATTCACTTTAAACAGGGCACCATCTAAATCCGTTAAGACGACGCCATATGAGATATGGTGTGGCAAGAAGCCAAAGTTGTCGTTTCTTAAAGTTTGGGGATGCGAGGCTTATGTCAAAAGGCTGCTGCCTGATAAGCTCGAACCCAAAGCGGAAAAGTGCGTCTTCATAGGATACCCTAAGGAAACTGTCGGGTATACCTTCTATCACAGATCCGAAGGCAAAGTCTTTGTTGCCAAGAATGGATCCTTTCTTGAGAAAGAGTTTCTTTCGAAAGATGTGAGTGGGAGGAAAGTAGAGCTAGACGAGGTTGTTGAACCTTCTCCCGAATTGGAGAGTAGCGCAGCGCAGGAAGTTGTTCAGGCGCCGCTTTCACCAACTAGAGAGGAAGCTAATGATGGTGATCATGAAACTTCGGTCTTAGCTGAAATTCGCAGGTCGGCTAGGATACGTACCGCTCCTGAGTGGTACGGTAACCCTGTCATGAATGTGTTATTGTTAGACAATGACGAACCTGCGAGTTATGAGGAAGCAATGATGAGCCCAGACTCTGGGAAATGGCAAGAAGCCATGCAATCCGAAATGGAATCCATGAGTGAAAACCAAGTATGGACTTTGGTTGATCTTCCTGATAGCCGCAAGGCTGTCGAGTGTAAATGGATTTTCAAGAAGAAAACAGACGCTAACGGTAATGTCACCGTTTATAAAGCACGACTTGTCGCAAAAGGTTTTCGACAAGTTCAAGGAGTTGACTACGATGAGACTTTCTCACCCGTAGCGATGCTTAAGTCTGTTAGGGTTCTACTAGCAATTGCTGCATTTTTCGATTATGAAATTTGGCAGATGGATGTCAAAACAGCGTTCCTCAACGGAAACATTGAAGAAGAGTTGTATATGATACAACCCGAAGGTTTTGTCGATCCTAAGGATGCTGGTAAAGTATGCAAACTTCAGCGTTCCATTTATGGGCTGAAGCAAGCATCCCGGAGTTGGAACATTCGCTTTGATGATGTGATCAAAGGTTTTGGATTTGTCCAAAATTATAAAGAAGCGTGTGTTTACAAGAAAGTGAGTGGGAGCTCGGTCGCATTCCTAGTGTTATATGTGGATGACATATTACTTATTGGGAATGACGTGGAGCTGCTTAACAGTATAAAAGGTTATTTGAATAAGAGTTTTTCAATGAAAGACCTTGGTGAAGCTGCTTACATATTAGGCATTAAGATCTATAGAGATAGATCGAGACGCTTGATAGGACTCAGTCAAAGTACATACCTTGACAAAGTTTTGAAGAAGTTCAAAATGGTTCATGCAAAGAAAGGGTTCTTGCCCATGTTGCAAGGTAAGACATTGAGTAAGACTCAGTGTCCAACTACGGCAGATGAAAGAGAGAGGATGAGTAAAATCCCCTATGCCTCAGCCATAGGCTCAATCATGTATGCCATGTTGTGTACTAGACCAGATGTGTCTCATGCTCTTAGTTTGACGAGCAGGTACCAGAGTGATCCTGGAGAGGAACACTGGACAGCAGTTAAAAATATCCTTAAGTACTTGAGAAGAACTAAGGACATGTTTCTTGTCTATGGTGGTTGTGAAGAGCTCGCCGTAAAAGGTTACGTCGACGCTAGCTTCGACACTGATCCAGACGACTCGAAATCTCAATCTGGATACGTTTTTGTTTTGAATGGAGCTGCGGTTAGCTGGAGGAGTTCCAAGCAGAACGTTGTTGCGGCATCTACATTAGAGGCGGAATATATGGCTGCTTCCGAAGCAGCAAGAGAAGGGATATGGTTGAAGGAGTTCACCACAGAGCTCGGTGTGATTCCGAATGCACTGGATCCTATGGAGATCTATTGTGACAACACTGGTGCCATTGCTCTAGCCAAGGAACCAAGATGTCACAAGACCTCCAAGCATATCAAACGCCGTTTCCATCTAATTCGTGAAAGTGTTCACGTGGGAGATATTAGGATTTGCAAAGTACATACGAGTCTGAATGTTGCAGACCCGTTGACTAAACAGCTTCCACGAGATAAACATGATCAGCACCTGAAGTCCATGGGTGTTAGATCTTTACCAATGTAAACTAGATTATTGACTCTAGTGCAAGTGGGAGACTGTTGGAAATATGCCCTAGAGGCAATAATAAAGAGTTATTATCATATTTCCATGTTCATGGTAATGTTTATTCTCCATGCTATAATTGTATTAACCGGAAACCTAATACATGTGTGGTTATGTAAACAACACAGAGTCCCTAGTAAGCCTCTACTAGACTAGCTCGTTGATTAATGATGGTTATGGTTTCCTAACCATGGACATGAGTTGTCAATTAATAACGAGGTCATGTCATTGGAGAATGACGTGATGGACAGACCCAACCAAGCATAGCAATATTGATCGGATCAATAAGTATATATTGCCATGTCTTGTATTGTCAAGTATCCTGTTTCTTTGACCATGAGATTATGTCTATCCCGGGTACTGAGGAATACGTCTTGGGGACTTCAAACGTCACTTCGTAACTGGGTGACTATAAAGGTGTCTTACAGGTATCTCCGAAAGTACTTGTTGATTTGCATGTATCAAGACTGGGATTTGTCCCTCCGTGTGACGGAGAGATATACTCTGGGCCCACTCGGTAATGCACATTCGGTATCGCTTGCAAGCACGTGACTAAAGAGTTAGCCACATGGAATGTTGTATTATGGAACGAGTAAAGAGTACTTACTAGTAACGAGATTGAGCTAGGTATGGTGATACCGCCGATCAGATCTCGGGTAAGTAAAATATCGTGAGACAAAGGAAATGGAATACGTTGACATTGTGGTTCACACCGATAACGATCTTCGTTGAACTTGTGGGAGTCATTATGGGCATCCAGGTCCCGCTAATGGTTATTGATGTAGAGGAGTCTCGATCATGTCCACTTGTTCTCGAACCCGTAGGGTCACACACTTAAAGTTCGGTAACGCTAGAGTAGCTTTGGGATAATTATAATGGTGAGACCGAAGGTTGTTCGGAGTCCCGGATAGGATCCGGGATATCACAAGGAGCTCCGGAAGAGTCCGGAGATAAAGTTTCATATATAGGAATGTGGTTTTTGGGTTCCGGAAAGGTTCAGGAATTAACCGATATTGTATCGGGGTTTTTCCTGAAATGTTCCGGTGGGTCCCATGGTGGGGCCCACTATCCCGAACGTCCCACTTAGGATATTTGGCAGCCAAGTTCCTTCCTTGAGAAGTCTTGGCAGCTAGGTTCCTTCCTGGGGAAGCCTTGGAGGCTGGTTCCTTCCTGGGGAAGATTTGGAGGCTGGTTTCTTCCAGGGAAGATTTGGAGGCTGGTTCTTCCTGGGGAAGCTCAGGAGGCCCTCCCCACATCCTACATAAGGAGGGTACCATTTGGGGAAAGAATGTTATTGATTCCTAAGCTGGTACACTTCCTCTTGCTCCTTTCTCTTGTGGTCTTGGCTTAGTGAAGCCCTGCCCGCGTGAGAGCTCACCGAACCACCACACCGTCATGCTGCTGGTTTGAATCCCATCTACTTCTCCTTCAAGCTTGCTGGATCAAGAAGAGGAGACGTTGCTGAGCCGTACGTGTGTAAATCTCGGAGGCACCGCTCATTGTGGTGCTGATCGGAGTGAACCGCATCAAGGTCTACACCAAGCTGCGTTGTGATTAACGTCCAACGCTCGTGTTCTTCGAGGGTATGTTGATTACCCTCCCCGTTACTTGCATCTCCTTAGATAAGATCTTTGGGTGTTGCTTCCGCATGTGAGAGAATTTTTTTGATTTTCTGTCGCGCATATCCCTACACTTTTGTCTTTTCGAGCAATCATATACTTCAGTATCATAGTTACCCAAAATTTTGCCCTGTGCTAAGTGGTTCCAACTCCCTGATACTTGCCGCCTCCGGGCCACGTTAAGCAAAAAACAACTTTTTTGCACCGCCTAAATATCGTTATCTGACAGCCTATATGCGGGTCGCCTAGTAGTATGTCGTTGGCACCAACATGCCGGCTTTTGTCTCTGAGTCTAAACTATCTGGTATCGCACCTAGTTGGCTCAGCTAAACTAACTGCGCTGCGGTTCCGCCAACATACAAAAAGCTAAACATGTAGACGAGATAAATATTAAGGCGGACCACTTAAAATAAGACTACCAACATGAGTAGCATAAAGTTACGGCCCAAATAATTACATCTCCAAAATAAGACAAGTTTTTTTTGCGTTACAGATTAACACACGTTCATATATATTACAGGAAGTCAAGGAGCCGCCGCCTTGGTGGAGTCCGTCTCAGGAGCCTGGGGGCTGAGTTCGTCAACTTGGGCGTCATCTTGCGCCTCTGCCTCCTCAGCATCTTCAGCAGCAACCTCTTCCGGCAAAGGATGTTCCTTGTAAAATACGCCGAGGTTAACCATGTTGGCGACCCGAGAAGCGCAGCCTTTGACGAAGGCCAGTATTTTAGCCGAATCAATGGCATTGCCGGTCTCGTCTATTGATGGCATGTACTCCGTCATTTGGCGAATATCAGCTTCCGGGTACCACGCCATCATCAGCCCCAGGGCAACCTTGGCACTGCCACGTGCAGCAGAGCGCATCACTCCTTCATATTTGCTGGTAGCCTGCACCAGCAAATCGGGAATGTCTTCAAAGTTGATAGCGTCGCTGTCCTTCTCATCCGGAAAGAACTTCGCGGCAAAATTCCGAGCAGACTTGATCGCCTTGGTGATCAGCTCACCAACATTCAAGATGCGAGCAAGCCGGGCTGGAGCAGTTTCGTTGTCCCCAAAACCAGCCAGCACTGAGAAAAAATGACAGAAGTCAGTCAACAAACAGAAGCAAAAGTACAAGCCAAAAGATAGCGAAGCAAACTTACCAAGGACATGGTGGTAGAGAGCGTTGAGCTCATCTTCGTGCCCAGCCAGAACATCTTGTGCAAGTTTAATGGCGGCAGCTTGGGAATCCTGCTGTGATTTCGCCATCTTTGTGGTCTCAGCAAGGGTGTTGCCCAGCGATTCTAGCTGGCCCGACAACTTGCTCATCTCCTTGGCATGGGCCATGTCCCGCTCCTCCAGCGCCTCCTTGTGCTTGGCCTTCGGCTCCATCACCTCGTTTGCCAAGTCTGTAGCTTCATTGATCAAAGCTTGCAGATCAGATGAGCCTTTTAGAATATCTTGGGCATTGTCTAACAATTTTACAAGGTATGGAAAACCGGCTAAAAATATAGTCCGCACCACTTGGAAAAAAGCGGATGAAAAGAAGGCAAAGAAATTGTCACCTTCGTCTTTTTTGCGAGCCTCCTCTAAGGCCACAATCTTGACATCCTTTTCTTCAAGCGCCTTCTTAAGAAGGTGGCACTCCTTGTTCTTATCAGCTTGAGCACGGCACAGCTCCGCGTTCTGAGCAAGGAGGCACTACAAAAATCAAAAAACAAGCTTGGTAAACCTAATAGTCAAAAAGACCACTCCGCCAGCTAAGATTAGCGAATTTCAGCCGCCAAAATGCTCGGGGGCTGTGACAATAGACAAAGAAAGAAGTTTACCTTTAGCTGGTCATCCATCAGGTTGTGCAGCATGTTCATGTGCGAGTACCAGTTGCCGGTACCTTCGCGCATGGTCTTCAACGTCTTCCTGACGTCTTTGACCCCCACGCCAAGTTTGGGATCGCCCATGCTGGAAGAGCCACCTGCACTCTCCCCCATCTCATCCGCCATTTCCTGTTTCATGGCTATGAATTGGGCGGCATCATTAGCCGTAGCTTCATACGCTTTGGTGGAAGAAGTGCTAGGGGCCGCCTTCTTGCCTGCCGACTTCTCCGTTGATGTTTCCGTCACGTTGGCTTGGCGTCCAGGCGCTTGGACGTGAAGATTGTCCGCCTGCAATGTTCCTGGGCACAACACCATGGGTACATTGGCGGCAGGCGTGGCTGGCGCAGTCACGGGAGAAGGCCGGGGCGGCTTAGTTCTACCAGCGGCCGCCTTCACATTAGAGCGAAGCTTAAGCCCGCCTATCTTTGCCCTTTGTAAGACAAAAAAGGAAGCAACCGTGTTAGCCTACAACAACCTTAAATGGAAATCCAAACAACAAGCAACAAGCATTGCAAAGTTTACCTCTGCTGGGGGACGCTAGACCCCAAGGTCTTGTCTTCCTCGTCGACCTCGATGATGGCCTTCTTCTTTTTCATCTTCTTCTTCTTCTCAGCCTCTTTGGTGGAAGAAGTAGTGTCAGCAACTTTGCGTTTCTTGCTCTTGCCGGCACTAGGCTCATAGTAGTTAGGAGCCAAGTCCGCATCCGTCAGGCTCTTCAGCTGAAAACAAAACACTCATCAGTCCAGCATAAATAAAGGTGGAATCCAACAAAAGGAAAAAGGTTAAAGCTCTGGCTTACCTCGGGGGCTGGGTTGTCATGCGTAAACATGGCAACCCCCTCAGTCGCCTTCAGATGGTTGGGCTAGATGAGCGCCCTCAAGCGATGAAGTAACACCGCCTCCTCGACAGCGGTGCTACTTGCGTTGAACATCTCCGCCTTGTCGGGGAGAACTCGCACATCTTCAAAGGGCAGTGACGCAGAGGCATCATCTGCCTTGATAGCCAGCAGACAACGGTGTCCACTCCGTCAAGCAGCGGAGGCTCCATTGTCTTTGTTAGGAACTCTATCCGCCTAGCAACTAGGCGGAGCTACTCTGGCAGCACTTCCACCGCCTTCTCGGTCCAGAACTCCTTATAAGTAGGTGGACCATTGACAAAAGGCGGAATCCCTACATCCTTCTTGGGTGCTGGGATGTCCTTGCAGTAGAAGAAGGAGCTGGTCCATCCTTTGACAGACTCTATGTAAGGTATCTTTGGATACCAGCTCCTACCTTGCCGGCAGTTGAAAGTGCCACTGCGGCAAGTTGCCAGCTGACCGCCAACAGTTTGGCGCCGGCACAGAAAGCAGTACTTGAAGAATTCTAAGCTAGGTCTAATACCTAGATAACCTTCAAATAAAGCCTGAAAGTCGGCTAGAACTAGAATACTATTCGGCGCTATGTTATGTGGTTGAAGCCCGTAATAGTCTAGCACGACACTAAAAAAAGGCGGAAGGTGGCAAGGCCATGCCGCGAAGAAGGTGGGAAGCCAAGATTACCCGTTCGCCTTCTTTAGGGTTGGGGATGGGGTCCTTGTCCGCTGCCCTCCAGTGGCAATCCTTCTTTGGCGGAAAGTAGCGGCCTGTCTCCAGCTCCGCCAAGTATTCCTCCATGATGCACGAAGGAAGCTAGTAGCGGGAGCCTACATCGGCTTCTTCCTCCACAGCGGCGCCTTTCCCGCCAGCGCGATTAGCCGCTGCCTCCCGTGTGGCAGCCTCTGGCGCCATTGACGCTGGAGGGGAGTAGGTGTCACGGCGGCCGAAGCTGCCACCGGTGCTAAGGAAGAAGGGATCCCGCCCATCATCGGGGCGGGAGAGGAAGAAGATGCCGCGGTGGTGCTCGTTGCCACCACTGCCGCAGGGCTAGAACTTAGATCTGGCGCCGCCGCACTCATCGCCGTTGTTGCCGCAACCTCCTGCTCTTGAGCCATATGGCTAAATCCGCCGCTCTGCGCTCGCTCGCTGGGTGGAGAGTCTCGCCGGAGGAGATGAGCTCGAGGGAGAGAGAGGCGCGAGGTGAAGTGGCTCGGTGGGAAGAAATGGAGAAGTGATCTCCTCGAGGAGATTACACCACTATTTATCACTCTTGCTCCGAGATTTGTGCGCAGAACTGACGGGGCACACGATTTCCGCCACGTGTCCGCCATCTGCGCGACGTGGAAGCAGTTTGCCGGCTCCATCGCCTCGATTCTCATGCATAGTGGGAAAGTGATCATGATGCACGCCTGGATTCAAACTGTCGTGGACCCAATGACGTCATCCGTCAACTTGTGATTTGACCAGTCGAATCGACAAGACCTTGCGTGGAAGATTCCTGACAGGAGGTCAGGCCGTCTTTCCCATGTTCAGACCAAGGCGGCACCCATCCGGCTTCCTTTTGACGGAATGCCACCTACTTCAACTTCGGAATGATTCAAGCTCTTTAGTCACCTCAAGTCAAGAAACAAGACGGACGATCCTCAAGAAAGAAGACGGCGACTGGAGAACTTAAACCTTTTCAGGGCTAATGTTGGGGGAATACCAACTAGGGGTATCACCAACATGGATCAATCCGGTTAGTCCAGGGTGGTCCAAAGTGGTGGTGAAGGCTTTGCCTGCCGGGCGGCCCAGATAGCCGACAAACAAGGCGGCGTAGGATGGCAAGAAGGAGGCCCAAGACTGAAGCCCACGAAGCCACCAAGTCCAAGATAGAAGGCGGTAACTTGCTGGCTAGGTTTAGGACTCTGTATTATTGCCGGACACGTAGTTTCCTTGTAACCCTAGGTCCGGTCGCCTATATAAGCCGGACCAGGGAAGCCTTTAGGGCACAATCCAATACGCTCATTGTAACCTGATCAAGGCTATTGCCATATAGTGAGTTATAGCAGCACATAGGATCTCACCTCCGACGTGAGATCTGAAGCTGGGTAAACTGCGTTGTTCAATCCCGACCTCGACGACGCTCCCTTCAACCCCTCGGTTCTACCATCGGCGAGAGGACCCCCGTCTCCTATCAAGAATGCTGATATGACGACAGTGGTGGCGGTGATGGTGGTGATCTGCAGGCGGCGAGTTGCTGCGGCAGCGACAATGACTAGATATGAACAGAACTCAAAACTCTACATGAACTAGACGCTAAGGCCAGCAACTCGACACGACGATGCAGACGAAAACTCACGATGCAAGGCAGTGAAAGGAAGATGCAACAGGCCCGGGCTGGTTGTAGGACAAGGATGATCTAACCCTAATTTTTTTTGGCTTTTTGTGGACTGTAGGTATGAAAAACAGATGCAATCTAATCTATGTAAACAATAAATCTCACTGATCAACCTGAAATCTGATACCACTTGATAGAGGCAAAGGTGTCCGATCTTTCGATGAGATGATAACTATCGATCTGGGTAGGCTCCGACGTTGACGATCCGACTACAAACGTGCGAGGACGCAACGCCTTGACAATCCCTACACCAATTCCTGGAGCTTAATGATAGCGCCGAAGCACAATCGACCAAACCAACTAAGGTCTAATTCCTGCAGGCAATCGAAGAACAAGCAAGAACTAAGATTTGGCAGTCTGAATATTGCAAATACGAATGATTATAGATGAAAGTGGGGTTCCGAAAAGCGGTCTTAATCTAGTCGATCTGACATAGATGAAGTACGACAAAGTTGCAGCGACGGCTAACTTTTAACTAAACAAAACCCAAGTCTAAACGGTGCCCTTGGGGCTGCATTTATAGGAGGACAGAGGGGATTTTTGTCACCCCTTAGTGGGCTGGACCGAAAACCTTCCTAAGCCATTTTCTCCTATTAATACGAACTCTAAATACTGCCCATGAAAGGGGATGATGAAAATACATGGGCCTGGCCCAAAAACGAGGTGGCGCAACACCTATGGAAGACTTTGGACGAAAATAATATAGTGTTATCTTGAATAATTCATCCAAGGCTTCGTTCATCATTACGGTGGCTTCAAAGTCCCAAAATCTCCATCTGTAGCTTCAACATCATCATGTGCACTCCTGCTGCCATCTCCATGCGCATACATGCACCAAAGCTTGTCCCTCTCATCCATGCTAGGTCCATCGTTCCTAAGAGAAACAAACACATCTACTTTAGGCAGCATCATATTCTCATGTATATTCTCACATATATTAGGAGTAGCTTGTAGAAACGAAAGTAACTTTTGATTTAGTTGACGTGCACGAGCTCTAGTCATAGGTCCTTGTATTTGAGGTGGTGTAGTTGGTGTGGTTGCGCCTATAGCCGGGATGTCCTCATCACTGGTTGCCGCCGGTCTCGGTAGGCGGGACGAGCCCAAGTTCTTCTAAGATCGCGGCACGGAACATGTTGTGCGCCGCACTCGTCAGCGGGTCTGACATGGATATATATCTCGGGTACCCTACCGTGAGGGTACCTGGTGCACGTGACGACTGAGGCCCAATTACGAAGAGCCTACTCAAAGCCCAAGACAAGAGGCCCAAGAAGATGGAGTACCCTCCAAGATTAGACATAGGCATAGTCGGTTTAGACTTTCCTTACGTGTAAACTAGGTCGGTTAGGAACTCCCGACACCCAGCCTATTTAAACGCTGGGAGGGGTGCCGATCTGGGATCAAGCCATACTCGAACCACCAAAAGCTCTAGCGAGATCGACATCTCGCCGGAGCCCGCATAATCTCACACGATCAATAACCGACAAGCAGGAAGTAGGGTCTTTACCTCCACCCGAGGGGCCTGAACCTGGGTAAATCTTTGCCTCTGCTTGTCAGCCGATGAAACTACCAGTACTACCACGTTCTCTCCCCACAATCTCAACCCTAGGTCCTTAACCATGGGATTTGATGAGTGTACCCCTCGTCAATTGGCGCCGTCTGTGGGAAAGAATAGTGTTGGACTCACGGTCTCTTCGGTTCCATCAGAAAACGGCGACTTGCCGATCGGATCTACAAACGGCAACTCGCCGGCTGCATCAACAAACCAGAACTCGCCGACTCAGGCGGCACACGGCAACTCGCTGAATCACTCGACAAACGGCAGCACGCCAGCTTCACCTGCTAAAAGCGCATTGAATCCTCTGATGGATTTCGAGCCTTGAGACCTTCTCCGATCTCAAGTCAGGTTTGGGTTTAACCGTTGGTTCGTTCAATTTTTTCGTAAACAAGCTTGCTACGCAGGACTTGACAGATCCATGCTAACTCGCGACTTCCGTACATGAGGATCCATCGGTTGCGGCTCCTTCAACTGCGGATCCATCAACTGCGTCCATACCATCGCCGATTCTCCAAGCTTGTTCGTCTGCAACAACCATGTCGACTCGGGAGATGAACGAGCTCATCGAAGAACTCCAAGGAGAAGAGGCCGACTCAGCATACCGCACAAACGATCATGAGTTCGATCTCCCACTCGAGGATACTTTCGACTGCGGGATCTCCCTCAGCGACTTCGACGAGCCCGAAACTCATATCGACAACTACGTCGACTCCGAGATCTGCACCAACAACAACCTCGACTTCGAGATTCGCAACGATTTCGCCGACATCGAGATGAGCATAGGCGATGAAGGCGTCGACAGCGAGATCCATCCACACGGACCACTCGATGGGCATATCGACTCCGACATGAGCCTTGATGACGACGTCGAGTCCATGACGGGACTTGAAAACACATACACATACCCTCGGGTGGTACCCCAGCAGGTCTACGTTGCCTTCACCGCAGAATTATCTGATGCTGCGGCCAGTCGCAGGCCTACAGAGTTCCCGTGCACAGTTACTATGCCGGATGGAGTCACAACTCTCATAATTACTGCTGAGATGGCAGCAAAAGCAGATAAAGTCGTCAAGCAGTGCACAATGATGCCCATGGACGCAACACGGGAGGAGATGTTGACCTTCCAGTATTTCACCTGGCAGGAAACACTTCGACTACAGCAGATCAGGGCAACACTCGAAGAACGTAAAAAACAAGCTAGCTTGTCGAGTGCGCGCAGAAGACAGCTCTCCCTGAGCTCCACAGGGCGGGCAGATACAAGACCCAGATCAAGTCTGTCACACCTCGCGCCAGATGAGAGGGCAGCACTCACCCGCAACCTAGGTAACTCCTTCATGATATACGATGAAGAAGGAGTGCCAGTACCCAAAACAGCAGCGAGTGCTCTCTTTACTGCTACAGCATATCTAGAGGCAATCAAGCCTCCAGCGGATGATCCCAATGCAAAACTACATCGCCAACAGATCAAATCGCTTGCCTTAGCAGCAAAGGCCATACGCCAAATTCCAACAACTCCAGGAGGGAGTCGAGATCGTGCCATAGTTGACACGCGTCGTGAAGAGCATAATCGCAGCGGTCGCGGTCACCACTCAAAGGAAAGAAGCAGCTCACGTCGGCGCAGGTCCAGGAGCAGATCACGCAGATCTTACAGTAGCGACTCGTACTCTGATCAAGAGCCTCAGTCATGCGGAGCTCCGTGCTTCACTCGACGCGTCCGTGAGACACGGATGCCCAAAGGGTTCAAACTCACATCTAAACAACCCAAATACACGGGTCGACAGGAACCTTCAGGGTGGCTGGAAGACTACAGACTGGCTGTCTCGTGCCAGCGAGGCACGAACACCACAGCCATGCAATACATACGACTCATGCTCGAAGGCACAGCCCGCGACTGGCTCAAAGCTCTACCTCCATCAACATACGACTCGTGGGATCACTTCCGCATAGACTTTATCAAAAACTTCGAGCCTCTATGTGAGCGCCCAAAAACGTTCGAGGAGCTGCGAGCTTGCGTTCAACGGTCAGACGAAACGTTGAGGTCATACATCGACGATGGACTGAGATACGCAACTCAGTTGGGTAATTTCAGAAGATATGGCCATGGATGCCTTCATCATGGGCCTCGCCAGGCGAGACTTCAAAGAAGCACTCGGTCGCCAAAAGCCAACCTCTGTGGCCAACCTCTGAAGATTGCGACTGAGTGGGCAGACGGAGAAGACATGCGCACGCACCACACGCGGGTCCTCACCCCGTGACAATCAAGAAGGTGGCAGTCGAAGCCGCAGAGACTCATACAGAGACGACCGAAGGCGCAAGCGTTCAAAACGTCACTACGACGACGACAGACCCGAATTCATGGCGGCTGGGTTCTCACACCCCGCAACGACCAAGACAGAAGACCGACGGTCAGAAGATCGACGGGACAGTCGAGATGATCGCGGGACAGTCGAGATGATCGCCGAGACAGTCGAGACCGCGGCCAACGCAGCGACGCTACAAGAGGAAAGACTGGCGCAAGTCGCGTTCTGGCGCACAATCCGAGCGATCATTCGAAGAAAAGATGGATGCTGATTGCAGATTCCACCTGTACAAGGGGAAGACGGAAAATTGCGCTCCAATCACTCGATGAGAAACTGCAGGGAGTTCGACCAAATGGCGACTGATTACATAAATCTCAGAAAGGCAGCAGCCACACCCGCACCCGTAGCTGTGCCGCAACCAGCCAATGTACCCGTTCTGATGGCACCACCTCCACCACCACAGCCTCACGCAGGCGGAAACATCGCGGGTGCCATACAACTGTACCTCGGGTGGACGAACCTCAGTACCCTCCACCCCAAGGGCAGATGTACATGATACAGAAAGGTCGCCCTTCCAACAGGGAGCAAAAACTTCGCACTCGACAAGTAAACATGGCGGTCATGTCACCTCCTGCTGTAACTGAATTCTTGAAGGGATCCGAGACTGCATAAGTTTCAGCAGAGAGGATCACCCACCATCGGTGGTTCGTCCAGGGCACTCACTCTGGTACTCGACGCCAAATTGGAGGTTACGCCATGTCCAAGGTCTTCATGGATGGTGGCAGCGGCATAAACATAATCTTCGCAGATACGCTCCGCAAAATGAACAGGTCAGTCGAAAACCTGCCAAATCCTCAAATACCTTCACGGTATCGTCCCAGGCAAAGCAATAAGCCCAGAAGGCACCATACAACTCGACGTAACGTTCGGGGACAAGAACCACTTCAGGACAGAGTCGATTGAGTTCGAAGTTGTCGACTGGAAGTCACAATACCACGCCATACTTGGACGCCCGACGTTCGCTCGATTCATGGCGGTCCACACTATGCATACCTCCAGCTGAAAATGCCTGGACCAAAAGGAGTAATCACAGTCAAGGAAACTTCCAAAAGTCCGACTCTTGCGACCGAGAGTTTAGCAAAATCTCTGAGATGTTCGGCATGGAAGCAACACTCGCTGATCTAGCGGTCTCCAACGATCGAACACTTATGCCGGAGCACAAAAAGGTGGCAGTCGACAGAGCATTCAATGCCACCAAGGTCGCATCAGGTGCACCCGACTGACCCGACCAAGACAGTCAATGTCTCGTCGAGTCTGCCTATCGCATAGGAAAGCGCGCTCGTCGAATTCCTCCGTGAGAACTGGGATATATTTGCGTGGTGTCCAGCCGACATGCCAGGTATTCCCAGGGAATTCGCCGAGCACTCTCTCCAATTATTTCCAGATGCTAAACCAGTCAAGCAAACAATGCGCCGCATATCCGGCCCAAAAGAACCGCAGTCGAAGCCGAAGTCGACAGACTACTCGCAGCAGGTTTCATCAGAGATCAAGAAATCACAATGGGTGGCCAACCCCGTACTCGTAGAGAAGAACACAGATATCCTTCGGATGTGCGTAGATTTCACAGCACTCAATAAATGTTGTCCAAAGGATCACTTTCCACTACCTCGAATCGACCAGATCGTCGACTCCACCGCCGGGTGCGCTCGCTTGTCCTTCCTGGATGCTTACTCGGGTTACCACCAGATAAGGATGAAGGAAGAGGATGAGGAAAACGGCGTTCATAACCCCACTCGGGGTCTACTGCTACACAACAATGCCTTTCGGGCTCAAGAACGCAGGCGCAACCTACCAGCGCATGATGCAAGACTGCCTCAAGAAGCAAATTGGGCGAAACGTCCAGGTCTATGTAGATGACATCATCATCACACAAGGGAGGAAAACACACTACTCGATGACTTGCGAGAGACGTTCGCAAACCTCAAACGCTTCCACATCAAGCTCAACCCGAAGAAGTGCACGTTCGGCGTGCCAGCCGGGCAGCTCCTCGGGTATCTAGTCTCGGCTCGAGGAATCGAGGCGACCCGGAGAAAATACAGGCCATCTTGACGATGCAAAGGCCTTCAAAGCTCCATGACGTGCAAAAATTGGCGGTCGAGTGGCAGCACTCAGTCGATTCATCAGCAAGCTAGGCGAAAAAGCACTCCCGTTCTATCGACTGATGAAGAAAGCAGACAAATTCGAGTGGACGCCAGAAGCCGAAGCAGCCTTCACGGACCTCAAGCGAGTCCTCACAAGCCCTCCAATCCTCGTCGCACCAAGGGAACGCGAGCCACTATACCTATATGTCTCCGCAACTAACAGGGTGGTGAGCACCGTACTGGTAGTCGAACGCAGGGAGGAGGGACACGCCCAAAGCATACAACGTCCAGTCTATTACTTGAGTGAAGTCTCTCCATATCAAAGCAGCGGTACCCGCACTATCAAAAGCTGGCTTACGCCGTGTTCATGTCCTCAAGGAAGCTGACGCATTACTTCGCAGAGCACCCGATCACTGTAATCAGCACCTCAGGGATCGGGGACATCCTCACAAACCCCAATGCAACTGGGCGAGTCGCAAAATGGCTCATCGAGCTAGCACCACGAGATATCAAGTATGATTACCCGAAGGCCATCAAAGCACAAGTCTTACCTGACTTCCATACCGAGTGGATTGAAGCTCAGCTGCCAGGAGCACCAGATGTGTCCAACTCATGGACTATGTACTTCGATGGCTCAAAGAAGAACGAAGGCGCAGGCGCAGGTGTCATCCTCATATCACCAAAAGGCGACAAGCTTCGCTATATCCTGCAATGGATTCGAGTTACCATCCAATAACGAAGCAGAGTACGAGGCCCTGATCCATGGCATGAGGATGGCCAAAGCCCTCGGGTGCACTCGACTGATGATCTATGGTGACTCGAATCTTGTGGTGCAGCAAACAATGAAGGCCTGTGATGCAATCGCAGATAACATGATCGCCTACCGTGACCTGTACAATCTAATGGAGGGCAGCTTCGAAGGCTGCGAGTTGCGGCACATAGGGCGAGCAATGAAGAAGCGAAAGAGCAGCTAGCCAACATTGGCGCGACCAAAGCACCAGTTCCACCTGGTGTCTTCCTCGAGCGCATCGAGCACAGGTCCATCAAGAAAAGCGAACATCTCCTACATCAGCCGCACCAGCCAAGAGCAAAGCACCTAGCACAGAGGACCCGCCAGTCGAGGTACTCCTCATCGAGCCAACTTGGACTCAACCTTTCCTCGCATACATACTCCGCGGCGAGGTACCTGAAGACATAACAGAGTCAAGACGCGTCACTCGACGATCTAAAGCATACACCGTCATCAACGGTGAACTATACAAGCGCAGCATATCAGGTATGTTCCAACGTTGCATAGCATTTGAAGATGGCCAAGCCATCCTTCGTGATATTCATGCAGGTACCTGCGGGCATCACGCCAGCAGTCGATCACTCGTAGCCAAAGCCTTTCGCGCAGGCTTCTACTGGCCCACAGCACTCAAAGACGCGGAGGACATAGTCAAAAGGTGCATCGGCTGTCAAAAATTCGCCACAAAGCCGCACGCACCCGCATCGGCGTTGAAGACAATACCATTGGCCTGGCCCTTCGCCCAATGGGGGCTCGATATGGTCGGGCCACTCAAAAAATCCTCCCATGGAGGGCATACTCACCTTCTGGTGGCAGTCGACAAGTTCACCAAGTGGATTGAAGCAGTCCCTATCACAAGTTCGACTGCCACTACAGCAGTCAATTTCATAAAATCCATCATATACCGCTTCGGCGTGCCAAGCAGTATCATCACTGATAACGGTACAAACTTCACGGCTGAAGAATTCCGAACTTTCTGCAAAGAGCAAGATATCACGCTCAACTATGCATCCGTGGCACACCCGCAGTCCAATGGCCAAGTCGAAAAAGCCAATGGACTTGTGACGAGCGGAATCAAGAAACGCCTTGGTGCCACTCAAAAGGGCCGCGGGTGCTTGGGTCGAAGAACTCCCGTCTGTGCTATGGAGCCTACGCACAACTCCCAATGCTTCAACACAATTCACCCATTTTTCATGGTCTACGGCGCAGAGGCAATCCTGCCATCAGACGTAAGATTCAATGCACCAAGAGTCGAAGCATACAACGAAGAAGATGCAGATGAAGCACTCGAAGATGCAGTCGACTTGCTCGAAGAAGCACGCAACACGGCGTGCACGCAACAGTCTATCAGCAAGACCTCCGCAACTATCACAGCCGTCGACTGCGTACCAGGTCCTTCGAGGTTGGCGACTTGGTACTTCGACTGAAGCAAAAGAAGGTGCAAACTCGCTTCCCATGGGAAGGACTTCATCATCACCGAGGTCATTGGTGGTGGAGCATACAGACTGAAGCACGCGAAGACAGGCAAACTTCGCACAATCCTTGGAACGTTGCGCAGCTGCGCCGTTTCTATGCTTAGTTGCTCAGTCGCACAATGTAATAGGCACATATGTCGGATGGCTGCAGGTTTCAGACACGCTCTTTTCCTTACAGGGCACCTAAGGGGACTGGAAGGTTTTTAATGAGACGGCCTGCAGCTTAACACTCAAAAATGGAATACAGTCAATGATTCCTCATATTTCTCCCTGCTTACTACTCGCATAAACTTATTGCATAAACTTAGCCTCACCCGATTACTCGGGGGCTGCGCTATCTCAAAACATGAGCTTTCGCTCCTTCTTCAAACATAATAACCTAGCCGCACTCGAATACTCGGGGCTAGGTCATAACAGTCATACATAAACAAAAAAAGTGGCTCAAAATCATGAGTTGAAGCTTCAAACATCGCAAAAATTCATAAACCCCACTCGATACACACGGGGCTGTGCATATACATAAATATACAACTACGTATAAGTGGAAAACTTACACTCGGGGGTTGTCCTATGTACATAAATACCCTAATCTTCCGGTTCGTCCTTAACTGGTAGAACAGGGCCCATAAGTTGAGCATGATAACACTCAATCATCACCCTCGCATATTCGGCTGTTTCGTCCAGTTGTGACTGTGACAAGGTCGATCCAGGCACGGGTGGACGCAGCTGCATATGTGGACTCTTACTCCGGATATAAGCCATCGTTGCGTTGGCTCCATCCACAAGCTTCTGGGTGATGAAATCCCGAGTAGGACCTGCGCTACGGAAAAGCCCGAGCAACGCATGGATTCCTTGAGGTTGCGGCCCTGTCGGGAACAGAGTCTGGTTGATTCGACTGAAGGCCGACCTGCATAACTCAAGCAGCATAGTGCTTCGCCACACTCGATCCTTTAGAGTTGCGAGTATGCGCGCTCGTTGCTTATCTAGGCGAAAGTGCTAACGGCCCGTCGTTGGTTCGTCAGTCGCATTATTCAACTGCTCAGCTACACGAGCCTGCTCCGCCTGGAAGTCTGGAACAAAACCTGCAACAAGGCACGTTGGATCAACAAAAAGGACAGACTATCAACTCTTGAGGTTAAGGCAGTCATGCTTACACTCGAGTTGTCTATTCACGATCTCCATCTCGCCAAGCACATACTCCTCCGCTGAGTAGGCAAAGCAGGCCTCACCCTCATCCTATCCAGCTCATTGCGGGCACTCCCCAACTCTTGCTCCAGTTTTGCGACTCGAGCCTTCATATAGCGCATTACTGTGGTATCGTTCGCCACCTGGGCTCGAGATCGAGTAGGGGCGCGATGCCGCGACGAACCAGCTGAAGTATCGGCTGCCCGTGGCTGTTTCAAACGTCATAAAAATCTCATGTCAGATATGAGAAGTTCATCACAAAGCTCAGTCGAGTACTAGCACAAAGCCTTTCAGGCGACAGCACAAATGGAATTAAGTTCATACAAAGTATAGCAAATGGAATTAAGTTCATACAAAGTTCGACTACCCTATTTCTCAGACACTGACTCTGACCTAGCCCTATTCTCGCGAGTGGCAACCTCCGTCGCTCGGCGCTCCATAGTAGCTATGAACATGTTGGCCAGTCGAGCGGCTGGTTCACTAACAGATTTCAAAGACATAGGCTTCCCGCCAGGCCTTCGAGGGAAGTCAGACATGGCTGCTTCGAAATCACCCTTTATTCCATGACCCAAAATGAGCTTGAAGGTGGACTCCGAGCCGCGTACCGTGAGAGCACGAGCAAAGCTCGCCATGGTTGAAGTCCCCGGTCCAAGCACGCCAGCAAAGCCATCAGCAGTCGACGGTACCTCGCCTAGTGGGAGCACCTCCTTGTACACAGCGCCGAGGGTGCTGGCAGACTTGGCAAGGGAGTCCTTCGCCTGGACAAAGGAAGCACCAAGGTCACCTATAACCTGGTCGAGTGATAACTCATCACTGACCATGTCAGTAGGTGTTGGCACACCAATCGCCTCTGTAACATGAACCGGAAAAAGCAATATTACTACATACTACCCAACGGGTACACGGGAGGTATACAAAAAGATGGTTCCTTACCTCTCACGTTCTGTGTGTGGCCAGCCAGTCGCTCAGCATACTCCTTTTCGCGCGCAGCGGCAGAACGCTGGGCGGTATCCGCGGCTTTCTTCGACTCGGCAGCTTGAGTGGCAAGAGCTTCTTCTAGCTCCTTTACTCGAGTTTCAGCTGCTGCCTTATCACCTGAGTTTGGAAAGCAAAGCGGTAAATCATCATTCGACAAAACAAAGACAGTGCAAAAAGACCTTCGGGTACAGAATCAAATTTCACTTACGAGTGAGCTGCTCCAAGTTAACACGCATCCTGTCCCTCTCCTACTCCATCTGAATAAAAGCTTTCCCCGATTCTACCAGATTGAGGTAGTAAGGCTACAAGCAAATGCAATTAGCATAAATCAGCACATATTTCAGACGCAATATATGCGGGTGGTCATAGGACACTTACGTGGTCCATCCAAGTCTCAAACTTGGAAGCAGAAGTCCCGACTTCAGCCGCCGGGGTATCTGCAACCTTGGTGGTCACAAGAGCAGCAGCTGCGACTGCTGGTTGCGCAACCTCCGGGGTCACAGGAGAAGCACCTGGGTGATCAGGAGTCGAAGCCTCGATGACAGGAGGAGTCGTTACTCGAACGTGCTCAGCACTATAAAGCATAAAGGGAAGAGATACATAAGCCAAACTATCATACAGTAACTTCACATATGCAAAAGGTAGAAGGAACAAACCTCTGTTCTTCCTCTTCTTCGCTGTCATAATCGTCAAAGTTTGGACCTCCAAACTGCATGGCGCCACTCGACTGGGGAGGAGGCATCGAGCTCACTGGACACGCTGCCAATGGAGCGGTTTGGGCAGCGTGGGGTGAGACCGAGTCACCATCGTCCCTCAGATCCTTCTCCTTCGCGGGTGAGCTCATAGACGAAGACACGTCTTGAACACGGAGGCGCTTGCGAGTCCAAGCCTTGGCCATATCGGGCGCAGGCGAAGCTTCAGCGAGTGCCTCGTCCACCTCTTCCTCTTCAGCATTTTCCGTAGGAGAAGTGGTAGCCGATGGAAGGGACGACTCATCGGCTCCCTTTGCTGGCACATCTTGCACCTCTGTCTCTTCAGTCGGCCGTCCTCTGGAAGGGAGGCAGAGTGGGACGCAGTCGAGTGGCCCTGCATGTCATAAACAGGAGACGAAAGTCAGACAAACCAGCAAAATGGCAATGCAAAGAAACAACAAAACTCGATAGATTCACTAACCTCTGGCAAAGGCTTTTCAGCCCCATAAGGAGTGACAGGGCAGTCGACGTTGCAGGGCTCGCTGACTTTTGTGCTGGTGTTGGACCGCACATGTGACACCAGCTCGCTCTTTGACAGCTCCTCCTTGTTCATTCGAGTGGAGTCGAGAGGACCTTCATACTGCCACATAGGGTGAGCTCGCACGTGGAGCGGCCACACCCACATCTTCACAAAGGTGGCAAGAAGATGCACACCAGTGACGCTGTTTAGCAGTCCTCCAATCGTCTCCAGCAGAGGCGCCGCTTCCGCCATTTCTTCAGTCGAAAGCTGATGGTCCCAGGCTTTCGTCCTAGTGGCTATACCAGCAGTCGAAAATGTTGGGACCCCTTCCTGATCGACGCGCACATAAAACCACCTTTTCCTCCACCCTTGCGCCGAGTCGACTGGCTTCAGGGCAAAGTATCGGGTGTTGCTGCGCACTTGGATCCCAAGGCCTCCAACTGGATAGGTTCGGCCGCCTCGGTTGTTGGGCCGGACCATGAAGATAGACTTCCAAAGGGCCCAGCTGGGAGCAACTCCCAGGAAGCACTCGCACAATACCATAAAACAGGCAATGTGCATAATGCCGTTCGGGGTGAGATCATGGATCTGCACCCCGTAGGCAAACAGCAAGCCACGAACAAAGTCGTGGAGGGGAAAAGACAGACCCCTAGGCAAAAACTCCGTAAAACATACGCGCTCATTTGCGCGAGGCTCGGGGAGTACCTCTTTCGATGGCGCACGGACAGTAAGCTGGTCCGCCGGCGGCAACAGTCCGTCCTCGCGGAACTTCTCGAGATGTGCCGCCTTGATCGTGGACTTCACCCAATCGTCGTCGCTCTTCTTGAGGTCGACGGCGGATGCAGATGCGCTAGCCGCGGTCTTCTTCCCCTTCAAAGCGGCCGCGTCGGTCGCGGGCGCATCGGCGACAGTTTCCTCTTGGGCGCCATGGTTGTGGTGGCTAGGGAGTGAATAAGGAGCTCGGACGCAATAACAATGGAGGTGGAGCAAGAGGAAGACGATGGAATAGGTGCGGCGCGCAGAGCAAATGGCAAGTAAAAATAATGCCAACGCTGTCCCTCCTATTTACTACAGATCAAAATCGATCACAGCCGTTAAAATCGTAATCATGCGTTACGCACATAATCTAACCATACACGTGGCGAACGCGGAGGGCAACCGTCGCCGGCCACTCCGCCCACTACGCACGCAAAAAGAGGAGCCATCATCACGCCTCCGTAAAAAGTGGGCCAGAGTGGTCAAATCAAGTCCAAACGGCACAGTCGTCCGGTCAGCGCTGCACAATGGGCCCACCTATGTGTCACGTCCCATCCATCACAGCATAACGCACGCCACCGCGTGTCAGGCAGCGCAGTCGCCAAAAACGTCATCCCTGACGTCATCTCAAACGCTTTGATCGGAAATACATTAGAGTCCGTCAAACACATATCGGTCACTCGACTGCCTTGTTTGGTTCGGGTGAGGAAGAGCAATGTTAAGGCAAAAATTGGTCACTCGACCGTTCCTTCGACTGACGCATATTACTCCCATCGGGAGCATATCAAAAAATTCTTCGACTGGGGATGCTCAAGAAAAAATGATTTTGAGATTATCCTCCATTACAAGCAATACAGCATAATCTCGGGGGCTACTCCCATCAGGAGCACTGTCGTGCACCCAATAGATTTACGGCAAAAAAAATTCTTCGACTAACATATGAAGTGGTAAAAGATCTGAGATTATCCTCCATTGCAAAGCAATAAAGCACAATCTCGGGGCTACTCCCATCGGGAGCGCTGTCGCGCACCCGATAGAATAACGACAAAGCATCAGTCGACAAAAGGTTCGACTCAGTTCATATGCAAAATCATACTCAAAACATTCCCGAGTTGCGTCCGCCGCAAATACCTCGGATGCTGCACGCATGGTGCAAAGGTAAGACCCGCCGAACTTTCGAGCTGGGCTAAGGACCGTTCCAACAACGTCAATCCTTATACTTTCCGTGTCAACAGACATGATGAAAAATCCTGACGGACGCGTTGGGTAAAAATTCAAATCTATACTGAAGATCGACTCAGTAAGACCTCCGCCGCCTAGTCGAATCTGACCAGTTTGTTCCAGATTCGAGTCCGGGGACTCGAGTTTGATTGAAAGCTAGTAAGGTTTTACCCGAATGTGTAGTTAACCAGTCCCGATCCGTCGAGTGTACTGGGCCTGCTAAGCTATTATCCCTTGATCATCATAAGCAAAAACCACAGTCGATACTCGACATAGCCAACGTGTGCTATTCATACAGGAATTCCAATTATAATACAAAGCATATGACGTGCACTTACGAAAGAGTCCATGCCCGATTCTTTGAGTCAGACAAGTACTCGGGGCTACTGACATGGATATATATCTCGGGTACCCTACCGTGAGGGTACCTGGTGCACGTGACGACTGAGGCCCAATTACGAAGAGCCTACTCGAAGCCCAAGACAAGAGGCCCAAGAAGATGGAGTACCCTCCAAGATTAGACATAGCATAGTCGGTTTAGACTTTCCTTACGTGTAAACTAGGTCGGTTATGAACTCCCGAGACCTAGCCAATTTAAAGACTGGGAAGGGTGCCGATCTGGGATCAATCCATACTCGAACCACCAAAAGTTCTAGCGAGATCGACATCTCGCCGGAGCCACCTTGTAACCGCATAATCTCACACGATCAATAACAGACAAGCAGGAAGTAGGGTCTTTACCTCCACCCGAGGGGTCTGAACCTGGGTAAATCTTTGTCTCTGCTTGTCAGCCGACGAAACTACCAGTACTACCACGTTCTCTCCCCATAATATCAACCCTAGGTCCTTAACCATGGGATTTGATGAGTGTACCCCTCGTCAGGGTCCATGGTCGAAACATCGGCGGTCAAGATCATGAAATCTTGGCTCCACTTCTTGACAATGACTTTCTTCTTCTCGAGGTCGATCTTGATGTTGGCCTTCTCCATCAAGGTCATCCACCTTGCGTTGTTCTCGACGCGCCTCAAGCTCGAGTTGGAGGAGACATCGGCGAGGATCTTGTCCATAGACGATTGCACTCTGTCCGTCTTTGCCGCCGCCGCGAGGGCCGCCTTTGCCTTATTGTTCCCGATAGGTCGCCCCTCTGAGTTTTTCGGATTGACGTTCAGGTTGGCGCGACCGTTCTTGTTGAGAGCCTCCCGGCACCCTTGCGGCCGACTTCCCCTTCGCCGGTGCGCGCGGCAGCGCCATGGGAGCGAGGCGGGAGAGGGTTTTGCTGGGCGGGCACGACGGGAGAAATGAAATTTTGGGAGGGAAAATTGGGGGGAAGCCGGGGTTTTGTTGGGTCTGCTGTGCCAATGACAAGCGTGGCCTGTGCGTTGGAGGCCGACGTGGCTACGCACGCAGTTTCGTCCGGCGCAGCCCATCGACTCCCCAAGTGGAGGGCGCGGGCTAGGCGTGCCGGGCCAAAAAATGGGTCGTGCCAGAACAAAAACGCATTTGGACGCCGCGAGTGGGAGCCGATTTCTGTCCGGCACGCCTCAAAGGTCTTTGTGCGGCAGTTTGAGCGGCCCGAGTGGAGATGCTCTTATTTTCGCCACTTCCGGCCGTGGCACCAAGCCAACCATCAAACCATGTTGCTCCACATGGCGCACAGCTTTGTGGGACTGATTTTTTCTCCCGAGCTGAAGCAATCCCCAGGTCCTGGATCATGGATTCCACAAAGGCACGAGTAGAGAGATGGCTTTGGAAGATTCTCTCATGAATGGCTTTGCGAATGGAAGATTTATTGTAATCCTCAATGTACTTTGCTTCTGAGCTGAATGAATGAGGCACTGTGTGCCTCCCCCTTGTACAAAAAAACAAAGGCATTAGGGACTAACTGAGTAACTGAGGCAGGTCGAATGGAGGATGGGCTCGGGCCTGAGGGCCTCTTCGAACACTAGTTGATGGGCTCATTATCCCGTTTGTCCTGCACGAACCGAACAGCACCAAATCTAGCGCCTTCTAGCACCGCCGGGCCGGAGACAATTCCAAACTCCGGAAGAGAACTCCCCCTTGTCACGCCGCGCCGCTGCAGTACTCGAGTCCCCATGGCCTCCGCCGCCGCTGCCGCCTCCAACCCCTTCCCGTTCCCGACCCGCCGCCCACCGGACGACACCCTCTTCTACGCCGTCTACCCGCTCCCCCTCCCCACCGGCCTCCCACCTCCCGCTCTCCTCGCCTCGCTCCAGTCCCTCCACCTCTCCCTCCTCTCCCACCTAGCCCCCTTCCTCTCCTCCCACCTCTTCCACCGCGACCCCTTCTCCCTCTCTCCTCCCGCCGACCCGGCCTCTCCCTGCGCGCTCTGCGCCTCGCCCCCCGTCCCCCACCTCCACGGGACGCTCCGCTTCGGCGACTCGCTTCCCGACGAGTGGCTCGCCGTCTCCCTCCTCTTCGCCCTCACCAGCGCCTTCCCTCACATCGTCGCGCGCGCGTGGGACTCCGACGGAGACTTCCTCCTCATCGAGGCCGCCTTCGCGCTGCCCCGGTGGCTCGACCCCGACACCGCTCCCAACCGCGTCTTCATCTTCCGCGGCGAGCTCCACATCCTGCCGCCCTCCCTCTTCCCCGAGACGCCCTCCCTCGAGGCCGCCCTCCATGCCGTCTACGACGACTCCGTCGACACCCGCGCTTCTGACGCTGTCCAGGCCGCCATACAGCGCCGCATCGCCGGGATGCCGGAGAGGACGGCGGAGAACCTCCACACGGCGCGCGTCACGGTGCCGGCGCCCGTGGCGAAGGTGCTCAAGGAGGAGCCCTGCCTGGTCGCGCGCGCGGTCGAGGGGTTCTATGACCGCGACATAGACACTATGAAGCACGCGGCGAGGATGGACAAGTTCCTCAAGGGTCCTGCCGAGGAAGGCGTTGAGATGGTGAGGACGTCCGTGCGGATGACACGGGCGATGTATGCCCAGCTCATGCAGCAGAGTTTCCAGGCACCCAGGGGCTACCCCATGCCGAAGAGGGAGGAGGGTCCGGACAAGTGGACGGAGGCAGAGCTGGGGATGAAGATTGCCTGTGGGTTCGAGATGATGTACCAGGAGAGGCGGCACGACGTGGAGGAAGGAAAGGGGAGCACATGGGAGGTTTACCGGAAGAGCTTGGAGGCGACGGGGTGCTTTCAGGGGTTGCTTCCTGGTTCGAAGGAGTATAAGAGGGTCATGGAGGATGCTATGCAGTATTACAAGAGCTCGAGTTTGTACTCACGAACAAGGTAATTTTTGTAGCTCATAGTTGCGGATTTAGCTACCTTCAAGCATGTCAGTATGTTACCATCCATTCCTTTAGTTTCAACCCTTAAAAGGCATGCCAGTTTTTGATTGTTATCTATCTCTGTCTATTCTGGAAATAATAGTGTTGAGATATAACATTTTTTTAGCAACCAGCATGAGCGCAGCCTTTTCATTAAGAACAGTATAAGTAATGTTTACAGTGGGGGGCCATGTTTAATAAGGAGAATCATCCCGAAAAAGTCAGAATATTCTGCAAGGGAAAGTACAGTAGTGAATGAAATCCAGCACAATTCTTGCGGCTACCTCATCTACAAGGTCATGACCTCAATTGCCATGTATAATGTGAATTCTGGTAGTGTTCTGACACTTCTACGGTATTTCACAGGGAGATACTAAGTGCACCTGTGCATCGAATCGACGAAATCCTTGCGATGCCATACTCAGCTGAAGAGTTTCAAGGCATTAACCTTCCTCCGAGTGATGATGATTCTTGGCTGCGTAATGGGGAGGATGAGTTGAATGCAGAACTTCATGAAAGGCAGAAGGAAATGGAAGAGTATGAGGCTTTAAAGAAGCATACAAAAAGTCAGAAACAAAATGTTCCTAGTAGTTCTAGCTCCCAGCCAAGCGAGTTTAATCTTGGAGAAATTACGGAGTCCATGCAAGAATTTGTCCGCAAAATGTCAAGCTTCGAGGGAGCTGAAGTTCCCGCAAACAGGTTCTCTTCTAGAGTCATTTGTGATCTCTATCCATGCTTGACTACTTTCTTTATCACATCTTCCTTTCGAAAGCACTCGGTTATATTTTTGGATGTAACAGTTAGTTTTTCTTTCCAGTCAAAAGCATCTTCGTTTTATGTATAGCAAACATCTTACTGCAACTAGTAAAGATCCCCAAGCTAACTGTTCCTTAAACGAATCACATTAATCACAAACGGTTGATTAGTTCTTAGTTGGTCATATTAGACAGTAAATTGCATAGAAGCACCAAAATTGGGGCTACGGTTGCTCATAACCGACATGCCGACATGCCATTAACATTTTAGGGGAAACTACTACTATTTGGGAAGGTCTTGGCACATAACCCAAATAGACTTTAAATATGGATTAGCGATTATGAAAAACTTAAAACTGAATTTTGATTAAACAGTTGATCAGTTTGGGCTTAACTGTTAACAGCGAGGACATCATTGGTGATTTTGTGCAATTTACTCATTTTTGTACAATTTGTGTTATCTTGTTCAAATACGTACCTTTGTATGTACAGTAGGCATCGTAGTACATTATTTTATTTTTGTACCTACTTTTGACCCTGAAGTTCAATTTTTAAACCACCGTCAGAAAAGTAGAAGCATGAGATGAAATCTACTCCCTCCGTTCCACAATATAAGATGTTCTAGCTAGATCACATGTTGGCTAGGTGCAAACTCAAATTAGTGTACATACACATTAAAACATGTCCACATACATCTAGATACATGTGAATGTGGACAAAAGCTAAAACATCTTATATTTAGGAACGGAGGGAGTATTTGTGTAAGCATCTTTAGGTGTAGATTCTTTCATCAAACATGAATCAAAATGCGCCATTTTGGCATCTTAAGTCCCTTTATCTTAGTACCGAAATGCTTTAAACGGGAAATAACTAATGTAGAATTTATCTGATATAGAACACTCATATCGATAAAATGGTTTGAACTATTTACTAGAAAAAGGGGCACCCTGCCTTTTTTATCCAATGCTGAATGGACGACCTATCTATAAAAAAAGAGATTTTTTTTTTATTTGAAGAAAAAAAAGAATTCTATCCATAAAGGAGCCGAATGAAATCAAAATTTTATGTTCGGTTTTGACCTAGAAGCATACACAAACAAACAAGTTTAGGTGACATTTGGGCTGAATCACCCATTTCTGAAGAGAAGAGCTGCCAAACACAACCATGTAATAAAGGGAAGATATCAACTTGAAATGATACAATGGGAAGCTGGATTCCCGACATTAGGTATTAATAACATCTCGTTATGTTATAAACTTGGCTACACTAAGCCATGGATTCAGTAAGTATTTTTTCCGATGAAGCAGAACACGCTGCCAGCCTAAGTTGATGCGATGAGACAAACTCAGTGACAACAGACAACTACATCACTCTTTTCTTCACCTGGAGGAAACAAAATTGTTAATCTGTTAGTAACCTGATACATGGAGAAATTAAAATCGTTAATCTACTAGTAACCTGGTAGCACAATCTAACCTGTTAGTAACCTATGCAAGACATATGAACAAGATGTGTATACAAACTAGTGATCAACTCAACATAAGTAACTCTATATCAGACATCATAATTTTGGCTTAATCCGCTAGTAATACCAGCCACAAAATAAATACATGGAGCCTTTTGACACTGCCTAGGATGTGGAACTGAAGTAATATATATACCGTTGGAGAATATTGGACACTGTCTCCTCCTGAGCTTGCCTACCTAGCAAAGGGACAATTCGTAGTTGTAGTTGTTAGCGAACACTTAAACTTTTTTTTTTTTTTTTTGAGACCAACCCAGGCACTAGCACCCGTTGGCGTTTTTTTATAGAAGAAGACTCCGTGAGTGCACAAAGTGCGAGTCCGGGGACTCGAACTCTGGCCGGCAGGCCGCGCACTGGGGTAGCTCACCACCAGGCCGACAGCTCGTTCTCCGAACACTTAAACTTTGAAAACAAGGTATTCGAGCATGTACAAACATAACCAGATAAGGATGAGAAATTACCTAGTGTATAGAATCTTGAAAGGATAATACCGAGTCTAGGCAAAATGGTCATATATTTGATTAACCTTCCTGGATTACATCAAGTTCACCTGAACAATGAAAACACTGCGTACCGTAGAGATTGATATATATAAAAGTAGAACATCGGTATCCTCATCATACCCCAGAAACTCTCCGACAACTAGCTCATTCTGAGAAGGGAGCCCGGTAATGCTATGCATTTCAATGGTCTTCCAAAGCACCCATGTGGCAACACCATCACCATTTACGTTCCTCTTCCTCTGCCACGTTTGAAAGCAAGTATAAGAAAATATGGCGAGGCCAACAGAACCAGTCTCAGCCCGGATGATCTGAGACTGGAGGGTATCAATTGTTAAACAATGACTCTGGATCACATTTAGGTTGTGCTCATCCAAATCAAACTCAAGTATGACATCACTAATGGACAATGAGTAAAGACAATTACCAACAAGGACTGTCGGGTTATTTGGATTCACAATTCGAGCCTGTGTAGAAATGAAATTGCCCCATATGCCACACCGGAAGAGTAGACATGGGTGATTGCACCCTACCGTGCACTGATACCAAGGCCATCACGTTGAAAGGGCTCGAGTGGCAGCCGCCCTGCACGTGGCCTTGATCGCCAGCAGCGTAGAGCACCGAACCATTGAAGCGGCCTATCTCGAAATCCAGCAGAATGGCCACACGACGCTGTTGGCCGGTGATGGGGTCGCACACAACGACCTTTGTCTGCGTCGTGTTTCTTAACGAGGACGAGACCGTGGCGGCAATCGAGCAGATCGTAGCTGTGGCGGCTGCAGCATGCAAGGTTGAAGCGGTGAGTAGGTATGCGGTTGGGAGGGTCAAGCACGGGGGTGAATACGATCCCCTTAGTGGCTGCGCTTGAAAACGCCGAGGAGGGGCGGCTTCTGATGGTGTGCGCTGAACTGGCGCTCGAACTTGCGGTCATTGACGAGGTCCCGCCAGCGTGTTTAGACGGCTGTGACGCGCGGGAGGGAGGATGGCTGCGGCGGTAGACGGACAAGGATCTCCCGGAGCATGTCGGACGGTAAGGAGGCAGACGCCGCCACGAGTGAGGTGCCAGTGCAGCGGCGATGCCTGCGGCGAGGAGCCACTCGTGGCGGCGTCGGCCTCCCTGCTGTTCGACATGCTCCGGGATATCCTCGTCCGTCTACCGCACGGCGAGGAGCCACTCGTGGCGGCGTCGGCCTCCCTGCCGTTCGACATGCTCCGGGATATCCTCGTCCGTCTACCGCTGCAACCATCCTCCGTCCGCGCGCCGCCGCTGTCTGCACGCGCTGGCGGGACCTCGTCAAAACCATCGAAAGCGCAACCACGAGGGGATCGTATTCACCCCCATGCTTGACCCTCCCATCCGCATACCTACTCACCGCTTCAACCTTGGATGATGCAGCCACCATAGCTACGATCTGCTCGATTGCCGATTGCCGCCACGGTCTCGTCCTCGCTACGAACGCGACGCAGATAGAGGTCGTTGTGTTCGACCCCATCACTGGCCAACAGCGCCCTATGGCCATTCCGCTGGATTTTGAGATAGGCAGTTTCAATGGTTCGGTGCTCTGCGTTGCTGGCGATCAAGGCCACGTGCACGGCGGCTGCCACTCAAGCCCTTTTAACGTGGTGGCCTTGGTATCAATGCACGGTAGGGCAATCGCCCATGTCTACTCTTTCGAGAGTGGCATATGGGGCAATTTCATTTCCACTCAGGCTCCACTTGTGAATCCAAATAACCCAGCAGTCCTTGTTGGTAATTGTCTTTACTGGTTGTCCGTTAGTGATTCCATAGTTGAGTTTGATTTGGATGAGCACAACCTAATAAGAAGACCATGACCTGAAATTATCAAAAAGAACATTGGTATTTCAAAGCCATCATAGATAGATCATCCACGCCATCTTAGATTCAAATTAGCGGCTTGCATAGGAAATAAGGACCATAATAGGTCAACGGGAAAGAATGTGGATTTAGTGGATTTAGTGCCTAGTTCAATGAAATAGATTCAAATGATGCTCATCTTCCTCCGTGAAGTCATGATAAAATGTATTAATCCATACACATGGGTAATCAACTTACTCATGCGGGCACAATAAAAAAGACAGGTAGAGAAGATAATGCTCAAATCAAACAAACCTCAGCGGGTGTCACGGGCTGCAGAAACAGTGGAAATCGAGAATAAAGCAGCTAGGTAAGCAACATCCTCCTCCTGAGATCCGGCACCAGCAAGCTCATCCATGCTGTATTTCTCATGGAAGTAACAACGAAAGGAGACAGTAGGCAAAAGGGGGCGTGAAGAAAACTGAGAGTTAGTGCCAAGACATTGTTCATTAGTTGGTAAAAAACATACTAACACTAACACTAACTATATATACTAACACTAACAGCCCTCGTTTTTTTTGGCAAATTTTTTTTTAACAAAGCAGTCCCGCGTTTTCCCGCAAATTTTGAAACGACCCTCTGATCTAATCGGTCCTCTGCTCTACAGTACACACGTCTCCGCGTCGTCCGAACCAGATCCGATACCCCTATCTTCAGTTCAATCGGTTATTTAGCTCACACATTAATAGCACAATACTAGACCACACAATATACAGACATTTTCTAAAAATAAATTTGTTTCTCCATCCATATGTGTTAGTGTATTTTGAGACGAAATTTACATTGCGGCGTCATTTTCCGACAATAGTTCATTTTTCCTGTGGCAACATCCTCGACATGCACAACAATATTACTTCAGCTCCTCTTTCCTTAATTTCTAACTGTATTCCAACAGTATTGTCCATTGTAAATTCAAATATATTTGAAGCTTCCAATTCACTGAATAATTGGAGAACATTAATGGATTTAATTTAAAAAATGCTCATATAATGTATTTCATCCGATTATGGAGTTAAATTAAAATTTTAAGGCAAAATACAAACTTATTATATCTTTCCAAATTGTTTAACATTTAGAGATAATATAACTGAAGTCTCTCCGATTATTCAGATAAATCTAATAAATGCTAAAAAAGGTTAATATTTGGAGATAACCACAATATATTTCCTCTGATTATGGTGCTAAATAAGAAAATTATGGCAAAATGGAACCATAGAACATTTAAATTAGGCCAACATATTTGGAGATAATAAAACTTGAAACTCTCTAATTATGCATTTTAATTTAAAAAACGCTGATTAAACGAATATTTGAACTTAACTTTCTCTGATTGCGTAGTTAAATTTAAACAATGCTTGGTTAGCTCCATATTCGTACAAAACACAAATTCATTTCCTCTAATGATGGATTAAATTTAGTAAATACTAATACAATACACTTCCTCTAACATATTTACGGCGCGAAACAAACATATTTGATCAATTTAATTTATAAAGTTAAATTACACATTCATACCAAAATACAAGTATTTCGAAATACCCTAAACGATAAACTCCTACAGACTTCAGCATTTTTACAACAGGTGCGGCGTATCGCCGCCCCCAGATACCTAGTCCTTTGCAATGATATACAAACCCTTAATTTTATATGTGGCCGGATGATACAAACTGCAGGCATAGATATGTGTTTCTTTTCATCAGCTTTCTAGCTAGCAGGAAAATCTCCATAACCAGAAACAACGTTCAAAGTTGTCTCTTGGTGGAGTATTACACACATATATACAAGCTTTTGAGAAAAGCCTTGAACATGATTTAAAAGTCTGTACAGAAATAAACACAAGACACAACCTAGTAAAACTGACAATAGCATATAGAAAAGAGCATCAATATGGGAATACAGTCCAAATGGAAAAAGGAGACCATAATTACAACAGAGTAAGAAATTAAATTACCTTAATTTTGTCAATGCATATCATGATTTATTTGGCCAATACAATAGTGAGAAGCGTGCATATTAACAGCAGAAAAATCTGTTATAGACATAAGCGGAAAAGAAAAGATCTCAAAGGACGAGTCTGGGTTTTGCTCTTGGCCATGTGATCTTTGCAAGCAGTAATTGTGGCCTGCATATTACCAACTATTGTTCTGTTCTGCACTGCAGTTAATTAGCCAACCATGCCTAGTCGGAATATCTTTCCTGACTACCATTGCATTGATTCTATTACTGCTAGAATTTTTCCTATAGCACTGCAATTTTTGCTCATAACTCAGTTGTGTTTCTGCTAGACACATAATACCTGAATGAATTCATGTCTCATAACTCAATAGTTTCAGCTAGGCACATAATACATGAAAATGAACTCATATCTCATAACTCAATAGTTTCAGCTAGACACATAATACATGAAAATGAATTCACTTTATGTAAAGAAACAAATAACTCTTACCAGCCCATGAGTGGAGGAAGATTCAGGTACGCTGTCGCTAGCGAACAAGAATCCTCTGTCACGGTTGATGTGGGAGGCCGTGCTGCGCTGCATACTGAGTGCGCACGTGATGTTTCAGTGCAATGCGTACAGCGTCTGGAATCATTGACCATAAAGTAAAGATCAAATGTGAAGTGCAAACTGGTAGAGCCTTAGATAGGTGGCTTTCTAAATCAAGTAACCCCAACACTGCAGTGTAACCTTGTAATATGTTTTTGTTTGTGCTGGATACATGTCCTGGTTCATTTTTTAGATGTTATATCAACCCTCACATTGGAGAAATGAGCATTGGTTGCTGCCTTGACAGACCAGTTCCAAGATTTACACCTTTTCCCCAATAGATGCAGTAGCTCCATTTCACAGTTTGCAACATATAGATTGATTCTCAGTCCCTTGAGCATACATGACAATGTGATTAAAGATCATTTCTCTCGCCGGAAACATATGTGATTTATATCTCTAGCACATCATATATCAAATAGATTGCTAGGACTTGTGATATGTAACAATCTGTGGGGAATTAGAACTCTTTGCTGTAGCCATTTTATTATGCACCTATTCAACTGGATGGTTATTTGGTATTGATCTACCTATTTTGTTAATGTAGGGAAGACATGGAATCTGTGGACCTTGATGTCAACCAGTTCTTCAAGGCCATGGAGTCGGTGTTAGGAAAGGCTTCACAAGAGAAAGCCGGCAATGATATTGAAACTGATAGAAAGTCCTCCTCGTCCGACATTGACTTTGGTATACTACCTTCTAGTTCTCATCCCTTAATAAGTATCTGTAGTGTTGTTTTGTATCCTTGCCTTCATTCTCATAGATAAATAATACTCCCTCCGATCGGAAATGATTGGCACATATTTGTCTAAAAACTGATGTATCCAGACGTATTTTAGACAAATTTGTGTCAACCATTTTTGATCGGAGGGAGTATATATTTATTTCATTCAACTTTCTAGACTATTCTCCTCTCTTTATTGCATTAGTGTCACTTTGATGTCTGAATTCGGGTTTGGTGTGAACTGGGCGTTGCTAATTAAAACTGCTTTTGGTGGTGCAGATGATTCTGATTACGAGAATGATTCTGCTGAAGAAGCTGGTAACAAGGATATGGATGATTCTTTCATGGAATCATATTCTGATGCTTTGAATGAAGAGCTAAGTAAGACAAGTATCAAAGAAACCTTTTCTCGAGCGCAGCATCACACCAACAATGAGGTAGGCTTTTTTTGTTGTTGATAAATCGGTGTTCTATAATCTATTTGACGAGTCAGCACTATTTTGACGCTTCTGTCATGTTCAAAAAAGAACCTGTATGCCCGTCATCTGGACTGCTGTTGGATTCAGCTCGCAAGCTAGCCGTGACCACACCCCTCTCTGCGCGTAGCTCGCAGATGCCTGGGTGACCCTTGCAGCCTAGCTCCTAAGCTCACTAGATAGCCGCTGTGGCTGGCACTGCTCAGCTCCCTGTTTCTGCGGGATTGGGGAATGTATACAGGGTACTGGGTAAGAGCATCTCCACCAGCACCCTCCAAATGAGTGTCCGGCACCCCCAATTGAGGCCCAATTGGGGGGTGCCGGACATGTGTCCGCCTGAATGGAGGGTGCAGCCGCCGCCGCGTCGCTTCGGGGTGGCGTTCGCACCTCTTCGCAGCAATATAACCATCCTCGCCGGCCGCACGACGCTCACATTCTCTTCGTGAACCACCGCCCACAACTCGCTCGCCATGTTGTTGCCTGATAAGGAGGCCATGGTGGCCGATCAGGAGCAGGAGAAGGAGGCCGTGGTGGTCGCCGATCAGGAGCAGGAGGCCGTGGTGGCCGCCGATCAGGCGCAACAGCAGGAGGCCGTGGTTGTCGCCGATCAGGAGCAGGATACCGAGGCCGATCAGGAGCAGGACGGCGAGCCCGCAACTCCATCACCGGCACGTCTTGCTTTCTCACTGTGGGATCCTTAGTCCCCGTGGCCGTCCCGTGTGGCCGGTGCACATGCAGCACCGGCCGTCCCCCAGGCAGCAGCAACAGAGTGGCAGCCGGGTACTCCGCAACCGGGTACTCCAGACGCGGCGCGCTGGCGGATGACGGGCCTGGAACACCGCCACCCAATGCTGACTCCGACGACAGCGAGTAGTGTTCTTAGTTTCTAGTTATAATCGTATGTAATAATTGGATGCATGCATTAATAGAAGTCTCCAATAGTTGCGGCTACCAAATTGTTCAACCGTGCCGGATAACAAGTATCAAATCCCGGCCATGACATAGTTTCGACTGCGCCGGAGAACAAGTCTCCAATGCCGGCCATCAAAATAGGTTCGACAACGTCGGAGAACTAGTCTCCAATGCCGGCCATCAAAAGGGTGCCCCCCCCCGGCGCAATGGTGCATGCCGATCACGCGTCGGCTTCCTCGTCCTCCTCGCCATCCTCTTCGGATACCTCGATCGCAGCCACATCGGCCGCCGCCTTCTCAGTCTGAATGCGCCTCCGTTCGGCCACGAAGTAGGCCTTCTGGTTGGGGCTCATGTCACTCGTGTTGGTGGCCATGAACAGACGCTCCTCCTTCTTCGCATGGGCCTTGAGCTTGGTCTTTTGCATCTCGAAGAAGGTGTCCCACTTTGTTTGGCCGCGGCGAAAAGCTTCTTCTTCTGGGCACTCGACGCGGCCACCTCGTTGACGTAGAGCTGCACCGACTCTGTAGTCCTATGTATGCGTAGCCAATACGCATCCCTCTTTTGGTTTGCGTCGGTCGAGCCGTTCATGCTCACGGCCATCCACGACTCGCACAACAACACGTCCTCCTTGTCGCTTCAATTCGGGCCTCTGTAACCTACCTTCCTGTCCGTCTCGCCGGTGTCGCCATCCTGCACGTCGTCCTCCTCTTCCTCTTCGCCTTGGTCACCCGCCCCTTCGTCGCCCTGGCCGAACTGATCGGCGTCGGCGCCTCCGTAGCCACCACCGGTGATTAGTGCAGCCATCGCATCGGCGCCAGCATCCTACGCCACGAAAGGCTACACGGATTGCAATAAGTGTACACAACAACAATTTGCATCCGGCTTCCGGCAATAAGTGCACACAACAACAATTTGCATCCGGCCGCCGGCAATAAGTGCGCACAACAACAATCCGCCAGGCAACACAATAAATGAGCGGATCAGCAAGATAAATATCACGCACCTGGCCGAGTGGGTCGGCCGCGTTGCCGCCTTCATGCCCGAAGAGGTGGCCGCGGGAAGCAGTCGCGTCGCCGCTTGTGGATGCCGTCCGCCGCAACGCCGGCGAGTTGGCGAACAACGGCGCCTCGTTCAGATCGATGGACGGCTCGTCGGGGGAGATGGAATGTTGCGACTGCTGCGTCTGGTAGCCGTAGCCGTCCTCGAAGAAGGCTGGGGCTGACGGCGACCCGCAAAAGACGCAAGCGCTGGCTGGGCTAGAGCTACTTTGGCTCATGGCGATCAACATCTCGGCGGTATCTTTTGGCGAGGGCTCATTCGCCGCCTTGTCCTTCGCCTTAATTCGCCTGATTTGACGAAGGTGGGAAGCGGCTGTGCGCAACTCGGTCTGGCTCAGCGGCGCCTTGGCCACCGGCACCGAAAGCTCCTGCGGCTCCCGCTTCATCGCCTTCTTCGGCTGCGATGACGCCGGCGGCTTTCGAACCCCCTTGGGTTTCGAGAGGCCGACAGCCTTTGGCGGCATGGTAGCGGAAGACGAGGAGGTCGCGGCGGCGCAAGGGTTCTGGAAATGAAGGGAAGACCCAGAATTTTGGCGCCGGGGGCGGCAATGTAGAGGAAGGGGAATTGGGTGCGCCGGCGCTGTGTGTATGACGGGCGGGCCACCCCTGTCGGAGGGCATGTCCGCCCCATGTCCGGCACCCCCGAGAGGGCCTCCAAACTTGGGGGCACTTTCGGGGGTGCCGGACACGATTTTGCTTGGGCCGATCCTTTGAGGGTGTCATTGGTGGCATGTTTTGGCGTCCGGACCCCAATGGGCTTTTAGGGGGTCATTTGGAGGGTGCCGGTGGAGATGCTCTAAGGCTCGCTTGCTTGCTGTTGGGGCCAAGGAAGATGACTTGCATGAACAGCGGACAGGCACATCACAAGGGGGTCGAATTGTGGGCTCGAATCATTTTTGATTGATCTGGAGAGGCAAGTCTATGTGATGTGCCAGGAGGAGAAACAGCTGACAGCTGGTATCGCTGACTAGGACATAACGAGTCAAATGGGTAGGTGAAGTAGCACAAAGTTGTGGAGGAACAACTCCACTTTGCTACTACAATATGGAGAGCACAAAGGTTGAAGTAAAACTATTTCACAACATGCTGCGCTAGATATCTAGGGGCAAGAGACTTGCTAAGAGTTTAGTCCAAAATTCTGTACACGTAAGATCTAATCCAAGATCTAAAAGTCTATTTGTTGATAGGTTAGTGGGTACATAGTCTGCGTTACAAAACTAGAGGCGAGGACCTCTATTTATAGGCTTAATGAGCCTTCACAACTTAGCTCTATTCATAGCTAGAAGACTTTAGAAAACGGTACTCCTACTTAAATATAAGAATACAGATAGTCCAGGGTTGTAATCCGGACTCGAGGATAAGTTCAGTGAGTTAATGTGGGCTTCTCTTGTTTTCTGCATGCGTCGTTTTTCCAGTTAATCGCAAATACAGGATTACTCAAGGATAAATCATTAAATAAATGTACATAATCTCATGTCTTTTGTTTGAGTTATTTTTGAATTGCTACCTTTTCAATTCGGTTTTCCAGTTGCACGATTAATTGGTTTTTATTTTAGTTCAGTTGTGTGTCCAGCTTACTCGTCTGTCTTGGCCATGTATTTGCTAATTAAGCAGAAATTCTATATTTGCACTTTTCTCGTATTGAATCCTCAGTTAATAGCTCTTTGATGCCGGTGTGGTTTTTTTGCTAGAGATGTTTTTTATTTGACTAATCCTGTAATTCTAAGCGGCGTTGTATTATTATTTGCCTTCCAGGGTCCCTCAAATGCTGCCGATAGTGATGAGGAGATGGCTCCAGTCGATGTGGACTTAAACCTTGTGGAGAACTTTCTTAACTCGTACTCGTCTCAACAAGGCCTTCCTGGCCCAGCCTCGAATATACTTGGACTTATGGGTGTAAAGGTACCTCCTCCGGATGGTAAAAGATCGTGATTTTGTGATTTCAGTGTACACTTGAAATTTCAGTGAACATAGGCTTCTCAAGCTGTTGTGATGTTGTATCTTATCGTCGGTTTAATCTCACTACTGTATGGTGCAAGCCCGGAGTAAAGGAAATCGTCAGAAAGAACGTTGGAACCCATTATGATTTGTGAAATGTGTATGGAGGACATTTCAGAAGGGAAAAAAAACGTGTACAAAGAGCTCCATGAGTAATGTTTCTCGTTACAATGTTCTTTTCTAAGATGTACGCCTGTAATGTACAAAGAGCTCTCTATGAGTTATGTTTCTATGTTACAATGTTTTTTTTTAAGATGTACGTCTGTACGCATACATTACATAATAGTAACGATACATAGTTGATACGCATATAAAAGGTTGATACGCATACAAGTAATATAGAAAAAATAGGAAGATACCTCGCCGTAACTATGGAGCACCCACGTCATTAACCGTTGTTGGAAGAGAAGAAGACCATCCACATCTTGGCACGGAAGAAACCCCTAACCAGCAAGCATTACCGAGCCACGGTATCTACTAGACTCATAAGTGGCAAACAATATAACACTTACTCTCTCTGTTTTTAAATATAAGATGTTTTACATGTTATACATGTTGTCTAGATGCAGACTAATATGAGTGAACATGCACACTAAAACATGTCTAGATACATGTGGATACATATGAATGTGAAAAATGGCTAAAACATCTTATATTTAAAAATGGAGAGAGTAGGTCGACATACGGTACATGAAGGCAAATTTAATGGCACAAACGGCTAAGGAAAGCTTAATGGGACAAACGGCAAATAAAGCACAAAGCCGTGAGACCATCCGTGAAACCAGACCCGATCCGCGGGAATGCGCCGCCGCGACGTGGGAGCACTTGAGGCCACGTGTCGCGGCAGGAAAATCGCGCGCGGAGCCAAAAAAAAAAGCGGAGAAAAATCATTAACATATAGGGTTATTTTTGTATTTTGGAGAGCAACTGCCATGGAATCTGATATTTTTTTAGGGAACGCTATGGAATCTGATCTCTTAGGTGAGCCGTTACTTCTGATGGCACGGGCGAGTGATGCATGCGGACCCCACTCATCTTTCCATCTGTTCTCCTGGAATCCGATGCAGCGGACTCCATCGTCCATCGCAAGAAGAAACCTGCACCTGTTCGCTTCCCCGTCGTTTTCCTCCCGGCTCCACGGAGCCACGTTTCTGCAAGCGCTTCGGCGTCCCCCGGAGAAAATCCGGAGATATTTCCTCCCATGGGATCGCACGGATGAAGAAATCAGAACCAGTCTACTACTCTAGTATAGCTCACTGCTGCACGTGCAGAAATCAGAATCTAAGCGAAGCTCGCGTGGAAGCTTCGCGGATGAGAAATTCTCCCGGCAACAGAGACAGTAAGTACGAAAAACAAATTATATCCACACCCGTGGCTACGGAAAACAGGCTCCGGCTGTGGTACCTTTCGAGAAAGACAAACGCACGATGAAATGTTGATCATGGGGTCCTGATGTAAAGGCATCTCCAGCCGTCCCAGCACTCCTAGAGACTAAAATGGCTTTTTTTTTTGCACCGACGCTAAAAAAATCCTCCAGAAAGACCAAGTATCACTATTTTGGGCCCTTTTTTTCAGCCGGCGCACCCAACCCGAACCCAGACCATTGGGGGCAGGGGCGGAGCTATGCCCAGGTCAGGGGGGCCGCCGCCCCACCAGCCCACGAAAAAGCTTGGAAAAATATGTGCATTTTGGCCTATTTTCATAAAAAAACGTGATATTTGACGCATTTGCCCCTCACCCCCCCCCCCCCCCCCCCCAAATTCTGGCCCAATATAGCTCTGAACCCCATTTGCCCCCCCCCCATGAGTTCGGCCCAAGCTCCGCCAATGGTTGGGGGGGGGGGCAGCTGGGGCGCCCGCGTAGACGGAAAAGGCGCGAAACTGGCCGGGCCCGTCCTGTCAGCCTCTAGGCGAAACAGAGGGCGAAAGAAATGGAAAAACCGTCGTCTTCATCTCCTCGGCGGTCAAAGGCCCGACGCGCCGGTCAGGCCGGCAGCTGACGCGTCCAATCGATTGGCGCGACGCAGTAATGGCGCGTCACCGCCCCGTCGTCTGGCCTTCCCCGCCGCTATAAAAACCCACCATCTCACCGTGCAGATCACACCATCTCTCTCACCCACACCGAGATCCATGGCAGAGTGCTTCCCCGGCGACGGTGCGGCGGCCAACGGCTTCGGCCGCCGCTTCCTCCACGACTAGGAGACGCAGATGATGTACGAGGCGGGCTACCCTGCGCCGCCCGACATGCGCGTCCCCGGCGACTGGCGGTGAGCGCGGGCGGCGTTACGGTGCCTCCGCCACCGAAAAGCGCCGACCGCGTCACCGAGATCCAACTGGTTCTCGGCGGCCTCACCGACGAGCAACAAGAGGACCCGACGACCCCGAGGAGTTTCCTAGGCAGAAGCTCGCCGAGCAGATGTCGATGAACGACATCCTGTCGGCCGACGCGGACTTCGCGTGCGCTGGTCCAGGCGTATGCACGAGCAGGAGGAGGCCGAGCGCCAGCGCCGGCTGTTGGCGCGCGCCGCTTGCCTTTAGGCGTGCTTCGAGCAGGCGGCGCACTCCGGCGTCATCATCCTTGATGAGGGCATCATCGGCATCGTGTTGGTTAGTTGACACGCTAGGACATATTTAAATGATATGTAAAAGTCTAAGGTAGTGTTAACTAGCCCTGCGTGCCAAATCTAAGTCCGAACCCGCCATGGGTCGGTTTGTATCTAGGTCTTGTCCAACTAGGGTTAGAAGTTCGAGTCTGTTAGGGTTTAGTTCGGCGACCCCTACCTCTTTGTCCTTTATAAACAAAGGGGGTGTCACAATATTAGGGGAGTTGAAAATTATGTAGAACATTGTGTTCAAGGTTGCCTCCGTCCTAAGGGACCGGCGTGTAGACAGCGTCTCGGACGTTCGTCAGTTATCTTTGAAATAGAGGCATGAGTGTTCTTGAGTCTGTCAAGAGTTATCGTGCGTGGCGAGAAGGCTCTTGGATCTTCCGAGGGTTGTCGAGCTTGGCGTGAGGCGTGGTGTTCATCATCAAGTTGCTCGCCTACAATCTATTCAAGTTCTTCAGGTTACGTGTATTAATCACGTGGTTGAGAGAATAGTTATTTCGGTGGTTCTTGCGGTGAAAGATCGGGCAAACATCTACATCAATCCTCGAAGACAGCGAGGAAGACTACGAGCCAGCGCCGCCCGGGCCGAGCAGGTGGCATGACGACGACAACGACGGCACAGGCCCCTCTCGTGCCCCGGACGCGCCGCCCAGTGACTCTGACGACGACTACACGCAGCTCTACATCCAGCTGGGCATGTAGAGCGGCGTGTTTAGTTTATTTAAGGTTTTTATTTAAGTCTTTACTACCTAATCGGCCAGAACTGTACGAATTTCGCCTATATGTGAATGAAATTCGTCTAAATTAGCTAAGTTTCACCCAAATTTTAAAATTTTTAAATGTTGGGTTCGCCTCTTGGGTATCACGGCTGGGAAAACGCGACGCCCACGACGTAAGTTAGCGCCAATGCCCCCAGGCAACCTAATTTAGCGCCGGAAATCGGCCTGGTGGCCGAACGACTAGAGATGCCCAAACTCTCTCGTTCTCCTTTGCCGTCAGAGTTACTTTATTGTGCTCACTGCTTCGTCGAATACCCCAAGCGCCGATGTTTCAGTTATTTTTTTCTGCTAGAGATTTCTGGTTCCTGAGTTTGAGTGCTTTGTGTGTTTTAATTTTTTTAAAGCATATTCCAAGTTTCAGAAAAATGTGACAAAAATCCTTAATATTCTCAATGATGTATTCTAAAAACGTGCAAATATTTAATTTTAAAGAATTTATATTTTAAGCTATACAAAAAGGAAAATGTACAGATCTAATATAGTATTTCAAATCTCTATTTTTTTTAAAGATTTTGTCATTTTTTGCGTAGCCCATAATGTAAAGAATTTAGGGTTGTGATTTTGCAATACATCTAGAAATATTTTCAATTTTTTTAAAACTTCTAAATATTTTTTGATTATTTTTAAACGAAGGGAGCACTCGAGCTCAGGAGCACAAATGACTTTCCGCATTTTTCCCACAACATAACCAAAGATCATACTCCCTCCGTCACTGTTTACGGGGCGCGCACGTAGCTTAAGCACAAACTTTGACCATTAATTTAGTCAACAAATTTTCTAAAAATTCTTTTCAATATAATCCAATTGTGTAATTTTTGTGACATATAATTTATACTGTGTTGACCAAATTTAGTGGTTAATGTTTTTCTAAAACATAGTGCGTGCCCTGTAAACCGTGACGGAGGGAGTATGAGAGATTACAAAGAGAAAGTTCAAAGGTGATGTGACACAAATGATTTGAATCTCTTAAATCCTACTATCTCCATTTCGCATAAATTTTCTAAAATTAAAACCATGTAAAGTTTGACAACACTTTTTCAAAAATATCAACATCAACAATGTCAACCAATCAGAGTGAATTCTAGTTTTTTTACCCCAATGTTGCGCATTTCCCATTTAGTGAAAATAGAAATACTCCGTATAAAAAAGATTGAACATGGTTTTACCCCGTTTCAGTATTCTATGTGTCATTATAATAGACCGGGTTGTTAGGACGATGTGGTGTGACAAAATAGTTAAAGATCGAAGGGCGCCGTAAAAAATCATGTCCAATCTTCTCTTAACCATCTATTCAATTGTTCTGACATTTTTTAGTTTCAACCATCACCTCATTTATCCATCGTGTATTGCGATTCAAATGCAGTGTGGCTTCGACCTCGCATATAATGATGAATCCATCGTGTGATCGTTGGATTGTTGCCGTTGAGGAATTACGTCGATCACTGTCCATGGCCTGTTGTCGCTGGCTCCCGCCCGCACCGTCCTCCCCAAGTTTAATGCCATGTTAGTGAATACGCGATCAGGTGACCTTTTCCAACCGGGCTATCCCCTTTCCATTAATCGCTTAACGGAAATACAATGTTCAGATTACAAACCGCGAACCAAAAGAAAGGAGATAAAGGGGAAAGCGAGTTGGGGCAGTAACAGGAAACACACTGAGAACTGTTTCGATCTCGAAACAGACCTGCGGGGCAAAAACCTGTTACCACCTTATTCGCCGCTAACCTACAGAAGTTCAGGGAAGATTCAACTACACAAAACCACCCAGGCGTCTGTTTCACCACTGCCTTACACCAGGCAAAACACATAATTCAAAAGAAGGACTCTAGACTCGAAACTGGGGCATCAAACCCATCACCACGCAGGGGTATTAGTCTCCAGGACTCGACGTCAACCATAGCAACCTAGCTGCCGGTGATCCTCAAGATTGTTGGGCCGTTGTAGCGTGTCTGCTCGCCGAGCTCCTCTTGGCAATCTCCATCGCCTTCCAGACCAACTGCTCCGCGCCATTCCTGATGAAGTCTCGTTCCTCTTCGCCGTAGAGCCCTGCCCAGGTTTTCAGCAAGGAACAAGCAGTAAACACAATAGTAACAGGGGATTTCAGCTTATATTTCTCAAAGGTAACCTTGTTATGTGTTGTCCAAATGGCCCAACAGATAGCAGCCAAAAGAATGGAATGAATTTTTTTCCCCCTGATCAGAATGCAAAGAGCCAGGCCATGCACTGCCAAACATTTCTCGGACATGTGCCCGTATGGAAGATCTCTCCCACACAACCCCAAACTACTTTAGACACCTCGCATTCAAAGAGAAGGTGATTTCTTGATTCCTTCTGAAAACAGAAAGAACAATTTGGATTACCCGGCCATTTTCTTTTCTTCATATTATCTCTCGTCAAAATCGCATCTTGCATAATTTGCCACATAATTTTTTAATCTTGAGGGGTAGTTTGTCTTCCCAAATCCACTTATAGTATGGCCCAGATAAAGGTTTCTCCAGGTACTTGTATACCGACCTTGTAGTAAACTTTTTACTAGCAGTTAGTTTCCAGAAGATCAAATCATCAACATCCGATAAGTTCACACTACGAGCCTTTTGTAAGATGGACTCAAGTTGTTCAGTCAACTGAGGAAAGAGTCTTCTTCTAAAAGAAATCACAAAGTTAACTGTCCTACATTTTCTGAAAGTAATATCAGGATTCTGACAAATGTTATACAACATAGGAAAGGACTGCATTAGAGGAGCCTCATCTACCCACGGATCTTTCCAAAAAACGAGTAATAGAACCATTGTTCATCTTAATACCCCTACCAGCTAGGTAGATATCCCTGACTTTCATAATGCCTTTCCAGCATGGTGAATCATTCACCCTAGTCTTGACATCTGTCACAGACTTATTTCTCAGATATTTAGCACGTATAATTTGTTGCCATAATCCGTCCTGGGATTCTAGTTTCCACCACCATTTCACCAAAAACTCACGTTCATTTTTTGAAGGTCCATGACCCCCAGGCCACCTTTCTTTTTGGATTTACATATCCTTCTCCATCTCACTAAATGATATTTTTTCTTTCCATTTATGCCTTCCCAGAATTTTTTTCTCATATGCTTGGTCAGCTTCTCGATAAAGGTTTTATTAAACAGAAACATTGAAAGATAATACAACAGAATGCCAGACAAGCAAGATTGTAAAAGGGTTAATCTACCCCCGAAGAGGCATTGGCACAAATCCAGGCTGCCAACCTTTTAATGAACTTTTCATCCACAAATTCCCAGTCAACATTTTTCAGGTGACTAAACGTAACCAGAACCCCCAAGTATTTCAAAGGCAAAGACCCAACTTGACATTGAAACATGTCTGCATAAAAGGATGTAACTTCGTCATCCCCACCAATCGTAATAACTTCACTTTTCATAAAGTTAATTTTGTGGCTAGACATCAGCTCAAACATATACAGTAACATTTTCAAGTTAATTGCCTTCTCAGGGTCATGAGAAATACATAAGACGGTGTCATCGGCATATTGTAGTATAGCCACCCCCTTTCCACTAGGTCAGGAGCCAGACCCATCAGGAGACCATTTTTCTGTGCTTCCAGCACCATCTTAGTTAACACCTCTCCCACCATGTTAAAAAAGAAAGGAGATAAGGGATCCCCCTGATGTACCCCTTTGGCACTTTGAAAATATGGTCCCATCTCATCATTTATCTTAACAGAAACCGTCCCATTATGTAGGATTTGTCGGACCCAAATGCAAAAGTGTTCCGAGAAACCCCTTTTCCTAAAACATTGCAATAAAAAATCCCAATTCACTTTATCGTACGCTTTTTCGAAATCGAGTTTAGAATCACCCCCACTTGTTTCTTAACATGAGTATGGTGCATAATCTCATGCAATGCCATGATACCGTCCGTGATATTCCTGTTCTTAATGAAAGCATTTTGCTGAACACTAAAGAGTTTGTTAGCCAAGGGGTCCAAACGTAAACACAGAGTCTTAGTTATAAGTTTATAGATACACCTCAGCAGACAGATAGGCCTAAATTGATGTATTTTATTTGCATCACTCAACTTAGGTAGCAGAGTAATGACCCCATAGTTCAAATGCTGAACATCAAGCTCTCCTTTATGGAAACACTCAAACATATACATAATGTCATTTTTCACTATCTCCCAGCAATGCTGAAAGAATTCCACCGGGATATCATCCGGCCCCGGAGCCTTATTAATTTTCATTGAGAATAAAGCTTTGTTAATTTCATCCACTGAAAAAGGTTTAATAAGAGCCTCATTATCTATATCATCTAACTTTTCATGCGCACCCCATAAGTCAGCCGAGAAACTAAATAAATTTCCGGGAGCAGGACCAAACAACTCCTTATAATACTCCGTAGCATGTTTCAAGAGGTTATCAGTACCCTCAATAAGAACATCTCCATCATTCAACGAGTGCATCGTATGTTTCCTTCTTTTTCCATTCGCAATTCTATGAAAATAGCTAGTATTGTTATCACCTTGAAGAAGCCATTTTTCGTTTGAACGTTGAAACCAATACAACTCCTCCGCTGCTAAATTTCTAGAAGGAAATTGTTAATTTCATGCTGCCTCAACATATGTTCAGCAGTCAGCTCACCCTCCTCCTCCAGGAGTTCAAGATTTTCTAACTCCAATTGTAACTCTTTTTTAGTCTTTCTCAAATGACCAAACTTATTAGCACCCCATCCTTTGAAAAACTTTTTAAAGCGCTTTAGCTTAATATTGATAATATCTATGGGGCCAGAGCTAGCTATCTTTTCCCCCAAATTTCCGCCACCTCTCCCAGGAAATCCTCATGTTTAAACCAGTCAACATCAAATCTGAACTTATTTTTTGCACGGGTTACACTTCCACAACCCGAATCAAGCAACAAGATATTGTGGTCAGATAAATCTCTCACGACTTTTCTTACCGACACAAGAGGAAAAATAGCCTCCCAACAAGGGGACATAAGGACTCTATCAAGTTTCACAAGCGTAGGGGGATTTTGATTATTAGACCAGGTGAATTTTCCACCTATCATATGAATCTCACGCAGCCCCAAAACCTGAATCACCGAGTTAAAAGTACCTGAAGAATGAGGCAAAGGAGTTTTTCTATTTTTCTCTCCACAATTTCTAATGATATTGAAATCCCCACCAATAATATAGGGCATGCTCACCATATTACCCCAGGCTGCCATTTCAGCAAGGAACTCATCCTTTAACTCCTCATGAGCCGGGCCGTAAACAGCCAGCAAGGCCCATTGGCATTTTTTCCTTTTATCCCAAAGGTTAAATTGGACTATATGTTTTCCGACTCTCACTGCCGACACATCCAAGGTTTCTTTTCTCACACCGACCAAAATACCACCAGATTTACCAGTCGAAGGAAGCCATTTCCAGAAAAAGAGATCAAAAGGGTCAAACCTTCGAAAAAATTTCTCATTATACTCACTTTTCATTGTTTCCATAAGGCAAATAAAATCCAGACCATGGTCTTTATTGATATCAGTGAGACAAGCAGCCATGCCCTTTTTGCTTATCCCCTTAAATTCCAAAAGTCCCCAATCATTTATATCTATCAGGTTTCCTACGCCTTCTAGGCCCCTTTCTTTTCAGCTTATTTTCCAGATTCTCCCAGAAGCTACCCTTCATCAGCTTCTCCCAGAATCTCGTTTTTTAAAATTTGTTTAAACTTCTAAATAAGTATTAGGAAGACAAATTTAGAAGTTTAAACAAATTTAAAAAACGAGATTCTAGAAGAAGCTGATGGGGATAGCTTCTGGGAGAATCTGGAAAATAAGCTGAAAAGAAGGGGGCCCTAGTACTCCTACCAAGGGGCTCAGGTGGAGTCCTAGATTTTGCTTGGCTTCTCGTGCAAGGTCGCGCAACAACCACAGATTTTCTGCGTTGTCTCCTACTTTTTCGAGATTCCACTAACGTAAAAGGTTCAACATCACTGTCACCTTGCCCATGCCATTCAATTTGTAAAGGAATCTTAGCTCCCAAATCGTTATCGACTACATAAGAATCATTATTGTTACTACTAATATTATTCTTAGCTGCCAAGTTATTTCTAGCATTTTCTAAAGATCTAAGAACATTTACCGACTCAAAATCATCGTCCGGAATCTCCACACCCATATAAGAAGCACGCAACATGATTTCTTTATCAGACAGAACAACAAAAGAGTTTTTAGATGATTCGGGGTTACCTTCCAGGTTTCTTTTTCTTGCGATGCTCGCTGCTTGCTCCAACACCTTCTCCAGTTTCCTCGCTTGATTTCTAGGCTTCTCTGCATCCTCTACAGAAATAATTGCGGTGCGCATACGGTCTGAATCTCTAATTGTGGGACGGCTCTGATGTGGGGAGCCAGGTTCTCCTCCGCATTTTGCAAAGGACCCACGCCCATTTCACCTCAACTCCGGAAGTTTTGGGTTCAGTGATCCAAAGCAATAATTACCGGCCCCACCCTCCAGGAAACTTAAATTTCCAAGAATAACTTCCACCAACCTTGACCTTCCTATACGCCCCTCGCGTTTATAAACCAACCAAACCATTCTTGCTCCTCCGCCTTCCCACACGAAATTAGCAGAAATCACCACCACGAGACACATACGAGACTGATTGGACATGTCCGCCTCACGCGCCCTCCTCTCGAACCCGCAAGCGGGCGCGAGCCCGACCATGGCGAGGGCGCGGGCCCGCCTTGCCGCGCCATCGACCCCGTTCGCGCGCCTCCGCATTCGGTCCGCGATCCTGTCGTCGCCGGCGACCGCGGCGCCGGTGGCCACTTCGGAGCCGACGCGCCGGATCTCGCGTTCGGGCTCGGACTCGTCGCTGCGGCCCAAGCCTGCGGTGCTGGTGGCGGAGAAGCTGGGCGAGGCCGGGCTGGACGTGCTACGGCAGTTCGCCGACGTGGAGTGCGCGTACGGCATGTCCCCCGCCGAGATCCTAGCCAAGGTGGCGCAGTTCGACGCGCTCATCGTGCGGAGCGGCACCAAGGTGACGAGGGAGGTGCTGGAGGCGGGGCGCGGGCGGCTGCGCGTGGTGGGCCGGGCCGGCGTCGGGATCGACAACGTCGACCTGCAGGCGGCCACCGAGGCGGGCTGCCTCGTCGTGAACGCGCCGACGGCCAACACTGTCGCCGCCGCGGAGCACGCCATCGCGCTGCTCGCATCCATGGCGCGCAATGTCTCTCAGGCGGACGCGGCGCTCAAGGCCGGTAAGTGACTGGTTCTGGTTTCGACCCGAGTACCCGACGGGCTCATTTGTTGCTCGTTCAGGTTTGCAGCCTCGTTCATTTCGTGATGGCGGTCAGTTACCTCCGGACTGACTTTCTTACGAGTACCTTTTAATAGCAGCCAAAAAAGTTGATTCATCGCCGTTAGTTCAGATTTTAGCAGATGTATTGACGTTGACGTCCGATTCTGAAGGTTGGAACAAGTTAATACTATACTCGCTTTGTTTCTCAAAAGGCATACTATAATTTTTGGTTAAACACAAATAATCTGAAGATTGACCAAATTTATAGAAAAAACTATTAACAGTTGCAATATCAAATCCGTATCATCAAATACATAATGGAATTTATTTTCATTTTTCATAATGGAATTTATTTTACGTCCACGTCCGAAGGTTGAAAGAAGTTAATACAATATGTAAACCATGATGCTTAGTGATCCTCAGATTCGGACTTATATTTAAATTAATCCATAATTTACAATTTTAAAGTATAAGAAGTACTACTGTACTAGATTCTGTTGTCCCACGTCATGGACGACGACATTACAACTTTCGATAGTGTCATCGTGGTAACTTCAAACTGATCAAATTTTTGGTCTAAGTACTCCAGAAAAGAAAGAACTGATCTCATTTTAGTGGTCCCCTATAGTTGGTTGGAGTAGTTACTTGTGGAGCTGTGTTTGAATCGGATCTCCAAAACTAGGAGTGGTAATAATTTAGTACGCCTACTCGGATTCTACCGAAGATGGGCAGGTTCAATGAATCTGGTTGTGTCTACTGAACTCGGAAGACTGTTACAACAACACAACAGACACTATTTTGTTTGTGCAACAACTCTACGAGTTGGGCCTGTGGGGCCGACAGATGCAATTATTGGAGGCAACTGAATCTCTCATTGGATTATTGCGTCCCATGAACAACGACAGGCCGCTAGGACCTGCACTAGCACCACCAAAGAAATCGTCACCAGACTTGCGTGTATTCATGCACGCAATGGCAATAGTTTTGTGTCTCTTGCTGTCACCTCTCTTTTGCCTTCCGCTATAGCTTGATACCATGAAATTACATTATGTTTTTGTGCAATAAACTAGGTTTGTCATTCTTTGACATAAAAGCGAGCCCTCCTCGGATCGTATGAGCTGACCAGCAGATGATCAGTGACCAGTCAAGTAACTGCACAAAAAGGCTGGGCTTGAATTTTCTTGTTTTGTTCTTACACATTAGTCATATCAAATTATCAATGATTGGACATACCGATAATTCTCTGTATTTTGTCCTAAAAAAATTGACCATTATTTGTCCTAAAAATTTGCTAGTCACTTAAAAAACCTCTTTTCCCTCAAGGCAACTATGAAACCTGTATTAAACTTACATGTAAGGGATCATATCCCATCATAAATGAACCCTCTCATTTTCTTAACAGAACTGAACAATTAAAGGAAACACGAACGAGAGAGGATTTTTTGGCTCTCGAGTTTCAGTGCTCCTGATATGCCAAAAAAAAGACATTTTGAAGTTTCAAAAAATAATTTGCGTGGATATATATACATGTTATCTAAATATATCCATAGTTTTGTTAGATAATACGTTGTATTGTAGGCTACACAAAAATCAACAAAATCATGGCTCTGAAAATGGTGAAAAGGAACTTATTTTACTTGCTACGTTTCTCATTTTTATGCAGATCACGTATGAAAGATATTTTTCTGCAAATTTGGTCGTACATAGTAGACATGTGTATGTACTTGTACACTTTTTTCAGAATTTTTTGAGGAGTAAAATATATTTTTCAACTTGTATGAAAACCGGGAGCACTGGAGCTAGAAATGTTTATCAAACAAAAACCGCCTTCAGTAACATATATATACCATCCCTGTTTCTGTAGAAAACAAAATGGAAGTACACACATTACACCCAACAATACAACTGTAACAGTACTAAACTTGTTACACACATTACCCCAATAATACAACTGTAACACTGCAAATTGCTAAACTGTTAACACACTACACCCAATAATGCACCTGTGTCCGGCAGTAGCTTTGATTACAGACATCATTTTGATGGTGATATTGACGACCTGGTTGCTGTGGGTCATTGATTAAGTATAGTCTATTGTATCTGTTGTTCTCTGAACTTCTGAAGTCTATGTCCGATCATGACAGCTTATCAGTGTAGCCAAAAGAGGTGCATCAAATCTGTAGGTGAGGGGCATAAGCTTTCTGGGTAGTTCACATAGCAGTTTATGCTCTCAATATCATTGCTAATCACAAGCATATCAGACACTGAACGAACCAACGTGAATATGTTAAACAATTGAAGGTCATAGGTTTCTCTAAAAGACATTCCGGTCCACTTAGAGTGTAGTCATTAATTCATATGTATTTTGAGCTTTACGTGTCTCATGATAAGTAGTTAGTGTCTTAATGAATCAGCAGGATGGTGCTTATTGTTTATTAAGGAATACATGCAAAACTATTTTGGTAATATACCCCTCATAAAATTTGATTCGGTAGAGGCATGATGCTGCAGTTTAGTGGGGGAATACGACCCCTCTATTGTATCTGTTGCTTAGGCGTGGAGGTAGGGCGATCCTTGATCCTTGTCCAAACTACGCTCTCCGCCATCCCGGTGCATGCTATGATGTCCCTGGACGTCCCTCCCGAAACTTTGGAGGGCTTGCGGAAGATCTGTCGCGGTTTTCTGTGGAAAGGTAGACGGGATGTCCAAGGGGGGCACTGTCTGGTGGCCTGGGACAACGTGGCCTCTCCTAAGAGCCTAGGGGGATTGGGGGTGCCTAACCTTCGACTCCTTAACTTGGCCTTACGTTGTCGTTGGGCGTGGCTGCAGAGGATGGATCCCTCAAAACCGTGGGCAGAGTTTGACCTTCAGATCCCGCGCCTCTCACTGGCGGTGTTTGAGGCCGCCACTCATTTCGAGCTGGGCAATGGGGAGAGGGCGAGATTCTGGTCTGATCGGTGGCTGCAAGGCCGGAGATTGAGCGACGTGGCGCCCAACCTAGTGGCGCGGATTTCGGCACGCGTGGCGAAGGTACGGACGGTCAAGGAAGGACTTGCCGGGGCGTGGCTTCGTGACTGTGGGCCGGACCTCGGCGAGAACGGGGTGCCTGAGTTCTTCCTCCTCTGGCACGTTCTCGCCACGGTGCATCTATCTCCAGACAGGGAGGACCTTCTCGTGTGGGGCTGGACATCGGATAGGAAGTACTCCGCCAAGTCCGCCTACGGAGCCTTCTTCGCCGGTAGGGAGTCGGCGGAGGGTGCTACCCAGATCTGGAGATCGCGAGCTCCCTACAGTTGTAAGTTCTTCGCCTGGCTTGCGTCGAAGAACCGGTGTTGGACCTCTGATAGGCTCCAAAGGCGTGGTCTACCGCACCCGGCGGCTTGCCCGCTTTGTGACTAGGCTGCGTCGTTGCCCGTGAGGTGTGGGCGTGGGCTCTCACGCGTTGGGGTCAGCCAGGTTGGCTCCCCACGGTGGACACGGAGTTGTTGCGCTGGTGGACGACGAGGCAGTGCCCTCTTGGGGTGCGGCGGGATTTGTGGACGGCGATCATCCTTGTCTTCTGGTGCATCTGGCGCCACAGGAATGATGTGGTTTTCAACGGAGCGGTGCCGGCGACAACCACCATAAAGGCCATGATCAAGGAGTATGCTTGTTGGCGGCTAGCGAAACTGTTTCGTAGTGATGCGTTTGGTTTTCCGGAGCCGTTGACTTTGTCGGTGTTTGTAGGAGATTAGGCTTTTGTTTTGAGAGGAGCTGTCACCTCATGTTGACAGCAAGACTTGCTGCTTTGCAGCGTTGTTCGCCTTTCTTGGCGCTCCTTCTATGCGATTAGTACACCTTCCAGGGTGTATTCTCGAAAAAAAAAAGACTTCAACTTTAGCATTTTATATATTTTTAGAAAGGGACTACCGATTTGCCAAAGTTCTCTAAAAAATAATGCTACTTGTTGAGGAAAAATAACTGTTGAATATTTTGGTAACTTGTTGCTTCCTGGCACTTATGATGCTGAAATATTTATGATTTGCCTAGGTGAATTTTGGTGGATGTATGCTGGCTTAGTTTTTCCCCGCAAAAAAATTGGTATATGATGTTATCTAACTATCCAGTAGGTATTTTCTGTTTTTCACCATAGAGTTTAACAACATGTTCACCATGACCCCTTTACATGTGTAAATTGTGCTCCTATCTGCTCCGTGTACAATTGATATGTACATTACACCGTTACTCGTAAATTTAACTGCGGAATACAAAATCAAGTAATGAAACTAGTTAATACATGCATTGAACTCATTTTCTACAGGTAAATGGCAAAGAACCAAGTATGTTGGAGTTTCCTTAGTTGGAAAGACTCTTGCCATCATGGGCTTTGGAAAGGTTGGCTCAGAGGTAGCAAGGCGAGCGAAAGGGCTTGGGATGCATGTGATTGCTCATGATCCCTATGCCCCGGCTGATAAGGCCCGTGCCATTGGAGCTGAGCTGGTATCTTTTGAGGAGGCCATAGCCAAATCCGACTTCATCTCCCTCCATATGCCGCTCACCCCGACAACATCCAAGGTTTTCAACGACGAGTCATTTGGAAAGATGAAGACCGGTGTACGGATCATCAATGTGGCTAGGGGTGGAGTGATCGATGAAGATGCTCTGGTTAGAGCACTTGACTCTGGCAAAGTTGCTCAGGTGATTAGTAATTTCTTCTTCACAATTTTCTTCCAACTCACTAGTGTGAAGACTTCTCTGAAATTAAGGTAGAGCTTTTATTTGCCAATCTGTATCAGGCAGCTCTTGATGTCTTCACAGTAGAGCCCCCACCAAAGGACAGCAAGCTGGTTCTTCATGAGAATGTCACTGTTACGCCCCATCTTGGAGCAAGCACAGTGGAGGCCCAGGTCTGAATCTTACCTACAACCATGTCAATATCCATGTGCTAATGGCGTTAAGCCTCTTGCCGCTGTTTCTGATGTACCAACTTTACTGAACTCTTCGCGACGTTGCAGGAGGGCGTCGCAATCGAAATAGCAGAAGCTGTGGTTGGTGCACTGAGAGGTGAACTCTCAGCGACTGCTGTGAATGCTCCCATGGTCCCAGCAGAGGTACGAAGCCTCTTGACATCTCACCCATATATGATCTCACCGGCGCACAGCTGTTATGCAAGTTTTTGGACAACTATAAACCTGTTTCTTCCTGTTACAGGTCTTATCAGAGCTCGCTCCCTATGTTTCCCTGGCAGAGAAGCTGGGGAGGCTGGCAGTGCAGCTCGTCGCCGGAGAGAGCGGCATCAAGGGTGTAAAAGTAGTTTACACCTCAGCCAGGGACCCTGACGACCTCGACACTAGGCTCCTCCGCGCAATGGTCACCAAGGGCATCGTGGAGCCCGTGTCTAGCACATTCGTCAACCTCGTGAACGCGGACTACACAGCAAAGCAGCGTGGCCTGCGCATCACGGAGGAGCGGGTCTCCCACGACAGCGCCACCGCTGAGGCACCACTGGAGTCAATCCAGGTCCGCCTGTCGCACGTCCAGTCCAAGTTTGCCGGCGCAATCAGCGACGGCGGCGACATTGTCCTCGTAGGCAGGGTCAAGTATGGTGTGCCGCACCTGACCGGCGTCGGTCCGTATGAGGTTGACGTCAGCCTGGAGGGCAACCTGATCCTCTGCCGGCAGATCGACCAGCCGGGGATGATCGGCAAGGTCGGGAACATCCTCGGCCAAAAGAACGTGAACGTTAGCTTCATGAGCGTCGGCCGGACCTTCCGTGGCAAGCAGGCAATCATGGCCATCGGCGTCGACGAGGAGCCTGACAAAGACACGCTCGAGAAGATTGGTGTGATCCCGGCGATCGAGGAGTTCGTGTTCCTCGAGCTATGATGAAAGGGAGCCTGCGTAGGATAAGTAGTAGCGCCTCGTCGGTTTGATGGGCACACGGGGCAAGTGATCCGTGGTCTGTCGCGACTTCTACATTTTTGAAGTCTGAAGATTGGAAGTACTAGTAAATATATGCAGGGCGCCTTCGCTTGGCGCCTGTTTGAATAAGAACGATGTATGTGTGTGTATGTCCTATGTGTTAATGTATGAGACTAAATGCTTGTTTGTGGAGAACTGTACCATATTGTACTGTTTGATGCAATAAAAATGTGCTAGTACTACAACTGCTTTATTTGTTGATCGATAAATGACAATATTTCTATTTCCACATCCCTTCCAGGAACTGAAACAACTATCTCGAAATCCATTTCCTGCTATATATCATTGTTATTGTGTAGTACAGTCCTAAGGGATAGTACTTCTCAGCTCCAGCTTGTGCAGAAATTACTGATTACGCCATGACGCACAACGATGAGGCTGGCGGGTCGAACAGTTATAAGCGAATCCTCACCATCGATGAGCAAAAGAAGCTCATTGATCTTGACATCATGGCTCCGCCGGAAATTTGATACCCATATGCCTACTATAAGGATTACTCATTAGTAGCGCACTGAGCTCTACCTCTGCAAATCCTATTTGTCGCAACACGGCAACTAAAGACTTTTTGTTGTTCCTTTTCCGTATCTTTTTGTTTTCGATTCTATTTATTCTATCTCTTTTATTATTGTTATTTCCTTTTCCTTCTTCCTATTTGCTATCTGTACTTTTTACATTTTCTTCCGTAAAGACATTGATAGTTTTAGTACTACATTAAAATATTTATATATATGAACTGTTTATATCATTTTTATGCTACATCAATTTTTCCTTGATACATAAACATTTGTTGTGAAATATATGTAGTTTATTTTCATACCACGAACATATTTGAAAAAGATATATGAACATTTTATTGTCATACCATATTATGAAATCTAGAAACCTTGTTTTAAGAAACAATATTTTTATAATACATCATTTTTTTAATCTACGGAGAGATCTGCTAGTCATAGTGCACTTTAGCTTGACCGATCCGTATGCATCACAGAAAAAAAGAGAATACTCAAGGGGTGGGGGATGTCAACATTAGAGTTGATAGGATTCTTCAAAATTATTTGAAATTATTTTCAAGTCATACACCGGCTGTTATGATTATTTTTAAAGTCCATGGAAAAGTTAATTCTAAAAAATGACAATAAAACTATTTTTTTAAATTCAAAAACTAATTTTGTACACTAAAAATTTGTGCTCTACTAGTAAACAAGCTAAAACAGGTACATACGACTTACATCGCGCTGTATAGTGCCATGGTGTGTAGCTACCAGCATGACTGGTAAACTACATCTCATTGAATCTATGCGCACAATTAATTGATATATTTGAATAATTTAACAAATTATTTTTCAACAACATTAAATTAATAAAATAAATATAAATATTTTTATGATTTAAAATAGAAAAGTAATGTCTCACTTTTTTATGAGGGGAATGTCTCACTTAGTGCAAATAGTGGCACGCCTCTATGAGTCTGTTTGTTTGAGCTGTAGCTGTTGAAAAGCAGTTGTAGCTGGTGGGTGTTAGAAAGCAGCTGTGAGAAGCACCTGCAGGAAGCAGAGATTTGATGTTTGACAGTAGTGTTGTTGATGGCTGTTGCTGTTGGGTTGAAGAATGAAATGTCTAGAATGCCCTGAGTGCTGAAAATGTTATATAAGTGCTGTTTTAAAGCGAATTAATTTGTATGTATCGGAATAATTGTGAACACTTATTTATGAGAATAATTTTGATTAAATATTTGTATGTAAAAAATAATTTTGATTAACTATTTTTGGTTAATAAAAATGGAGATTGAGAACGTACATTAGATGGATTTAGACCAATATTATGTGTATGTTAACTGGATGTTACTCGGAATGCCGTTTACGGTGACACCTTAATGAGTGACATGACCAGATGCTCGCGGCCATGTGCAACCCAGCAAAAGAACGGTGACGAGGGCGGCGGGGAGAGACGAGAGACAAGCAAAAGCAAAAAGAGCCACAAGATAACATAAGTGCCGACAACAAAATTGCGCCAAATTAGAAAGAGTGTAAACACGTACAAGATCTATTCATATATATTTATGGAAACAAAAAAGCTACTACATGAAAGTTATAGAAAATGTCGATATAATTCTACTCCTAAAAGAAAATTTCAAACGGACGACTGATTGTGACAAATTTAGTAAAATTCATCTAAAATGGTACAAATTTCGGTCTAAAATTATGAACCTACGATTCACGAAACTCGAAACTAATTACGGGAATGGAACCTACTCGTTAATACGCACATATTTCGTATACATATTAGTTCGAACTAAAACATATTTATATGAGATACTTGACTCGGTACTCCCTCCGTATCTACACACTAAATTACTAAATTATGTCTAGATAAATCCAAATTTGGAGTTGATTGAGAGAACGGAGGGAGTAGCCTACATAGATACGATGGAGTATGTCTTTCTGAACGGTATGCCTATATGCGGATGCAAGGAAAGTACAACGGGTCCAGCGTCGATCTCACGTGGTGGCAGTGTGCTTGCCAAACGAAAAGTACACCGGGTCCAACTGACGTGGTGGCACTCGGTGGCAGGATGCTTGTAATTTGAAGCAACGGTGTGGGTAATAAGCAATAACGATTCGGTACATTGAGTAGAAAGCTGCGGGAAGCACCTCCCACGCTGCGTTGAGGGCCTTTTGTTTGGGCTGGCTGTGGCTGGTTGTGGGTGCTGTGCAGAAAAACTACTGTACAGGAAAAGCTGCTTTTCCGAGTGAAGGTCTTTGACAAACCAGCTGGTTGGTTGAATTGTCTGAAACACCCTTACATTCATGAAAAGTCGTACTGTTACATCTGCATATGCATCTAAAATTCAAGTCAAACTTCATATCCATACAATTATCATTACATAACCATCACAAATATATAGTTATCCAAAATACATTTCCACTACATTATACTAGCTAATTCAATTAGTTCCTACGTTGTCTAGAAATGAACAACGTGTTGGCAATGTCGCCACGTGTTCCGTTCATGCCTCTTGTGTGTAGTTCACCCGACACATGATCACTAGGTAAGGTAATTGCTTGCCTCTGGACCTTGGGCATGTAATCCTCATCTGCATCACATCGATCAAACTGCTTATCACGCAAGTTGGAGTCTCTAATGAAATTGTGAAGCACACAACAAGCAATGATAATTCTCTTCTGTGTAACCAAGTCGAAATGAGTGATGCCCTTCAAAATGCGCCAATTATTTTTCAAGATCCCAAAGATGCGCTCCATGCAATTTCGCAACGATGAGTGGGCATGGTTGAAAATTTCTTCCTTCTTGGTTGGTGGCCCTTCTCGACGGAAATCCGGAATAATGGTACATATTATTTTTGTAAGGAGCTAGGAATCCCTTTATGTTTGGATAACCAGAATCAACAAGATAGTATGTATCTACGCACAAGAGAACAAATTTATGAAATATGAAAACAATAATGCATAGAAACACATGTGTATAATGAAAAACAGAGTAGTACCATCAGGAGGGGTTGGGAAACTCAAGTGGATACTTCTCCATGTTGTGTTGCAGAATGCGGTTATCATGTACCGAACCTGGCCATCCACCAACCACAAATGTGAATCTGAGATCAAAGTCACATATCGCTAACAGATTTTGTGACGTGTACCCATGTCTTCCTGTGTGGTTGACCTCTTCTTCTTTTGCAACTTCAGCAGGGATGTGTGAGCAATCAATGGCGCCAATGGCACCTTTGAAATGAGGATAAAAACGTGCATCTTGAAGTCTTGGATGCACATCCTTGAAAGTTCGATCCACTGGTTTTATGTTATCTTTACCCATTTTGTACAAACAATTCAGCACCATATGGAACTTTTTATGAACTGTTTCAAGAGACCGACTGAAATGGTTCTGGACTTGGGTAAATGATTGAGGTGCTCCAACAGTCCATAGAAACATCCCTATACATTCAACAGATCCCATGTCTCTAGTTGAAATTAACCCATAGTTGCTAACTAGGAGGTTGTGCAATTTGTGAAACACATCTGGATACATTCTAAACATTTTGTAGCATCTTTTTCTATCAGCAAGTTGTTCATGCACCCATTCATTCCCATTTTGTTGTGGAATCCTCTTAGGTGCCTTGTTCAAATACTTCTCAGAATAGAGATTACCAAGGTAGCCCAAAACAGCCATGTCATGCGCCACCCCAAAGAGGTGTCGAATCCTTTCTTTATCACTTCCATTGTCGCCACCACCATCCATCCTACAAATTTCATATAAGAACAGGTCAAAAAAATTGACATGACATAGTTGAAGGAAGGTAGCAACTGATAAGAAACATCACATATAATAATTCAAGGAATGTGGCAAATGATAACAAACAACACATATAATGGTTCATAGAAGGTAGCAAATGATAACAAATAGTCTCCAACCAAACCAAATAAACAGTACACATAATGGTCCATCAGCCGGAATCGTCCTCACCTAGATGGACGGAGGCGGGGCCAGCGAGGTGGTGGCGCGGGGTGGTGAGGCCGAGCACGGCGAGCTTGGTCGAGTCAAGGGAGGTGCGTCGGAGCAGTTCAATCCAGGGGAACGGGCGCGCCCGAGCTTGGCCAAGGGAGGCACGGACCGGGGGCGTCGAGCACAGCGGGGAACGGGCGCGTCGGAGCAGTCGGCGGCGGGGGGACGGCGGCGGAGACGAGCAGACGCCGACGAGGGGCGGCGGGTGGTGGGCGGCGCGGGGTGGGGGTGGAGGCGGAGGACGAACCCTATCTCGCTCGCTCGGGCACGGGAGAGGAGAAAAGAAAAATAAAAAGGCTCGGTCTCGCCTGATCGTTTTGGCGCGGGTGGCGCGGGTGGCAGTAATCGTGTAAATACGAGCAACGACATGTCCAAACCTGCATGCCCTTTCGGACGAATCGGTGGGAAGCTCGGGAAGCACCTCTGAAGGTGCCTTTTCTCGTATGAAGGAAAATGAGTGGCTCTGGGAAAAGCCCACCGCACCGCAGACCCTTTTGGTTCATTTCGCCTGCTTTTTTCCGTGGAAAGCAGCTAGAAGCCCAAACAAAAGGGCCTTGAGTTGGCTCGCTCAGTTCATTTCGCCGAAGCGATTCTAGGCAACTCTTTTCAACATGATGCTGTTTGTTTGGGCTTCTGCTTTTGGGGCCCAAACAAACAGGGCCTATGTCTGCAAGCCATCGCATTTTCTCCTAGTTTGGGATTAAGTATACTTTTCACCCTGAAATCTCACCCTACGGAGAACATTCACCCCAATCTTCAAACCAGATAATTTCAACCCTGAAATGTGACAAACCAGACAAATCGCACCCTGTTAGTGGTTTTTCTCGAATTTGGGCGGTTTTGGACAAATTTGGACTGTTTTGCTCGTTGACGTGGCAGGCTGACATGGCGCTGTGTGTTAACGCCGTTACTCTTGCTCATGGACCCCACCCGTCATCCCCTCTCTGTAAATTCCGGTCGCTGTCGCGGGTGTACGCGAACGAAGGCGGCACAAGCGCGTCGTAGTCGGCGTCATGGCCACGCCTTGGCTTCGATAGACCTCGCACAGGACAAGCTCGTCCTCCAAGAATCCCGCGGCACGGACAGATCGAGGGACCTTGGCGACGGCGGCGGTGCATCACGAGCAGACGACGCGGCGAGTATACTCCCTTCCCCATAAGGTTTCCATCCCGGGCCTCCCTCTCCCGCCGCGCTTGTTGACGGATCGAGGTTTCTTCTGGTGCCGTCTTCAGAAGGGTGTGGGACGCTAGATTAAATACGAGATGGATTAAAGGTTGAATCTGTGTTGCCTTCCAGTTATCTTATTAAGATTTCAGATCGGTACATTGTTTTGAGGGGATTAATTTCTGAATCTGTAGCTGGGGAGTCGTTGTAATTGAGCTTATATTCTCAGCTGTTGCATGCTATTAATGGTTTAAGTATCAAAGCATGTAGAAGCAGAGGCTCCGCCTAGAGCAGATCGATCGATGTTAGAAGCTAGCTAGCTTACTTGAGGTAACGGAACCTCAGTAGCAGACATCCGTGTACGTCCGCCGTCCACCGGCCAATTAGTGGACGCCGACGCCGCTAATAACCCTGCCATTTAGGCTTTACGTCTGTGGCCGACGCGGGCGAGCAGCGCCTTGGCGGGGCGCTCCGAGTGCCAGCAGCCATCGGGCTCCAACCTCGCTCTCTCCCCGCTCTCCATCCACGCCACGCTGGCGCTGCTCGGCGCAGGCACCAAGGACGTCACGCTCGACCGCCTTCCTCTGCCCCGCCGGCATAGGCATCGTGGATGAACTTCCAGGAGAGCTCGTCGGTGGAGAAGAAAGTCCCCATATGACAGGTGGGGCCCACGATCAGAAAGCGTCGTTATCTTCTCAATGGACAGGTGGCGCCACGTCATGGCCACATCATCATATAAAACCGCCCAAATTGTTCAAAACCATCTTAGGGTGTGATTTGTCTGGTTTATCACATTTCAGGGTTGAAATTATCTGATATTGAAGATTGGGGTGAATGTTCTCCGTAGGGTGAGATTTCAGGGTGAAAAGTATTTTGTCCACAGTCAGCCCACTAAAGAAAGCCCAAAGGGAGCATGTAGTAGGAGCGACGGACGAATGGACCCAAGGACTGGACCGAGCGCACGAATGACCTCCTCTTTTTGTTCCGCCTGCGGCTGCCGTCGAGCTTTCAGGCCGGCCTCCATCTCACCGACGGGGCATGTCTAACGGGCCCGCAGAGGCAGGGATCAAGCAGGTGCTGTCGTAAGTTTACACAAGAAAATATGTTGGGTCACTAAAAAAAGAAATAATAAGAAAATATGTTGGGCGCTCTAAAAAAAAGCATGTTGGGCACCTGGAGTGACTAGGCTGGAGAAGGACGCAGCTTCAGTGGCGTTGCCATTCAAAGTCATGGATGAACTTTGATGCGATCTGGGCCCTCCAAAGTGAATCCAATGGATAAAAATAAATGTATTTGGCAAACTCAAATTTTAAGTTGCTCAGAAAAATTTAAAATTTTCTAGTAATTATTATATGTTGCATTATACAATCTGGGAAAGTTTCGTCGGATTCGGAAATACATAAATACGGTTTTGTTCAAACTTTGGCGTGAAATTTAAAACGAGGTTTATTCATAAATTGTATGGCCAAATGCTACACAACTTTCTCAGAACGTATAATTTAACATATAAGAGTTACTGGATTTTTTTAAAAAAATCTGGGCAGTTTGGATTTGAATTTTTGCTGATCTATCTATTCTTTTCCGTTGGATCTGTTCTGAAAAGCTGAGATGGCACCAAAGTCCATCGGTGTCTTTGAATGACAAAGTCACTGAAGCTGTCCGCTGGCGAATTGGTTTGCTTTGGCTGGCCTTTACCGCATTATAACATGTTTTTTATATTTTACTGTATAGTAGATAGCGACTAAAATGAGTAAATAAACACATTAAAACTCGTCTAAATACATTCTAAAAAAGATAGAATATTTTATAACTAGGAAAAGAGGGAACATTTGATATCTTCCAATGATAGTTTGAGTTTCTTGCTAAAGGCATGCATGGAATTTTCTAAGTCCTAGTTGATGTGGAAAACCCAACATTTAGTGTTCGATTGGATTGGACAATGACACTTGTTTTTTTAAAAGAATGTGGTAGGGAAGCCCCTACGATATTTTTCTTAAATAATAAGAATCCAATCTGCGTCTCTGATGATTTGAACTTGAGTGGCTGGATTCTACATCCACTCCACTAATTAACCAAAGTGAGATGGACTAACTTCTTGACGACACTTGTGTGTCGTTACCCTTTCTGTCAGGGGAATAATCACCGGGTAGTCAAAAGGACCCAAGAACGAGCTATCGGCTGGCGGTTCCAAGCGGCCATCCGGAGTCGGGTCCCCGCTTATCCCGCAGCCGGCGCCTCGGATTCTCTCTGACAGGATAAAGACAAGAAGACAAGGAGGCATTGGCTCAGACACCTGCCGAGTTCCCGGAGTCAACCGCATGACGCCATCCACAGTGTACAGTCTACAGTGAACAGTCTACAGTGGTCAGCCAACCATACCGACAAGACGTGGAGTTGACTGGGCATACCACTGACCGGCATGGCTGACGTAGCCTACAGTGCGCGACACTGTGGGTGACCGTTAGCTCGGGCCCCACACACTATTCGGCAAGCCGGCTACCTGGCACATGACTTGTAACCGCCCCCAGTCCTATATAAGGAGGGCCGGGCACCCCATGGAAGGGGTTCGGTTCATTCCACTCAGCTCAATTTACACTCATCACCCACCATAGCTCAGAGAGCGCAGCATACAGCTCGAGGAACACCATTGTAGCCCTTGTGATCATCTTATACAGATCTAGGCAGGAGTAGGGGTGTTACCTCCACACGAGGGTCCTGAACCTGGGTACATCTCGGTGTCTACCGTGCTCGTTGTTGGGGATATACAAACTAGGGGTATCACCAGCATGGATCAATCCGGCTAGTCCAGGGTGGCCCGCAGTGGTGGTAAAGGCTTTGCCTGCCGGGCGGCCCAGATAGTTGACGACCAACGCAGACGGATGCCGGCAAGGAGAAGGCCCAAGACCGAAGCCCATGAAGCCACCAAGACCAAGACGGAAAGCGGCAGACTTGCCGGATTAGGTTTAGGACTCTGTATACTTGTCGGATACGTAATCACCTTGTAACCCTAGGTCCGGCCGCCTATATAAGCCGGACCAAGGACGCCTTTAGGGCAACATCTGACCTCATTGTAACCCGACCAAGGCTATTACAATCATAGTGAGTTATAGTAGCACATAGGACCTCGCCACCGCTGCGAGATCCGAAGCTGGGTAAACTGCCTTGTTCGATCCCGACCTCGACGACGCTCCCCTTCACCCCCTCGGCTAGCGGACCCGTCTCCTATCAAGAATGTCGATTCGATGACACTCGTGCTCAATCCCGAGCGTGCGCCGTCGTTCGTCACTTCGGCCTCACCCACTCTTAGCCATCCCCTATGGCACTGCCGTGTATTATAACATGACACTTTCAGAAGAAATTATGTTCGGAGAACCATTTTTGTGGCTCATGTGTTCAGGGTCAGAGGCCGAAAAACATGGAGACTAGTGTATGTTGCGGTTGGTTGTCGTGTGCCTTGGATTTATAGCTTTCTTAACAATTTGGTTGTTTGCATACTCTAGCTATATTGTGATATTGAGTTGTTATAGAGGCTGGGTGCGCTTGAAATCTTTTTGATGCTCTAGCTATGTCGTGATATTGAGTCATTATTGATTTCATGTTACAAACTTACAATGCTACTAATCGATGAGCATACAGTTGAGCCAATATTTTTAGGATAGTGATAGCTGGTTAGGTCAGTTTTGCCAGGGCTCGTCCAAATCTTGGCTCTGCCACTATCTAGAGCTAAGTGTTTGGTTTTCCGTCGAGAGAGCACAATGGACGATATAATGGCCGTTGTATAAAGCCTCACGACCTACCCAGAGGCCTTCTAGCAGCGGGCAAGGAGGAGGGTTGTTGGGCTAGGGTTTGGTTCACCTTCGAGAGAGTGAGGCGAGGGCCGATTCAGAGCCGGCTTATCAAGTTCCATTCACTACCCAACGCAATCCAAACTCCCGACTTAATTATGGAAAAGGCTAAATAATCCATATATATCTATACTTCTTATAAAGCAAAACTCCACTAAGTGTATTAATTATTTTTCTATCTCAACATGCAAGCTATCCATATCACCTACTATTTTGGCTAATCAATTTCATGTCATCTCTACTAACAATTATTAATAATACTTTTCGAGAACACAGTACAACACAGACGCTCACAAATACGCACGTACACTCACCCCTATGAACGCACACACGCACACCCTACCCCTATGAGCACCTCTGAAGGACTGAGCCGGCAAATCTTGAGGTTGACGAAGTCACCACAGGCGCCTCGCTGTTGACGGGCACGCCACGTACCACTGAAAGAATAGCGCCGGATAAACCTGAAATAAATCCAGGTAAATGCAAACGCCCATGCCAAGTCTAGGACTTGAACCTGGGTGGGCTGGTTCCACCACAGGGAACCCAACCATCAGAGCCAAGCTCCGTTTGCTTATTAATAATACTTTTCATGCAACCTATTCATGTCATGTTTTTCAGCCATATAATTGTCCATGTCACCTAATATTTAGTTCTCAAATATTCAACAATGTCGCACGAACTAAATTTAGTGTCTCGACTATTGTGATCAACTGAATCTTGACAATTGGATATTTCATGCCTTTCATACCCATTTCATTTACATTATAATTTTTTATAGAGATTCCCGCTGCAACGCGCGGGGTATTCTTCATGTCACCTAATATTTAGTTCTCAAATATTCAACAATGTCGCACGAACTAAATTTAGTGTCTCGACTATTGTGATCAACTGAATCTTGACAATTGGATATTTCATGCCTTTCATACCCATTTCATTTACATTATAATTTTTTATAGAGATTCCCGCTGCAACGCGCGGGGTATTCTTCTAGCATATTATAAGACCTGCTCTCACATGTGACTCGGGAGGCCTACTTATGCATAGAGGAATACGAATCTCTCACGTATAACTCAAGAGATCTATACTTGTACATAGAGGAATAGGAATCTCACGTATAACTCAAGAGATCTATACTCGGGAGGCCAATATATCAACCAGTAGAGTTGCGCAACAATTTCAGATAAGTTGCAACAGCTCAGTTTTCAACATAAGACCTCACTGTTCTGATACCAGGTCAAGTTTCGTACTCTATTCAACATAATCAGAAGTCCGAGCTTTTCTGTTTTCACTAATCTACATATTGGAATGCCATACAAAATGGAGGGGCTACATTTCTACTCTAAACCCATCAGCTGCCGACTCGTCAATGTCTGTCATCAAAGTGCCGCGAGAGCGGCAGAATGGAGATGCTGCATTCAGCTGTTCCGGCAGTCTTGTCTCTCATCTCGTCCATCTCTTGCATCATCTTTTGCTTCAGTGTTTGAAGGATGAAGTAACAAGATTCTCCCAGAAGAAACCCACCGAGATCAACCACCAACATGCTGCTCTTCCGGCATCAATAATGTGAGGTCTGAACAGCTCCGAAGGAAGCCGCGGTTGCGCAGCAGCGCGCCGGCGTCTCCGGTATGGTCCAGTGCTCTAAGTCTCGCGTGCAGCGCAGCGATGATGGCAGGCGCAGTGGTACTCGCGGACCCCCTCAACACCTGAAGGACGACGCCTTAGTCGTCGCTCTCCCTGCAGCATTATTCCGTGCCAGGTGCTTGACCGCTCGCCGCCCCTCCACCACCAGTGGCCTCTCCGGCCGAGTCCCTGTCCGTCACGGTGCCACCACCTTTTCCCGGGCGCGACCCTTACTTTGTGTCCAAGGCTTCATCGACCAGCTTCAAAGCTAGCTAGTACAGTGACCTCAACATCAGCATGTCGACTGTTGGTCTACTGCATCGATCATTAGGACCATGCTCGGCGTCGACCCTCCATGCTTCAGTATGGATGATTCTTTTCAACTTGGTTATCCAACAGGAAATATATATACGAGGCCAACAGGAAACAGTGTGCTCTTTTCAACTTGGTTATCCACAGTGAAGTAGGGGAGCATGAATGGCGTGATTTCGATCAAAAGGAGCAATAGGCAGGATTATTTGTAGAATTTCCGGACGCTGCTGGTGGCGGATAATATAACTGCTGTCGCTGTTACGCTACTGTACTAGGCGGATACACCGAGCAGTGCCATCGATGATGGAATGCAATCATCCTCAATAATTCCAGGGGTGACGCTGCATTCACCAAGCTCCACAGTCGACCAGCCGTACCCTCATGGTACGGGATGGAGCGAGACCTTGGCCGTGCCAATAATGGAGGAGGCAGCCGCAGCACGCACTGCCGCGCGGCCCGCGCTGGTGCGGCTGGTGGTGTGGCATAATTCAGTTGGAGTGGCGTTGCAGCACGGCCAGGCCGACAAATCTTAACGCGGAATCGTCACGGCGAGTTCAGGTTTACCGCTCTGCCCGACCGGTGCCAACTCGGTGCTTTCTTAGCGACTTGCTACCATGGAGATTGGAAACAAGCAATCGATCTCTGCAACCAAAGCCAAGGAAAATGGAGAGAAACGAAAGCAAGTAGTAATGGCCGTGAAGACCAGCTCCAGCCTAAGTCCTCGTCCTCTCTCCGCTACTATTCGACATCGCGATTGATCCACTTTCAACAAGTTCTTGAGCTTGCCACGGCTAGAGGAGACCTCTCTCGTCTCCGGGGGCGCGGTGCTTTCTTTAGGATTTCTCTTTATGCGGATGACGCCGCCATTTTTATGGCCCCAATCAAGGAGGAAATTACCAAGCTCGCGCACATCCTCACTTCTTTCAGCGATGTTACGGGGCTGTGCACAAACATGCAAAAGACATCCGTTGTCCCCATCCGTTGTGGCGCCATTGACTTAGATGATGTGCTACAAGCTTTCCCGGCTTCTAGGACCGGTTTCCCCATGCGTATCTTGGCCTCCCGCTCTCCGTTTGGCAACTCAAGAGGGTGGACCTTCAACACCTTGCAGAAAAGATTGCCGGCAAGGTACCCATGTGGGTGGGCAAATACATCAACTCGGCGGGGAGAAGGGAGTTGGTTAGGTCGGTTATGGCCTCCCAGGGCATTTTTCACCAAACCTCTCTCAAGTTGCCTCTCGGTTTCATCACCAAGGTCAACAAAATCGACCGCTCCTTCCTTTGGGCGGCCTCCGACAAGGTTTCCGGTGGCAAGTGCAAGGTTAATTGGAAAAAGGTGTGCCGTCCAATCGAGCTTGGTGGATTGGGGATACTAGACACGGAAAGATTTGGGGCGGCCTTTCGGCTACGTTGGCTATGGCTTGAGTGGACGGACACCTCAAAGCTATGGATCGGTATGGGCAACCCATGCACAAGTGAGGACTACGACCTCTTCTATGCATGCACCGCAATCACTATTGGTAACGGTCACAAGGCGCCATTTTCGGACTCCCCTTGGTTGGACGGACGAAGGCCTCGTGACGTCGCACCCCTCATCTACTTGATCTCGAAGCGGAAAAAATGGTGTGTGCAAAAGGCCATGCAAGATGATGCATGGATAAATCAAATAAACACTTCCGACGGGGTCACTCTCGCCCACATACAACAATTCGTTGCCCTATGGACCTCTCTACAACAAGTGCACCTTCATGAAGACGTCCCCGACACCATCACATGGACCATGTCCTTCACGGGACCCTACACGACAAGTTCGGCCTACCACGCGCAATTCATAGGCACCACCTCATCCAACATGAAGAAGCTAGTGTGGAAGGTGTGGGCGCCTCCCAAATGCAAATTCTTCGCTTGGCTTATCATCCAAAACCGGGTTTGGATGGCGGACGTTGGCCAAATTGTGATCTTTGCCCACTTTGCAAGCAAACGAGAGAGACGGCCGCTCACCTTTTGTTCCAATGCCGGTTCGCTAGGCGCATTTGGTGCATGGTGAAGGATTGGCTTCACTTATCATGGTTGGACGTGAACTCTTGGGACAACTTTAATTGTGTCCAAGATTGGTGGACTCATATGACCATGAATGACTCCGCTAGGCGAAAGGCGATTGCGTCCCTCACAATGCTTATCTCTTGGGAATTATGGACCGAGCGCAACGCTAGAGTGTTCCGGCACAAGTCCACCCTCCCTTCGATCATTTTGGGGAGGATCAAAGAACACAAACATGGGTCAAAGCGGGTGCCAAAGCATTTGGAGTTTATTCTACCGGGAGATTAATTCCCTATCTAGCTTTTGGTTTGGGCCTTATGGTCGGTGATGTAAACAATGTTTAATCCTCTAACTCCTTAATTAATATATAGGGGCAAATCTTTTGCCTCATAAATTCAAAAAAAAAAAAAGACCAGCTCCAGTCGCGGTCGCGTGTGACGCGGCGTCAAATAATCTGCGTGGTGGCCATCGTCTTTACCCGATAGCTCCACTCAATCGCCTGCGCAGCCTCAAATATATCCACCACCATGATGTCCAGCTCGTTTTACATAACACAGCTTCACCCCCCCCTAGTTCCCCGCTCACAAATCACACCCATTGATCTGGCTGTACCAATCAATGAAACCCTTAAACTTTAATCTCAGTCACTAATTCGATCTCCTGGGTAGGCACACAATATACAATTCCCAGTTGAGGCAACTTTAGGTGTAAAGAACTTTTTTGAACTTCGTAACGAAAGCGGTGTTCACTTCCGACAGTGCGGATGAAAGATGACTTCATAATAATAAAGGACTCTCCGGGTGGACATGCAGCATCCACTAATCTACATACTATATCTTTAGTTAATGAAGCATCATCTAGATCGATCTCCAAAGTAAATCCAAATCCGGCCCAGGATGTCACCTGACGATCGAGCACAGCACACCACCGATCGAAGAGTGACATGGAGAGCCACTACTGTGCTTCTAGTGCTTATGGTAAAATTCTGCTGGATTCAATCTTGTGACAGGACGTCAAGTTGAAACCAGTAAGCTGTATCGATCATGGCGGATTCTAGTTAGTTATCTCGTCCCAAAGTTCCCAACCACGCCATTAGTACTGTACCTAATCCAGCCGATGACATGTTAACACTTGCAGAGGCGTCAGTCAAGTTGCCGTCTCATCTCAGTTGTTAGTGGTTTTGCATCATATCCAACTCTTAATGCTTAATCTTGGACGACGTCTTTTTTTCTTTTCTAAATTGAAATATGTGGTGCAAGTGTACAAGTGCATGCATGCATATGCGGATTCCCGCCAACACAAATGGGCTACTTTAAAATTGGAAAGAGGCTAAAAATTCAGAAAGAAAACTTGTATTGACGATCGTAACAGGCTTTCAAGACGCGCGCGTTTTTTTTTACCGTTCCAAGCACTAATTATACACTTGGCGATAGCGGCATACATTCATCCTAGTGATACCTACATGGATATCAACATCATGGTGGATGTCTTACATCGTCTTCAAGAATCTGCTCACTACACCCTGTCTCTCAAGTTTTGGCTGACTGGATATCCTGAAAACAACAGTGGCCACAAGAGAACAAACAGCTCAAGTCCTCTCCCGACAGGAGATTTTTTTTTCTAAGCGTCGAGAGGAGAATATTTATCCTGCTCGTTGTTTCTTTCTCCTCATCATAACATATTCGCAATCATGAGAAGTATGCCCATCGACGCACCGCGTCCTACCTGAAACAAATAATTCCCAATCCACTTTGCCCTTGATTTACGCATACATGCAAAGTGTGTGCCCTACCGGATTCCTCCACAGGCACACACACACACACACGGGCCACTTGGCCACAACAGAAAGGCGGGGAAGAAGAAGAAAAATATTCTCATTTCCATTAGTCAGAGCTAAAAACAAAGGAAATAAAAGCTCCAACTTTTTCTCAGGGGACAAAAGGTTTATCAAAAGCTAGCTGCATTTCCAACGCGATTTTTCCACAACTAATAGGATCTCCACATACCATCATGACTGTTGATTATGCATCCAACGAACCATATTATTCCTACTATTTTATGTGTTAAAAAAACTAACAAATATGTTAACGCGTAGTTTTAATTTTTTTTCAATGCATGCACAGAAAATTCATGTTAGTACATGAATCTAAAATTCATGTTACATAAATCCATCAATTTTTGATAATGCGTAGACATTTGAAGATTCGTTGATGAATTTGTTGCACGAATCTTGACGAAATGAAGGGTGTGGATAGTATGTGGATATCATGTTAGTTGTGGTGTTGCATTTTCCCTGCATTTCTCATGCTGTTGTAATTCTACTTCCATTACGGCAAAAAAGTTGCAGATAACTCCACAAAAATATATGGTATCGATTGTTGTTTTCTTGTGGCCACTGTCATCAATTCTGCTGCTCTGATCCGTTCGTCATTGCAAAAATTACACACAACCCCACAAACATATGACTCTGATCGGGGTTACGTACGTTCCCTGTCTAGCTAGATGGACTTTCTCCTATTTGGCGACATCAAAGCTCTTAGCTTTTTTGAGGAAACCAAAACAAAATTGTTCTGCCAACTGCTCCACCAACAGCTCGGATCGATCCACTCGAATGATCTCTTCTCACCGGCCAGTCATAAAAATGAAACCTAAACCTAATAGAGGAAGAAGAAGCAACAAAACTCACACCTCGGGGATACGGTGGTCATCCCGTTCTCTCTGGCTCTCACTATGCTCACCATTATCAGCATCCTTGATGCTAGCCATGGCGACTTCTTCCACCTTCTTCTCTCCCTCTTCTCCCTTGCTACTACGGTCTCCGAAGGAGGAGGCTCTGCTTGACATGGGCGTGGCTAAGTACGTCGGCTTCACGTCCCCGGCCATGATCACCAGTATCTTCTCCTCCCATATCGTCGGCGGCAGGTCAGAGGCCGCGGGCTTCGCACCGTCCGCGGCCGAACCGTCGTTCTCACCACGACCAGCACCGCCCTCCAGATAGCCGGACAGCTTCCAGTACGAGCAGGCGAGGATGAGGAGAGCGAAGGCGATGAGGCCGAGCATCGCGGCGAGGCCACCGAAGAGGTACGGCACCGGCGAGTGCCACGCCGAATGCGCAGCGCCGGCGGCCACAGGGGCCACCACGGCCTTGGTCGCTGCCACGGTCGCATTGAAACCTGCTCCTGGCCTCATTGTTTCTGCTCTTCTTGTGTGTATGTTTCTCCTCTGAACTGGGAGCAAGCCGTGTATGTTAGTTGGTTTCTTCTGCTGTTTTAGAGAGGTTGTTGTTCTGGTGTAATGGTGTGAGAGCGCGGGTTATTTATAAGCGGGGAAAGGGGGGAAAAGGTGGAAAATTTGTCACTGCTTGTGTGGATTTGCTAAAAGAAAAGTGTAGAATAAAATTATGAGGTCACTTGAAGAGTATTGTTGATACTATTTAAGAGATGCAAAATTTCATCAAGGGGCTTCACAATGTTTGGTATTTACCTTTTGAATCACCGTGGAACTTGGCACGGCCGGGTGTGTGTGTCCATACAAAATGGAAAGCAAAACCTATTATGCTCTATGTTTCTCCTTTAGCCTCACTTTTTGCTCCTTTTCTCGCTATATGTTGAGAATATTTTAACATTTTTTGGAGTATTGGACAATACGGGATGCACTTATCCATAAAAATGGTACCTTTGGCTTGTCAAGTCCCAGCACTGCAAAGGGTATCCATTGCAATGAGTTATATCCCACTTAAAACTTCCCACTTAGAAATGCATGAAACATATCTGTAAGAGGAGCAAGGTTATTCACTAAATTCTAAAAAATGAGTGTCTTGAGTCAAAACAAGAGAATTCCCAAAACAGTACTCTGAAGATAGCTCATCTAATTAATGGTCAAATCGGCAATGATAGTCTATAACAATATAGAAGGTGTCCACGCTGTGAATAGTGACTTATCTTCCGCTTTTTCTTGATTTTATGTATTTTGTTACCATTTCATCAACATTTGGGATTGTGATATCATTTTCTGCGCAATGTGATCGACATTTTTTAAGAGGGGCTACACACCATCATTTCTCCAATTTAGTAACCATGTCACATAATTGAGCAAATATATTGAGTGAACCAATACACTTAGAATTTTAACCAATAAAATATACATAACCAATGTAAAACCGTAAAACATAATATATTGCATAGATAGAGTTGGTTTCGACCACCCACATAAGCTGGCCAAAATACACTCAAATCCTTCTAAAATCCACACCTAGAACATTGTTTGGTCGACTTTTGTAAATTGAGAATTAGCTATTGCAAATAGGTTTCCGACTAGAATAAATCTTTTCCTTGTTTTTGATTTAGAATCGATTTGGCGCTGTGTTCACTAAAAAAAATAAGTTTCTCATACGGAGTCCGTTTTTAAGGTATTACCACTCAAATTGTTAGAAAAAACACATGCATATAAATGTTTTCGTCAAACATCAAACTAGGGCGGTCGTCCTGCTATCCCTATGGGGAGTTTACCCCTTCTCACATAGCACCACTGATGCCTAGCACTGGACAGTTAGGGATGAAAACAGAACGAATTTTTTTCGACTTTTTCCGCGAAAAAACGGAAATGGAATGGAAATACGGAAACATAATCGGAATTTTGCGTAACGTAAACGGAAACTAAACAACGTTTTCCGGCGGAACAACCACAGAAACGGAAATTCCGTTTCCGTAATATGAAAATTTCTAAGCTCAGTATATATAAAAAAAGATGAGAACAAATGCAGCACCATTCAGTTCGTCTGTAGCAGCTCCGTTTTCATCCATTGAACTGTATGTATATATTCTAAGATCACTATACTCAAATATTTCCGCATCGTCACCTGCAGCTTTGTGTGCTCTTTAGCACCAATGCTGGATGCCGTCATTCCACCCAACTACGTGGGGTTGTTGCTGAGATTTCAATTGGATTCCTCGATACAGCCTTATCCCGAGAGGCCTTAAGCACTTACTGAAGTTGCATTTTCTCGCAGATCTTGAGTGAGTCCTTCAGAAGTCGTAAAATTAAGTCTCAGGCCGCGCTTGGATTCCAGTAAAATAACCGGCGTGGCTAAAATACCCGTGTTTCCGCTCGGTCAGCTGTGGAAAAGATACGGAGGTCTGGAGGTCCGTAAATAATACACCGGTATAGGCCTAATTTACTGGGCATCCAATCGCGGCCTCAAGGGTTCAAAGGTGCGTCTGGAGTTGGGAGGTTGCATGCAGCAACTTGGTCCTCCCCCTTTGAGACCAGATTGGTGATCAGATCAATGATGATCGTCTACACTCGAATGGACCAGTACCACACTAATTTATCCCTACCTTTTTTCCTTACCTTTTCACCGTTTAGGCTCTGTCGTTAGTCCATGGAGCCTTGGAGAGAGAGGATCACGTACGTAGCCTATAACACAACGACAGCAGGAAGGCCAGGGGAGCTGGGTGATGTATGTAAACTCAACTAACCAAAAGTATGGTGCGTATGGTGTGGAAATGTGGTGCAACCGCACTTTGTCAAGTGCTTTATAATGGCTACATTACGAGTTTGATAATCTCTTCGGATAGGATTACGCAATGGGGTGGGTGGTAGTTCACAGAAGTAATTACAATCATACTTGGGGCTTAACGAGGCTGCCTAAGATGTCCTGAGACGCCAAGTTTCTAGTCTATATATTTTTTGATAATGAGAATATATTAATACCAAGATGATACCAAATACACTCAGAGTTTGCAACAACATAATGTTTAAAACTAGTTTAGACATTAAAGGCCCCTTTGATTTAAAGGAATATGATAAGATTCTTGTAAAATTGGATCTTGTAGGAAATTTTTGTATTGAAAGTGTTTGATTCATAGGATCATGTCTATAGGAATTATTCCTATAGGAATCTTGTAATGCAAATCATATAGGAAAATAACATGAGTCCAACCTCATGGAAAATTCCTTCACCTCAATCAAACAAACTTATTCTTCTCATAGGATTTCATTAGACAGGCCATCTAAATCATATGGGATTCCTATTCTTATACTTTTCCTACCCTATGAATTAAAGGAGCCCTAAGGATGCACACAGCCAAAAAAGAAAAAGAAAAAAAAGACCCCGCCGGAACAATCAGAGGATTAAAGCAACATGAACAAACTACCACCATTAACGACACCTAAACTTCGAAAATTTCTCCAAAGCGACGCCTCCAGGAAGTTAACAGTGCGCAATCGCCACCGTCGACATGTCTGAGCCAGATCACGCCATCACATTATGTCCATGTCTAATCCGTAGCTACTCGGTTGAGTAGCTACCTTTTGTTTTTACAGCTTGTAAGCTGTGAGGACTGCCGTACCAATTAATTAACTCATCTGAAAGTAATTGAACTACCTCTATGTGCGGCCAGCATATCCCATGCAAATCCCACTGACGGCAAAAGACAAAGAGCTGTTCCTGTCCCAACGGCAGGTGCTCAGCTCTGTCCCAACAGCCGATCAGACGCTGGGCCTGGAAAATATCTTGGAAGCTACCACATGAACTTCCACTGGGGTCTAGTAGACTAGATAAATATATCTTCTTCTCTGTCCAAACGAAGAAGACGAGCGCGGATAGTGCAACGTACTCGGCGCGCACCAAGGATTGGTATGGTTTGCGTTGCGCCCGGCCGAGGGGACGCCGCTCCACTCGGCCGGAATCGGGAGGCCGGCACGACGTCGCGTCCGATGGACCTCGGGGAATGGCCGTAGTGCCCGCCCGAATATTGTGTCACTCCTCATTCGCGCTAGCTAGCTGATGGGTTTATCTCCGGCCGGCGACCTGCAGTTCGCCATTCCGGGCGTGGACGGAGCCATCATCCAGTCGATCGAGGTCAAATCCGGGGATTCTTTGCCGCCGTGGCGAATCACGCGGCTTGTCAGATCGACCATTCTCCATCGATGGCATGCCTAAGCCAAGTCGCGGCATAGCTGAGAACTGTAAAAAGTCGACTCTGCTCATTCATGCATTAACGACACGTAAAACGGAATCGGAAGTCTCATGGTGCTCTCCTCGTCGGAGGGAAGACATTCGTATGCCACCTTTGACAGCGGTCACCCAAAGTTGCACGCCAGGTTTCTAATGATCATTAGTTCAGCTGCCGTCAAAGTTTCACTGGTAGTTTAACTAATCAACTTCTGATGTCAGGTGGTCATTTTTCCGCACTGATCACTTAAAAAAAGATTACCCCACTCTTTAATTACATCGAATGATTTACGCAACCATATATTATAAATTAGTTAGAAATCGAAACCGAACAAAGTGGACACAAATAAAAAAAACCTCGAGCCACGACACTACCACTAACAATATGGTAAAGTCCCAAACAAACGACAACTACACAATTACTAGGCTAAACTTCAAGAAGTGATTGTGGCAGTGTGCCGGTAATAGCGAGTCCAACCGTGGTCGATCTCGGGATTTTAATCCCAATGACGAGTTTTGAGCAACCACCTTACTGAAGGGCACGACAAAGGCGTGCATCGAAATTTTTCGATCAGAAATCTTGTGTTTTCACCTAAGTGCATATAATCGTCATAAAAACAAGCTCTACCATCATTGCTTAACCGGCTAACGCATCGCTATCCAAATACCACTAGAGAAGATACTGGAAGCCAAGGACGTCCGATAACACCCTGCTTCCAGCAATGTCGCACCACTTTCAATCCGGTTGCAACATGCATGATTTGATATGTAAGGAACATCGTGCGTAGCACCTGCCGGCAATGGGCATGACTTGGCACCTCCTTCGGAAGAGACGTTGTGCATAGGACCTGCCACGCGAGCTGGATCGAACCCGGTTCGGAGGTGGATGGGGCTTCTCATACCGCTGCCGGCCTCAGGAACACTATCACCATCTATAGATTTGAATGACAAGTTGTTCACACGATAACGGTGGTTGTCGCTTCCCTTATTCCCAAACTTCTACGATGTCAGCGGATCAGGACAAGTGCCGCCATGTGCCCATATGATGATGTTGCGCAACAACCACCACCCAGACCCCAGCAAGTCCCACCACCCACACTGCCCCGCATGAGGACTACCAGGGACGAAGATCCGCGTCACAATCTCCTCATCGAGGGTATGTTGGCTCGCGCCGTTTCTCGTCTCATGGAATGGAAAAAAAACTAGAACCGACGAGGACGTCGCGGGAGCTTCTCCCCTCTATTCCATCTGATGGTGGTGCGGGGAGGTGAGGATCTGGTGGCTGCTAGGGTTTCTTCCTTGCCATTCGCAAGAATGACTAGGGTGTGCATCGTAGTAGATACGTAGTGCTTACGTATGAGTTCACTGTCATTCAAGAGCATTTTGAAACCACAACAGTGCTTTCACCGTGGCGTACCTTTGGAGAAGATCAAGGGTAAGAGGTAATTGCATGGTGCAAGTAGGAGCACATGCTCCTAGAAGAAAAATTGTTTTCATGATAATTACATACCTAAATGTCGAGTCCTCTAAGAAAAATGCAAATGAGATTGGTGCAAATCTATGAGAAGGAATACATATTGTCATTAAAAAATTGTTAAAAGGTGATACTAACAAAGAGTTTGGAAATATAGGCATGAAGTCATTCTGGGAAACTCCTGATTTTCTGAAACATGCTACAGTTACAGTTTACCAAAAAATACTTCCCTCAAACTGGTTTTACTCATAGGAGGCGAAGATTTTGAGGGGAAAATATTGCTCTTCTCCGGCGGATTTCCTAAAACCGATTTACTAAATATGTTTTTTAGTCACACCTCTATATCTTTGTTGTTCAAACAACATAATTGATGGTTAAACAAGATATTAAAGCAATATATCTCATGCGATAGTTCAATCCATATAGTTTAACACTATAATTATAAGAACATAGTTCAAACGTCATTACCAAAACAAAACGATATTGCAAACACCGCAGTTCAAACAACAAAATTTAAATGAAATAGTCTAACAAGAAAGATTGTCGGTGACTACTTCTTGTAGCAGTAACGTCAATACCTTATCTCCTCTAGAGATCGGCGGGATATCGTCCCCGGTATCAGCGTCCTTCCCTTGTGCAGGGAGACCCGCTTATACGCACCTACTTCGTGAAACTTTGTCAGCTTGCTCTTGTCCGTTAGAGCGTCTTCATCGTCAATCTTGGTGGCTGCTTCGTCTAAAGAGGCATCCCACAATGTTTGGTTGGTCTTGAAGGCACCTCGTGCCTCGGCATCAGCGTATGTTGTCTCCAACGAGGCATGTACCGCCTGGTCAAACTCATGTTACTCGTCTCGCTTTGCATCCTCCCGCTTCGCCTCTTACAAATCACATCTTGGGATAGGTCACCACCATAGAGCCGTGAGAGAGATAGTGAGCGAGTGAGTGTGTGTGTGTGTGGGGGGGGGGGGGGTGCGTGTGTGTGTGTGTGTGTGAGAGAGAGAGAGAGAGAGACGCAAGAGTATCAGCTGAGGAAGGTTGTGTGGTCAGGCCAGGTGTGCGAAACTAACAAGAGGACAACAACAAGGTCACGATGAACGAGGACGATTGTGTGGATGGCCACACACGACAATCCACCTTTCAGACGTCGGTTCACAATTTTGGTGGGGTGGAGGTATGGTCTCTTATAACTGACAACTGAATTGGAGTTATGGGCTCTTACTTCGACTGCAGTGTGGCAATCCTTTCGCTTTTGGCCTTTCCTTTAGCGTATAGATAAGAATACATATTTTTCGATAAAGGGTTTACATCAATTTCAAGACGTACCAATTACACCCGGCCTCTGCACCAACACGATATAAAGAGCCAGTCAACACATCGAGAGGATGCATGCAACCAAACTATTACAAAGGCCGAAAAAATGATCAACAAAATAGCTGCAACAAATTTTTGTATCAACCACCAATCATAGTAACACGAGGCTAGGTAACCAAAGAATAACGCCTTCAATTAGGGAATGGCGCATGATGTCAAAGTCGCATGATCAAACCATACGGTCTGATCATGAGTTTTCACCCCAAAAGAAGTCTGAGAAAACTCGAGGCAACGCCTTCAATAACTGAATGACGCGTGAAGGTCATTGTTGCCAGGTTCGGCCAATGAAGGTCATACCTAGAGCTTTCACTCATGGATTTGAAATGCAACACTAAAAGGGCAACACCAAACTGAAGTCACCCTTTTTCCACCACCATCCGAGTCACCATCGTACAACAGCACACGCACAGGCCTAACGGACCTAGCCATGTAACTGGAACCATGCATGCCCAAAATTTCGCCGAGCAACGCCTAGGGTTGCCCGACATCAACAGTGCCCCTTAACGATGAGGGTGCGCGCACTTAGGTCGGAACTCACGCATCGACCAAAATAGAGTCACCACAACTATCGTTCCAGACGCCTTCGCGGGCTATGTCGAGCACTCTAATCCTTCCACCTACCCAGGGACAACGAATCACTAGAGCGTCATCGTCGGGATCCTCCGACGAATGTGCCTTGGGTTTGGGGCTGGGAAGATACATATCGCCGCCTCCTCCGGGCAATGGGATCACTAAGGTCCACCATCACCAGAATTCAGTAATTAGAATTCCTCCCCTATGTAACCCCCACAGTTATCGAAGCCAAGACCGGCCGCCACGCTTCCCTTGCAGCCGCACTGGCACAACAGAGGAGAGAAGACCCGGGAACACCACCATAGTTCCCGTCTGGTCCACCACCGGGCGGTACCATACCCATCAAAACCTGTCCCTACCAGACTTCGCCAAGCCGGTCTAGGAAGGAGCCGCAAAGGGGGGTTGGAGTCCCACCGAGCAACGTCGTAGCGACTGGGACCAGGCCCCTCAGGGCATCCGACTTCCAAGTCACCACGCGAGGAGATCCTCGCCGCCACATCATCAGGACCACACAGTGTTCCGGTAGCAGCCTCCTGGAGCGCCGACGAGGTGGGACGGATGGGGCGACGTTTAGGGTTTCCGTCCTCAATCGCCTACGTGAGACGGCTGTTATACTTAGAATATGTGAATCAGATGCATCGTAGATCCTCTATTACAACTAAACCCGAGACACCAATTGGGCGTTCAAACCAGGAAAACAAGGGCGAAAATAATTCCCAGTGAGCACTCCTCTAGGCCCGCCACTTTGTTAGATGTCTGCCAACACCCCTACGTGATGAGTAATGATGCACCTAGTGGATAATGGGACCAAGGTCCATTTCCTAATAGAACCACTGACGCGTCGTCACATCTCCACCATACAAAGCTTTTCGAGAGCAACCGAACGCGCCGCGTATGTGCAAGTGAATTTCCTAGAGACGACAAAAGACAAAAGGCAATCTTATTGTACCCACGGATTGCACACAAGTAAATTGTCATGTAACTTCATCTTTATAAAGGTTTCTCTTTCTTATGCATGCTGCTTTCCAGCTCCGGTATTATTTGGTAACGCAGTTTATCACATGCTTGGGGTTTATTTGGAAGTGCCACTAAAAATTAAGATTTTTATGTGGTTCCTTATGCGTAAAGAAATTTTAACTAAAGATAACCTTGCTAAGCGGAACTGGGATGGTTCTAAAAAATGTTGTTTTTATGATCAAGAGGAGACGATTCAGCATTTATTCATATCATGTCCCTTAGCTAAGATGATTTGGCGTATTGTTTTCATGGCTTTAAACTTGCAACCCCCTAATAGTACAGATCACTTGTTTGGCAATTGGTTAAGGGGTGTTGATAAAAAAGAGAAAGTTCAAATCCGAGTGGGTATATGTGCTTTACTCTGGGCTATATGGAACATACGCAATGATTATATCTTTAACAATGCAAAAACATCTTCCTTCTTGCAGGTTATACCTTTGGCTACCCACTGGATCCGTACGTGGTCTTACCTATAGTCCACGGAACACCTCAGCGCTCTGGATATTGGGTGCAATCGGCTGGAATTGGTGGCACGGGATTTGTACAACCGATTCAGCTGGCGTTCTGATCTAAGGATATCACGTTGAAGCAGTGTCTTTTCATGATGCCCATACTGTTTAGATGGTTGATACATGTATCAACACTTTGTGATCCGTGATGTACTCGTTTTGTAAGACATGACTTTGAATAAATGAAATAAAAAGCCGCATGCATCAACCGATGCAGAGGCTGGGCTGCCCTTTTCGAAAAAAAAATTATAATCTAGCTTTTTCCAAGCATTTTTTCTCTATTTCTAGCTTACTCCTATTTTCTTGGCAATTTCTGGATTAAAAATATTTCGACACAACAAACCTTAATCTGCAACGCCTGAGTGTTTTGTGTTGAGATGCTCCACTTTTCTTTTTTTGCTGCAAGACACTCCACATTTTGTATCATCCTAGAGTAAAGACTTCTCACGGCGGCCAATCTCACTCTCAGTTCTCGTAGTACCTTAAATAATATTAGGAGGTAATAAATCTGGCGGTACATAAACTTCTTCTGCGTGTGTAAATAGGTGAACTAGTTGAAAATTGGTTTGTCAGAGATTACCTACTCTTTATTTTCTTTTTGATGGGGCGGTAACACTGGGGACTTCAGTTTTAGTGGTGTTACTCGAGTAACGAGTCATGTTTTTTAGGGTAAAAACTCAAGGTCTGCTCTTTATTGATTGTACCTGGCAATGTCCTTATTGAAGGTTTTGTTTTGGGAAACTCGGTCTTTTTTCAAGTGTGAAAAATGTCGCTTATTTTCCACCAATCGTAGGCACAATCATTCACATGGTATTATCTGTACAAATGGTGTGTGATGTTTTGAACAGTAGACGTAATTTTCTAAACCTAACGGTGTGTGATATGAAGCACATGCTTGATATAACTCACATAAGCAAACCGTATGTGATGTTTTGTACTTTGCACGCCGATATTTACGGTAAGCGATCATTTTGCATACAGTTCAGTTGTTCCGAGGGATGAAATGGCCACATCTGTATTAGTGGCGTGTAGGGATCCATGTGAGCGTAGCTCATCTATTTTGCCAATCCGCATCTATTTCGCCAATGATTCCTCCATTCTCCAAAGGTTGGCGAGCCCTCGCATGATTTGGCCTTCTCTTTTTCCTGCGGGAAAGATTTGGCCATCATGAACTTGTGGAAATCAATGAGAGTGGCGCGACAGCTTAGCTGGACTAGTAGCCGTGCACGTGCAATGCACGTCTTCACAATATGATTTTTACTTTATTTAATTTTTACTTACCACATCAATAAATTCGTAAATTTATTATCCAAAGACCACATGATGACCTTCGTGATTACAAAAAAATTATGATACAAATTTTGATATATTCAATAACAAAATTATGCAAGAAATTTTAATACTCTTATAAAATATTCAGTCTGTTGAAATAATCATGGTAGAATAATTAGTTTTCAACCCGTACCTAAAAAAATCATACCCACATATCCGTATCGAGCATTCCCCACACTCTACTCTCTTACTCTCACCTACCTCCGGCCACCGCCCCAGCAAGGACACCCAGTCCCTCTCACTTCTGCTATTCTTGTCCCCATCTCCCTCTCGTCAAGTCCATGTCCGAGCCCTCCCCGCCGGCGGCGTGAGGCCTACGGGGAACCAAGCTGCGGCCATGGCGATTTACATCGCGCGGGAGGCAACCAAGGTCTCGATTCGTTAGTGTCCGCAGGCGGGTGGGTTCGCCCCCATATTCTCTTCTAGGTATAGTTTGCTAAGTTTTCCGATTGGCCCTATTTGCAGATATGGAGGAAGATGCGCGCGGAGGCGACGGTGGAGCTGCAGCTTCTCTTCGAGAACTGGCGCTTGCTCCTTGCCGGAAATGTGTTTCAGGTGAAGCTCTCATTTTCTTAGTTGAATCGCTTAATCCCGTGTGTCAAGTACCAGGCCATGCGGTGCTCTTTTAGTTGTTATTGCTGTTACCAGAACATGGGATTTATGGTCCTTTCGGTTATTTGTGCAACTGGTGCTCACTTCCATCTTCCTGATGCCAATTTATTTGTGCAGCTGGTGTCATTTCTCTGTATTTTTAGGAACTTGGGAAAGACAATGGTTATCTTAGCGAGACTGTATTCAGTTCCATCTTCTGCTTACATTTGTGTTGGTACGTGCCTTGTTCGCTCCACTGCTTGTTGATTAGAAAGATTGTAATGCCTTTTTTCTTTTCTTATCATGCCTGATAATTTTACCTGGTATGATGGTATCTAAAGAAGTAAAAGGTGGATGAAACAGGTAGCCTGGCGCAGCCCATCGCCAACCCCAGCAACCCCACGTAGCAGGCTCCTCGCCGCCCCGACGACCAAATGTAGCAGACTCCTCGGTGAGGAGCAGGCGCACCTCCTCGGCAACCCCACGTACAGTCTCCTCGGTGGCCCGGCGAACAAACCTAGCTAGCAGGCTGCAGGTTCCTCGGCGAGGAGCAACAAGGTATGATTTCAGAAGTGGTCATCTTCGTCTGCTTCTATATTCTGCTTGTTTATCAATTGATCCAGTGAGGTCCTACTGATTATATGTTAGAGTGAGTGATGTGTTTCTTCCTGTATATATAGCTTCCGCACATTCTTTACTGAAAATGATGTAGGTGTTCCTGTAACTTTGAATGTGGATCTCAAGAACCAGTTTGTTGAGTCAAAGGTTGATACGATATGCAAGGCAGGGACTGCTAAATTCAGTTGAGATTTCTTATATGATGGCTCTACTATTTCTAATTATTATCTACGTAGTGCATCATCTGGTTCCGCTATTTCTGATTAAATCAGAAGATGCTACATGATGAGGTCAGGCTAGCTTTAGATGAGATCATTATGATGTTTCAACGGCTAATTATTTGTATATTGCGATGCCCCTAAGTCCCCTAATGAATAATCATATTTGAGGAGTCCCCTAATGAAAATTGGCACCTGGTTTGCTAGCCGCAATTTACAAACATAATTTTAATATGGAAGCTTCCCATGAATGTCAAAAATTGGTGTCTAACCTTATCTTTTGCGCTGCAGGCTACACTTCCTGGTTACATGAATATCAGTTACAACCCCCAATGAAAGCGCTAACTTAGTGAGTAATTGTGGCTCCGACTGAACTATTGGCTACAGCAGAAATACTACAGGTACAAGCTTCTTTTATCTATTGATTTCAGACGTTGTAGAATTTGGCATCCCCTTGCTGCTCTCCTGGTGTTGTATGTTGTATGTCAGTTTCACATATCTGTACACAACAAAGACTGTACGTCAATTAATAACTGAAAGATGATTGAAAATTATTGAAGATAGTTTATCTTTTATATGACAAAACAAATGATGGGTCATACAAATTTAGCATGAAGTAGTGCCTTAGAGGACCGGGAACCATTTAAATGTTATAGCGATAGAGCTGGGTTTCCTGTGCACAATGGTTAACTGCTATTTTAAAGTTTAAAATTTTACTATTTGCTACTCAGGATCATCAGGAGTGTTAATAAGTTGAAGTTTCTCAGTACTTGGCATAAGGTCATTTAGCTATCATTTTCTTACGTAATTGCTTAGATGAGCACTTGAGAGTTTGGCAAGTAGAATTAGTTTTACCTTACTGAAAGCTGCAATGCAATAAGAGCAGCTTCAATATACCAAAGTTTTGTGTTGTCAGTAATAATATGAAATGCATACATGGCCGCTGTTTATAAGCTGATAGTATCCGTAGCAAGCCCTTTGGTCAGGTCTGCACTGGAAACCAAATTCAAACAGATTTACTATTTGTGGTATTTATTATTCAGTAGTGCTCATATATATACAAGGCAAAAGGTTGGTTATCTATCTGTTAAAAAAATGGAGAAAAATGAACAACAATAGATGAATATTTAAATATAAGCATCATTGTGAAATACATTCAGCTATGAATAGCAGAGAGTCGCTTGCTATTTCTCTCATCTGAATTATAAGGTTGAGAGTCGCTTGCCCATTTTGAAAAAAGCTTCAGCTCTAAGTGCAACATTGTTCAGTATCGAGAATACATGACAGTACCATTCAAATGGACCTTCAAGCACTTTAAACCTATGTGACTGTAATTGACAGTGATAGAATTAGACATAAAGCAGTACAATACACTCGAGTATTTTACAGAAAAAGCATGGCAGTGATAATTTCACAATAAACTTTAGTGACCGTACAACACACTCAGGTATTCTTCACCTCCTCACAGGCCATAAGGGAAAAACAAATGCAGATCCGCTATTTGTTAATTCATGAAGATCCATCCCTTTATGCGGCCAATAAGTTTTCGTTCCAAGTCAGGAATATTGTTTATCGACTCGTTGTGTTGGTACTTCAGAATATGTACCAAAAATCGCCTTCTTAACTCGAAACCATCCTACATATTCATTATACAATAGTGTCATAGAAAGTACATGACCAAAGTGTAAAAATAAGTATAGTTCAGAATATTCACCATGGGTGCCGGAGAATATGACGCTTTATCGTACCATGAGTGCATTAGATTAAAAACCAAATAGCCAGACAAAGCACTACATACATATGAAATGTCAAAAATGAGCATTGAACAAATCAAGTAATATTTAAGTGATCATCTTCATACCCATGCGAGTTAGTTGGAACAACAGGGACTTTGCGTCCCCATTTGGAGATGTCGTCTTTCCATTTGGGGTTTGCCAGTCGAAGCGCGAGGTTTATCTTATTGCAAATTTCCATATGTTTTAATATGTGCACCCCCCAAGTCGGTCTCGAAAGCGGGTCCAAAATATGGATAATTCGATTCTTGTGATCCAACACGAATAATATGAATAGGCCAAGAATGTCGTAAGGCAAGAAAATCTGTAATGAAAGGGTTAGAAACAAAGAAATCACATTAATACGAAATGAACGACTATCATGACCAAGGAATAAACTCTTACCGTGTCACAGTCTGATATACGATACTCCCTATTATTAGGCCAACTCTGAAATAACTGTGCTAATTGTTCAAAATCAAGCCTTCCACGGCCACTCGGTTCTCGTGCATTGTGAGACATCGTCTAAAATAAAATAAAACATTAGTAACATATGAGATAAAAATCTCCACTACTATTAAACAAGCAAACTTTTCTTTGCTACGGCCACCCCAACAGATGTACACAGATTTACTTCCACATAACAATCAGGCCCACTTGATTACATCCAATGGTCCAGATTCGTCCCACCTATTTCGTGTGTGCATCTAGCAATTTTGTCTGGTGGAACGTTTTCTAGCAGACGAAAGACAGCAGACGCAATTTTCATCTAAAAAAAAAGATCCCTCGATTAAGGGCCTGCTTAATGACCTGGACGCATAAGTTAGAAGGATCGCTCCAAAATGATATTCGATGATCAATTAAGGGCATGCTTAATTAAGACGACAATTACGGAAATAATCAATTGCCTCCAGGTGAGGCAGACGTCCAGTTTTTTTTTGAATTCGCTCCAGATTTTTGCCGCCATTGACGCCGCAGCTCCCTACCATGCGCCAGCGCCGCTGCACCTCAGTTTGCCGCCGCCGCCTCCATTGACGTTGTCAGTCCTGCGCCGGCGCCGGCACGCGCAACCGGCGATCTCGACGACCATCGCCTCCTCACCGTCGCCAGGTGCAAATATACCTGTGTAAATTGCTTATGTGTGACCTGTACCATTCTCATTTTGCATTCGCTCCAGATTTTTGCCGCCATTGACGCCGCAGCTCCCTACCATGCGCCAGCGCCGCTGCACCTCAGTTTGCCGCCACCGCCTCCATTGACGTTGTCAGTCCTGCGCCGGCGCCGGCACGCGCAACCGGCGATCTCGACGACCATCGCCTCCTCACCGTCGCCAGGTGCAATGTCATACCTGTGTAAATTGCTTATGTATGACCTGTACCATTCTCAAAAGAATAATTTTGCAATCTAAAAAGTACAATCTCTGCATAACCTATATTCGTGTCTTGCCCTAGAAACTAGACACATGCACGTAGTGATTAGTTCCACATTAATTTAACAGGCGTGTTGGTGGAAATTCTCTATAAGACACATGCACCCGATGATTTAGTTCCAGGAAAAGATATTCTTTCCACCAATGTTGCTAAAAAGTTCAGCACATGATGCATCTATTTAATTGTTAATGTTAGAGAGTGTACTGCTCTGAGCTCAATTGTTAGAGAGGGTACTACTTAACCCAAGGAGACAACAAGCAACAGCCAGCCAATTTTCATCAAATGGCAGCAATTACCAACTAATTGATGAACTCAACAGATTAAGCTAGCAAATCATAGGCAACACCATTGAATGACACTGATACTAAGTCAAAATGCAACTTATGTAAGTTTGAGGTATCGCTTTCATGTACAAATCCAGCTAAACACAATGGAAATAAGACATACCAAATTGTTTTCGTCAGTTAACAGAAAAGTACATATCCAATTCCCACAATCACTACCATGGTTGGATATATACATAAACATGATGCACTGTAACAGATCATACAATGAGAAGATGCATCAGTACGCACCTTCAAAATTTCCAGAACTAAGCTGCTGGGTAGCAGCAGTCGGGGAGTAGCTAACGATTAAATCCTGTAATAGATGGGTACATTTAGATCATTTTGGTCACACCTTTTGGGACTGCACATAGACAAACAAAAAGAGAACATTTAGATCATCAATTTATAGATGGGTACATTCGCTGCTGGTTGGCCAAAATAAATGATTAAGCATCTCAAAATATGCATTTCGATTTAGTTCGTGCCATATTCCAAAAGGTATCTAATATTTTGACTATTTCGCAGGTATGGCATCTTCCAATCCGAATGGTGCACGCAGCCCGCTCCGAGATAGAAGCAACAATCACACTCCTAATGGTGCACGCACCCTGTTCCAAGATATGAGCAATGGTCAAGCCTTGGGTAAGTAGATCATCAAAAAAGTACACTCAGAGCGCACTTAACGCCTATAGTGCTAAACCGTTGCTGTAATCCTTGCAGACCCAAAGGAATTGAGGAGGCAGCGGGACAAAGAACGGTATGCACTAAATAGAGATGAGATACTAGCTAAACGACGACAGTCCCGTGAACATAACAAACTTCCCAATGAGGAAAACACCCCAGAACCAGGTACCTGCTCATGAGAATTATGCCTAATGCATGCTTGGGAAGTTTGTTAACATGCTAAACTGTGTCGTATATGCAGACCCAAAAGAACTAAAAAGACTGAGGGCTAGAGAGCATTATTCACAAAATAAAGATGAGATCAATAAGAGACGACGCGAAGCCTACCAACAGAAAAAAAAGGCCACTGCCGAAAGCAAGGGCCTAGAAGATGGAACACACACATTGCAAGATATGACACCTGTGTATAACATGATGTCACATACACCAGCTACCGGACAGTCAGCTGTCACACAATTGCAGCAGAGAATATGTGCAGATGGGGTGATATCAAATTCATTACGACCGTCACAACTCATATTGGACAAGGAAAATATTTATGAGGACGATGATGATCAATGGCTGCATAGGAATGATTCCTACCATATCCAGCAAAATTCAAGACGAAAGAGAGATGTTGTACACGCCTTTGGTACTGACCCACAAACAATTTCGTCCCTCGTAACCGATAGCACACAAGGTAATGTCGTTTGAGGGGGTTTATGGGTTCCCAACAATACCACTATAATCAGCACTAACCTAAACCCCGTCGTTTTTCCAACACAATGCAGTGCCCCTCACACGGGCATGGGGTTCACAACCCGCAAAGCAGTACATTCCTCGACACATGGATCCCACAATGCATTGCTGAAAAGCACGGTTAGTGTATTCATTATTTTTCTATATTATTATTTCTCAACTATCAACCTTGATCAATGTTAAATCAGGTTCAGAGCCGGTTTGTGGCGACAGTGAACCACAACACAACCAACATAAGCCTCACTCCATTATATTGGAACCGTCCCCAGTCCCGAACCAAACTAATCATAATCCAATAGGTACTATTGGTATACCTATGACTTCTTCATTGAATACTAATCATAATCCAACATAATCTTCAGTTCTGAGCTGCTACTTATACATATTATGTTCTGTGTATTGTTAACAGGCAACGACCACGGTGAAGATGAATTTGGGATTCTGGAACCTGATGTCAACACGATAAACATTGATGGTACGCACACAAGGTCATGTTAAGTTTCTCTTAGCTATGTATTAGGGGTATTGTGTACTAAAGTAAATCACTGCCGTCTAGACGGCTTGGGAGACGGGAACCTTGGAGAAGCTGGAGACATTGACCCTGATGAAGAAGCTAGGTTGTTTGCCCAACAAGGTATATAATTGCTATCATGAATTCCAGACAAAGCTTATACTTTGTGCTGAGTTGTTTGTGCTGAAAATATATTTAATGAAAATGTCAAATCTATTGCAGATGTTGAGTTTGAAACGTATCGAGTGGAACGGCACCATGTAAACGGAACTCCCACTAATGATACTCATGACAGGGTTTACATGAACCTGCCCAAAAAACACCATGTCCTTCGAAAAGTTCCAGACTGCCGTCACTGTGGAGCATTGCGGTTTCAATACGAGGGGCCGGCATTTTGTTGCAGAAAGGGGAAAGTTGATCTAGCTACTCCAGAGGTTCCTGCAGACTTGAAACGGTTGTTTACGAGTCAAGTTGATGAGGATGCCAAATATTTTAGAGATAATATTCGGTATTTCAACTCCCACTTCTCATTCACAAGTCTTGGAGTCACACTTGATCGTCGAGTCAGCACAGCGGCAGGAACCGCGTATATACATTTCGTGCTTGTGGGGGTTTGTACCACGCTCTTGATGATCTGGTGTCTGCTGAAAATGGGCCTCGACATTTGCAGCTATATATTTATGATACTGATGAAAACTTGTTTCACAGAATTAAGAGGTCTCCAAATCTTAGGGTCGATCTCATACAGAGGATTCTGGCAATCCTAGAGCAAAACCCTTACGCTCAAGTTTTTAGAAGCCTTGGTGCTGTTCCAAATCTAGATGAATATAAGATCGTACTGAACACGGATATCAAACTTGATCAAAGAAGATACAATGCCCCAACTGCTTCTCAGGTGGCAGCAATATGGGTTGAAGGGAATGACCCACAAAATTCCTTTGATAGGAGTGTTATCGTGTATGGAAAAGGAGACCGTCCCCTCTACATTAGAGCATACTATGGGTGCTACGACCCATTGTCATATCCACTATACTTCCCGCGTGGGGAGACCGGTTGGAATCGTTGGATGCCATATATGAGGGCCCCCGATGGTACGCCGCAAAATGAAGCAGATAATTCTGCACGAGCAGAAAACGAAGCCTCTGATTTGCCAACAGGTACTATGTTCATTATTTATCTATATACTTTCTAATTATATGAAAACTTATCAAAACCCACAACTTTCAGATGATAACACTACTAGAGGACAAGTTGACCATACCGCGCGACAGGAAGACCAAACCACTTTTGAACCCCCGGTATTGGTCGTCAGTGCTATTCTTTAGTTCGAGGTGCATTCAATCGTACAAATATTTATGTTGTTTATCAATTTTTAGATGACAATGAGGATAACCCAGATGAGGATTTTGGGGACAATGAGATGAATGCAACACAATCTCGGAAATTTGTTAGCGCGAGGGAGTACTATTGCTTCAAGCTGCAAGTCCGGAAGAAGCTTTTTAACATCATATTGTTCGGGGGCCGCCTTTTCCAACAGTGGGCTGTTGACATGTATATAAAGATTGAGACAATGAGGTTGGACTGGTACTCAAAGCCAGAAAATCAGAAAGTTATACGCGCTGACCTCTACCAGGTAATGTGCTTGTCCATATCTATTACAATTATATTTTAGACGCGACACTCTTTGTCTTAAACCTTGCATACTAATCGCCGTGAATTAACTTTGCATAATAGGGTCTTGTTGACACTGTCATTGCTGGCGAGTCACGTGGTGATCGGATTGGCAGGAGAATCGTGCTTCCACGAACATTTCCTGGTGGTGACCGTGACATGCAGCGGAGGTTCCTAGATGCGATGGCAATAGTTCAGCGCTGGGGTAAACCAGATTATTTTATCACGATGACATGCAATCCCTACTGGGAGGAGATAACTAAGGAACTGTTGCCTGGACAGCTGCCACAAGACCGTCCAGACCTTGTGGCAAGAGTGTACAGAGCTAAACAGCGAAGCATGATGGACTTATTGACTAAAGGTAAACATTTTGGAGAAGTCGCGGCTTATGTACATGTGACAGAGTTTCAGAAACGAGGTCTTCCGCACGAGCACATACTTCTAATCATGAAAGCAAACAGCAAGTTGAGGACCCCAGATGACTATGATCGGGTGATATCTGCAGAGATACCGGACAAAGAGAAATATCCTGTCCTCCATGATCTGGTAGTAAAACACATGTTGCACGGACCATGTGGGGCGCTCAAGAAAAGTTGCCCGTGCATGATAGATGGACAATGTCGGTTTCATTACCCGCGAGAATTCTGTGACGTTACATTACAAGGGGAGGACTCATATCCTATCTATAGAAGGAGGAAAGATGGGGTTAAAATTAAAATAAGAGGAGCAGATTTGGATAACAGATGGGTGGTCCCTTATAATCCCTTTTTGCTGATGACATACAACTGTCACATTAACGTGGAAGCATGCTCAAGCATCAAGGCAGTCAAGTACTTATTCAAGTACATATACAAAGGGCATGATAAGGCATCATTTGCATTTGAGCAGGATATTATAAATGATGGGGGAATCATCAATGAAATTCGGCAGTATAGAGATGCACGTTTTATCTCTCCTCCAGAGGCTCTTTACAGGATTTTTGGTTTTAAAATGTTTGGTGTCAGTCCATCTGTGTTACAGCTCCAGCTTCATGAGCCAAACATGCATACAGTCGCATTTAAGGCTCACGAAAATCTAGAAGATGTCGTCGCTCGACCATCTTCTTCCAAATCCATGCTTACCGAGTACTTTGAGATGAACCGAAAGTTTCCGGCAGCACGGAAATGGTTGTACAGAGAGTTTCCAGAACACTACAGATGGATATCAGGAAAAAAGAAGTGGCAGAATAGAAAAAACAAGAGATCAGCGATTGGACGACTTGTGTATGCACACCCTGCTGAAGGGAGAGGTACTACTTGCGTGTCCTCCTAAATCATGTCCGAGGTGCTACTTCTTTTGACGATTTAAAAACAGTAAATGGAACGCCATGTAGTTCCTTTAGGGAGGCATGTGAGCACTTAGGCCTCATTGAACACGACAAGACCCTTGATGATTGCATGACAGAGGCGGCCACATTTCAGATGCCGTGTGCCCTACGACGGTTGTTTGCAACTATACTGGTATTCTGCGAGGCAACAGAAATCCGACTTATGTGGGACAAACATCTTGCATCTATGTCTGAGGATTACCGTCGTAATCAATCCAATGAGGCAGTACTTGAGCAGCTGGTCCTTAGAGATATCAGGGATATGTTGCAATCCATGGGGAAGGATATTACAAGCTATGGACTTCCGGATCTGGTTGACACCTATGGTTCTTGTGATGCTGACTACAGAGAGGTTATAGAGGAGAGACAGGTCACCGCGGACAAAGAACATCTCAATCTAATAGAAAGTATGAACAGCGAGCAACTGGATGGTTTCAATGACATCATGGATCACGTGACAAACAAAAAAAGTCAGATATTCTTTGTTGATGGTCCAGGAGGCACCGGGAAGACGTTCATGTACAAGGCACTGCTAGCGAAGGTGCGTTCAATGGGCCTAATAGCGATAGCAACTGCTACATCAGGTATAGCGGCGTCGATAATGCCCGGAGGGCGGACTGCACACTCCAGATTCAAAATTCCAATCAAGCTCACTGACAACAGCATGTGTAGTTTCACAAAGCAGAGTGGTACGGCAGAGTTGCTTAAACAGGCTGCCTTGATAATTTGGGATGAAGTTGCTATGACAAAGCGTCAAGCAGTTGAGACGCTTGATAGATCGCTCCAAGATATAATGGAATGTCCTTTGCCATTTGGTGGAAAGGTTGTCGTCTTTGGTGGGGATTTCAGGCAGGTTCTCCCTGTTGTGACACGAGGTACAAGAGCACAGATCACGGATGCTACACTGTTGAGATCCTATCTGTGGGAGAAGACCCGCAAGATACGCCTCAAGCGCAATATGCGGGCGCAGGCTGACCCTTGGTTCTCTGAATACCTCCTACGGATTGGCAATGGGACAGAAGAAACAATTGGCGATGACTATGTGCGTCTCCCTGAAGACATTGTGATTGGTTATACCGAGGATGAAGAACCAATTAACAAGCTCATCGAAGATGTCTTCCCATCCTTGCACGCCAATGCTACGTCGAGAGAGTACATTAGCACACGTGCAATTCTCTCGACCAAGAACGAGCATGTGGATAAGCTAAATGACAAGATGATCTCCAGGTTTCCAGGCGAAGAAAAGGTATACCATAGCTTCGACTCTATCGAGGATGACTTCCAGAATAATTACACAGATGACTTTGTGAATTCGATCACACCAAATGGATTACCCCCGCATGTCTTGAAAGTAAAGGTGAATTGTCCAGTCATTTTGCTACGGAACCTCGACCCTCATAATGGCCTATGCAATGGAACACGGCTTATGATTAGAGCCTTTCAGGATAATGCAATCGATGCAGAGATTGTTGGTGGCCAACATGCTGGAAAGAGAGTGTTCATACCTAGGATCCCTATGTCTCCCTCGGAGGACACCTCACTTCCTTTCAAGTTAAAGAGGAAACAATTTCCCATCCGTCTGAGTTTTGCGATGACCATTAACAAGGCACAGGGACAGACCATCCCAAACGTCGGTATTTACCTTCCCGAACCCGTGTTCTCACATGGGCAGCTATATGTTGCATTGTCCAGGGGTGTGTCAAGAAAGACGACACGGATTTTGGCAAAGCCGAACAAGGAGGTTGATAAATCTGGGAAAAGCACCAAGAACATTGTCTATACAGATGTGTTAGAGGGATGAGATAGGTGTGTTCTTCTTTTATGTTTTTATCCAGCTAAATTGAGGTCAACAATACTTTTTACTTGTATATTATATTCTGAATTGGTTTCCTGTGCAGAACTGGCCAAAGGTCTTGCTACTGATACTATCAGCTTTTAATCAGCGGTCAGGTATGCATTGCAGCTTTCAGTAAGATAAAACTATTTCTACTTGCCAAAGTCTCAAGTGCTCATTTAAGCAATTACAGTGTTAGCTTGATCGCTCAGGGTCTACTTCACATATATACGTAAGAAAAATATAGTATACCACCTTATTATGCCAAGTACTGAGTAACTTCAACTTATCAACAAATTTTATGATCCCGAGCAGCAATTAGTATATTTTATCTTTTAAAATAGCAGTTAACCATTATGGAGATGATTCCCAGTTCTCTGGCTATCACAGTAAACTGGTTCCCGGTCCTCTTAAGGCACAACTTCATACTAAATTTTAATGACACGTCATTTGTTCGCCGGGTTATACTTCATACTAAACTCTTGTGAAACATATCAAAAACAAAATATTTGTTTGTTCTCTGATACTTTCCATTTCTCGGTAACTACACTCGGTGTCTATATTCTCTCTATGCAAAAAATAAACTATTCTTCAATAATTTTTCATGATATTTCAGTTATTAATTGATACCCATTATTCAATTTGATATGGAATCTTTGTTACAGACAGATATGTGAAATTGACATACAACACTGAAGGAAAATAACACCAGGAGAGCAGCGGGATGCCAAATTCTACAACGTCTGAAATCATGAGCGATCAAAGAAGCTTGTACCTGTAGTACTGCTGTTGTAGCGATTAGGTCTCTGTATAATCAATTACTCACTAAGTGTATTGCTTTCATTAGCAGCAAGAGCTGAAATTCGTGTAACCAGGGAGTGTAGCCTGCATCACACAAAATAAGGTTAGACACCTGTCATAGACATCCATGGGGAGCTTCCATATTAAAATTCTGTTTGTAAATTGCGGATAACAAACCAGGTACCAATTCGTCCAATTCAATCATCAAAACATTTTCTAGGGCTAATACAGAAAGAACATAAGAGAGTGTTGGTGCTTTGACAAGTGATGATGTAACACTGGTTGTCGCTCAGATCGATGTAGCAGTCTCCCATTACAGCAAATCAAACAAAGGCTTACAGGCCAAACCCAATATTTGCTACATAATTGTACAAGGAAAATAACTCCAGTAAAATTTGTGTGCGTTGGGTATAAAAAAACAACAAAAAAGAAGGATTCAATACGAATTGAGATAAAACGGCGGGATAACAAATCAGTAATAAAATGATACAATCAGGAGCGCACAATCAGTGGGATAATAAATCAATAATATTGTATTCCATTTATTACAATCATCAATACCTTTCCTGTAATAACTCCTGCCTTATATGCCCCTTCCAAACGACCTCCCCCCTCCCCCCTCCTGCCTTATATGCCCCTCCTAAACGACCTCTCCTCCATCCTCACTCGCGATCTCGCTGTCATATCCCCACATTTCTCCACCTCTCCAGGCTCCTCCCACGTCCCTGCATGCATCTGCCTGTGGCTGCCTTCCTTCGACATGTGAGTTCCAAAGTTTTAGAATCCTTATGCACCTTTTTTAGTTGTATACAACTATCTGATTATCAATCTTTTTCTAGAATTTCATAGGAGTTATCCATTTGTTCCTTTCATGGTTCATGCTATCACTTTTGTGAAAATAGTCTAGGCTAAACGATTTTCTCAAAATAATAGAGGTCAAGAGGCATGCCTTGCTAGCTTAGTTGTTGAAACATATTTTTCACTACTGTTAGGTATGAATTCTAATTACCAGATTCAGTTAGTTTATGTTTTTAGGGCATCTTTAAAGGACCATGTTACGATTACAAACATGTGTGCTGTGACCTTACTGTCTAATTATTTCTTCAAGGTGTTCATCGTTTGAGAAAACTGGTGAACCACCATCGTCCTGCATGTCTACGCCACCATCCCCTGTGGACTCTGCAGAACAATCTCCGCCCACATTATGTACTATTGTCCATGATAAAAATATGGTAATGATATATCTTCGTAACTTCAACATATTCAAGGTTTCATATCTAAAAGGGCTATGCTTGGGTTTTAGGAAAACATCGACAAGGTAGCGGAGGACGAGGATACAGGAAATATGCAGATTGAAGAGAGTATAACAGAAGACAAGGATACATCATCCTCCATGTCTATGCCGTCATCCCCTGTGGACTCTGCGGATCAATCTCCGCCCACACTATGTGCTACCGTCCATGATATCAATATGGTAATGATATATCTCTGTAACTTCATCCTATGCAAATGATGCCTATCTAATAGTGCCATGCTTGGGTTGCAGGAAAACATCGACAAGGTAGCAGAGAACGAGCATACAGAAAATATGCAGATTGAAGAAATCATAAAGAAAGACAAGGATACATGTATCCAGTCGACAGAGGCTATACAAGAATAATCCATACAAGAAGCCAGTACGGAGTGTCCAAAAAACATGCAGATTGAAGCCGTGATATCCAAATATGGAGATACAATCCCCAATTCTACAAAGGCGAGAATTCTTTTTGCATGTCATTATTATTCTAAGTCTTACGTCACAGATCAGTTTGTAACATTTTAGCTTACAATATCATATATGGAATATTTTTCCTCAAACTTAAAATAATATACTATTGAGTTTCAGTTACTAAGCGACAAAAAATCAAGTGAGATGGAAGAAGGAAAGAAGCACACAGAGGGTCTAGACTATATACCTCTTGAAGACAATATAACTAAAAAAGAGACCCCAGATTCGGAAGTGACAAAGGCGAGTTTTCTTTTCCAATATATCTCTCGAAATTTCTAATTATAATGATATAATACAATATCCTACAACTAAACAAGTCAACAAATGTTAAAGACTCAGGACGAGGAATTTGCACAACCGCCCGTCAAGGAAGGGTCAGAAACTACAGAGGACAAGCTGCCAATGACCGTGCAGATCGAGAAACCTATGCGACAGCATAACAAGCCTAAGAAGGCACGAGACTACGTGGTTTCTCCACAAGGTACAAAACAAACCCTGTTATCCTTGCTTTTGCTACATTTTTCTTCATTATAAATGCATCTTATTACTTCCATTGTGACAGACTATGCCTGCACCGGCGATGATTGGTCCGTCATTCAAAGTATCAGATCTGAACCAAGCGACAAAAGATATTTAGTGAGCATCAATGACTCATATCTAAAAAGGGACCACTTACTTAGGCTTTTAACTCCCGGAGAATTTCTTGGCGATGAAGTAAGTATATGAAGTTTTATGTCATCAAGATGCTTTCTAAATATGAGTACCTATTATCTCATATACTTTAAATTGTAGATCATAGATGGATACATACATTGCGTAAGTGCTACAGAGCATCTACAGGTGAGGGCAGGTGGAAGTGTGTTCTTAGAGAATGCATGCATCTCTAAGATGATAAAGACTGGTAGCTATATGCCCGTAGATGACACGGTTGATACTCCATCATGGGTATTAAAGAGAGTCAAATCTTATTTGGAGCATGATATGGTCAGCCTCAGTTTCTTACATGTTATTACTTTGAATTCAATTGAGGAAGAATTTTTGTCTATATTTGACTAAAACTAACAAAAATTTCATTTCAGATATTTGTCCCAGTAAATATTGAACACACTCATTGGTACCTAGCTGATATAAATCCCAGAAAACGATGTATCCACGTGCTCGACTCGCTAGGCACAAGAATGCACCGCAAAGACCTTGATGAAATGGTTTGTAATTAGTCTCACTACCCCATGTTTACATAATTTTTTTTGTTATTATTTGCTTGTGCAACTAATTTTGAATTCATTTATTCATGCAACAGCTGAAAGGACTGGAAAACTTATTCGAATTTGCATCGCAACACATGGAGCTGAAATCTGATAAGTGGAAAGACTTCAACGTCACAACATGGCCAAGGATAGAGTGTATTAAAAGCAGTCTGCAGACAGATGGGTATAACACCTAACTCAACGCAATCCATTATATGTGTTTTTTGAATGTCCCCCTTAATTGTCGAATTAAAAATGAAATCTCTCCGAAAAAGAATAAAGTATGCATATGCACCTACCAAATGAGAATAGATGACCTCCAGTAAAGGTGTTCGTCACAAGCATATTAATCTTCCCTCATGTTTTACCTACAGCAATAGCAAACCATCGTAAATGAATATAGTGCTTACATATAAGATGGAAGCAACAATATCACTATAATTGCTATGTGCATGTTTATCTCTTGCTTGTGTGAGACCAGATAACAACAAAAATAAAAGTACTTTGGAACTCACCAAACTACTCAGCATTAAGCAAGAACTGGATAATAGTGTACAATAATCCCCATATATAACTATCACACCAGGATGCTTGGCACAAAGCTTCTCTAGCGCACGCTTGAGCATTGCATTGTCTCCATTTGAAACATCCAAACCTAACTGCCCCGCCACAAATTCGACATGAAATCTTTCTCTATCCTGCACCTTAATAGAAAGAGAAGAATTAAACAAGCTAATTGCCTATGACGGAATTTCCTATTATCTAGAACCACAAATTAATTTTTTGATCGAATATACTAACAATTTTAATCCGTAATCGAGCAGGTCATCATGTGGTTTGTGGATGTTAAACTTTATGGAGTATTGGACAGGAGATTTTTTATCTGATATTCCTAAGCAGGTATATTTCGCTAGAGTTCACGTGTTATATATTGTTTTGTTAAATTTTAAAATCTAACTTGGATTACTATTTGCCAGGTTGACATGACAAATTTTAGGACAAAATTAGCTGCAATATTAGTCGACTCGCAGATGAACGATGATGCCGTGAGAAACCGAGTATTCAAAGTTGAGGACAGAATCATTGATCCCACAGATTGTGAGATTTTGGATCGCCCCCCCAAAAAAACTAAAATATCAGAATCATCATCGAAAGTTATGCTCTTGTCGCAATCATCATCTTGCAATTGGAGAAACACCGACTTCATAGAATCATCAGAAGATGATGCTCTATCGCAATCATCGGTACTTTCACCATATGTTAAACCAACAAACAACGACTTAATAGATGAGTTGTGCTTATACATCATGATGGTTGATGATGTCGATTCATTGGAGTAAGTCGTCTTTTCTTTTCAGTTCAATTTGTGTTCTACATGTATAATTGTACTCACCAATTTATCTCTTTCACAGGACCAAATGGGTGATAAGCTCTGAGCCTTATCCTATTAGTTTAAATCTAAGACAGATAAAAAACATCTTGCGGATGGACGAATATATGGACGCAGATTGCTTCAACATGGCTGTGCGTGTACTTGCGTGCCACGACATCAACTTTTTCCGTGACGTTCCAGCTCATTATATGGATCTAAAGTTTTCTGTAAGTTACTACAATTACTTATCACATTTTTATCTCATATGTTACTAATGTTTTATTTTATTTTAGACGATGTCTCACAATGCACGAGAACCGAGTGGCCGTGGAAGGCTTGATTTTGAACAATTAGCACAGTTATTTCAGAGTTGGCCTAATAGTAGGGAGTATCGTATATCAGACTGTGACACGGTAAGAGTTTATTCCTTGGTCATGATAGTCGTTCATTTCGTATTAATGTGATTTCTTTGTTTCTAACCCTTTCATTACAGATTTTCTTGCCTTACGACATTCTTGGCCTATTCATATTATTCGTGTTGGATCACAAGAATCGAATTATCCATATTTTGGACCCGCTTTCGAGACCGACTTGGGGGGTGCACATATTAAAACATATGGAAATTTGCAATAAGATAAACCTCGCGCTTCGACTGGCAAACCCCAAATGGAAAGACGACATCTCCAAATGGGGACGCAAAGTCCCTGTTGTTCCAACTAACTCGCATGGGTATGAAGATGATCACTTAAATATTACTTGATTTGTTCAATGCTCATTTTTGACATTTCATATGTATGTAGTGCTTTGTCTGGCTATTTGGTTTTTAATCTAATGCACTCATGGTACGATAAAGCGTCATATTCTCCGGCACCCATGGTGAATATTCTGAACTATACTTATTTTTACACTTTGGTCATGTACTTTCTATGACACTATTGTATAATGAATATGTAGGATGGTTTCGAGTTAAGAAGGCGATTTTTGGTACATATTCTGAAGTACCAACACAACGAGGCGATAAACAATATTCCTGACTTGGAACGAAAACTTATTGGCCGCATAAAGGGATGGATCTTCATGAATTAACAAATAGCGGATCTGCATTTGTTTTTCCCTTATGGCCTGTGAGGAGGTGAAGAATACCTGAGTGTGTTGTACGGTCACTAAAGTTTATTGTGAAATTATCACTGCCATGCTTTTTCTGTAAAATACTCGAGTGTATTGTACTGCTTTATGTCTAATTCTATCACTGTCAATTACAGTCACATAGGTTTAAAGTGCTTGAAGGTCCATTTGAATGGTACTGTCATGTATTCTCGATACTGAACAATGTTGCACTTAGAGCTGAAGCTTTTTTCAAAATGGGCAAGCGACTCTCAACCTTATAATTCAGATGAGAGAAATAGCAAGCGACTCTCTGCTATTCATAGCTGAATGTATTTCACAATGATGCTTATATTTAAATATTCATCTATTGTTGTTCATTTTTCTCCATTTTTTTAACAGATAGATAACCAACCTTTTGCCTTGTATATATATGAGCACTACTGAATAATAAATACCACAAATAGTAAATCTGTTTGAATTTGGTTTCCAGTGCAGACCTGACCAAAGGGCTTGCTACGGATACTATCAGCTTATAAACAGCGGCCATGTATGCATTTCATATTATTACTGACAACACAAAACTTTGGTATATTGAAGCTGCTCTATTGCATTGCAGCTTTCAGTAAGGTAAAACTAATTCTACTTGCCAAACTCTCAAGTGCTCATCTAAGCAATTACGTAAGAAAATGATAGCTAAATGACCTTATGCCAAGTACTGAGAAACTTCAACTTATTAACACTCCTGATGATCCTGAGTAGCAAATAGTAAAATTTTAAACTTTAAAATAGCAGTTAACCATTGTGCACAGGAAACCCAGCTCTATCGCTATAACATTTAAATGGTTCCCGGTCCTCTAAGGCACTACTTCATGCTAAATTTGTATGACCCATCATTTGTTTTGTCATATAAAAGATAAACTATCTTCAATAATTTTCAATCATCTTTCAGTTATTAATTGACGTACAGTCTTTGTTGTGTACAGATATGTGAAACTGACATACAACATACAACACCAGGAGAGCAGCAAGGGGGATGCCAAATTCTACAACGTCTGAAATCAATAGATAAAAGAAGCTTGTACCTGTAGTATTTCTGTTGTAGCCAATAGTTCAGTCGGAGCCACAATTACTCACTAAGTTAGCGCTTTCATTGGGGGTTGTAACTGATATTCATGTAACCAGGAAGTGTAGCCTGCAGCGCAAAAGATAAGGTTAGACACCAATTTTTGACATTCATGGGAAGCTTCCATATTAAAATTATGTTTGTAAATTGCGGCTAGCAAACCAGGTGCCAATTTTCATTAGGGGACTCCTCAAATATGATTATTCATTAGGGGACTTAGGGGCATCGCAATATACAAATAATTAGCCGTTGAAACATCATAATGATCTCATCTAAAGCTAGCCTGACCTCATCATGTAGCATCTTCTGATTTAATCAGAAATAGCGGAACCAGATGATGCACTACGTAGATAATAATTAGAAATAGTAGAGCCATCATATAAGAAATCTCAACTGAATTTAGCAGTCCCTGCCTTGCATATCGTATCAACCTTTGACTCAACAAACTGGTTCTTGAGATCCACATTCAAAGTTATAGGAACACCTACATCATTTTCAGTAAAGAATGTGCGGAAGCTATATATACAGGAAGAAACACATCACTCACTCTAACATATAATCAGTAGGACCTCACTGGATCAATTGATAAACAAGCAGAATATAGAAGCAGACGAAGATGACCACTTCTGAAATCATACCTTGTTGCTCCTCGCCGAGGAACCTGCAGCCTGCTAGCTAGGTTTGTTCGCCGGGCCACCGAGGAGACTGTACGTGGGGTTGCCGAGGAGGTGCGCCTGCTCCTCACCGAGGAGTCTGCTACATTTGGTCGTCGGGGCGGCGAGGAGCCTGCTACGTGGGGTTGCTGGGGTTGGCGATGGGCTGCGCCAGGCTACCTGTTTCATCCACCTTTTACTTCTTTAGATACCATCATACCAGGTAAAATTATCAGGCATGATAAGAAAAGAAAAAAGGCATTACAATCTTTCTAATCAACAAGCAGTGGAGCGAACAAGGCACGTACCAACACAAATGTAAGCAGAAGATGGAACTGAATACAGTCTCGCTAAGATAACCATTGTCTTTCCCAAGTTCCTAAAAATACAGAGAAATGACACCAGCTGCACAAATAAATTGGCATCAGGAAGATGGAAGTGAGCACCAGTTGCACAAATAACCGAAAGGACCATAAATCCCATGTTCTGGTAACAGCAATAACAACTAAAAGAGCACCGCATGGCCTGGTACTTGACACACGGGATTAAGCGATTCAACTAAGAAAATGAGAGCTTCACCTGAAACACATTTCCGGCAAGGAGCAAGCGCCAGTTCTCGAAGAGAAGCTGCAGCTCCACCGTCGCCTCCGCGCGCATCTTCCTCCATATCTGCAAATAGGGCCAATCGGAAAACTTAGCAAACTATACCTAGAAGAGAATATGGGGGCGAACCCACCCGCCTGCGGACACTAACGAATCGAGACCTTGGTTGCCTCCCGCGCGATGTAAATCGCCATGGCCGCAGCTTGGTTCCCCGTAGGCCTCACGCCGCCGGCGGGGAGGGCTCGGACATGGACTTGACGAGAGGGAGATGGGGACAAGAATAGCAGAAGTGAGAGGGACTGGGTGTCCTTGCTGGGGCGGTGGCCGGAGGTAGGTGAGAGTAAGAGAGTAGAGTGTGGGGAATGCTCGATACGGATATGTGGGTATGATTTTTTTAGGTACGGGTTGAAAACTAATTATTCTACCATGATTATTTCAACAGACTGAATATTTTATAAGAGTATTAAAATTTCTTGCATAATTTTGTTATTGAATATATCAAAATTTGTATCATAATTTTTTTGTAATCACGAAGGTCATCATGTGGTCTTTGGATAATAAATTTACGAATTTATTGATGTGGTAAGTAAAAATTAAATAAAGTAGAAATCATATTGTGAAGACGTGCATTGCACGTGCACGGCTACTAGTGTGATAAGTAATTGTAGTAACTTACAGAAAACTTTAGATCCATATAATGAGCTGGAACGTCACGGAAAAAGTTGATGTCGTGGCACGCAAGTACACGCACAGCCATGTTGAAGCAATCTGCGTCCATATATTCGTCCATCCGCAAGATGTTTTTTATCTGTCTTAGATTTAAACTAATAGGATAAGGCTCAGAGCTTATCACCCATTTGGTCCTGTGAAAGAGATAAATTGGTGAGTACAATTATACATGTAGAACACAAATTGAACTGAAAAGAAAAGACGACTTACTCCAATGAATCGACATCATCAACCATCATGATGTATAAGCACAACTCATCTATTAAGTCGTTGTTTGTTGGTTTAACATATGGTGAAAGTACCGATGATTGCGATAGAGCATCATCTTCTGATGATTCTATGAAGTCGGTGTTTCTCCAATTGCAAGATGATGATTGCGACAAGAGCATAACTTTCGATGATGATTCTGATATTTTAGTTTTTTTGGGGGGGCGATCCAAAATCTCACAATCTGTGGGATCAATGATTCTGTCCTCAACTTTGAATACTCGGTTTCTCACGGCATCATCGTTCATCTGCGAGTCGACTAATATTGCAGCTAATTTTGTCCTAAAATTTGTCATGTCAACCTGGCAAATAGTAATCCAAGTTAGATTTTAAAATTTAACAAAACAATATATAACACGTGAACTCTAGCGAAATATACCTGCTTAGGAATATCAGATAAAAAATCTCCTGTCCAATACTCCATAAAGTTTAACATCCACAAACCACATGATGACCTGCTCGATTACGGATTAAAATTGTTAGTATATTCGATCAAAAAATTAATTTGTGGTTCTAGATAATAGGAAATTCCGTCATAGGCAATTAGCTTGTTTAATTCTTCTCTTTCTATTAAGGTGCAGGATAGAGAAAGATTTCATGTCGAATTTGTGGCGGGGCAGTTAGGTTTGGATGTTTCAAATGGAGACAATGCAATGCTCAAGCGTGCGCTAGAGAAGCTTTGTGCCAAGCATCCTGGTGTGATAGTTATATATGGGGATTATTGTACACTATTATCCAGTTCTTGCTTAATGCTGAGTAGTTTGGTGAGTTCCAAAGTACTTTTATTTTTGTTGTTATCTGGTCTCACACAAGCAAGAGATAAACATGCACATAGCAATTATAGTGATATTGTTGTTTCCATCTTATATGTAAGCACTATATTCATTTACGATGGTTTGCTATTGCTGTAGGTAAAACATGAGGGAAGATTAATATGCTTGTGACGAACACCTTTACTGGAGGTCATCTATTCTCATTTGGTAGGTGCATATGCATACTTTATTCTTTTTCGGAGAGATTTCATTTTTAATTCGACAATTAAGGGGGACATTCAAAAAACACATATAATGGATTGCGTTGAGTTAGGTGTTATACCCATCTGTCTGCAGACTGCTTTTAATACACTCTATCCTTGGCCATGTTGTGACGTTGAAGTCTTTCCACTTATCAGATTTCAGCTCCATGTGTTGCGATGCAAATTCGAATAAGTTTTCCAGTCCTTTCAGCTGTTGCATGAATAAATGAATTCAAAATTAGTTGCACAAGCAAATAATAACAAAAAAAATTATGTAAACATGGGGTAGTGAGACTAATTACAAACCATTTCATCAAGGTCTTTGCGGTGCATTCTTGTGCCTAGCGAGTCGAGCACGTGGATACATCGTTTTCTGGGATTTATATCAGCTAGGTACCAATGAGTGTGTTCAATATTTACTGGGACAAATATCTGAAATGAAATTTTTGTTAGTTTTAGTCAAATATAGACAAAAATTCTTCCTCAATTGAATTCAAAGTAATAACATGTAAGAAACTGAGGCTGACCATATCATGCTCCAAATAAGATTTGACTCTCTTTAATACCCATGATGGAGTATCAACCGTGTCATCTACGGGCATATAGCTACCAGTCTTTATCATCTTAGAGATGCATGCATTCTCTAAGAACACACTTCCACCTGCCCTCACCTGTAGATGCTCTGTAGCACTTACGCAATGTATGTATCCATCTATGATCTACAATTTAAAGTATATGAGATAATAGGTACTCATATTTAGAAAGCATCTTGATGACATAAAACTTCATATACTTACTTCATCGCCAAGAAATTCTCCGGGAGTTAAAAGCCTAAGTAAGTGGTCCCTTTTTAGATATGAGTCATTGATGCTCACTAAATATCTTTTGTCGCTTGGTTCAGATCTGATACTTTGAATGACGGACCAATCATCGCCGGTGCAGGCATAGTCTGTCGCAATGGAAGTAATAAGATGCATTTATAATGAAGAAAAATGTAGCAAAAGCAAGGATAACAGGGTTTGTTTTGTACCTTGTGGAGAAACCACGTAGTCTCGTGCCTTCTTAGGCTTGTTATGCTGTCGCATAGGTTTCTCGATCTGCACGGTCATTGGCAGCTTGTCCTCTGTAGTTTCTGACCCTTCCTTGACGGGCGGTTGTGCAAATTCCTCGTCCTGAGTCTTTAACATTTGTTGACTTGTTTAGTTGTAGGATATTGTATTATATCATTATAATTAGAAATTTCGAGAGATATATTGGAAAAGAAAACTCGCCTTTGTCACTTCCGAATCTGGGGTCTCTTTTTTAGTTATATTGTCTTCAAGAGGTATATAGTCTAGACCCTCTGTGTGCTTCTTTCCTTCTTCCATCTCACTTGATTTTTTGTCGCTTAGTAACTGAAACTCAATAGTATATTATTTTAAGTTTGAGGAAAAATATTCCATATATGATATTGTAAGCTAAAATGTTACAAACTGATCTGTGACGTAAGACTTAGAATAATAATGACATGCAAAAAGAATTCTCGCCTTTGTAGAATTGGGGATTGTATCTCCATATTTGGATAACACGGCTTCAATCTGCATGTTTTTTGGACACTCCGTACTGGCTTCTTGTATGGATTATTCTTGTATAGCCTCTGTCGACTGGATACATGTATCCTTGTCTTTCTTTATGATTTCTTCAATCTGCATATTTTCTGTATGCTCGTTCTCTGCTACCTTGTCGATGTTTTCCTGCAACCCAAGCATGGCACTATTAGATAGGCATCATTTGCATAGGATGAAGTTACAGAGATATATCATTACCATATTGATATCATGGACGGTAGCACATAGTGTGGGCGGAGATTGATCCGCAGAGTCCACAGGGGATGACGGCATAGACATGGAGGATGATGTATCCTTGTCTTCTGTTATACTCTCTTCAATCTGCATATTTCCTGTATCCTCGTCCTCCGCTACCTTGTCGATGTTTTCCTAAAACCCAAGCATAGCCCTTTTAGATATGAAACCTTGAATATGTTGAAGTTACGAAGATATATCATTACCATATTTTTATCATGGACAATAGTACATAATGTGGGCGGAGATTGTTCTGCAGAGTCCACAGGGGATGGTGGCGTAGACATGCAGGACGATGGTGGTTCACCAGTTTTCTCAAACGATGAACACCTTGAAGAAGTAATTAGACAGTAAGGTCACAGCACACATGTTTGTAATCGTAACATGGTCCTTTAAAGATGCCCTAAAAACATAAACTAACTGAATCTGGTAATTAGAATTCATACCTAACAGTAGTGAAAAATATGTTTCAACAACTAAGCTAGCAAGGCATGCCTCTTGACCTCTATTATTTTGAGAAAATCGTTTAGCCTAGACTATTTTCACAAAAGTGATAGCATGAACCATGAAAGGAACAAATGGATAACTCCTATGAAATTCTAGAAAAAGATTGATAATCAGATAGTTGTATACAACTAAAAAAGGTGCATAAGGATTCTAAAACTTTGGAACTCACATGTCGAAGGAAGGCAGCCACAGGCAGATGCATGCAGGGACGTGGGAGGAGCCTGGAGAGGTGGAGAAATGTGGGGATATGACAGCGAGATCGCGAGTGAGGATGGAGGAGAGGTCGTTTAGGAGGGGCATATAAGGCAGGAGGGGGGAGGGGGGAGGTCGTTTGGAAGGGGCATATAAGGCAGGAGTTATTACAGGAAAGGTATTGATGATTGTAATAAATGGAATACAATATTATTGATTTATTATCCCACTGATTGTGCGCTCCTGATTGTATCATTTTATTACTGATTTGTTATCCCGCCGTTTTATCTCAATTCGTATTGAATCCTTCTTTTTTGTTGTTTTTTTATACCCAACGCACACAAATTTTACTGGAGTTATTTTCCTTGTACAATTATGTAGCAAATATTGGGTTTGGCCTGTAAGCCTTTGTTTGATTTGCTGTAATGGGAGACTGCTACATCGATCTGAGCGACAACCAGTGTTACATCATCACTTGTCAAAGCACCAACACTCTCTTATGTTCTTTCTGTATTAGCCCTAGAAAATGTTTTGATGATTGAATTGGACGAATTGGTACCTGGTTTGTTATCCGCAATTTACAAACAGAATTTTAATATGGAAGCTCCCCATGGATGTCTATGACAGGTGTCTAACCTTATTTTGTGTGATGCAGGCTACACTCCCTGGTTACACGAATTTCAGCTCTTGCTGCTAATGAAAGCAATACACTTAGTGAGTAATTGATTATACAGAGACCTAATCGCTACAACAGCAGTACTACAGGTACAAGCTTCTTTGATCGCTCATGATTTCAGACGTTGTAGAATTTGGCATCCCGCTGCTCTCCTGGTGTTATTTTCCTTCAGTGTTGTATGTCAATTTCACATATCTGTCTGTAACAAAGATTCCATATCAAATTGAATAATGGGTATCAATTAATAACTGAAATATCATGAAAAATTATTGAAGAATAGTTTATTTTTTGCATAGAGAGAATATAGACACCGAGTGTAGTTACCGAGAAATGGAAAGTATCAGAGAACAAACAAATATTTTGTTTTTGATATGTTTCACAAGAGTTTAGTATGAAGTATAACCCGGCGAACAAATGACGTGTCATTAAAATTTAGTATGAAGTTGTGCCTTAAGAGGACCGGGAACCAGTTTACTGTGATAGCCAGAGAACTGGGAATCATCTCCATAATGGTTAACTGCTATTTTAAAAGATAAAATATACTAATTGCTGCTCGGGATCATAAAATTTGTTGATAAGTTGAAGTTACTCAGTACTTGGCATAATAAGGTGGTATACTATATTTTTCTTACGTATATATGTGAAGTAGACCCTGAGCGATCAAGCTAACACTGTAATTGCTTAAATGAGCACTTGAGACTTTGGCAAGTAGAAATAGTTTTATCTTACTGAAAGCTGCAATGCATACCTGACCGCTGATTAAAAGCTGATAGTATCAGTAGCAAGACCTTTGGCCAGTTCTGCACAGGAAACCAATTCAGAATATAATATACAAGTAAAAAGTATTGTTGACCTCAATTTAGCTGGATAAAAACATAAAAGAAGAACACACCTATCTCATCCCTCTAACACATCTGTATAGACAATGTTCTTGGTGCTTTTCCCAGATTTATCAACCTCCTTGTTCGGCTTTGCCAAAATCCGTGTCGTCTTTCTTGACACACCCCTGGACAATGCAACATATAGCTGCCCATGTGAGAACACGGGTTCGGGAAGGTAAATACCGACGTTTGGGATGGTCTGTCCCTGTGCCTTGTTAATGGTCATCGCAAAACTCAGACGGATGGGAAATTGTTTCCTCTTTAACTTGAAAGGAAGTGAGGTGTCCTCCGAGGGAGACATAGGGATCCTAGGTATGAACACTCTCTTTCCAGCATGTTGGCCACCAACAATCTCTGCATCGATTGCATTATCCTGAAAGGCTCTAATCATAAGCCGTGTTCCATTGCATAGGCCATTATGAGGGTCGAGGTTCCGTAGCAAAATGACTGGACAATTCACCTTTACTTTCAAGACATGCGGGGGTAATCCATTTGGTGTGATCGAATTCACAAAGTCATCTGTGTAATTATTCTGGAAGTCATCCTCGATAGAGTCGAAGCTATGGTATACCTTTTCTTCGCCTGGAAACCTGGAGATCATCTTGTCATTTAGCTTATCCACATGCTCGTTCTTGGTCGAGAGAATTGCACGTGTGCTAATGTACTCTCTCGACGTAGCATTGGCGTGCAAGGATGGGAAGACATCTTCGATGAGCTTGTTAATTGGTTCTTCATCCTCGGTATAACCAATCACAATGTCTTCAGGGAGACGCACATAGTCATCGCCAATTGTTTCTTCTGTCCCATTGCCAATCCGTAGGAGGTATTCAGAGAACCAAGGGTCAGCCTGCGCCCGCATATTGCGCTTGAGGCGTATCTTGCGGGTCTTCTCCCACAGATAGGATCTCAACAGTGTAGCATCCGTGATCTGTGCTCTTGTACCTCGTGTCACAACAGGGAGAACCTGCCTGAAATCCCCACCAAAGACGACAACCTTTCCACCAAATGGCAAAGGACATTCCATTATATCTTGGAGCGATCTATCAAGCGTCTCAACTGCTTGACGCTTTGTCATAGCAACTTCATCCCAAATTATCAAGGCAGCCTGTTTAAGCAACTCTGCCGTACCACTCTGCTTTGTGAAACTACACATGCTGTTGTCAGTGAGCTTGATTGGAATTTTGAATCTGGAGTGTGCAGTCCGCCCTCCGGGCATTATCGACGCCGCTATACCTGATGTAGCAGTTGCTATCGCTATTAGGCCCATTGAACGCACCTTCGCTAGCAGTGCCTTGTACATGAACGTCTTCCCGGTGCCTCCTGGACCATCAACAAAGAATATCTGACTTTTTTTGTTTGTCACGTGATCCATGATGTCATTGAAACCATCCAGTTGCTCGCTGTTCATACTTTCTATTAGATTGAGATGTTCTTTGTCCGCGGTGACCTGTCTCTCCTCTATAACCTCTCTGTAGTCAGCATCACAAGAACCATAGGTGTCAACCAGATCCGGAAGTCCATAGCTTGTAATATCCTTCCCCATGGATTGCAACATATCCCTGATATCTCTAAGGACCAGCTGCTCAAGTACTGCCTCATTGGATTGATTACGACGGTAATCCTCAGACATAGATGCAAGATGTTTGTCCCACATAAGTCGGATTTCTGTTGCCTCGCAGAATACCAGTATAGTTGCAAACAACCGTCGTAGGGCACACGGCATCTGAAATGTGGCCGCCTCTGTCATGCAATCATCAAGGGTCTTGTCGTGTTCAATGAGGCCTAAGTGCTCACATGCCTCCCTAAAGGAACTACATGGCGTTCCATTTACTGTTTTTAAATCGTCAAAAGAAGTAGCACCTCGGACATGATTTAGGAGGACACGCAAGTAGTACCTCTCCCCTTCAGCAGGGTGTGCATACACAAGTCGTCCAATCGCTGATCTCTTGTTTTTTCTATTCTGCCACTTCTTTTTTCCTGATATCCATCTGTAGTGTTCTGGAAACTCTCTGTACAACCATTTCCGTGCTGCCGGAAACTTTCGGTTCATCTCAAAGTACTCGGTAAGCATGGATTTGGAAGAAGATGGTCGAGCGACGACATCTTCTAGATTTTCGTGAGCCTTAAATGCGACTGTATGCATGTTTGGCTCATGAAGCTGGAGCTGTAACACAGATGGACTGACACCAAACATTTTAAAACCAAAAATCCTGTAAAGAGCCTCTGGAGGAGAGATAAAACGTGCATCTCTATACTGCCGAATTTCATTGATGATTCCCCCATCATTTATAATATCCTGCTCAAATGCAAATGATGCCTTATCATGCCCTTTGTATATGTACTTGAATAAGTACTTGACTGCCTTGATGCTTGAGCATGCTTCCACGTTAATGTGACAGTTGTATGTCATCAGCAAAAAGGGATTATAAGGGACCACCCATCTGTTATCCAAATCTGCTCCTCTTATTTTAATTTTAACCCCATCTTTCCTCCTTCTATAGATAGGATATGAGTCCTCCCCTTGTAATGTAACGTCACAGAATTCTCGCGGGTAATGAAACCGACATTGTCCATCTATCATGCACGGGCAACTTTTCTTGAGCGCCCCACATGGTCCGTGCAACATGTGTTTTACTACCAGATCATGGAGGACAGGATATTTCTCTTTGTCCGGTATCTCTGCAGATATCACCCGATCATAGTCATCTGGGGTCCTCAACTTGCTGTTTGCTTTCATGATTAGAAGTATGTGCTCGTGCGGAAGACCTCGTTTCTGAAACTCTGTCACATGTACATAAGCCGCGACTTCTCCAAAATGTTTACCTTTAGTCAATAAGTCCATCATGCTTCGCTGTTTAGCTCTGTACACTCTTGCCACAAGGTCTGGACGGTCTTGTGGCAGCTGTCCAGGCAACAGTTCCTTAGTTATCTCCTCCCAGTAGGGATTGCATGTCATCGTGATAAAATAATCTGGTTTACCCCAGCGCTGAACTATTGCCATCGCATCTAGGAACCTCCGCTGCATGTCACGGTCACCACCAGGAAATGTTCGTGGAAGCACGATTCTCCTGCCAATCCGATCACCACGTGACTCGCCAGCAATGACAGTGTCAACAAGACCCTATTATGCAAAGTTAATTCACGGCGATTAGTATGCAAGGTTTAAGACAAAGAGTGTCGCGTCTAAAATATAATTGTAATAGATATGGACAAGCACATTACCTGGTAGAGGTCAGCGCGTATAACTTTCTGATTTTCTGGCTTTGAGTACCAGTCCAACCTCATTGTCTCAATCTTTATATACATGTCAACAGCCCACTGTTGGAAAAGGCGGCCCCCGAACAATATGATGTTAAAAAGCTTCTTCCGGACTTGCAGCTTGAAGCAATAGTACTCCCTCGCGCTAACAAATTTCCGAGATTGTGTTGCATTCATCTCATTGTCCCCAAAATCCTCATCTGGGTTATCCTCATTGTCATCTAAAAATTGATAAACAACATAAATATTTGTACGATTGAATGCACCTCGAACTAAAGAATAGCACTGACGACCAATACCCGGGGGTTCAAAAGTGGTTTGGTCTTCCTGTCGCGCGGTATGGTCAACTTGTCCTCTAGTAGTGTTATCATCTGAAAGTTGTGGGTTTTGATAAGTTTTCATATAATTAGAAAGTATATAGATAAATAATGAACATAGTACCTGTTGGCAAATCAGAGGCTTCGTTTTCTGCTCGTGCAGAATTATCTGCTTCATTTTGCGGCGTACCATCGGGGGCCCTCATATATGGCATCCAACGATTCCAACCGGTCTCCCCACGCGGGAAGTATAGTGGATATGACAATGGGTCGTAGCACCCATAGTATGCTCTAATGTAGAGGGGACGGTCTCCTTTTCCATACACGATAACACTCCTATCAAAGGAATTTTGTGGGTCATTCCCTTCAACCCATATTGCTGCCACCTGAGAAGCAGTTGGGGCATTGTATCTTCTTTGATCAAGTTTGATATCCGTGTTCAGTACGATCTTATATTCATCTAGATTTGGAACAGCACCAAGGCTTCTAAAAACTTGAGCGTAAGGGTTTTGCTCTAGGATTGCCAGAATCCTCTGTATGAGATCGACCCTAAGATTTGGAGACCTCTTAATTCTGTGAAACAAGTTTTCATCAGTATCATAAATATATAGCTGCAAATGTCGAGGCCCATTTTCAGCAGACACCAGATCATCAAGAGCGTGGTACAAACCCCCACAAGCACGAAATGTATATACGCGGTTCCTGCCGCTGTGCTGACTCGACGATCAAGTGTGACTCCAAGACTTGTGAATGAGAAGTGGGAGTTGAAATACCGAATATTATCTCTAAAATATTTGGCATCCTCATCAACTTGACTCGTAAACAACCGTTTCAAGTCTGCAGGAACCTCTGGAGTAGCTAGATCAACTTTCCCCTTTCTGCAACAAAATGCCGGCCCCTCGTATTGAAACCGCAATGCTCCACAGTGACGGCAGTCTGGAACTTTTCGAAGGACATGGTGTTTTTTGGGCAGGTTCATGTAAACCCTGTCATGAGTATCATTAGTGGGAGTTCCGTTTACATGGTGCCGTTCCACTCGATACGTTTCAAACTCAACATCTGCAATAGATTTGACATTTTCATTAAATATATTTTCAGCACAAACAACTCAGCACAAAGTATAAGCTTTATCTGGAATTCATGATAGCAATTATATACCTTGTTGGGCAAACAACCTAGCTTCTTCATCAGGGTCAATGTCTCCAGCTTCTCCAAGGTTCCCGTCTCCCAAGCCGTCTAGACGGCAGTGATTTACTTTAGTACACAATACCCCTAATACATAGCTAAGAGAAACTTAACATGACCTTGTGTGCGTACCATCAATGTTTATCGTGTTGACATCAGGTTCCAGAATCCCAAATTCATCTTCACCGTGGTCGTTGCCTGTTAACAATACACAGAACATAATATGTATAAGTAGCAGCTCAGAACTGAAGATTATGTTGGATTATGATTAGTATTCAATGAAGAAGTCATAGGTATACCAATAGTACCTATTGGATTATGATTAGTTTGGTTCGGGACTGGGGACGGTTCCAATATAATGGAGTGAGGCTTATGTTGGTTGTGTTGTGGTTCACTGTCGCCACAAACCGGCTCTGAACCTGATTTAACATTGATCAAGGTTGATAGTTGAGAAATAATAATATAGAAAAATAATGAATACACTAACCGTGCTTTTCAGCAATGCATTGTGGGATCCATGTGTCGAGGAATGTACTGCTTTGCGGGTTGTGAACCCCATGCCCGTGTGAGGGGCACTGCATTGTGTTGGAAAAACGACGGGGTTTAGGTTAGTGCTGATTATAGTGGTATTGTTGGGAACCCATAAACCCCCTCAAACGACATTACCTTGTGTGCTATCGGTTACGAGGGACGAAATTGTTTGTGGGTCAGTACCAAAGGCGTGTACAACATCTCTCTTTCGTCTTGAATTTTGCTGGATATGGTAGGAATCATTCCTATGCAGCCATTGATCATCATCGTCCTCATAAATATTTTCCTTGTCCAATATGAGTTGTGACGGTCGTAATGAATTTGATATCACCCCATCTGCACATATTCTCTGCTGCAATTGTGTGACAGCTGACTGTCCGGTAGCTGGTGTATGTGACATCATGTTATACACAGGTGTCATATCTTGCAATGTGTGTGTTCCATCTTCTAGGCCCTTGCTTTCGGCAGTGGCCTTTTTTTTCTGTTGGTAGGCTTCGCGTCGTCTCTTATTGATCTCATCTTTATTTTGTGAATAATGCTCTCTAGCCCTCAGTCTTTTTAGTTCTTTTGGGTCTGCATATACGACACAGTTTAGCATGTTAACAAACTTCCCAAGCATGCATTAGGCATAATTCTCATGAGCAGGTACCTGGTTCTGGGGTGTTTTCCTCATTGGGAAGTTTGTTATGTTCACGGGACTGTCGTCGTTTAGCTAGTATCTCATCTCTATTTAGTGCATACCGTTCTTTGTCCCGCTGCCTCCTCAATTCCTTTGGGTCTGCAAGGATTACAGCAACGGTTTAGCACTATAGGCGTTAAGTGCGCTCTGAGTGTACTTTTTTGATGATCTACTTACCCAAGGCTTGACCATTGCTCATATCTTGGAACAGGGTGCGTGCACCATTAGGAGTGTGATTGTTGCTTCTATCTCGGAGCGGGCTGCGTGCACCATTCGGATTGGAAGATGCCATACCTGCGAAATAGTCAAAATATTAGATACCTTTTGGAATATGGCACGAACTAAATCGAAATGCATATTTTGAGATGCTTAATCATTTATTTTGGCCAACCAGCAGCGAATGTACCCATCTATAAATTGATGATCTAAATGTTCTCTTTTTGTTTGTCTATGTGCAGTCCCAAAAGGTGTGACCAAAATGATCTAAATGTACCCATCTATTACAGGATTTAATCGTTAGCTACTCCCCGACTGCTGCTACCCAGCAGCTTAGTTCTGGAAATTTTGAAGGTGCGTACTGATGCATCTTCTCATTGTATGATCTGTTACAGTGCATCATGTTTATGTATATATCCAACCATGGTAGTGATTGTGGGAATTGGATATGTACTTTTCTGTTAACTGACGAAAACAATTTGGTATGTCTTATTTCCATTGTGTTTAGCTGGATTTGTACATGAAAGCGATACCTCAAACTTACATAAGTTGCATTTTGACTTAGTATCAGTGTCATTCAATGGTGTTGCCTATGATTTGCTAGCTTAATCTGTTGAGTTCATCAATTAGTTGGTAATTGCTGCCATTTGATGAAAATTGGCTGGCTGTTGCTTGTTGTCTCCTTGGGTTAAGTAGTACCCTCTCTAACAATTGAGCTCAGAGCAGTACACTCTCTAACATTAACAATTAAATAGATGCATCATGTGCTGAACTTTTTAGCAACATTGGTGGAAAGAATATCTTTTCCTGGAACTAAATCATCGGGTGCATGTGTCTTATAGAGAATTTCCACCAACACGCCTGTTAAATTAATGTGGAACTAATCACTACGTGCATGTGTCTAGTTTCTAGGGCAAGACACGAATATAGGTTATGCAGAGATTGTACTTTTTAGATTGCAAAATTATTCTTTTGAGAATGGTACAGGTCATACATAAGCAATTTACACAGGTATGACATTGCACCTGGCGACGGTGAGGAGGCGATGGTCGTCGAGATCGCCGGTTGCGCGTGCCGGCGCCGGCGCAGGACTGACAACGTCAATGGAGGCGGTGGCGGCAAACTGAGGTGCAGCGGCGCTGGCGCATGGTAGGGAGCTGCGGCGTCAATGGCGGCAAAAATCTGGAGCGAATGCAAAATGAGAATGGTACAGGTCACACATAAGCAATTTACACAGGTATGATATTGCACCTGGCGACGGTGAGGAGGCGATGGTCGTCGAGATCGCCGGTTGCGCGTGCCGGCGCCGGCGCAGGACTGACAACGTCAATGGAGGCGGCGGCGGCAAACTGAGGTGCAGCGGCGCTGGCGCATGGTAGGGAGCTGCGGCGTCAATGGCGGCAAAAATCTGGAGCGAATTCAAAAAAAAACTGGACGTCTGCCTCACCTGGAGGCAATTGATTATTTCCGTAATTGTCGTCTTAATTAAGCATGCCCTTAATTGATCATCGAATATCATTTTGGAGCGATCCTTCCTAACTTATGCGTCCAGGTCATTAAGCAGGCCCTTAATCGAGGGATCTTTTTTTTTAGATGAAAATTGCGTCTGCTGTCTTTCGTCTGCTAGAAAACGTTCCACCAGACAAAATTGCTAGATGCACACACGAAATAGGTGGGACGAATCTGGACCATTGGATGTAATCAAGTGGGCCTGATTGTTATGTGGAAGTAAATCTGTGTACATCTGTTGGGGTGGCCGTAGCAAAGAAAAGTTTGCTTGTTTAATAGTAGTGGAGATGCATGCGAGGCTAGTAGTATTGGATAAGCAAAAGCGAGGCTGCAGAAATCCAACTTTGCAAAGCATCAGTGTTGTTTGTTCTAACCAGCTAGTAGTAGCTACATGCAATATTTGTGCCATGGAGATTAGCAATTAATCTCTCTGCGATTAGTGGCACCCAACCTGAATTAATTTCTGGTATTCTCACAAACGAGCATTTCTTCTATAAAATTAAGCCACCAATGGTTAGTCGTGGTTGGTCATTCAACCGAACCTTCATTCTTCAACCTGCAACTGCAAACCCTTCGGTTCTTTTACTCGCGGTTGTGCCCATTAGTGCGTTGGAATGTCTTCCATAACATCAATCCGAAAGCAGACAATCGATTCCAGTAGCTACCACGCTATTGAAGAAGGGAAATCACATTGTGGCGCTGTCCCACAATGGCGACACGGCTGTGGAGCACAATGCTAAGGAGGACCTGCTGTTTGGGTTCTATGACCGGTTGCTTGGCTCGGATTTCAACCGCACGCACGACTTAGACCTTCACTTCCTGGGGCTGCCAACGCTCGACCTTCATGACCTTGATGCACCCTTCACTATGTGCGAGCTTTGGGACGCTGTTAAGGAGCTGCCGCCGGACAAGGCTCCTGGCCCGATGGCTTTTCAGGGAGATTTTTCCAAGCCACCTGGTCGATTATCAGTGAGGACGTCTTCAGAGCACTTCAATACCTCTATTCCTTACGCTCTAACGGCATGTGCAAGCTGAACGAAGGCCTGGTTGTACTTCTGCCAAAGATGGAGGGCGCCATTGATGTCAAGGACTTCAGGCCCATAAGCCTGACGCATAGTTTTGGCAAGCTGTTCGCGAAAGTTCTCGCCCGTAGGCTTGCGCCGCGGCTGCCGGAGATGATTGCCGAAAACCAGTCAGCTTTCATGCGTGGACGTTCCATTCATGACAACTTCAAAATGGTTCAGCTTACAACGAGGGCGCTACACCTCAGCAGACAGCCGTACCTACTGCTCAAGGTGGACATCACCAAAGCATTTGATTTAGTTTCGTGGCCGTTCCTCATACGAGTCCTCAAGCACCTTGGTTTCGGTCGCCTCTTCATCGAGTGGGTGTGCATCTTACTGTCCTCGGCCTCGTCGAGCATTCTGCTCAATGGTGTGCCAGGCAGAAAGATTCGTCACCGTCGTGGGCTCAGGCAAGGCGACCCCTGTCGCCCACGCTGTTTCTCATTGTCATGGAGGTTGTCAATGCGGTTCTCCGCCGCGCTGAGGAGTTGGAGATGTTGTCCCCTCTACCATGTCGTGGTGTGCGCTTCCGCACCTCGCTCTACGCGGACGATGTTGTCGTCTTTGTCTCGCCGTCGGCGCGTGACCTTGGTACGGTGCGACAGGCCCTGGACATTTTCGGTGGTGCCTCCGGACTTCAGACGAACATGGGCAAGTGCTCCATCTCGCCAATTCGCTGCTCGGCTGATCACCTCGCTGTTGCTGCTGTGCACTTCCCGTGTGCTGTCAAGCCTTTCCCGTGCACATACCTTGGGCTGCCGCTGTCCTACAAACGGCTGTCCAAATCAAGCCTGCAGCCGATTGTGGACACCATCTGCCGCCGCTTGTCGCCTTTGATGGCAAATTTTTACACATCAGCGGGCCGGCTTGTCTTGATCAAGTCCATCATCACCTCCATACCGATATACCACTCCATCGCGCTGGAGCTGCCTGCTTGGCTCCTTGAGTTCTTGGATAAGCGGATCCGAGCCTTCTTCTGGAAGGGTTCTGAGGCGGTGATGGGCGGGCAGTGCCTTGTTGCCTGGGAGAATGTCTGTCGACCGGTTGAATATGGAGGTCTTGGCATACTAAATCTGAAGCTGCTAGGGTTTGCGCTGCGTATGCGCTGGTTGTGGCTCAAAAAGAAACGGCAGGGGTGCTGGACTGATCTTCAGTTAAAAGTGGAACCCGAGGTGCAGGCCATGTTCGACGCCTCCGTGTCCTTCTCTGTCGGAGACGGACGGACGACGCTGTTCTGGGATGATGCATGGCTAGACGGCCAATCCATCAGGAGCCTAGCGCCGGCCCTTGCTGCTGCTGTCGAGGACGAAGCCAAGCAAGCACGTACTGTCGAGGAGGCCATCCTGGAGCGGCGCTGGATCCGCGACATCACGGGGCCTCTTATAGTTCCGGTCCTAGTTCAGTTCCTTGAACTTGTAGACAGGCTGCAGGAGGTGCGGCTTGCTGCTGGGACTCCCGATCGCATCATCTGGAAGTGGACTTCGTCCTCGGAGTACTCAGCTAACTCCGCATACCGTGCTTTCCATGCTGGCCTTGTGCTGTTCCCGTGCGGCAAGACAATTTGGAAGACTTGGGCGCCGGGTAAATGCAAGGTGCATATTTGGCTCGCTCTAAAACGACGCATTTGGACGGCAGATCGGATGCGGCGACATGGTATGAACTCACACACCACCTGTCCCCTTTGCGACCAGGAGCTTGAGACGGCCGATCATCTTGCTGTTGGATGCGTCTTTGCACGGGAAGTTTGGCACAATCTCCTGCGATGCTGCAACCTGCTTGGGGTCCTGCCTTCTGCTGACGCCACTTTGTGCGAGTGGTGGCCGAGCCAACGCCGCCGTGTGCCAAAGCAGCAGAGAAAGGGTTTTGATTCTCTCGTCCTGCTCACGGTCTGGACTCTCTGGAAAGAGAGGAACGCGCGAGTCTTTCAGCGCGTCTCGGAGTCTGTCTCCGACGTCTGCCGTAGAGCTGCCGGCGAGATCGAGTTATGGATGTTATCTGGGGCTGTAGGGCTGAAAGAAATTTGGAGATAGCTCTGTAGTTCCCTGGGCGCTGTTTTTTCCTTTCCTTGTGCTCACGGTTTGCTCGCCCTAGCAGCCGCCAAGGCCCTGTAACCGCACCCTTGCGATGCCGGATTCGCTGTAACTTGTTCGCTCTTTCTTTTCTCCTTCTAATACAAAGGACACGCAAAGCTTTTGCGTGTTCGCAAAAAAAAAAAAAAAAAGAAGGGATGCGAAAGAGAGTACGTAAATCCCTAGCCCTATGATGTGTCGAATAGCTGACACGATCGAGCAACATCCATTCTGGCAAAAAGACACATCCCAGCAGTTGTTGCTGCATCACGAAATCATCTTACGCTAGGGTGGCCACTTTGGTTTTTTTTTTCAGGAATGACTGCGCACAAGGCCAGTGGGTGTAACTCTATCTAGGTCTTTGTTTCTCCATGTGAAGAGAAGAGAACTGACTGTTATAATTTAATATCAATTCAGAGCATTAGCTGCAAAATCTTTAGCTGATTCTGTTAACCATACACAATCTGATTTTTGTACATGTCTCCCCTTTTATATATTTGCCTCTTCTTTCCGGTTGGTTTACACATTTTCCCTTACAAGATGTATCTTGATCTACAGATAAACGACCCTGTAATAGAGATATTTTTCAGTATAATGTAATGGGGGTATATAACTACTTTTCCAAGATTGGCAAACAAAGCGCATTAGGCTGGTACTTTCTGCAAGTGGAAGAACAGGTAGGATTAGATGATGTCAAATGGCATATTGCGTGGGATTTGCGATGATTACTTTACTTTGTGAATACATCAGAACATAAACCCTACATGCAACATAGCAAGATGTGAGGTGTTGCAGTTTTTCGACACGTTGTCGTCATTTCTTAATCTCAAAATATACCAGCAAGTAAAATTATAACACTCCATGAGTCCATGTCCATTGAAACTTGAAAGCTAGACGCGGCGTATGGAGAGACGACAAAGGGGATCAACCCCTGCCTGATTGATCTGCCCGATGACGTCCGGGAGCACTACTCGCGCGTGAGAGAGGTTGGTGAATCATATATCCACTCATACATGTCTCCAGGCAGAGAACCAGATCCGGTGTACATGTAGGCGTCGTAGTGATGTCAATTGTCAAATGATGAGACGATCCACCACAAGAAAGAGATTAGGAGTGGATTTTCCCTCTGTATATCAATATCTTATATTTACTAATTGGAGGCACCATACGAGGCTCCACGTTAATCCTCAAGGTTAGAAAATTTTGTCCATCAGATCTACCGATAATCTATCTGAAGCCGTCAGATTAAAGTCGTTTGGCAAACACGCGGGGGCGTGACTCCTCTCGCACGTATGATTCTGCGCTTGAGTTCGAACCCCAAACAATGCACGTCCACATCAATACTTAATTAATTCATCCGGTGCAGAGGATTATTTTCCATTGGCTAATCGTCATCAAACAGATTACGTCTCTCCGCACAGGTGATGACCGAAGTTCGTACGGCCGGACTCCAACACGAGCCACCCATCAGCCGTAGTATCTCAGGTAAGGTTCAGATCCGTCCAATGCTCTCATCGGTAAATTCTAAGAGAAACAGTTTAGTTCGTTTATGGATGCATTGATTGGATCCTCTCGGCGCAAACACATAATCGATCGGGTATGATGCAGTCTACACTTTCTTATCATGTGCAAGGCCCAAATCTACTGATGCTTCTGTCACCGGCGCCGCGGGTGTTCAGTTGATTTCTTTTCGTTTTTCCTGCTGTAGATATAAACTCTTACTTATCTTGCCTGCAAGGTTATTTGCAGGGCTATTTCCATATTCTATGAATCGATAGATCAAATCCTGTAGGGGAAATAGGAGCTGCGCAGACATACAAGCACGCACTTCAATTCAAGTCTGAATCCTGTGCGGCGGCATGTCAGTACGATTGTATTTTTCTGTGGTATTCCTAATATTGTCTATATTTAATTAACATTGCACGTCGGATCTAAATCCAGCATGTTGTCATTCCTACAGGTACGTATATTCCAATTCTTTACGAATCAGCTGCTATACAAGGTGCGTTTACTTCATCCATGGTTGTACTTATATTCGATGCTAATACAAAGTAGAAAGTTTCAAGTACATTAGGATATATATTTAATGCAAGCTTTTTATGCCTCGGTATTTTTTTTGCAGGAAAGTGTTGTCAGTTATAAACAATGTGTAGACAAGACAAATTAGTACGCAAATTTTTGTTACGAATGGAAAGAGGACATAGATACACCCGCACCCACCTTAGCACACTGCTTGGACTAATATGGACGTGGATTTTTTCTTCTAATACCATTTATTAAATCGTGATGGATGGAGTCAGGAATGATAAGGAGAAATAAATCTAAGATTTCATTATAGCTTATCACCGTAGGGTGTTTCCCATGCCATGCAGTTGGTCATTTTCTAAATAATTTTGAATAGAAATCATTTCAGTTGTAAATAGTGATACATAGATATAATTTGGTACAAAAAATAAACAATTTTTGTGATTTATTAAACTATGAAGACGGTCCTTAATAAGTTCAAGCAATAGTATAGTAGATCGTGTACAAGCTACACATGTAGAATTTAAAGTTCTTATTAGGAATATTTGTAATTTCATGGTCATATTTGTAAGTGCAAATTTTCTTTCTTGCCACGTTTTATACGTTCTAACTATAGTTAGGTTAATATGTTGGTTCAAATTAGTGTTCAAACAAGTTCAAAGACGCCAGAAGCATCTGTTTAAATAACTTAAAAATCGGAGATAAAGACCAGCCCGTGCGAATGCACGGGTTGTCGACTAGTATATATAAATGAGCTGCCACCGATGCCGTGCATGTTAGCCTTTAATCTTGATTCATGTATCTGCATATTTAGTTTGAGTTTTGCATGTTAGGTGTAGCCATGTAGTAGCTGTACGCCGGCAAGTTAGACGGGGGCCAGAGAGCGTGTTGAAGGTGAGATGTCTAGGCTGCCGTGCGATGCGGCGAGCACGGCGAGATGCCGATGGTGCCGTGCGATACGGCGCCGCCGTGAGAAGCGGCAAGACGCGACGGTGGCTGGAGCGGGACGAGCTGCAGTACTGCATGATGAAGTTGTTGCCGAGTGAGTCGGTGATCAGTCCGGTTAGTGCATGCATAGTTAGTTAGCAAGACGTGTGGTCTCCCTGGAGTGATTTCAGGAGGTGTAGATCGATAAGTTAGTTTGCATGCACCAGTAGAATAGGTCGTGGAGTTAGTGGCGTGAGTGGGCGAGTGTGCCGTTCGGCCGTGCGCTGAGTGAGTCTATTTAAGCACTGTAATCTTTTGGTTAAGAGAATGACAAGAGAGAAAATGTAGCACTTGTGGCTGCCAAAGGAGAAAGTCTCAGCGAAGCTTTTGTTCTTTTTCTTTGGCTAGTGTGTGCGTGTGAGTTTCTTCCATGGTGTGTGTGCCTGTGAGACACAAGTGTGTGGTGAGAGGTAGAAGAAGAAGCGGCGATGCGAGATGCAGCGCCAACAAGTGGTATCAAAGCCTCGTTCGTCGAGGTCCGAGTCTCCGTCGTCGTCGAGCTACGTCACGAGCGAAGGAGAAGATGCGCTGCCCGGTAAGTTGTGCCACCGGCGGCAAGAAAGTGATGGCCAAATCGTGGAGGCCATTTCCAGAAGGAGTTCGTCATCCTCGTCCGAGTCGTCGAGAAGGTGTGTCATCGGCGGCAACGTGGAGGCAAGTCACCGGAGAGTTGCGGCACCGGTGGCGAGTATGAGTCCATGTCCGGGTCGTCGACAAGGTGCGTCATCGGCGGCAACATGGAGGTGAGTCACCGGCGAGTTGCGGCACTGGTGGCGAACATGAGTGGCAAGACGACGCGGTGATCGGCGTCGTGAGGGCGTCGTCCACGTCAAGAGGTGACCGCTGCGTGCGGCAAGACGGTGTGGTGATCGACGATGCGATGGCGTCGTCCATGGCGAGTGGCTGCGGGTGAACCGTGACGAAGATTGGAGAATCAAGATTAGGGGGTGAATGTTAGCCTTTAATCTTGATTCATGTATCTGCGTATTTAGTTTGAGTTTTGCATGTTAGGTGTAGCCATGTAGTAGCTGTACGCCGGCAAGTTAGACGGCGTGTCGTCGGCCAGAGAGCATGTTGAAGGTGAGATGTCCAGGCTGCCGTGCGATGCGGCGAGCACGGCGAGATGCCGATGGTGCCGTGCGATACGGCGCCGCCGTGAGAAGCGGCAAGACGCGACGGTGGCTGGAGCGGGACGAGCTGATGTACTGCATGATGAAGTTGTTGCCGAGTGAGTCGGTGATCAGTCCGGTTAATGCATGCATAGTTACTGTAGTTAGCAAGACGTGTGGTCTCCCTGGAGTGATTTTAGGAGGTGTAGATCGATAAGTTAGTTTGCATGCACCAGTAGAATAGGTCGTGGACTTAGTGGTGTGAGTGGGCGAGTGTGCCGTTCGGCCGTGCAAAAAAAAAAAGAAGAAGCGGCGCTGCGAGATGCAGCGCCAACAGTGCAATGTCTGTGAAATTGTTATCTATTAGCTAGCTAGGCAGGAATCCTCTTGTAGGACTTGCAGTGGCTGCTTTGGGTGCTGATCATAGGCGCTTTAAACCCGGCGGTTTTGTTCTGGCTAAGCATCAGGGGAGCTCTGTTTGCTTTGAGATAGGAACAGTGTTTCATGGATCCTGTACTGAAAGTCGGACAGGAAGGGAATAAATGACGCAGCAGCAGGGTTTCATGTCAGATGTTCCTATTTTTTCTGAGTTATGTTTTATATGAAAATATGCAAACTAAGTTGGTAATAATCATGTATTCATGATTTACTCTGCAAGCAGTGGCGGAGCTATGCAGAAGCCAAGGGGCCGCTGCAAGATCCAAGCAAATTGTTATTTCATTCTGCACTATCGACGTTAAGTCTGGCTGCGCGTTCGGTTAATTTGGTTAATTCGGTAGGTTTATACGGTTATACGATAAATACGGTTTTGATACTTCGGTAAATATGGTTTTGAATAAAAATACGGTTCGGTTTCGGTAATAACCATTTAATTTCGGTTCGGTTTCGGTAATAACCAAATTAACCAAAGTTGACGCGAATTTTTGAATGACGCCTAAATTTTATGGCCATATATTTTAGGTTTATGTGTTATATGCAAGACTGGATTGTTGCAGAAGTGAGAAACAATACTAAAAATAATTTTCAGCAAAAATAACGACTCCGGCACTTGAACTCACGATCTGTGCGTACCAAATAGTAAGCTCAACGCTCAAACCAGTGGGCTGGGCTGCATTTCTTATACTGTTTCCATTCCACGGCCTATATAAAGAAGATTGTAAAGTTGGGCTAAGCCTTAAAGGCATGATTTTGTACTGAACTTGGCCGTTCGGTTTATTTCGGTTAAAACCGAATTGTTTCGGTTTTAAACCGAATTAACCGAGTGTTGTTCGGTTAGAGATTTTACTAACTGAAACCTAACCACTAACCATTAAAAACCGGACATTCGGTTGCGGTTAGGTTTTTTTCGGTTCGGTTTTCGGTTTCGGTTCGGTTATGCACAGCCGGAACGTTAAGGCCCAAGCGAGGAAATATCTAGTGCTCCCACCGCTTTTGGTGTTATTGTGCTACCATAAAAAAAAGTAATTTTAGATGTTTTAAAAATGTACGAAAAATTGTGGATGTTCAGAAGGTATGTTTGTACAACCTCTAGTAATGTCAGCTCCAAATTCGAAGTATTTGAAACGAAAAGGACAAAAAAAAGCAAAAAAATGCCACCCTTCATGTTAGATTTCTCTTTTTTTTTCTCATTGTTCATTTTGAATTTGGAGCTGAACATTTTTGAGGTTGTACACACATACCTTAGAAATTCCACAAATTTTCGTAAAAAAAATTCAAACATCAAAATTTGACCTTTTTAAACGATAACACGGTAGCACCCAAAGGGTGAGAGCACCAGATATTTCCCCAAGGCTTTAAGGCACTGCACACAAATGAAGACGGTCTCAGCGCTATGAAGACCTCCGTCAAAACAAAACAAAAAAGTATTACAGAAGAGAAAACTAGGTTCGTAGCAGTACAGGCCGCATGCCACGACAGTTCTGTACAGCGGCCCACGTACGAAACGGCAAAATCTTGCGAGAGCAAGGCACGTGGGCTCGGGGTAAGTGCCTCGCGCCGCCCGTGCGATTTGTACCACCAAATCGCCAGCGGACAAGGCCCATTCAAGCACGGTTGTCCAGTGACGACATTTTCCGCTCTTCAACTAGTTTTGACGAATTTTAAATCTGTTTATTTGCCTGAAGGATGTATCCTGGATGCTACTTTGGACACACACCCTTCCCAGATTTGGAGGGCGATTATTGATGGAAGAGATATTTTGAAACAGGGGATTATCCGTAGAATCGGTGATGGTCGGACTACAAGCATCTAAAGATTACATCCTTGAGTGTTACATGCGGCTTCTCAGAGTTTAGATCATTTTGACCGTCCAATAGAACCTCCACCAATACGTGTCAGCCATCCGAGTCACGGTAAAATAAAATTACTGCCGGAATCACTGCGTCATATATAAACTGGGCCGACCCGCGGTCGAAACCCTAGCCGTCAGTCCCGCATCCGTCGTGCGTTCCTTCCTCCCCCAATCCCCTCGCGTGTGCTCCTCCCCAATCCCCTTCATCCTCCCGCCGCCACACCAGCGCCCGCCACCGCCATGACCCAGCCCCTCCTCCTCGCCGTTCTCCTGCTGCAACGCACGACCCGGTGTCTGCAGTCGCACCGCTGGAGATGGAAAGAGGAGCACAAGCCGCCGTGTCATCACTGGGCCTCGCCCAATGAAGTGGCCCTGTCCTCCACTACGGCGCACGGCAGGAGGAGCATGGGCCGCCGCTGCACCCTGACTTCGAGCCGAGCTGAGCTGCTTCCAGTCTAAGACCAGTCGGCCCCTCCCCTGCACCCCGTCATGAGCACCTCCATCCCCGCTCTCACTAGCCTCCAACTCTGCGCTTTCTTGGTGCTTTTACATCCAGCCAGTTTCCATGTTATTTTCTCATTTGGTTTGGATTTGTAGGTTGAAGGTGATGGCCGTGATGATTTTTTCTTGCTTTATATTGATTTGCTCGTTGAGGGCTTCAAGTATTTAGTCTGCTAACTATTTTCCTTGGCTGAATGCAAGGAGGTTAGTACTATGGGCTGCTAATTATTTTTCAGCATGTAAACAAAATATTTTTCCCTCTAATTGTTTTTGTTTTCATGTTGATAGGTATTGCAGCAAAGTTCAGATCTTGTGCCCAGAGTTGATGGGATTGGATCTAGGAGATGAAGAGCCCAGTAAGCAGTGAACCATATGTTGAATCTGTGTTTTGATGAATATCGAGGTGATTATACGACTAGCTACTCATATGTTGAATAAATTACTACACAAAATTGTTGTTCTCAACGTTTTATTTATTATAAGAAATGGTACGTGCCCTTACTATATAAGAAATCATCTTATATGTACCCATGGATGCCGACATGACATCTCTTTATTTCCAGTAAATATGAATTCTATTATAATATGCTGGGGTCATTGATCTGATCACACATAATTTGATTCATATAAATCAAAACACAGAGTTATGCTACAGATTTATTTTGGCAGTGTAATGTCATATATTTTTAATCTGTCACCCAGTTGTAACGAGATGAACTTATCTCTACTATATAATACGCGTTAACCAGTGGTACGTCGTGCGTCGCGGTCATTTTGCAATTTAGTCCCTCGCAAACGGAGTGAATCAACCCGCGGTCCAACATACCGGTTCAATTATTTTTCTTCCCCGTACGAAGAAACAGAGGTCAGCTGCGCCGGCTTTGTCCCCCGACCATCTCCCTCCGCTCCCTTCTCCGGCCTCCCTCCTCGCCTTCACCGGCGATGAGGGCAAGACGAGCGCCTGCCCCTGAGGTAATTTTAAAAGCAACCGGCGGTCCGATCGACCGAACAGTTTTCTCCTCGCTCCTGCCCGCCGTCAGCGTCTTCTCCTCTGTTTGTTCTCCCCAGACCTGCCTAGACTAGGATCCCCATGCGAGCCGCCGCCGGCCGCTACAGCCTCCGTCCTCAAACTAGCGACCACCTACTAGCCCTCCGAGCTGCCTCTCCCCAGCGCGAGCAGCCCCAGCGCTTAGCAGCTCACCCCCCCTCCAGCTGATCTCGCAACCCATGCTCGCCCAAGATCTTGGCCATGATTTTCCACTCGACTAGGAGCACGCCTCCGGCCAGGAATCCGTCTCCAGGTCAACGCCCCTGGCCGGCGGCCGCTCAATGGCGTCCCCTACTTGGTGCATCTTCAGTTTGTGTCCAGCTCGCAGGTTGTACTGAAGTGGTACTGAAGCTTTCTCTTGTAAAAGAAACTGGATAATCCTTGCGCGGTGCTTGAGAGTCTCTGTAATGTGAAGTTCAATTAGTGGATTTAGTTACTGGGTTTCTTCTCGGGGTGACAATACTTTGATTAGATCAGGCTTCATAAGCAGACAAGACCCACTGTACCATATGTTTACTGATACGTCTCCAACGTATCCATAATTTCTGCTGTTCCATGCTTATATTATACCATTTGCTACATGTTTTATATACACTTCATATCACTTTTATGCATTTTCTGGGACTAACCTATTAACAAGATGCCACAGTGCCAGTTCCCTGTTTTCTGCTGTTTTTGGTTTCAGAAAGTTACTTCTGGAAATATTCTCGGAATTGCACGAAACAAAAGGCCAAGTCCCTATTTTTCCAGCACGTACACGGAGTCCGAAGGAGAGACGAAGAGCCACGAGGTGGCCAAACCAAGGCGGCGCGGCAGTGGGCCCACCGCGCCGCCTGGTGGTTTGGGCCCCTCGGGGGTCCGCCGACATCGCCCCTTCGCCTATTTATTCCCCGAGACGTGAAAACCCTAAAACACCGAGCCTTTCATCCAGAACATATTCGCTGCCGCCGCCGTCGTCAACCCTAACTCGGGGGGTTCTGAAGCTCTTCCCGGCACCCTGCCGGAGAGGGGAATCATCACCGGAGGGCTCTACATCGCCATGCCCGCCTCCGGAGTGATGCGTGAGTAGTTCATCCTTGGACTATGGGTCCATAGCAGTAGCTAGATGGTTGTCTTCTCCACTTGTGCCATCATGTTTAGATCTTGTGAGCTGCCTATCATGATCAAGATCATCTTATTGTAATGCTACATGTTGTGTTTGCTGGGATCTGACTTATATTGATACCTATGTGGAGCTGAATATTATATTATCATGTCTATGTCATTTGTGATCTTGCATGCTCTCCGTTACTTGTTGAAGCCTTGGCCAAGTGAATACTTGTAACTCCAAGAGGGGGTATTTATGCATGATAGTTGGGTTCAACCTCTATTTAACCTGGGATAGTGACAGCAAGTTCTAAGGTTGTAGATGTGTTGTTGCCACTAGGGGTAAAACAGCAATGCTTTATTCAAGGATGAATGTATTGTTTACATTACGCACATTACTTAATGCAATTGTCTGTTGCTTGCAACTTAATACTGGAAGGGGTACGGATGTTAACCGGAAAGTGGACTATTTAGGCATAGATGCATGCTGGATAGCGGTCTATGTACTTTGTCGTAATGCCCAAATGAATCTCATAGTAGACACCACAGCTCACACATGCATGTTATATGCACTTATCAATTGTCAATTGCCCAGCTGTAATTTGTTTACCCAGCATGTTAGTTATCTTATTGGAGAGACACCACTAGTGAACTGTGGACCCCGGTCCATTCTTTTACATCTGAAATACAATCTACTGCAATCATTGTTCTCTACTGTTTTATGCAAACAAACATCATCTTCCATTCGATACGTTTAACCCTTTGTTTTCAGCAAGCCGGTGAGATTGACAACCTCACTGTTAAGTTGGGGCAAAGTAATTTGATTGTGTTGTGCAGGTTCCACGTTGGCACCGGAATCCCTGGTGTTGCGCCGCACTACACTCCTTCACCAACACCTTCGAAGCAAACCTCGTTTTCCTACTGGTTCGATTAAACCTTGGTTTCATACTGAGGGAAAACTTGCTGCTGCACTCATCATACCTTCCTCTTGGGGTTCCCAACTGACGTGTGACGTACAAGCATTGTTTCTGGCTGTTGCCGGGAGATATTCCCTCGTCAACTTAGCAGCAACACGTTTTCTGGCGCCGTTGCCGGGGAAAACCGAATTGCTTCTGCAAGGGGAGTCTCTCACACCCAATCTCTTTACTTTGTTATTTGTCTTGCTTAGTTTATTTTTATTTAGTCTTGTTTGCTCTCTTTATCAAAAACACAAAAAAATTAGTTACTTGTTTAATTCAGTTTGATTTTGTTTTTCAAAATGAGTACTCCTGAGAACACTAAGTTGTGTGACTTCACTAGCACAAACAACAATGATTTCATATGCACTCCTATTGCTCCACCTGCTTCTAAGCAGAATTTTATGAAATTAAACCTGCTCTATTAAATCTTGTTATGAAAGAGCAATTTTCTGGTGTTAGTACTGATGATGCTGCTGCCCATCTTAATAACTTTGTTGAACTTTGTGAAATGCAAAAGTATAAGGATATGGATGGGGATATTATAAAACTGAAACTTTTTCCTTTCTCCTTGAGAGGAAGAGCTAAAGAATGGTTGCTTTCTTTGCCTAGAAATAGTATTATTCTTGGACAAAATGCAAAGATGCTTTCATAGGGAAATATTATCCTCCTGCTAAGATTATATCCTTGAGAAGTAGCATTATGAATTTTAAACAACTTGATAATGAACATGTTGCTCAAGCTTGGGAAAGAATGAAATCTTTGGTGAAGAATTGTCCCACTCATGGACTGACTACTTGGATGATCATCCAAACCTTTTATGCAGGATTAAATTTTTCCTCAAGGAACTTATTGGATTCAGCCTCTGGAGGAACCTTTATGTCCATCACTTTAGGTGCAGCAACAAAGCTACTTGATGATATGATGATCAACTATTCCGAATGGCACACCGAAAGAGCTCCTCAAGGTAAGAAGGTAAATTCTGTTGAAGAAACCTCCTCTTTGAGTGATAAGATTGATGCTATTATGTCTATGCTTGTGAATGGTAGATCTCATGTTGATCCTAATAATGTTCCTTTAGCTTCATTGGTTGCTCAAGAAGAGCATGTTGATGTAAACTTCATTAAAAACAACAACTTCAACAACAATGCTTATAGGAATAATTTTGGTAGCAACAACTATAAGCCTTATCCTTCAAATGGTTATGGCAATTCTTATGGTAATTCCTACAGCAACAATAGAAGTGTGTCCTCTGATCTTGAAGCTATGCTTAAAGAATTTATTAGCACACAAAAAGCTTTCAATAAAACTGTTGAGGAAAAGTTTGAAAAAATTGATGATCTTGTTCTAAAGTTGATAGTCTTGCTCATGATGTTGAAATTCTAAAACTGAAAGTTATGCCTAATGAAGTTAAAGATACTAAGTCATTTGCTACAGCAAATGCCATCCAAGTTCGAATTGATAATAATATTAGGATGTTGGCTGAATTGCATGCTAGGTGGGAAAAAGAGGAAGAACTTGAAAAAGAGAATAGTATAGTTAGAGTTTGTACTATCACCACCACTAGTAATGCTAATGTTTACATGCTAGTAAGCCTCCTACTATTGATGGTAATGTTATTGGTGTTGGTAATGTCTCTACTACTTCTGCAAAGCGTTTGAAATTGCCTAAAACTGCTGAAACTTTTTCTGATAAAAGTGCTGAAATTTTTCAAACTATTGGAGACAATGGTTCCACCACCATTGACAATAATGATTTTGATTTTGATGATTGTAACATCTCTGAAGTTATTATGTTCTTGCAAAAATTAGCTAGAAGTCCCAATGCTAGCACTATTAATTTGGCTTTTACAAAGCATATTACAAATGCTCTTTTGCAAGCTAGGGAGGAGAAGTTGAAACTTAAAGCTTCTATTCCTAGGAAATTAGAAGATGGTTGGGAACCCATCATTAAGGTAAAGGTGAATGATTTTGATTGCAATGCCTTGTGTGATCTTGGTGCAAGTATTTCGGTTTTGCCCAAGAAGCTTTATGATATTCTTGATTTGCCACCTTTGGAACATTGTTATTTGGATGTTTTTCTCGCTGATAATGCTATGAAGAAACCTTTGGGGCGAGTTAATGATGTTTTTATTACAGTAAACAATAACCTTGTCCCGTTGATTTTATTGTTATGGATATTGAATGCAATGCATCTTGTCCTATTGTTTTGGGAAGACCTTTTCTTCGAACTGTTGGTGCCATCATTGATATGAAAGAAGGTAATATAAGGTACCAATTTCCTCTCAAGAAAGGTATGGAACACTTCCCTAGGAAGAGAATGAAGTTACCTTTTGACTCTATTGTTAGAGCAAGTTATGATGTTGATGCTTCTTCTCTTGACAACACTTGATTTTCACTTTCTGCGCCTAGCTGAAAGGCGTTAAAGAAAAGCGCTTATGGGAGACAACCCATCGTTTTTATTTGCTGTTATTTTTGTTTTCTTTGAGTCAAGGAGTTTTGTTACTTCTGTAGCAACTCCTTTGTATCTTTATTTTATCGCAATGTTGTGCCAAGTAAAGTTCTATATTGAAAGTTGATGCAAGATTTGGATTTCTGCGCAGTGACAGATTTTTAGCTGTCACGGATTTGAGCTTATCTCCCTGTAGAAAATTCAAAAAATTCTGAAAAATCACGCATATTCCTGAGATATGTACGCAACTTTCATTATTTTAGGCCAGATCCATCTGAGCAACTTAAGTGCCTCGAAAAAATTCGTCATTCCAGACTGTTCTGTTTTTGACAGATTCTGCCTTTTGTTTTGCATTCGCTCTTTTACTGTGTTTGTGTGGATTTCTTTGCTCCACAAAGCATTGGTGGCTGTAGCTAATGTCCAGAAGCTTTGGGATTGATTGTATCATTACAGAATATGAGAATTTTTGATTATGCACTAACCCTCTAATGAGAACTGTCTTGAGTTTGGTGTGAAGGAAGTTTTCAAGGATCAAGCGAGAAGGGTGATATTATGTGATCAAGAAGAGTGAAAAGCCTAAGCTTGGGGATGCCCCCGTGGTTCATCCCAACCATATTCAGAGAGACTCAAGCGTCTAAGCTTGGGGATGCCCAAGGCATCCCCTTCTTCATCAACAAACTTATCAGGTCATCTCTAGTGAAACTATATTTTAATTCTTTCACATCTTATGCGCTTTACTTGGAGCGTCTGTGTGTTTTTATTTTTGTTTTTGTTTGAATAAATTCGGATCCTAGCAATCCTTGTGTGGGAGAGAGACACGCTCCGCTTTTTCATGTGAATACTCATGTTCTTCACTTATATTTGTTGAGTATTCTTAACTAGCTACTGCAGTGCTTTTAGCTCCTGTTTTTCATGCATCTCTTCGAGCTGTTAGCACTTGTTTATAAATACTCTCTTGCTGCATTATATTATCATTTGGAGAGTTTATGTTTAAATAAATTGATTGGTGTTTGTTTGGAAGAAAGAAAATGCTACATGTAGTAGTTGGTATTGGAAAAGACATATGCATTCTTGTAGATCATTGTCTTGTTTCGATTTGATGCTTTGCAATTGTTTTGAGCTCTCAAGTAGATCATGTTTAAGCTCTTGCATCATGTAGTTAAAGCCTAGTAGTGGAGAACTACCGTAGAGCTTGTTGAGACTTGGGATGCATATTTGTTCTCTCTAAGGTCTAGATATTTTCTGGTAAAATGTTTGAGCAACAAGGAAGACAGTGTAGAGTCTTATAATACTTGCAATATGTTTTTATGTGATTCTTGCTGTACCGGTTTATACTTGTGTTTGCTTCAAACAACCTTGCTAGCCTAAACTCTGTACTGAGAGGGAATGCTTCTCGTGCATCCAAAACTTGAGCCAAAACCCATGCCATTTGTGTCCACCATACCTACCTACTATGTGGTATTTCCTGCCATTCCAAGTAAATATTTCATGTGCTACCTTTAAACTATTCAAAACTTTATTACTCCTTATTTGTGTCAATGTTTTATAGCTCATGAGGAAGTATGTGGTGTTTTATCTTTCAATCTTGTCATTTACTTCTGACAGACTTTCACCAATGGACTAGTGGCATATACATCCGCTTATCCAATAATTTGCAAAAAGAGCTGGCAACGGGGTGCCCAGCCCCAATTAATTACAACTTTCATTAATAATTCTCTTCACATGTTTTGCCCTGATTTATCAGTAAGCAACTTAATTTGCAAATAGACACTCCTCCATGGTATGTGAATGTTGGAAGGCACCCGAGGATTCGGTTAGCCATGGCTTGTGTAAGCAAAAGGTTGGGAGGAGTGTCATCTATAAAGAAACTAAAATACATGTGTAAACAAAAGAGAAGAGGGATGATCTACCTTGCTGGTAGAGATAACGTCCTTCATGGGAGCCGCTCTTGAAAGTCTGGTTGACAAGGGGGTTAGAGTGCCCACTACCATTCGTTGACAACAACAAACACCTCTCAAATACTTATTTTGTGCTCTCTATATGCTTTCGAAAACTTAAAAAGCTCTAGCACATGATTTAATCCCTGCTTCCCTCTGCGAAGGGCCTATCTTTTACTTTATGTTGAGTCAGTTTACCTACTCCTTTCTATCTTAGAAGCAAACACTTGTGTCAACTTTGTGTGCATTGATTCTTACATATTTACTTATTGCACTTGTTATATTGCTTTATGTTGACAACTATCCATGAGATATACATGTTACAAGTTGAAAGCAATGCTGAAACTTAATCATCCTTTGTGTTGCTTCAATGCCTTTTACTTTGAATCTATTGCTTTATGAGTTACCTCTTATGCAAAACTTTTTGATGCTTGTCTTGAAAGTACTATTCATGAAAAGTTTTTGCTTATATGATTCATTGTTTACTCTTTATCTATTTGTTAGCAAACTATAGATCATTGCTTTGAGTCACTTCATTCATGACATGAGCCTTGCAATATATTGATCAAGATTGTGTGAAAGCATGTCTCCTCAGAAATTATTTGTTGTTATCGTTTTACCTACTCGAGGACGAGTAGAACTAAGCTTGGGGATGCTTGATACGTCTCCAACGTATCCATAATTTCTGCTGTTCCATGCTTATATTATACCATTTGCTACATGTTTTATATACACTTCGTATCACTTTTATGCATTTTCTGGGACTAACCTATTAACAAGATGCCACAGTGCCAGTTCCCTGTTTTCTGCTGTTTTTGGTTTCAGAAAGTTACTTCTGGAAATATTCTCGGAATTGCACGAAACAAAAGGCCAAGTCCCTATTTTTCCAGCACGTACACGGAGTCCGAAGGAGAGACGAAGAGCCACGAGGTGGCCAAACCAAGGCGGCGCGGCAGTGGGCCCACCGCGCCGCCTGGTGGTTTGGGCCCCTCGGGGGTCCGCCGACATCGCCCCTTCGCCTATTTATTCCCCGAGACGTGAAAACCCTAAAACACCGAGCCTTTCATCCAGAACATATTCGCTGCCGCCGCCGTCGTCAACCCTAACTCGGGGGGTTCTGAAGCTCTTCCCGGCACCCTGCCGGAGAGGGGAATCATCACCGGAGGGCTCTACATCGCCATGCCCGCCTCCGGAGTGATGCGTGAGTAGTTCATCCTTGGACTATGGGTCCATAGCAGTAGCTAGATGGTTGTCTTCTCCACTTGTGCCATCATGTTTAGATCTTGTGAGCTGCCTATCATGATCAAGATCATCTTATTGTAATGCTACATGTTGTGTTTGCTGGGATCTGACTTATATTGATACCTATGTGGAGCTGAATATTATATTATCATGTCTATGTCATTTGTGATCTTGCATGCTCTCCGTTACTTGTTGAAGCCTTGGCCAAGTGAATACTTGTAACTCCAAGAGGGGGTATTTATGCATGATAGTTGGGTTCAACCTCTATTTAACCTGGGATAGTGACAGCAAGTTCTAAGGTTGTAGATGTGTTGTTGCCACTAGGGGTAAAACAGCAATGCTTTATTCAAGGATGAATGTATTGTTTACATTACGCACATTACTTAATGCAATTGTCTGTTGCTTGCAACTTAATACTGGAAGGGGTACGGATGTTAACCGGAAAGTGGACTATTTAGGCATAGATGCATGCTGGATAGCGGTCTATGTACTTTGTCGTAATGCCCAAATGAATCTCATAGTAGACACCACAGCTCACACATGCATGTTATATGCACTTATCAATTGTCAATTGCCCAGCTGTAATTTGTTTACCCAGCATGTTAGTTATCTTATTGGAGAGACACCACTAGTGAACTGTGGACCCCGGTCCATTCTTTTACATCTGAAATACAATCTACTGCAATCATTGTTCTCTACTGTTTTATGCAAACAAACATCATCTTCCATTCGATACGTTTAACCCTTTGTTTTCAGCAAGCCGGTGAGATTGACAACCTCACTGTTAAGTTGGGGCAAAGTAATTTGATTGTGTTGTGCAGGTTCCACGTTGGCACCGGAATCCCTGGTGTTGCGCCGCACTACACTCCTTCACCAACACCTTCGAAGCAAACCTCGTTTTCCTACTGGTTCGATTAAACCTTGGTTTCATACTGAGGGAAAACTTGCTGCTGCACTCATCATACCTTCCTCTTGGGGTTCCCAACTGACGTGTGACGTACAAGCATTGTTTCTGGTGCTGTTGCCGGGGAGATATTCCCTCGTCAACTTAGCGCTAGCACTTACCAAAGGGGATTCGACAGTGGGAACATTTTCTCAGCCGTATATTTGCTACAGATTCAACAGTGTTGATTTTCAGTTGTGCGGCCTGTACCAATCTTCGGGAAGGCAACTGAAACTGTATTTGACCTCAGCCAGTACCATCTGTGCGTGTATTGGCTCTAAAATATGCAAACCGCTGCTTCTAAAATACATGCGTCTTGGGTGCGGTGTAAATAGAATTCCAATGGGAATTTAAAATCTTCCGTTCCTTGCAACTGCCTAGTTAATTGATCTCTGTTCTGATTAAGAAAGCATGCTAAAAGAAAAGACCATAAGCAAAGCATGATTCAAACTGACCAAACTGTGAAAGAACATCTTGTCTTGGACAGTCACTTTGCTGCTGCAAGATGCGAAGAAAAAACGGCAGAATGGGGTGCACACCTGATTCTGTAGGCATGCGTTGCTTGGGGAGGCAGTAGCTAGCTTGGAGGAGGACCTGGGGTGTATTCTCCAGCAGCAAGTCATCTGAGTTATCCTCTTCACGCCTCACCATCTCTTCTTACCCACTGCATCTCTCTCTGCCTCCTCCATGTCACTGGCAGCGGCACACCACGGTTAACCGGCAGCTGAGCACCATGTAAGGGAAAGCAATGCATAAGAACTAAACAAACACCAAATTACACATTACAAAAGCGAAAATGGCAATGAGCAAGAGGAGACATGAGTCAAAATCTGTAACAGGGTTGATCGGCAAACCTCTATGTGGTTGGCAAATATATCATATTTAAACCTATCATTCTCTGGTATATATACCACAAGCTTTGAGAAAATAAGGCTTTATATAATCGATGAATTAACCGAGAGTATACTTTGTAAAATAGACAAACAAACATCAGCACCTCCTTAATTTTTACACAATCTAATAGTTGAAACCACAAAAAAAGATTGCTAAAACAAAAAATAACTCAGAACCAAGCTAAAAGGTAATCTGTTTCCTATTTCTTTTGGCTTGGTAACGACAAACATGAACGTGATCAAGCAATATTAACTTTGTTTTTCCCGTGCAGTAAAAAACTAAACCAAGATTATCGAAGAACTGTAACAGCCTATCTTATTTCATCTAGGCAAAGAAAAGGGCATGCCACTGGGAATTGCCAGTAAATAGCAGTATGTAATTCCTTGAGTGAGGATAAGAAACACATAAAGGTGACTACTTTCCTTGTATTTAAGGATATATATACTAGCAAAATGCCCGTGCGTTGCCACGGTCCTTTAATTTTTTTGCTATGACACGTGTAAACAAAATACGTACATATCATGTGCTTTGGTATGATAATATAAAATATATTGAAATTTATTTAAAAAATAAAATTTATTTAAAATACCTACAGACATAGATTTTGTAATGTTACAATTTGTCAGTATTTTTACCATATAATATGCCTTAACGACCGTACATACGTACGACGTGGCCTTTTGCACTTTAGTCCCTCGCAAACGAAGATCAGCACGAAAAGTTTCGCGAAGAAAATATATTTTTTGTGAACTGTGCAAAAACGACAAATCCGGGCGCTACAAAATGATTTTGTACGACATTTTTCTGTCTTTTTTGCACATGTCAGAAAAAAAATCTTTTCTCTGCGAAAGTTTTGTGCTAACACAAAATGATGTATATCCGAATTTGTTTTAGCAATTTTTGACATTTTGAAAAAAAATTAAAAATGTTTTACACATGGATCCATGACCCGAAATACCGTGTCCGAGGACTTGTGCATGCAATATCTTACCATTTTTCTCCTTATTGCTTGTCGAAGTGATACCAAAATTTTCAGTTTTAAATTCCCATTGGAATTCTATTTACACCGCACCCAAGACGCATGTATTTTAGAAGTAGCGGTTTGCATATTTTAGAGTCAATACACGCACAGATGGTACTGGCTGAGGTCAAATACAGTTTCAGTTGCCTTCCCGAAGATTGGTACAGGCCGCACAACTGAAAATCAACACTGTCGAATCTGTAGCAAATATACGGCTGAGAAAATGTTCCCATTGTCGAATCCCCTTTGGTAAGTGCTAGCGCTAAGTTGACGAGGGAATATCTCCCCGGTAACAGCACCAGAAACAATGCTTGTACGTCACACGTCAGTTGGGAACCCCAAGAGGAAGGTATGATGAGTGCAGCAGCAAGTTTTCCCTCAGTATGAAACCAAGGTTTTATCGAACCAGTAGGAAAACGAGGTTGCTTCGAAGGTGTTGGTGAAGGAGTGTAGTGCGGCGCAACACCAGGGATTCCGGTGCCAACGTGGAACCTGCACAACACAACCAAATTATTTTGCCCCAACTTAACAGTGAGGTTGTCAATCTCACCGGCTTGCTGAAAACAAAGGGTTAAACGTATCGTATGGAAGATGATGTTTGTTTGCATAAAACAGTAGAGAACAATGATTGCAGTAGATTGTATTTCAGATGTAAAAGAATGGAACGGGGTCCACAGTTCACTAGTGGTGTCTCTCCAATAAGATAACTAACATGCTGGGTAAACAAATTACAGCTGGGCAATTGACAATTGATAAGTGCATATAACATGCATGTGCGAGTTGTGGTGTCTACTATGAGATTCATTTGGGCATTACGACAAAGTACATAGACCGCTATCCAGCATGCATCTATGCCTAAATAGTCCACTTTCCGGTTAACATCCGTACCCCTTCCAGTATTAAGTTGCAAGCAACAGACAATTGCATTAAGTAATGTGCGTAATGTAAACAATACATTCATCCTTGAATAAAGCATTGCTGTTTTACCCCTAGTGGCAACAACACATCTACAACCTTAGAACTTGCTGTCACTATCCCAGGTTAAATAGAGGTTGAACCCAACTATCATGCATAAATACCCTCTCTTGGAGTCACAAGTATTCACTTGGCAAAGGCTTCAACAAGTAACGGAGAGCATGCAAGGTCACAAATGACATAGACATGATAATATAACATTCAGCTCCACATAGGTATCAATATAAGTCAGATCCCAGCAAACACAATATGTAGCATTACAATAAGATGATCTTGATCATGATAGTCAAAAGATCTAAACATGATGGTACAAGTGGAGAAGACAACCATCTAGCTACTGCTATGGACCCATAGTCCAAGGATGAACTACTCACGCATCACTCCGGAGGCGGGCATGGCGATGTAGAGCCCTCCGGTGATGATTCCCCTCTCCGGCAGGGTGCCGGGAAGAGCTTCAGAACCCCCCGAGTTAGGGTTGACGACGGCGGCGGCAGCGAATATGTTCTGGATGAAAGGCTCGGTGCCTTAGGGTTTTCACGTCTCGGGGAATAAATAGGCGAAGGGGCGATGTCGGCGGACCCCCGAGGGGCCCAAACCACCAGGCGGCGCGGTGGGGCCCACTGCCGCGCCGGCCTATGGTTTGGCCACCTCGTGGCGAGTCTTCGTCTCTCCTTCGGACTCCGTGTACGTGTTGGAAAAATAGGGACTTGGCCTTTTGTTTCGTGCAATTCCGAGAATATTTCCGGAAGTAACTTTCTGAAACAAAAAACAGCAGAAAACAGGGAACTGGCACTGTGGCATCTTGTTAATAGGTTAGTCCCAGAAAATGCATAAAAGTGATATGAAGTGTATATAAAACATGTAGCAAATGGTATAATATAAGCATGGAACAACAGAAATTATGGATACATTGGAGACGTATCAAGCATCCCCAAGCTTAGTTCTACTCGTCCTCGAGTAGGTAAAACGATAACAACAAATAATTTCTGAGGAGACATGCTTTCACAATCTTGATCAATATATTGCAAGGCTCATGTCATGAATGAAGTGACTCAAAGCAATGGTCTATAGTTTGCTAACAGATAGATAAAGAGTAAACAATGAATCATATAAGCAAAAACTTTTCATGAATAGTACTTTCAAGATAAGTATCAAAAAGTTTTGCATAAGAGGTAACTCATAAAGCAATAGATTCAAAGTAAAAGGCATTTAAGCAACACAAAGGATGATTAAGTTTCAGCAGTTGCAAGTTTTTTACCAATGTGGCTGATAGATCCCATTCATAAATAAGGATGAAGATGTCTCATTCTAATCCTCTAGCAGGTCAGATCCCCCAAAAATGATGCTTGCTCAGTCTATTTACTTTGTCATTTTACAAGCGGTGTTTCTTTCATATGAAACCCAAAATATTTAGTACCAGCATAAGAAATTGTTAGATGTATATTTAAAATGAAAAGTGCAGCTGTCTTTATTGCAATGTTGGTAATTTGTGAAACCATCTCGAATATGTCATACCCTCTTAAGAATTTGAATTTTGCAAGAATGATACAAAGAAGAAGCTGTGGATTCTACTTGCTTCGCGGCTTTGGCATATATTTTAAAAGACACATATGTTGGTTCTCGATGATGCCAATTATGCTAGACTGAAAAAATGGCTGGCACAACTAAAGGAAAGACAATTCTGGGTAGTGGTGTGAGTGATATTGTAGCAATTGTAGACACTGATCCCTGTCAAGGTTCATCTGAAATAGTGGATGCACCGAATAATTACCATTTTTCATTGTAAAACATGTCGTGCTACTGCTAACAACTTAGCATTTTGCAAAAGTATTAATTTATGAGATTTAAGATCTTTCAGTATTCTGTTAGTGCAAAAGTATATTTTATAATTGTGCATATCTTAGAATCCTAAAACACATGAGCATATTTCTCTTGCTATTATAATAAAGAACTCAGTTGTTGCAATCGAAGCCTATTTTTTAATTCATTGTTTCTACATGGAGCTAGAGTTCCTGCCATGAGGGTGGTCCAAAGGGTCTGCCGATCGATACATTGCCCAAAACAGAGGGCATACTTAGGCTAAATAAGTACTCAAATAGGCAGCGTCCCTTTATTTTTATATTTATTTATTATTATCTTTCGTAGCTGGGTTTTAACTAATTTGATATACCTTTGTTGTTTATCTTCTGTAGGCTCAAAGGTGTCGTCATTCTTCTAGCGGTTGGTTTGCTCTTCACGAAGGTTATTGTGGGTCAGCAGGTGGTCAACCAGGTTCTTTTCTCTGTGTCTGCCCTTTTCATGCTCTATCGTTTCCATTGTGAGTGCCTGTCTAACGATGTCCTTTACCGGCAGACAACTCTCTTCGGTGTTGCTTGCTGATGTGTGCTGGGTTGAAGCGATGCGTCAGGTATCCTACCGCATTCTGTTTTCATGCATTGCAGATTAAGCATGTACTGGAAAAAAGCCTTTGTGATGCAAAGCATGATGTAGTTAACTTTTACTAAATGCACATTCCGCATCTGACATAATTAGCTTCTGATGGAATTCATCTATCTCATCTAAAAGGTAATGATTCAAATGTCAAATGTGTAATGCTTGCTTTTTGTTTGTGTATGTGCTTTCCTTGCATAGTCATGAGTTTCAGATTTGAAGAGCATTAAAATTGTTTTTATTACTTCCCTTTATTATTCTTTTTGCTATCCTCCATTTCTAATATCTACTTTCCATAATATATTGAATATAACTTAAATATGTACATAAAATAGCTATACACGCTTACAAGGTCTAATTCTATAAGTTACCGAAGAAATGGGCATCTGGTTTTCAATTGAACAAATGAGAATCTGCTTTCAGTTGTTCTCTTGCTTGGTGTCTTCGAATGAGATGCGATGAGTTTTTTTGCAATGAGATGTGAGTTTTTTTGCTCCTGTGATAGTATTTTCTCAGCTTACATTCTTCATTTTGGATTCTTTGTTTGCCAATTTTAGCTTTATTATTCTAGCCTCCTCTTTGCAATGATTCCCATGAGGCAAAGAAATACTTTCCTCTCCCATAGTGAAATCTGCCATGGGACTATTTTTCTTGACTGATCCAAGCGGTGTTGAATTCTTCAGGTTTTATATAAACTGGGCCATTAGCCACTGGAAATGGAATTTTGGTTTGTGACAATCTGGCTGAAGCCTTGGGAGTCAAGTTAACTCTGATGTACAAAAAAAAAGGACCAAAGGACAACCCCATACATTTACATATCTCTGTAACCACTATGTTGAGGTAAAGGTCAATTCTCCTCTTTTTCCCGCATGCCCGTCATCTCTTTTGAGATATGATGGCTATTAGTTTGGCCCTATGAAGCACTACATGGTTTCGGTGGATGTCGTGTTGTTTAATGTAATGTGCTTGCTTTTTTTTAAAATATTTATATTTTCAATTTTGTGCATGTTTTCCTTTGTATTAAATACTGCACAATGATTTTTATATTTCGGGTTATATGGTTAACTAAAATCCTGAGAAACAGAGTTTGCATCTTCTCTATGCTTGGTCTCTTCGAATTTTTCTTGCTAAAGCAGAACTAATAGGTGGCTTATCTTTTTAACATATATATATATATATTGTTTACATCTATGCTATTTCACTTTCATATCTATTAGTATTCTGGGTTACCGCCTGGTGGTCCTCAGCATTTTATTTCATTTTGCATTGTTGTAGATCTCCTGCTTATTACTTTTTAGTTTGTAGGTTTCATAAGGTCTACCATCTAAAATAAATCTCATATTTTGTTGTATACCTTTTTTATCTTTTGATCTACCTATTAATTAAACTTTGTAACCTCGGAGATCTTCACCATAGGCTACATTATACATATGTAATATGTATGTTCCGGTCCAAAATAGAAGTGCTCCTTACTACTTATTCCGGTCTACTTATACATATGTAATATGCATGTGTTATATCAGTTTTTCTTTTTGAGAATCTGTTCTACTATTGATTTTGCTTTGGCTGCTATTCTCTCTTTGTCTAAATATGGCGCCTTTGCTTCAGCTGCTCCACCACCTGCCATTTAAAGTTTCTTTCTCTAATTGTATCAATATGCATAGATATTACTTTATTGTGCCATTGTACTACAATAAAAAATAAGGGTTGGATGCTCTATTTACCCTTTATGCATGTTTCATTTATTTTTGTCAACAGCCTATCCATTGCCATTATGTGTTACAGCTTGGTTGACAAGTGCATGGTGTCTAGGAGTGGCATTGTTCTACCAACATTCGCAGTGTTTGCCTCTGCGTACTGTCTGAAAGAGTCGCTGTTCTGCGGCGAACGCCTGCAAATTCTCGCCTCCAGTTTTGTGTTCCCGTTGTTAGCTCAAAAAATGGACATGTGTTGTTCATAGGAATATATTTGGTGGAATGTTTGTGCCCTTTACCTGGTTGCCTTGCTCCACCTAACCCTGCCTTCCATGTGTTCTGTTTGGCCCTGGTTCATCATGGTCACCGGATTTGTAAATGAGGTATGTCAGATTGCTTCTATCTGTCAGTTCATGCAAAGTGAAGTTTTTGCATATTTCTGTATAATTATGCGATCCTTCTGTAACAACTCAATCCAAACAACTATCATAGGTTTGTTAACGATATGTCCATAAATTGTATTCTCTTATTGTATAGTAAGTATAGGGCTCTCCTATTTTCTTGATTTGCATCCAATTATTTTTTGTACTCTGATTTAGTTCTCTAGATTGAGCTGAAATTACTCATGTATCACCAAACCTGAGCTTTGGAGCACGTTGCTGCATTAACGCGTTGCTGCTAGCAGGGCCGAACCATAATTGAAAATAAAACTGGAAGCTAGCTTACACATACCCTCCTTTATTTGGGAATAATTATTTCTCATGGTTTGAATGGGTCATGTCTTACTATATAGTGCTTGATCAATTATTGCAACTCAACCTATCAGTGACTAATCATTCATTCAGTAAAAGATGTCCAACAAATTATCACAAATAGGGTTTTTAGATGTGTTCCGGAAAAACGTATAGGTTTATTTAGTTCTGAGTCCTGAGAGAAGTTTTAACTGCTAGAGTGTTAGATCTCATGCAACGGTGAAGTACACTACAAAATTTCATTTAGCTGAACTATATGGCTTGTGATTTCTTCGCATTATGCATGGGACAAATATATTAAAAAACTTTTGTATACAATATAAGGTCAACATAATTTAGGTAAATCACCTGGAGTTGTTTCTACCTACCATGATTTATTTTTGTAAAAATATGATTTATTTTTCCATATAGTTAACATTTGAGTTGGTCCAAGTTATTTGTTTTTTTTTTTTTTGGAAAATGGTTAACATTTTTTCCCCTAGCATTTTAGTATACTTTTTATATTTTTTCCATTATATACATATGTAATTAGTAACCTATTTGAATTGATGTAGTATGTTTGTGGTTTGTTGTAAATCTTTAATGTAATTCAATAGTCAGAGAAAATACATTATATGATTATTTATTAAATTCAATTTAATTTTAGTTTATAATTAGAGGAAATGAATTTGTATCATCTTCAATTACTTATGTAATCATTTTTTTTATTTTTTTCCTTGTTGTAAGTGTGACTCCGTAGTAAGAGGGATTTAAGGTATGCTAGTTCTAAATATGTTAATTAAATTAAAATGTAGGTTACGATTCCATTAAAATGTAAGAGGGATTTAAGGTATGCAGCATTCAAATAATTACCGAATCGAAATGTTCAATTTGAGTTCATAATTAGAGGTAATGTATTTTTTGAATACGTAATAAATTTAGCATCATATACTTGGAGGAAGCGTATTTGGATCTCATTAAAATATTTATTAAATTGGAATTTTAAAACATATTTGTTGTTTGTCATAAATAGCTAGCGTTTTTTTTGTGACTGTTTGGATATTTTTTTTTATTTTTTTTAGAACATGTTTGTTTTTGAATATAATTAGCTAGCATTTATTTGTTTTGTCCATTTGAATATGTTATTTATATTTTTTTGGTGTGTACATTCAAAGTTATTGTTTTTTGAACATTTTCTATTATATTGAAGTTCAAATAAAAATGGCTAAAATTTGTTAAACATGCATGAAATTGTTGGGAAAGAATTATTTGGGAAATTACATTTATGTGCGAATTTAGGTATTTTGTTTGCAATATTTTGAATTGTATTTTCAGAAGGTTTGAATTTTACAAAATTTTGTACGTATTGTAATTATTTTTTGCAATATTTTGAAGTGTATTTCAGAAGGTTTGAGTTTGACATAAATTTTGGTTTTCCTGTTATGAGAAAGAATTATTTGGGAAATTTTATTTTCTTATGAATTTTGATATTTTGTTTGCAAGTTTAGAAGATTTTGAATTTTGCAAACTTAGTTATCTTCATATGTTTTTTCACTATATTTTATTTGAATTTTACATAAAATTTGATATTTTGTTTGCATTATTCTGAATTGAATTCCGGAAATTGATTTTAGTATGTATTATATTTTTTGTGCGCAATATTTTTCTTATGAATTTTGATATTTTGTTTGCAAGTTTAGAAGATTTTGAATTTTATTTCTATTATTTTTTTTGCTGTTTGTTTTCTGGTAGAGGGGGAAAAAACTGGCAGATGGGCCCCACCTGTCATACGTACAGGAGGATCTGGGCGGCGCTGCCACGGTGCGGCCACGGCGAGGTTCGCCGGAGGAGGGTGAGCGGGCTGCCTCCGCTGTGCGCGTCGCACGCGCACGGGCGTGGGCTACAGAAAGGAGGCGGCGCCGCCACCAAATGGTCGCCGGAGCAGTTGTTTGAGCACGGCGGAGCGGCGGCCGACGGTGAGCAAGGGTGCGATCACGCTACGCGATGCAATAAATCGAACGGAAGGGTGCTGCAGCACCGTGAGTTCATCAGGAACCCGATGGAGAGGACGGAAAGGTCAGGGGAGGTCGGACGGCGTCGGAAACGTCCTCGAAATGCGGCGGCTGGAGCTGGGGAAGAGTCGGTCGATTCGGGCGATTCGTGCTGTTCCAGCAAGCAGCACTCCACGGACTGGAAGAGGGAGACGGTGCGGAGCTCGTGGAGTATTCAGATTGTCCTGGGGAGGCCGAAAACGGCGGCATCGAGCGGGGCAGCCGGCGGCAACCTCGGAGGCGCAGGAGAGGAAGAAGAAGAGAGAGGGGGGTGTGCGCGTGGATTTTTTAGCGGGGTCCTCAGGTTTCTTGGAATTTGCGGATAGGTCCCTCGCAGCGGAAAAGCTTGGACTGTGGGTTAGTTTCTAAAAGTTTTGGGTTCTTTTTCGTAAAATTAACCGCGCCAAAATTCGTGCGGGCGACGTGGCGTTGCGTCATTGGAAGAAACTCCGCTGCTACAGTGTTTCGCGGGGTTTCCTGCGTTTTTGACCGTCGGATGGGAGGATCGGACGGCTGTCGTTGAACGGGCGACGTGGATAGCGAATCGGGAGGTGATTCTGACGTCCTTTTATATATAGTAGGATGGTTCAATCATCGGGGAGATTGTCGGACGTGCTGCTCATTTCAGAAAATGCATTTTCTCTCATGAACGCAGGACTTCCAATTATGAAGCTCATATGCTTGCCAAGTTTGCTTCTTCTGTAGGAGTGGGGTGCCATTTGTGGCTAGGAACCCCTCATGATATTACAAATGTACCTCTGAATATTATCAATGAATAAAGCGTGGCAAATTTCTCAAAAAATAACTAGTTTTGACGAGAGGGGATTTTTGGCTCTGAGTTCCAATACTCCTCACATTAAAAAAAATCAAATATGGTATTTAAAGTTTCATAAATTTCAAAAATAATTTACGTGAATACATATACATGTTATCTACATGTCTACAAAATTTTGTTAGATAATACAATGTACTGTATCCTACACAAAAATCACAAAATCATGTCTCTGAAAAGGTGAAAGAAACCTTCATTTTATTTGCTACATTTGTCTTTTTTGCGCAAGTCACGTATGAAAATATACTTTGCTGGAAATAAGTTTTTTTCAGATTTTTTTGAGACGCAGAAATAAGTTTTTTTTTACTTATTATAAAAGCAGGAGCACTGAAGTTCGGGAGCAGAAAGTGTTTTATGTAGTTGTGACGCATTAGGTTCTTGTGTATTGTGTATGTAAGTTTTTCTCTATTTTTTATTTTTTATAATATGCTTTTGGTTCGATTCTGTCCTTATTTTTATTTTCTATTTTCCCTTTGGTATGTTTCTCTCTCTTTTTCACAAATAGGTATGATGTTCTATCCACTGCTTATTTTTTGTTCCACAAAGACTATGTTTTTGTCCCAATAATGTAGTTATTTGTTTCTTATGTGTTTGGGTTTATGTTTCATGTTCCACTTTGTTCATATTCTTTATTCCCCTTGTAGTCGTGTTTTGTTCTTGTGTTTCTTTTTTAACATATAATTGTAATATGTTTCATCCATGAGTGGTAATTTTTTGTTCCACATAGTCTAAATTTTTGTTTCGATAGTACTCTTGTTTTTTTTCCCATGATCACTAGTTTTTTTGTTTTGCATGTGTGGTCTTGATATTTTTTCTGACCTGGTCATTTTCTACTCGTGATTTGGTCCATAGACCAAAAGGTTTTCTACCGCTTGTTCTAATTTCTTGTCCTGCCTCTCGAAGTCATTTGTTCGTTGGTCACTAAATTTCTACCCCCAACTAGATCATATTTGTGCTCCACTTAGTTTAAACTTTGTTCCTCTTGTAGATGTGATTTGTTTCTATGGCCATATATAATTTTTTGCTCCAGCCGTGATTTATTACACTCGCGATAATTTTTCATCCCGTTGTAGTCCTGATTTAATTGTTACTCGCGCGCTAATTTCTTTTCATATGTATTCATCATTTATTCCAGTCTCATGAATCCAGAAATTTTCCATATCCAAAATATTAATCCACTTGTAGTCATGTTTCGTTTTATGTGTGCAATATTTTATTCTTCTTGGTCTATATTTTTTCTCTTGATTTTTTCTAGAGGTGCTAAATTCGTATTCCACGTGTAAGTGTGATTCCTCGGGCACTACATTTTCTATTTCACACCTACTCGTGTTCATCTATTCTTTTTCCAATGGAGATTTATTTGTTCATTTTTCCATCATGTCGTGTTTTGTTCCAAAATTTGTTAATCTTTAAACTCGTAATATGATCCACATTTTCTAAATTACGTTCCATTTTTAATCCAACCTGCATATTTTCTTTGTTCCTTGGCCATTTTGTTCCAACTGTTCAAAGATTCTATTCAGCTAGAAGCCGTGTTTTGTTCGATCTAAACTAGAATTTGGTTTATTTTGATCTTATTGATTGTCCTCCTATTTAATCGTGATTTGTTCCTCTGTATACACTCTTACCATTGTGTCCTGAAATTAGTTGCTACGGGTATCTCTTAAAAAACTAATAAACACCTGGAATTTGAATTTAACTATATAAAGATGCAAACATAAAAGTTCTCCTTATTGGTGAAACTAACTCCGGTGTTCCCCTAGCATATGATATACTTTTGTACTTACATAGAGGGATGGCATGATTATATCATTCGAATGGGCAAAAAATTGATGACGTGGCCAATTTAATGGCTAAAGAAAAATATGATGTGAGATACTTGAATGTGGAGATAGAATATAAGTAATGAATGATAATGGGATGACGTGAAAAATTGGTTGGCAGAAAGGGTAAGTGATGTGAATAGCTTGAATGTAGAGATATAAACATTAATTACAGTTAGTGGGGTTTTGCTTTGTAAGAAGGATAGATAGATAGATAGATAGATAGATAGATAGATAGATAGATAGGTAGATAGATAGGATCTCCTTTTTGTCCCACCTCGGCAAGAAAGAAATGAATCATTTGCGCATTGTAAATAGGATATCTCCACCATGTTTCATGTACAAGGAGGAGAAATCTTGTGACCGCATGGTGTGTGCAAGCCCACGAAGCCGCACTAGTGAAGCTAGATGATGGGCCAGTCCTACCGGGTGATCCAGCGGGCAGGGTTCGCCCTGGCATTAAGGAGAACTAGTGGAATGTGGTGCGGCGGCACGCCGCACCCGTTGTAATACGAAATGTTGAAATCCGTCGGAATTTTTCATCTAGAGTATGTCGAAATACTTAGTGAATTAAAATGTTCAAGTATGATTGTATTTTGACATAAATTTTTAATTTGAATCCATAGTTGGAGAATGCATGATGTGAGCATTTGTTAATTCTAACTCCATAGTTAGATAAAGTGATTGTATCCGAATATTCACCAAATTGGAATGTTCAAATATGTTTGAATTATGCCATGAGTAGATAGCATATATTTTTGTGAGTATGTTGATATATTTTAGAGTATCTCCAAATTTGATATCCAAATTAGTGTGGGCATGTTGATATATTTTTTTAGCAAATTTAAATGTTTAAACATGTTTCTATTTGTGCAGTAATATTTAATTTAAGTCCATAATGAGTGGAAACGCACATTTATTGTATTGAATTCCATATTTAGAGAAAGTTTATCTAGATTACATCTAAATTTTTACCAAATTGAAATGTTCAATTTATGTCCATATTTAGAGGAAGTGCATCTGTTTTTTTGTCTAAAATATTCACCAACTCAAAATATGTAAACATTTAGTAAATTAGATTCTTCATAATTAGAGGAAGTACAGTTGTTTTTTGTCTAAATATTCACCAATTCAAAATATCTAAACATGTTTGATGTACACTTGTTGAATTGAATTCCATATTTAGGGAAAGTTCATTGGATTACATTCAGATATTTACTAAACTGGAATGTTCAATTTAAGTCCATAATATTAGAGGAAGTGCATTATGTGAGCATTAAACAAACACTTTTAAGTTCATTTGACATTTAAGTATCACACTTAAAAGAAATAAGCGAAGTGACATCATTTTGTGATAAAATTCGTAGTTTTAGTGTATACTTTTGAATGACTAAAACTATGACACAAAGGTAGTCCAATGTCGATGATAATAATACTAATAGTGATCAGCTTTAATTAAATAGAGATTTCGTTTTTAGATTATGTAAACATCCTTTACTAATGATTTTCTCCTATGGAATAGACCATTTTGTTAATCCAAAATAATGGAATAGTCATAATTGGTGTCCACACATGACATTCTTAAAATGAACATAAGGTACATAAGGTTTCGATCCAAACATATGGTCATGTTTGCAATTTAGACATATGAAGAAAGGTGAATGGATTTGAAATGGATCCAAAATAGCATTTCAAATAACCTTCATTTAAAATAGTAAGTAAATTGTTGTTTCAATTATAGAGTAATTTTGATTCAAACATGTGGGCATGTTTGCAACTTAGACATATGAAGAAATCTGAATGGATTTGAAATGGATCCAAAATAGCGTTTCAAATAACCTTCATATTTAAAATAATAAGTGAATTGTTACTTCAATTTTAGAGTAACTCAATTTTAGTCAAACAAATATTTTGAGTATGCAAACAAATAGAGTTGTTTTTTCTGGTCGTTTTGATATATTATTTGTATTATTCTGGTTAGCAGATAAGAAATTATGAATTTCGCAATTTTTGAATATTTTATGTAATTCACGTCTGACAGTGGACCACACTGTCAGTTTTTTTTAGCAATTACCGAAACCAAATTATGAAATGGTTAAAATCCTGACAGGCGGGGCCCGCCTGTCAGTGGCAGCGAAATCGGCGACGGTTCGGCCATGGTTTCTCTCGCCGGCGGCGAGCAAGCTAGCACGCGCGGGTGCGCGTGTTGGATGCGGCCGAGCGAGGGCCACCTAAATGCGGCGGCACCGCTGGCTAATGGTCGTCGGAGATAGCCGGAATTGAGCTCACACGGCGGCGGACGGTGGCGGGCCGAAGTCGGAGAAAATGGGGCAATACGGTCGCTTCGGAGCTCCATAGCACGCGTGGCTCGACCATGAGCACGGTAAACCTACGACGTACCTCCCCAGCATCTCAGAGTAGCACCACGAGGCCGGAGACGGCGGCGCCGCGGCGGCGGCCGTACGGCTAGGGCTCCGCCCGGAGGAGAGAGGAGAGCACGGGGAGGAGATGTGTGCGCGTTTTGCAGCGAGGTCCCTGCGGTTTCTGGAAATTTCAGAGAGGTCCATATGCGTGGATAGGTTTATGCTACGGTGCAATTTCTGGTTTTGCGGAGGTTGTTTTTGCAAAACGATCGGACGGACCGTTGGATCAGCTACGGACGGCGCGGATCGCAGCGATGGGAAGGCACTGTTCATAACTGTAGCTTTCTACAGTGAAATGAACGGGCGGGTGGCTGAGCGAGCGGCATTTTGCATCCCCTTAATATAGGTAGGTAATGACAATGCACGGGAGCTCCTATTTGACGCTCTTTGTAGGCTAGACCCATCTCTATTCTTTCCCTTATTTTTCCGTTTCACCAATGTACCCCGAGTCTCCCTAAGAAAACATGAAAAAAAACATCCTTTATTATGGCTGTTTATTGAAATTAGAAAAAAACTAAAAATTGGGAATCCTTATTAAAAACAGAGATTTAGACGCCATTAGAGGGTAATTTATTATTATTAAAAACAGAAATTTCTAATAATCTCCAAAATAGGTTTTCCTGCCGTCTATAATAAAAGTGATCATGCGGGGTAATAAGAATTGTCCATGTAGTTAACATAAATGTTCACATGGTTTCAGTAAATGTTCATCCAAAATTATTTTTATATTCATATAAACTACATAACAATAAAAATTGACACATCTATATGAAGTGTTGTCCGAAAATAGTCCAAACCGTAGAACGTTTATTTGAACCCGTGCACAATTATTTTTGTTTCAAGTACTTTTTTGTCGTATGAAGTTTCTTGGCACCGTGAATTTTGTATTGTGTGAAAAAAAATCACACATTTAAACAATTATTTGTACATGAACAATTATTTTGTAGTGCTGAACATTTTTTTCACATGTTCCGTCGATAAGCCAATTTGAGGGAATCTGCAATAAGATTTCCCTCGATAGTTAACGCCAGACAATAATAAAGCATAAAAATGATGTTCATTATCATAATGAATGCTCATATATTGTGAAAATGGTGTTTGTACGTGTTAAAATATATGTTCATAGAAAATAAAAAAAATGAAGTTGATCATGAATATTTAAGAAAGGTAAAATGAAAAAAATGAAGTAATATAAAATTATAACGTACAATTGATAATAAAACACATAAAACTACAAGGATGGAAGAGGAGAAATAGAACGGGCAGAAAAAGCGGAAAGTAAAACCAAAGACCTTGTTGGGCGTCATAGAAACCTAAGGCAACTCCTATTTGACGCTCGTAGCCGGACCATGTGCGTTGGCTTTTCACCGGTTATTTCAGGTTTTGGGAAACTTCTAGTAGCTTCATTTTTGTTTTTTCTCTATATTTCTTCACCGGGTTTTTTCGCAGGTTTTCTTTCGATTCGTTTTTTCTAGTTCGTTTGCTTTTCGTGTTTTCTCATTCTTTTTTCTTTCTTATTTATATTTTATTTTTTATTTTCATTTTCTAGTTTTTATTTTAGTTTATATTATTCTTTGGTACATATTTTCTTTTCTATTTGAGTAAAGTTTGTTTTAAACCCTGAGTTTATAGATGAGGTCCGAACTGAACCAAAGCTACGCGATCCGAGACCTTGGACTCTCCTCCCCCCGTCTATAGTAAAGGGAGCGATTTGTAGAAACCACCGGGATCTTCACCTCGCCGGCGCAGATTCGTTGGATCCCTCGGCCTCCGCCGGCCGCTTCGGCGGCGGGAGGCCGGGGGATCCCCGTCTCGCGTTGTGTAAATAGTGTAGAAGCTCTTAGGTGTCAGGCGGCCGGCGTTTTGGAGGTGGAGGCGCGGCGGCCGGTGTTTGCAGGTGGTGGATCTCCTCTCCGGCGACGGCGTTCCGTGGAGCTCCGCCGTCGATCTACCGCCATCGTCGCGCTCGCTTCTCTGCGGAGGAGCCGTGGGCGACTTCCCCTTGCTCGGCGCCGTGGACGGCGGTGCCAGCAACAGTTGATCTACCGCAAGATCTTGCTGCGATTCGGTGCGACGACGACGACGACTGCTGGTGTAGGTCTTCGACCGATGCTTGGCGACTTCCCGCCCGTCTGGGGACTGCCTCCGATCCAAGGTTTGAGGGAGGCAGCGACGGCGGCGCGTCACCGACAGCTCCTTCAGGAACCTTTCTGTAATGCTTCCGAATTAATGCAATGATCTTTGCCCCGCAAAAAAGGTCCGAACTGAACCCTCAACACCCCCAAGGTCTCAATCCCGGTCATTATTTGCCCTGCACACATCTCCGGACGGGATTTGATGATGTGACGGTAGTCAACGCTAGGATGTCTGGACTCAAAATATCTTAGTCGCTCATCAACGAATAAAATAAGATGAACAGCGCGGACACCCGCGCCCGACTTCATCTAGCTGTCGCAGCTATTCACATTTTTCTGGGCGCCCGCCGGCCGCCGTGGTCTACCTGATGTTCCTGCACAAGCTTCCCTCCAAACCAAGCCCCAATTCTAGGAAGAAGACGGTGCGGCCTGCATGGATGAATCGTTGTGCTCATACATAGATGGTGACCTCGCTCATGCCAGGCGCCGGCAGAGGTGGCCGTGGTGCTGGCATAGTCGACGCGGCGTGGAGGCACTCATGCTGGAGTACTTGACGTAACGCAGGAGGACAGCGAGGTGTGCTCCGCGCCGCTCGCACGCGCTGGCGCCCCGCGTAGGCACCACGACACCACCCCGTGCTCCGCCACCTGGTACTCCGGCTGGACGTAGAAGGGGATGATCAGTGGCGATTCCAGAACTAACTTATAGGGTAGGCTCCGATAAAAAAAATCACTCAAAAAATTACTTAGAAAAATATATATGTGGTCTTGTACACCTCAGGTTCTTATATAAATGGATGATAATTTAAATCCAACGACCAGAATAAGAAACAGAATAAGCAGGGGCACATTGCTAAGTCGCTACTATAAAGCATGTGTGCCTAAAAAATAAACACGGCTCAAGTATCCAATAAACTTGTCCTTCTGTGATTCTCTCCCTATGTATATCCATCTTGGGCAATGGCACTAATGGGCCAAATGCACCGTAATAGCCCAGCTAGCTAGGAAAAACGTTTCCCTGCTTTCCTTCTTTTCTGCATGTTTCAGTCGACAACGCACGAACTGATAGCCAGAGAAAGCTCCAATCCACAGCTAAACGACCAGAGTATGCATATTTGCTATTTTTTCGCAAAATTGGAGTGTAGGCTCGAGCCATACGAAGCCTACCTTGTAAAATCGCCCCTGGGGATGATCATGTCGCAGCCACGAGGGTCTCGCTCGTGCGGCACTTCCGTCTCGACAACCCGCTCTCACCGGCGGGTAGGCGGCTCGCCCCGTTGCCTGATACATACGCGTGTTGCACTCGCAGTGTTGCACCCCACGGCCACCACCTCGTGCTCAGGCAGTCCGCTGCCTAATCCTCTGGCTAGACAACGACCGTGCCCCATTCGTGAGGGACGCGCTTGCGTGGAACGTCCGCATGGACAGCCCGCTCTTGCCGTCAGGCAGGCGCGCTCACCGCGTTCCAAGACGCACGCGCGCTCTGCACCGCTCTCTGTGACGGAGACAACCGTAGCAGTGTGAGACAAATGCGAGACTGCACCCACGTCGGCAATCTCGCTGTTTGGGAACAACCTAAATGCCACTTCAGACCGGGAATCGAAAGTTGAGGGTGCTGATTTTCGGGATTAGGACTTCAGGGTTCTATGCCGACACTCTCTATGAATTGAAGGTTTATTTTAGACTTTCCTCTTTCTATTTTTATAATATCATATGAATATTTTTCTATTATATGATATAAATTTAATAAACATTTTTTTGAACAATGCTAATATATTTCAAAATCGAATAGTTTTTAAATCCATGATTTTTTTCAAATGCTTGCACACTTTCTAAGTTTGTGACTTTTTTCAAATCACGGGCATTTTAAATTTAGTGAACATCTTTTATTAAAAAAATCGTGAAATGTGTGAACCGTTTTTAGGTTCACGAACATTTATTTAGTTCATGAACACTTTACAAAATGTGTGCACATTTTCAAAATTACGATATTTTCAAATTAATGATCCTTTTTTGAATTGTATTTTTTCAAATTCATGATTTTTTTTTGACAATTTCAGAAAAAGTCAACAAATAACCAGATAGATACGTTTTTGATCATCAGTTTAAAAAAAGTGGGGTGTTTGAACCGACGGCGGCAGTGGGGTCTCTGGTTTTCAATTCCTTGGTGCTCTGGGTCGCGGTTTCGCGGACGTGAAGACCCCTGTGTGATCTTTGCAGAGGGTAAAGTTCGGACGCGAAGAACCCCGGGAACTGCATATGCAGGTTCTCGGTAGCGGAGCACAGAGCACGCGGCCACGGCTGAACTTGACGCCAAGTCGTCGATGTGGCGTTGCTTTTGGAGGACGATCCCCAACCGCGTCGTTAATTAACGGAAAGAGGCACGACAAGTCACTATCATCACACGCAGGACAAATGCCGTCCTAAGTCAATTTTGTGATTTAACAAATCTTCATGTCGTTAGTGCTTATGGTAGGCATCTTCGAACAAGAATAACGCCAAACCGCTGGCTGCGATGATCAAAGTACTAGGAAATATAAATACATTAATTAAAAGAGACACTGGAATCGGTCCTCTCTTAGGACATGGCATTATTTTTCTCATGCAACTAGGGGTGGACGTTCCGTCATGACTGAAAGTTCGGTCTATATATTTCGGCCTGTTTTAAAATTGTCTCTTTCAAAACTAAAGACCGAAAAATACTCATATATTTTACTGTGCGACATCTTTCGGGTAACCGATAATTCGAGTTCGGGAGTGGAGATTTATTACTCCCGAGTTACAGTGCTCGCTGTGTTTTAAAATAATCAAAAATAATATTTCAAAGTTTCCCGAAAATGTGAAACAAATCGTGGATATTCTCAATGATGTATCCTAAAAACTTGAAAAATTCAATTAGCAATACTTTGTATTTTGAGCTACAAAAAAAAACAAATATACAGATCTGAGTATAGTGTTTCAAATCTCCCAAAAAAAAAGATTTTGTCATTTTTGTGTAGCCCATAATACAAAGAATTTCGCGTTGGGATTTTGCATGTTTCTAGGCTACATCATGGACTACATCCATAATTATTTTCAATTTATTTTAAAGCTTCTATTATTTTTTGATTTTTTAAAGTGAACGAAGCATTGGAGGTCGGGAGCACAAATGACTTTCCGGGTCATGACCAAATAGTATGATAGATGTTGTTTTGGAAAATGTTCAGTAAGAAATTGACAGTATTTCAACCATAAATTTGGATATTCTGAATACATATATTATTAATGGGGAGGAATAAATCTTTGCCGTAGGAAACAAAAATATTACCACAATATATGACTCACAGTTTTCGCATTTCACGATTGTTCATAGGTCGGAAGGAGTGTGGAGAGTGATTTTTTTTTGCGAAACACAGTACAACGCAGACGCTCACATACACGTGTACACACTCACCCCTATGAACGCACGCACGCACACCCTACCCCTATGAGCACCTCCGAAAGACTGAGCCGGCGGTCGGGTCTTGAGATTGACGAAGTCACCACAGGCGCCTCGCTGTCGACGGGAACGTCGCCTCCCACTGAAGAATAATTCCGCCTAAATGAGAAACACCATGTCAAATCTAGGATTGGAGAGTGCTCGATTGGGTCATTTTTGCAGGAGAAGCGTCTATAGTTTGTTGTGCTGAGATGGGTCATTGAGTAACGTCCTAAGAGTGGAGACTGGGCTAATAGGATGCTCTCACGTGAAATTCGGTCAATTTGATCCATTAGGTTAATGGAAACTAATGACGGAATTTACCGAATATTTTGGTCTTTAAAATTTGGTACCCAAATATTTTATCAGTCTTTTCGGTTTCGGTTTCTCTTCACACCCCTAAGTGCAACTACAGAACTACGCATATTTTGGAACTTAGTTTTTAGACAAAAAACTGTCAACGAAATCCAACAAAGGAGCAGAAAACAAGTCCACATGGACTTTGAAAGTTTAATTCAATGTAGTGAGATTCTGTATCCAGACTTAATCATTTTCTGCATGACCAAGGTGAATCCCGGTTTCACAGTCTGTCGCTCCTCACTGTCACGTCTGCTTGGATTGCCAGCTTACCACCGCCGTCGACCGCCCCGCCGGAGGACAGCCAAGGTCCGTCACCGCCAGTCGCCTGGCCCCGCTACCGCACGGTATGTCAAAGCCCAGCCACGCGCCGACGACCACCGAAGTCCAGCGCCCAAGACCCTGATGCCACCGCGATAAGTTGCGGTCGCCGCCACCACCGGCCGCATGGATTTCTCCTGACGACAACCTCCAGGCAGGAGTGAGAAGGGGGGCGGCGGCAACGCTAGGTCTAGGTTGCCCTCGTGTCCCCCTGCGTGGGGAACGGCGTGGGGTTGACTCCATCGATGTCACTCTCCGCCCAAGTGAGATGCCCTCACACCCTAAAAAGAAAAGATGTTGGTAGTACAATTAGTGCTAATTATAAAAACTATGTTTCTTCTTTTTCACATTAGAATACTTTTATTCTTGATAGAAGCAGAGGGATGAAAATTGTGCCGGGAGATGTATATTCATGTATTCCTATGCAAAAAAAGACAATAGCCTCGGTGAACAGTATCATGTCCTATTGACTTTTTTTTTTGCATTTGTCACATATGGTCATATTTTTGATAAAAAGTTGTGGATACACAAGATACAACATAACTTATATTCACGATTTGTTTCGCATTTTATGTTCAAAACCTCAGAACTGGACATCCGATAATTAGAGCATTCCAACCGAGGCCCGCAAACGGACAGGGTCAGTCTGATTCTGTCCGAACGGACAGGTGAGGAGCTCCAACGGCCCACCGCATACGGACCGTTGTCCGCGCGGACACGAATTTTGGACCAAACCTGGCCCAAGTTTGGTCCAAGTTTAGGGAGAACGGACAGGCTCACGGTCCGCCCTTTGTCCTCCCTTGTCCGCGTCGGGCCCAGGCAGGCCCGGGCCCACAGTGGTGCCAACTGTGCCACCGGCACAGGGCTCACAAATTTGGGGGCCCAAATTTTATTTAAAGCATATGTATACTACCAGTGGCGTGCAAACCAAATTGTGCGCCACTAGTACTGTACATCTGGATTTGTTTTTTTGCTTTTATGCTGCGTCTTGGGCCGCACCACTGCACACTGCTGGGCCATCTCTCTGACTCCGCCTCGCGTAGTGCATGCGCTCGTCCGCTCGTGCCTGTGCTAGTCGAGTTGTCGTCGTAGAAGGTGTTATGTACAAGTTTATGAGTGCAGCGATATGTAGCCCGGTTTTAAAAGAAAACTGAATCTGCATTTTTTTTGTGTCAAAAAATTCGAAAACAAATCCTGCATGTAGGTAATGTTTATATCTACAGCTATGCAAATTGTTAGTGAAAGATACGCTGTATTTTAGGCCAGGTAAAAAAGACAAATACGCATATCTGGATCTGGAACATTACACAGTTGAAAAAATCAAATTTTTTGACAGATTTTTTGTTTTTGTGTAGCGTAGAATCTTACGAATTTCGATTTGAAACTTTACGTAGAGGTAGATCGCGACTTAATCTACATCCATGATTTTTTTCAGAATTTTTTGAATCAAAATATTTGGTTTTGAATTTTTTTTATACCGAGCTACATGTAGCTCGGCCTCTATTTGAGATTTTCGCAAGTTTATTAGAAAAGAAGTATCAAATTCGTCATCCGGTAATCTGTTGATCCTTCTACCGTTGCACTTGCAATTTTTTCTTACAATCAGTCTACCTCGTTTTAAATTTATTTCAAAGAACATAAAAGGAATGGTGATATTCAAATAAAGATAACGCGACTTCGATTTATATAGGTATGATAGTAGTACCTTTTTTTTGGATCTGTTTCTATTTATCTCATCCAAAATCTAGTCTCTTTGAATATAGAAAAAATGGTAAAGAACGAATCACCGGTAGAAGTTACGGTGTTACGTTAAACATTCTGTCATACACATTAAAATTATTTATTAGTTCAAATTATGGGTCCCGTTTTAAATTTTGGCACAGGGTCTCGGATTTTCCCGGCCCGGCCCTGGGCCCAGGCGCCATCCACACAAACCCTTCCCTGTCCCTTTCGTCCCCAAACCCTCCCACGACCGTCGTCGCCCTAGCCGCCGCCCCTCGATGGAGGACGGTCTGTCCAAGTCCACGGCCGGCGCCGGCGCCGCCCTGTTGAAGCCGAAGAAGGAGCGGCTGCCAGAGTCGGACAAGAGGGCAGCTCGGAAGGAGAAGACGCTGCTCAAGGCGGCCGAGGACAACAGGTGGAGATACTCGCCGCCGCCCGAGCCGTGCTTCTCCTCAAGGGGGAGGTGCTTGACGGTGCTTTCTGCGCCGGTGTCATCCCCGGTGTGGTGGCCTAGGCGGGGAGCTCGGCCTCGTCCGCCAAAGGGAGGCCGCCACGGTCCTCCTCACGTGGTCTCTCGACGGCTTCGCCGCCTGTCATGTACCCCGCGGGCGCGTCACGGTTTGGGTCCCGCGAGGCGTCGCCAGAAATTACGTCGGTCCCGGCGGCCCCTTTCGTGTCCCCCCATTGACCTCAATGTCATGCCTGCCTCGGCGACATGATCTGCGATGGAGGAGGCATGTTCACCAACATCGAAGACGCCGAGACGCAAGACCCGACCGCGGCCATGGCCGATGGAGACACTCAAGCCGAGACACAAGAAGGTGTTGACATTGATGAAGAGCCGCTCGAATTTGACGAGGAGCACGCCAACCTTGTTGCCAATCTCAAGAATAAGAACGCACGGACGACGTCCTACACGGACAAGGAAGATCAAGTTCTATGTGAGTGTTGGATGACATGTGGGCAATCCGCCAAACACGGTGCTCAACAAAAGGGCACCGTGTTTTGGAATAGGGTGTGGAAGCATTTCCATGAGATAAGGAAATTGCCTCCTTACAAGATCGAGAGTGATCGCAACGAGGGCTCTCTTATTGTTGGGACATGATCAAGGGATGCCCGAAGTGGGTCGAGCTCGACAACTCCTTGAAGAAAGGGGGCGATGCATCGAAGAAGAGGGCCAACAAAGAAGATGATTATGATGTGGAGCCCGGCCAAAACTCCGATGGCCGTGCGGTGCGGCCGAGGGGACACAAGTCCAACAAGCAAGATGCCAAGCGTGAGGCGGCGGCGGCTCAATTGGAGGCGACTTTGAAGGGGTTGATCGCCGAAAAGGAGGAGTCCACCGTCGCAAGGTACGTGGAGAAGCGCAAAGACAAGGAGGAGGCCATGGCATGCTATGTGGAGATGCAAAAGAAGAAGCTAGAGATAGAAGCGGACCGGATCAAGAATGAGGCGGACCGCGTCAATCTTGCGGTGATGGCCGAGGAGAACCGGATCATGATGGCTGACTTGAGCATCATGGACCCGGAGCAAAGAACCTGGATACTCAAGAAGCAAAAAATGATCCGCGATCGCGATGATGCTTGATGTCCTTCTCTTCTATTTACTATCATTAAATTTGAACTAATTTATATTTTGAACTATGTGTAATTTCGAACATCATTTTGTATGTCATGCTAGATGTCATGTTTGTATGTCCATTTTGTAGTTTGTTTGTTTAATAAATAGGCAAACATGGTGCCCAATTTTTTTTCTTCAAAATGACCATTTTTACGCTAGACCGTTGGGGCACCTCACCCCAAATGGACAGAGGCCCAAAATCTGTCCACAGTCCGCTCCAAACGGACAGATTCTGTCACGCCCCGAGACCCGGCCCGGTAGAATGACAGCCGCCGCGCGCCTATAGACCCGAAAGTCTATACACGTGCAAGGCTAGAGAAGCAGGATAAACCAGCACGGTGGATCAAAATAGCTCAAAAACTCTTTTTACAAGATTATTTACATTTACAAGAATAAAAGGTTCTCTATTCGCATCCCACCCACTGGTCCAGTCTATTCCTTGGACACGACGGCTTCCGCTGCGCACTCTGATTAACCTGACAACTGCAACTAAAAACAGAGGGGAGCAAGGGTGAGTACGAATAAATCATACTCAGCAAACAATTCATACACTTTCATATACTTTGTAAAATACACTAGATTTTCGAAATAGCAGTAAAACAATCATTGTGTTGTTAAGTTGTTAAGCAGATTAAAACACATGGTGCCACACATGAAAGTGAGTTTCCCTACCCGGGAATCACAGGGGTGAATATTCACGCTTTTACACTCTTAAGAGGGGTACTCCGACATCGACAGCCTCGCCCAGAACCACACAGGATTCCAGAACGAGCTGAGCCCTTTCACCCGCTCGGACACCGGACACCCTGACCTACTCGATGTCGGTCGCTCCTATGGATCCATCACCGACACTTTCCATTCAAGGGCCGCCCTCGCGGAGAACTCAGACAGTCCCATACCTGTACTGTGACCGGTACAATACGATCACCTTCGTAGCACCAAGTTTATTTTATAAAAATGTTAAGTTCATTTCCTTGTCAACTATACGTGCTAAGCCCGGCTCGTACCGGTGGCTCCTACGGATCCATCACCGTAACGACACCAGCGCATTAGCCTCGTATATCAACACAAAGCTCGTACCAATACGGTATCATGCACATTCACATCAAAGCATATTGTACAAAATATATATGAGAGAGATAAGAACCGCTTGCCTCAATTAACTATGTTGTAGCTATCAAATACTCCAGCCTCTAGGTAGGATCGACCGCCCCGGATACCGGCAAGTATCGGCATACGATATAGATATAGATCTACGCCAGTACACAAAATAATACCAGCAAAAGACTCTTCACCCGCCAGCTGACTCATGTCAGCAAGCTATGCCGCTCTGTCGTCGTCGTCCTCTATTTTCTCTCCTCATCTCTGTAACCATTTTAGCAGCGCCTGCCGGCTCCTAAAACTAGCTCCTCCAAAATATGAACATAAGCTCGCCTCCGCTCTCACTTGCTCTAGCTTTCTCTCTGGTGAAATGAGGCAGCGGCAGGAGTCCTCTATTTATAAGAAGGCAACGGCAGTCGCTAGCAAAATATCTAAGCCGACCAAAATATCCTGCCGCTTAACCCTTCAACGCTGCTAAGCAAAATATCTGCCAACATCTTTGACGTGAGCAAGCATGTCACCTCTGTAGCTGGCCACCATGCAAAACGTCCATCTCAAACTTGGGCTTCTTAACCATTCTTGTGCTGCCAACGCATATATTGCATGCCCTCTTAACACAAAGCCACGTAGCTCCTTAATTAATTGTACCCCCTCTTGCTAGTTAACTCGTACTAGAAAACCTCATGCATGGCTGACTCAGCTCCTAGCTCCTCTAGCAACAAGACACGTTGCATCTTCTAGCCCAAATAGCTCACGTTACTAAAGTTAGTCATGCATGCATGGTTCAACCCACACACATAAACAAACCAGTTCATGCACCAGCACATGCATGTACTAACCAGCTCGATCAAAATCAAATGAGGTTAGCTAAAGTTACATGCACACATTACCAAAATATTATAGCTTAGCAAAACAAAATAATTTGGAGTTAAATATAAATTTGTCCAAATTAAACGATACGTGAAAATCGGGTTATCACATCCTCCCCACCTTATAAAAATTTTGTCCCCGAAATTTCTCTAAACAAACTTTTTTTTCTTTTCAAAACTAACAAGCAAGATTTTCAAAAATCATAACCAAAATTAATTTTTTTTTATGCAATTGAACAACAAATCAAGTAAGCACATGGATGTCAGTACGAGAAAACATACGTCAGTGGGCAAACAGCAAACATCAAACAATGTTAGTCGCAAATCTAAACTAACGATCTACCCATTTATCCCAGCGTGATCTAAACCTGGCTCTGATACCACTTTAACTTAAACTGTCACGCCCCGAGACCCGGCCCGGTAGAATGACAGCCGCCGCGCGCCTATAGACCCGAAAGCCTATACACGCGCAAGGCTAGAAAAGCAGGCATAAACCAGCACAGTGGATCTCAACAGCTCAATTTACTCATTTTACAAGATTATTACATTTACATGATTAAAAGATTCTCTAGTCGCGTCCCACCCACTGGTCCAGCCTACTCCTCGGACACGACGTCTTCCGCTGCGAACTCTGATACCAAAAGAAAAACAGAAGAAACAAGGGTGAGTATGATAAAATCATACTCAGCAAGCAGGTACTTTGCCGGGTAACAAAAAGATATAGCAAGATTAAATACAGTGCAACGGATAAACTGTATTTAAAGGACATCAACAGAACTAGATTTAAATGGATAAGTCATTCACCAAGGAAGAAAGATTTACGGACGGCGAATGACGTTGTATCGGTATCACACATGACAGCAAGGTTCCCTACCCGGGACTCACAGGGTGAATATTCACGCTTTTACACTCTTAAGAGGGGTACTCCGACGTCAACAGCCTCGACCAGAACCACATGGGTCCCGGAACGAGCAGAGCCCTTTTGCCCGCTCAGACACCGGACACCTTGACCTACTCGATGTCGGTCGCTCCTACGGATCCATCACCGACACTTTCCATTCAAGGGCCGCCCCTCACGGAGAGCTCAGACTGTCCCATACCAGAACTGCGACCGGTACAATACGTTTGCCGTCGTGACACCAATACGACAAGAGATCAGGATATGACACAATCACTGGAATGCGATCAAACAGATATACTCAACAGGATAATCTCAGACTCCTCATGAGTTCCTGCGGAGTATTCGGATTTATTCAAGACAGAGAGAGAAACTCGTCTCTCTCCGATACCACAATGATCAACAAGGAGATCAACAAGAGCGGTGCATGTAGATGTACAAGCACCACCACAAGCGATTCATCAACGAGATAGAAACTCGAAGTAGATAAACTACTACTAGCAAGGAAAATCAAAGGATTAGTAAAAACATCTACTTGCCTCAAGAATACAACCGGAGCACCAAATACCACTGGCAGCGATGTTCTAGCCGATCGATCAAATGCTCCGATTGATCAATCAGCCATCGAGTCTTCTATGTCTTCAGCTCAGCTCTTCTAAGCAGCAGCATCTATGTTTGTACTTGCTTCGTGTACATCGTTACACGCTTGTACGTCTTCAGCGTCCCTCCTCTCATCCTCTCTCTAGCTCTCTAAATTTTGCAGGGCCGATCTCTCTCCTTTCTTTGGCTCTCGCACGCTCTCGGACAAAGAAATGAGGAGCAGGAGAGTGCTGCCCTATTTATAGGAGTTGGCGGAGAAAAATATCTCACGGCTGGACTCTTCGACGAGGCTAAGGAATCGATGGCCGCACTCCGCTAAATATCTTGGCCGCCGTCTGCCGACATGGCCTTTGGCCCTTGACCCTTCGAGTGAAGCAAGTGTTGGCCGACGTCCCTTCCGTGAGCAGAATGACCACCTCATCTCCTGGATGCTATGCTGCACGTCCACGTAGAGAGAGCATGGCTGACTCAGCCTCTAGATGCTGCCAGTAAACCTGGGATCCTCTAGCATCAAGACACGTCAGGTCTTCCAAGCCAAACAGCTCACGTTGCTATACTACTCATGCATGGATCCTACTGATCGATGGGTCTTTGAACACTTGTAAAGCTAGCCTTGCTGCTAACGTACTAGTACTTGGCTGATCGATGCATGCACAAACAAAAGAACAATTCATCTATGCCCCCTCTAATAATTTCATGCATGCAGATTTATAACACAACATATTAGCACAGACAAAAATATTTACAAGCAAAAACTTATTTTAATCAAATTAATTAATAATTCGAAAATTCAGGGTATTACATCCTCCCCGCCTTATAAGAATTTCGTCCCCGAAATTCCACTAAACAAACACTTCTATTTTTGTTCAAAACTTAGCAAGATTTTGTAAAATCAGAATCAAAATAATTTTGTAATGCAATCAAACAACCCAAATCTAACAAATATAACTAAATGTTAGAACAAGAAAAACACGTCAGAAGCAACAAATATCAAACAAGGTTAGTCGCAAAACAAACATTAAACAATGTTAGTCGCAACACTAAACTAACGGTCTACCCATTTTTTCCGCAATCCTAAACCTTGAGCTCTGATACCACTTAAACTGTCACGCCCCGAGACCCGGCCCGGTAGAATGACAGCCGCCGCGCGCCTATAGACCCGAAAGCCTATACACGCGCAAGGCTAGAAAAGCAGGCATAAACCAGCACAGTGGATCTCAACAGCTCAATTTACTCATTTTACAAGATTATTACATTTACATGATTAAAAGATTCTCTAGTCGCGTCCCACCCACTGGTCCAGCCTACTCCTCGGACACGACGTCTTCCGCTGCGAACTCTGATACCAAAAGAAAAACAGAAGAAACAAGGGTGAGTATGATAAAATCATACTCAGCAAGCAGGTACTTTGCCGGGTAACAAAAAGATATAGCAAGATTAAATACAGTGCAACGGATAAACTGTATTTAAAGGACATCAACAGAACTAGATTTAAATGGATAAGTCATTCACCAAGGAAGAAAGATTTACGGACGGCGAATGACGTTGTATCGGTATCACACATGACAGCAAGGTTCCCTACCCGGGACTCACAGGGTGAATATTCACGCTTTTACACTCTTAAGAGGGGTACTCCGACGTCAACAGCCTCGACCAGAACCACATGGGTCCCGGAACGAGCAGAGCCCTTTTGCCCGCTCAGACACCGGACACCTTGACCTACTCGATGTCGGTCGCTCCTACGGATCCATCACCGACACTTTCCATTCAAGGGCCGCCCCTCACGGAGAGCTCAGACTGTCCCATACCAGAACTGCGACCGGTACAATACGTTTGCCGTCGTGACACCAATACGACAAGAGATCAGGATATGACACAATCACTGGAATGCGATCAAACAGATATACTCAACAGGATAATCTCAGACTCCTCATGAGTTCCTGCGGAGTATTCGGATTTATTCAAGACAGAGAGAGAAACTCGTCTCTCTCCGATACCACAATGATCAACAAGGAGATCAACAAGAGCGGTGCATGTAGATGTACAAGCACCACCACAAGCGATTCATCAACGAGATAGAAACTCGAAGTAGATAAACTACTACTAGCAAGGAAAATCAAAGGATTAGTAAAAACATCTACTTGCCTCAAGAATACAACCGGAGCACCAAATACCACTGGCAGCGATGTTCTAGCCGATCGATCAAATGCTCCGATTGATCAATCAGCCATCGAGTCTTCTATGTCTTCAGCTCAGCTCTTCTAAGCAGCAGCATCTATGTTTGTACTTGCTTCGTGTACATCGTTACACGCTTGTACGTCTTCAGCGTCCCTCCTCTCATCCTCTCTCTAGCTCTCTAAATTTTGCAGGGCCGATCTCTCTCCTTTCTTTGGCTCTCGCACGCTCTCGGACAAAGAAATGAGGAGCAGGAGAGTGCTGCCCTATTTATAGGAGTTGGCGGAGAAAAATATCTCACGGCTGGACTCTTCGACGAGGCTAAGGAATCGATGGCCGCACTCCGCTAAATATCTTGGCCGCCGTCTGCCGACATGGCCTTTGGCCCTTGACCCTTCGAGTGAAGCAAGTGTTGGCCGACGTCCCTTCCGTGAGCAGAATGACCACCTCATCTCCTGGATGCTATGCTGCACGTCCACGTAGAGAGAGCATGGCTGACTCAGCCTCTAGATGCTGCCAGTAAACCTGGGATCCTCTAGCATCAAGACACGTCAGGTCTTCCAAGCCAAACAGCTCACGTTGCTATACTACTCATGCATGGATCCTACTGATCGATGGGTCTTTGAACACTTGTAAAGCTAGCCTTGCTGCTAACGTACTAGTACTTGGCTGATCGATGCATGCACAAACAAAAGAACAATTCATCTATGCCCCCTCTAATAATTTCATGCATGCAGATTTATAACACAACATATTAGCACAGACAAAAATATTTACAAGCAAAAACTTATTTTAATCAAATTAATTAATAATTCGAAAATTCAGGGTATTACATCCTCCCCGCCTTATAAGAATTTCGTCCCCGAAATTCCACTAAACAAACACTTCTATTTTTGTTCAAAACTTAGCAAGATTTTGTAAAATCAGAATCAAAATAATTTTGTAATGCAATCAAACAACCCAAATCTAACAAATATAACTAAATGTTAGAACAAGAAAAACACGTCAGAAGCAACAAATATCAAACAAGGTTAGTCGCAAAACAAACATTAAACAATGTTAGTCGCAACACTAAACTAACGGTCTACCCATTTTTTCCGCAATCCTAAACCTTGAGCTCTGATACCACTTAAACTGTCACGCCCCGAGACCCGGCCCGGTAGAATGACAGCCGCCGCGCGCCTATAGACCCGAAAGCCTATACACGCGCAAGGCTAGAAAAGCAGGCATAAACCAGCACAGTGGATCTCAACAGCTCAATTTACTCATTTTACAAGATTATTACATTTACATGATTAAAAGATTCTCTAGTCGCGTCCCACCCACTGGTCCAGCCTACTCCTCGGACACGACGTCTTCCGCTGCGAACTCTGATACCAAAAGAAAAACAGAAGAAACAAGGGTGAGTATGATAAAATCATACTCAGCAAGCAGGTACTTTGCCGGGTAACAAAAAGATATAGCAAGATTAAATACAGTGCAACGGATAAACTGTATTTAAAGGACATCAACAGAACTAGATTTAAATGGATAAGTCATTCACCAAGGAAGAAAGATTTACGGACGGCGAATGACGTTGTATCGGTATCACACATGACAGCAAGGTTCCCTACCCGGGACTCACAGGGTGAATATTCACGCTTTTACACTCTTAAGAGGGGTACTCCGACGTCAACAGCCTCGACCAGAACCACATGGGTCCCGGAACGAGCAGAGCCCTTTTGCCCGCTCAGACACCGGACACCTTGACCTACTCGATGTCGGTCGCTCCTACGGATCCATCACCGACACTTTCCATTCAAGGGCCGCCCCTCACGGAGAGCTCAGACTGTCCCATACCAGAACTGCGACCGGTACAATACGTTTGCCGTCGTGACACCAATACGACAAGAGATCAGGATATGACACAATCACTGGAATGCGATCAAACAGATATACTCAACAGGATAATCTCAGACTCCTCATGAGTTCCTGCGGAGTATTCGGATTTATTCAAGACAGAGAGAGAAACTCGTCTCTCTCCGATACCACAATGATCAACAAGGAGATCAACAAGAGCGGTGCATGTAGATGTACAAGCACCACCACAAGCGATTCATCAACGAGATAGAAACTCGAAGTAGATAAACTACTACTAGCAAGGAAAATCAAAGGATTAGTAAAAACATCTACTTGCCTCAAGAATACAACCGGAGCACCAAATACCACTGGCAGCGATGTTCTAGCCGATCGATCAAATGCTCCGATTGATCAATCAGCCATCGAGTCTTCTATGTCTTCAGCTCAGCTCTTCTAAGCAGCAGCATCTATGTTTGTACTTGCTTCGTGTACATCGTTACACGCTTGTACGTCTTCAGCGTCCCTCCTCTCATCCTCTCTCTAGCTCTCTAAATTTTGCAGGGCCGATCTCTCTCCTTTCTTTGGCTCTCGCACGCTCTCGGACAAAGAAATGAGGAGCAGGAGAGTGCTGCCCTATTTATAGGAGTTGGCGGAGAAAAATATCTCACGGCTGGACTCTTCGACGAGGCTAAGGAATCGATGGCCGCACTCCGCTAAATATCTTGGCCGCCGTCTGCCGACATGGCCTTTGGCCCTTGACCCTTCGAGTGAAGCAAGTGTTGGCCGACGTCCCTTCCGTGAGCAGAATGACCACCTCAGCTCCTGGATGCTATGCTGCACGTCCACGTAGAGAGAGCATGGCTGACTCAGCCTCTAGATGCTGCCAGTAAACCTGGGATCCTCTAGCATCAAGACACGTCAGGTCTTCCAAGCCAAACAGCTCACGTTGCTATACTACTCATGCATGGATCCTACTGATCGATGGGTCTTTGAACACTTGTAAAGCTAGCCTTGCTGCTAACGTACTAGTACTTGGCTGATCGATGCATGCACAAACAAAAGAACAATTCATCTATGCCCCCTCTAATAATTTCATGCATGCAGATTTATAACACAACATATTAGCACAGACAAAAATATTTACAAGCAAAAACTTATTTTAATCAAATTAATTAATAATTCGAAAATTCAGGGTATTACAGATTCTATCCGTTTTTGGTGTCCGTATGCGGGTCTGGGTTAGGCATGCCCTTAGTTGCGAGCACGGAATTGTAAGTTTCTCAGAAAGAAGCCGCTGGTAGTGAAAAAAGGCTGAACCAAAACCAATGTGAACGTGAGCCCACGGTTCGTCAGTCGTCACACTTATTACAGACCGATCTACGCGCACACACCCGTGTGGGAACGCAAAGTCCAAATCCTCGAATACGTGTGAACTGGCGCGTGTACCGCGACGCCCCCAACCCCACTCACTCCGGCAACTACCGCCGCTATACAGAGGCCGGCACCCCATTTGCACTTGACTGCCATCTCCTCCCTCTCCCGTGCTAGTGCCAGCGCCACCACCTCTCTCGACATGGATGCTCCAGTCCATTAACGCACTGCTATTCTCCTCCATTCCCCAGGAGCCTCATCTGCGGGGGCCGGCCGCTCGCTGCCGGTAAGCGTTTCTAACCCTCGCTCCACTGTGCTAGCTGTTAATTTGTTTCCATGGAGTAATATTGGAACCGCCGGTGCTTTAGGCTTCTCGTCCCTCCCGCGGATGCCTGAAATCTATGCAGGGTCTTCGTCTTTCACATCGTTTGCGTGCATTTTAGTTAGAACATGCTGCCCGTCAATGGGGGAAAGCATGCCTGCTTCTTTCTTTCCTACTGAGATGAGCTTCCTGGGGGATATGCTTCTGATCCACTATTCGGGGGAAATTAGTGAAGCAAGGGTTCAAGACGAGATCTAACCTTGCTGTTGTGCTCATTCGGCGGAAATGGGGTGTCCATTCCTCGGTGGATGTAGAATTTGGGTGTCTGCTCTCTCTTTTCCCTCGTTAGTTGCACTAGTTATTACTCGGTGCTCAATTTTGTCTGCTTGCGAAAAGCTACCTCTTTTTCCCCGCAAAATAAAAATAAATACCCCTTTGGCTCTTTGCTACCGTTTTGTTTTTGTTTTTGTTTTTGGAACGAGCTATCGGCTCTTTCGCTGAAATAAATGAGTTCTCCAGTCGTGGGTAAATGGATGGCTCTGGATTTGGCGTCTTGCGTTTTGCTATTAGTTTTTGTTGAAATAAACTATTGATGGTGTTTAGTCCTCTTGACTTTACATGTTCTCTCAGTTTATTAGTACTGAAGTTGCCGAATGTTCCGCGCATGTGCTTGCTAAACCACACAAGTTGAAATAGTCATGCCTGTTATCCAGTTCTAGTGATTACCATTCAGAATACAATACGCAATGATAACTACTTGATCGCTAACTAATTTGTGTCGTTATAACCGGGACCACCAAAATGAAAATTGTATATTCCCTTTTTCCTCTACCACTTAGACTAAGACCAAATAGGACCTTTCAGTTTTCACACCCTCCTTAGTCTTATTTCTCCGGTAAAAATAACTGTATTTTATGCAGTATCCATCATTGTTTCGTGTGACTAGTTTTTCGCACCATTAAAACATGTTTATAGACTCAAAAGACAAGAAAGAGTCATAACCTTAAATAACTCTCATTAGGCTGTTTCTCTTAGAAAAAAATGCCCTCTAATTTCAATGTATTATGATACGCTTGACCAGGGATTGCATACAATTTCTTTTCATCTGGTGCTCAAGCTTATTTGTGAGGCAATTCTGGGTATGACTTCTGCTAACTTCTCTACAAACATTTTTCAGGAACGAATGGGTCTGGTTCTGTGGAATTGGTTTTTTCTCTTATTCACTTTGGTTTCATCATCGTGGAGTCTAAATTCAGATGGTCTAACTCTTCTTGCTCTGTCCAAAAGTCTCATATTGCCTAGTTCCATAAGCTCCAGTTGGAATGCTTCCGATAGAACTCCATGTAAATGGTATGGAGTCCTTTGCGATAGAAAGACATGTGTTTTCTCTTGACCTATCATCTTCTGGAGTTTATGGTTCGCTAGGACCTCAAATAGGACTACTAAAGCACCTAGTAGTCATCAGTTTGCCAAATAACAACATATCAGGTCCAATCCCTCCAGAATTGGGCAATTGTAGCATGCTTGATCAATTGGATCTTCCGGAACTTTCTTTCTGGTGAAATACCAGAATCCCTTGGCAACCTTAAAAAACTGTCATCGCTGGCATTGTACAATAATTCCCTCAGTGGGGAAATACCAGAGGGGTTGTTCAAGAACCAGTTTCTGCAGGACGTGTACCTTCATTACAATAATCTCAGTGGTTATATCCCTTCGTCAGTTGGTGAAATGACAAACCTTAGAAACTTATGGTTGCATGAAAATGCATTATCTGGAGTTCTGCCAGATTCAATTGGAAACTGCACCAAGTTGGAGGTGCTCTATCTACTAGATAATCGGTTGAGCGGGAGTCTTCCAAAAACCTTGAGCCATATCAATGGGCTGAAGGTTTTTGATGTCACTGGAAATAGCTTAACTGGACAGATTGATTTTCGTTTTGAGAACTGCAAGTTGGAGATCTTCATATTGTCGTTCAATCAGTTAAGAGGTGACATTCCATCATGGCTAGGGAGTTGTAGTAGCTTAACACAGCTTGCACTTGTCAACAATAGTTTCTCCGACCAAATTCCAGCTTCTCTTGGCCTACTGAGCAACCTCACCCATCTTCTGCTTTCTCAGAACTCCTTGTCTGGCCCAATCCCTCCTGAGATCGGTAACTGCCGGTTGCTGCTGTGGCTAGAGTTGGATGCAAACATGCTCGAGGGTAATGTTCCTAAAGAGCTGGCCAATCTGAGAAAATTGCAGAAGCTCTTTCTGTTCGAAAATCGCCTTACTGGGGAGTTTCCCGAGGACATATGGAGCATCCGGTACCTGGAAAGTGTCCTAATTTACAGAAATGGATTAACTGGGATGCTACCTCCAGTGTTAGCTGAGCTAAAGCTCCTGCAGAACATTACACTGTTCAATAATTTCTTCTCTGGAGTCATACCAGCGGGTTTGGGTGTGAAGAGCCGTTTACTCCAAATTGATTTCACCAATAACAGTTTTACTGGTGGAATACCACCATACATTTGTTCAGGTAAAAGACTGAGAGTGTTGGACCTGGGGTTTAATCTTCTCAATGGTAGCATCCCATCTGGTGTTGCCGACTGCCCAGGTTTGGAACGAGTTATTCTCCAGAACAATGATCTTACTGGGCCCATTCCAAATTTTAGAAACTGCATGAGTCTGGACTATATGGATCTGAGTCATAATTCCTTAAGTGGAGGCATTCCAGCAAGCTTGAACTATTGCACAAATATTACAAAGATAAACTGGTCAGAAAACAAGCTTGTTGGTCCAATACCACCTGAAATAGGAAACTTGGTGAATTTGAGAGTTCTGGATCTATCAAAAAACAGTCTACAGGGTACACTTCCAATGCAGATTTCTAGTTGCTCCAAGCTGTATTTATTGGATTTAAGTTTCAACTCTCTGAATGGTCCAGCACTCACAACAGTAAGCAACCTGAAGTTTCTATCACAACTACGGTTGCAGGAGAATAAATTCAGTGGAGGCTTACCCGATTCTCTTTCGGAGTTGGATATGCTTATTGAACTGCAACTTGGTGGCAACACTTTTGGAGGTAGTATACCGTCATCGTTAGGAAAGTTGATCAAATTGAGCATTGCGTTGAATCTCAGTGGCAATGGACTGGTGGGTGATATTCCAACACTATTGGGCAATTTGGTGGAGCTGCAAAGTTTGGATTTGTCAGTTAATAACCTCACTGGAGATCTAGACTCGTTAGGAAGTCTACAGTTATTGCAGGCCTTGAACGTTTCCTATAATAGATTCAGCGGACCAGTGCCAGAATATCTTCTGAAATTTCTGAATTCCACGGGAAGTTCCTTCAGTGGAAATTCTGGTCTCTGTATATCTTGCCATGGCAGTGATTCTTCTTGCAAGAAATCTAATGTTTTGAAACCTTGTGGAGGCTCGAAGAAAACAAGAGTACATGGCCGGTTCAAGGTTGCTCTTATTGTTCTTGGTTCATTGTTCATTGGAGCACTAGTGGTACTTATACTCAGTTGTATCCTTCTTAAGACTCGAGACTCGAAGACAAAAAGTGGTGTGGAATCGATCAGTAATTTACTCGAAGGCTCTTCTTCTAAGTTTAATGAGGTTATAGAAGTGACAGAAAACTTTGATGACAAGCATGTCATAGGTACAGGTGCTCATGGAACTGTGTACAAGGCAACAATGGGTTCAGGGGAAGTATATGCTATAAAGAAGCTTGTAATATCTGCACGCAGCAGTTCTTACAAAAGCATGATCAGAGAACTGAAGACACTGGGTAAAATTCGGCATAGGAACTTGATAAAGCTGAAAGAATTTTGGTTGAGAGGTGAGTGTGGGTTCATACTATACGATTTTATGGAGCATGGTAGCCTTTATGATGTTCTGCATGGGACTCGCGCGCCAAGTTTGGACTGGAGTGCGCGCTATAACATAGCTCTTGGAACTGCCCATGGTCTAGCATATCTTCATCATGACTCTGTCCCTGTTATCATTCATCGAGATATTAAGCCAAGCAATATATTGCTGAACAAGGAGATGGTGCCACGCATCTCAGATTTTGGCATCTCAAAGATCATGGATCAGTCTTCTGCTGCTCCACAGACCACTGGAATCATCGGCACCACTGGATATATGGCACCAGGTATATATGATACAGACAATTGCGCAACTGTTCCATTTTTTATTTATTAGCATGGCGGTCTGCTGCAACTTGTTGAAATATCCACATCCTTTAGTAACTTTGAAGTTCCCGAGCAGTTTTACATGGCAGCACCACATCTCATTGTTTTGATCAGATACTGGCATCTTATTGTTTATATTACTGGGACATGCCATTATGTGTATACCTTCTTGAAACTATATATGATTTGATATCCAGACGATGAATTGGTATCTGATGGGCAGTGTGGTTCCTTGCAGAGTTGGCATTTTCCACCAGAAACGGTACGAGACTGACGTGTACAGCTACGGGGTTGTACTACTTGAGCTGATAACAAGAAAGATGGCGGTGGACACCTCGTTCCCTGACAACATGGACATTGTGAGCTGGGTGCCCCACGCCCTGAACGGCACAGACCAAATCGGGGTTGTCTGCGACCCAGCCCTTATAGACGAAGTCTACGGCACGGTCGAGATGGAGGAAGTGCGCAAGGTCTTGTCCTTGGCTCTTAGATGCGCAGCCAAGGAGGCAGGCCGACGGCCGTCCATGGTCGATGTGGTGAAGGAGCTGACTGACGCTAGGTCTGCTGGCGTCTCGTCGTCGAAGCAGGTGAAACCAAGCTCCTCTGGCTCGTCCTGACTGCTGTCCAGCCGCTTTTGCACAAGTGTGTATAGTTTGAAAGGTAGAACGCATGGTCTGTCGACTCCATTGATGTACTTAGCATTAGTCATAGTTGATTACAACGGGGGTTTGGGCTGGCAACTTTTTTTGGTTCTACAATAGTATTTTCTAACCAGATGATTTGTGTGTAACTGCGCATGCCTAAGGAGCTGCTTTGTTCTCTTACATCTCTTAAGCTGACACTGAAAGGAGGAACCCATCGGAGTCTGGAGTGTGTATTCTTAACTGTTCTGTTTTGTTACACATGATGCGTGAATCTTATGTATGCTGTAGCGGTGCCAATAATAGAATTTTAACTCAAATTTTCGAGCTAGATTTAATCAAATTGAAGTTTTGGCAAGAAAATCATCATAAATTTGATGAAATTAGTTCCAAATAATTTGCTGACAATCTACTCCAGTTTTCTAGAGAATCATTAATGGACCATCGTGCAAACACAACCGTGGTCTGACCAACTAAGACGGATGATGATGATCAGTAGCCAAAATATGCACAACTAAATTAGAGTATCAGGTTTCCTCTAATTAGAGTATCAGGTTAGAGATGGCTTGTCCAATATAACGGAGAACCAAAGTGCTAATGGAAAGGGGCAAATCTGGCGAGATGGGAGAAATCACCTTTTTTCGGGGTATTTGCGGCCAGTTGAGCAAGCGGTCGTGGTTCGTACCCATGACGTCCAACCATGGAGATTGTCCACTGTACAGGAATCACACCAATGGGAGGGAGGCGGGGCAGAGTAACAGACCAAGCCAATCGAGCAGAAGGACGATGGCGGCGGCGGGCTGTAGTGGTTGCGGAAGGGGATCACAGCAAGTTGCCTTGCGGTAATTGGGCCCTAAATCCTGGCAAGATATACGTGATTTACCTCCAAATAACTGATTAATAAGATTTGGGGGCCCGCTTTTTGCACGCCCTATCAACGGTCGCCGCCCCGAATCGGATGCACGACGACGACCTCAGTACCTCACCGCCGCGACTCCCATCCCTGTCGTTGTGGCGACCTCAGCGGTGGCCGTACTCGCTCCAAACACGGCCACCTCGTGCGAGGTCGCGAGGACGATCTCCACATCGAGGTGTACTCGGGTGCCATCGGCGCGCCTCTGTCCACCGCACTGCGCGAGACGGACCGCGTGGGTTGAGATGCACACCACCTGCTCGACGATATGCCTCGGGAGCTCACGAGGGCGACATTGACCCCATCGTACCAATCGGTGGCACCTGCTTCATCGGCGTCTACGTCTGATACCTCATTACCTCTGTGGCATACACTACATAGCTCAATCTGGTGTCACCCGTCACTGATTCGACAGGGTGTTCGTCAACATCAGCAGAGAGCAACAACACTGACACCTTGTTACGCAACCTCCAGGTCCTCGACTTTGCAGCTGCTCAGTTTGCTAAATCTAATTGTGGGTGTTTTAGTAGTGCCATTGTCCTTGTGCCTCAAGTGCTAGATGTGATTCCTGTGATTACCTCAGCAGACCCTAACGATGACATGACACGCCAGGGTAAGACCAAGGTCTACTCAGCACAGAGGTATGCACAAGCTTAGCTGAGAAGATACATCACTGGGTGTGTGATGCTAGATAAAACTGAGCTTGGTTTGTCCTTGGAGCTGAACTTATTGTTTCTTGTGATCATTCGCAAGACAGAGGTTCTCTGGCTTCTAGTGAAGTTAACTGCTTGCAAGGGAGTTTGATACATTTTTTTTTTTGCTAGGGAGTTTGATACATAGCTAGCTTAGATGTTGCCTTGTCATTGATGCAATACTGAAAGGGGTGGTTGCACTAGGGCAGTTGCAGCCTCAGGCTTCCTGGGAATTATCGGTATTAGTTCTGCCTTTGGCGATCCGAGCTACCTATGCTTCAGGGAATTGGTGTTATCTGAACTGTACTCTTGGAAGTCCCGACTTGGCTATTCCACATTGGGTGCTTGTGAACTTCAGTGGGCACTTGCAATGCAAAAATGGAATTCTCCTCGTATCCGGCGAGGTAATACTCACTATTCTCAGCTGATTGAATGGTCCTTGCAGTCTGAATTTAGGTTTTGCACTCTGGGCTCTGGGGAATATTCTCTTCTGTTATTGTGTGTTGGTGCAATGGGAAATCCCACGGACAGTTATCCTTGCGTCATGGAAGATCTGGTTACAGTATTGCAGTGCTAGACATGAGTATCTGTATGGTTATGAGAAATTTAGATGGATAATTGTTTGGTCTCTTAATTATCACTACTCTCGTCATCAGACTCTATCAGCTTGTGTCTTTTTATTGGTGCAACAAAATTGTCCTACCATATGCAAAGACCTATGGTTCAGATTTCTCGTTGGATTCAGGATTATCTCTTTTCTTAGAAGATCAAATAGTAACTGTTCAACAGAGCGATTTGTCATTGAGCATTGGTTAATGCCGAGGGATTCGGGCGATGTCCTAGTACACGTCCAATGTCCAACCAGACCACATGCTCATCCGGTCAGTCGACCTGATTTTGACAGCTTCTCTTATGTGATTGTTCTTGGGCACAAATACATAACACTACAACTGACAAGGAATGATTTGCACGTGCAATAAGCTACAACTATTTTCTTGCGAGCCCGTACTGCTTCTCGCTTAATTCAATATTCTAGTCTGGCTTGTTGTGAATTTCTGAATTCGAAAATCACAGGCCATTCTACTTGGTGTGCTCTAGTGTGGCAACAAGTCTCGTAAACTATTACATCCAACAGAAGTGAGATGTGAAAGCTATCTTGTGAAGAGAAATGCAGCTTTTCAACCTTTCTCTGCAAGAACTGTACAAGTTTTCCTCCTGGTAATTTGGTCTCAAGCTCACCATACTGGAACTTGTGGCTGCCATTGTTTCACTTCAGTCACGGCAAGTACTGTACTATTTCAGTTCCTTGCTTGCATTTCCATGTGGAGCGTCCACGTTTTTTAGTTTTGTCAAGGGAAATTGTCATGGGACTCCGTTTATTCGGATTTTTCACACAAGTTGTTCGAAGCTCCAGCCTCCTACCGCGGCCACTGCCTCGGCCATGCTTACTACTTCGGCAATGTCTATGTTGATCAAGACTACTATCTCGACGTCTTCCTGACCAAGTGCAGATCAGCCACGGCTACTACCTTTGCACGTTCGTTGATCAAGGCGGCATCATCTGCTACCTCAACCTCGTCAAGATCTGCCACGACTACAGCACCCACCGCTGATGAAGAGTCAAACCGAAGTGTGAAGAAAGTTGATTTATCTCAAATTAAAAGACACCCACCAGCCATGGAGTCTAATAACCTCTTGTGTGGATGTTGACACCAACATAAGCTTCTTCGACACAGATAAAATGTAAAATTGAAAGCACGTGGGAATACAGAAGGGGAGCAATCTAGTATTGTTTTAGATATGTGTAGTTCACATGGAGTAAATGAGGAAATCTGACAAACAACTGTATGGAAGGCAACAAAAACTGCAATCTCTGCTATTGCGTACACCTATGGGTTACTCTCACACAATTGGTGAATTTTACTCCTGGAAATAGTGCAATCCAAAACGGGTAGATCTATTCAATGAAAAAAAAATCCTGCAAAGTTACATCATACAGAAGCATATCTGCGCAGTCTTTGTTTTTCGGAATATGGATTCTGCCTCCGTGCAACCTGTTCGACCTTGATTACACCGTGCTGATTAGTCCATTAATCAGGTCTAGTGATATATATTCAACAAAAATGAAATAATTGTCTAATCACGTTCCTATTTTTTTTCTTGCAGAATACAATAAACTTTCAGAATTCTTTTGCCTGATGCAACAATTATAATGGTACATGGAATGCCAAGCACCAAGTCGAACACTAGATTTGGACATAACACTAACAACCAAACAGAGAACGAAACCTCGACTTTCCATGTATGGAAATATCAACTAAAACACCAATTTCTGCACTGGGATGGGTTGGAACTTGGAAGGGTAACTTCACGATCACGAAAAGCAAAAAAAAGATTCACAGATGAGTCAACCAAAGAAGGAACAATGAACAGAAAGGTTGGATCATCCGAACTATCCACTCTTCGAGCGAACAGAAAAATTGAAGAAAATCTGTTACGTTTGTACAAGATTTGGCATGCTTATTTTGGTTTACCAGGGTCTCTCAATGATATAAATGTTCTTCAACATTCTCCTGTGTTTACAAAGCTAGCCGAAGGTGAAACTCCTGCAGTGAATTATAGCATCAATGGCCATCAGTACCAAATCGAGCAACAGATGCATCAAATCGAAGAATAGATGCACAAAATCGACACACCAGCTCCCTCCCCTGTTCCCCGACCATCCCATATCTCCTACCCCCGACGCCCACCACCACCGCATCCTCCCCCATCTGCCTCCCCTGTCCCTGCGCCCTCCATTCCACACGCCGCACTCCAGGCCGCAGCCCCGACCTCCTCGCCCCCTCTCTCCACGGCGCGCGCTGCCGTCGCCCTGACCGCCTCGCTCCCCTCTCTCCGTGGCGCACGCCGCCGCCGCCAGATCTGGCTGCAGGCGTGCGGCCGCCGCCCCTCTGCTATCTCTCGGCTGCTGCCCGTCTCGCAACGGTGCGAAAGAAAAAAGGGCACGTACCTTGTCTGGCCAAATAGGGGTGGCGACGACGACTGTCGTCGTATGAAACAACAGATGCCTAGGGGTAGGCTTATGTTTGGGGCCGATGGACGCTAGAGGATTCGGGGAGGGATAGCGCGCTGAAGAGCGCACACGGAAGAACAGATGAACACAAGTATTTACCCTGCTTCGGGGCTCTCGTGAGAGATAAAACCTCTACTGCAGCATCTAACCTAGTCTGTGTATTTTTCCCTCTGCATATGGTTGGTACAAATGCTCCACGAGCTGGGCGAAGATCGCCGCTAAGAGGTCATAGCTAGCACGAGCTCCATGAGAGCGGGGGGAGAAGAGAGCCCAAGGGGCTGAGTGAGCCCGCGCAGGGGCGCCGTGCTGGTAGCGCTCCCAATGGTGCTCTTTATATAGAGAGAGCCCAGGGGACAAGGGGTGGCCCGCAGGACACTGTACATACACTGTATCTGAGGTGGCTACTGTGGTCTTGTCATACTGTGCATGCGTCATAGAGCTGTCCTGTACCGTGCACTATAGCCACGATTGGCCATGTCCTGGATAGGCATGGCCTGTCTTGTCCGTGTCCTTGGTCTTGTCTTCTAGCTCATGTCTTCCAAATCTTCTCGTCATCTTCTTGTCCTCTCCTGGAGATGGCAGTGGGTATCTTGTACTTGTCGAGGAAGTGCTGGGGATGCTGGAGTGTCGGTCCAGCCGGCATGCGGGAACCTCGGCCTGGCGAGGATGCGCATACCTCGGTCCAGTCGAGATACGAATTGCCTCGGCCTGCCCCGGCGTCGGCCGGCCAACGATGGCCCTCCAGAGTGCTGGCCTGCCCGCTGGTACTGGCTCGACCGAGCCATGCAGAGATCGGCCCAATCCGGGGCTAGATGAGCCTCGGCCTGCCCGAGATAACTACCTCGGTCTAGCCAAAATCTGCAGAGATATCTCGGCCTCCTGGGTAACTCGGCCTGCTCCGAGTTTGTCCTGGTGATTCGGTCCAAGCCGAAACAACGAGATGGCGACCTGGTGCGAAGTGGAGCCTCCCGGCCTGCTCCGAAGCTGGGCAGCTCGCCCTGCCGAGACTGGGCCGCTCGGCCCACCGAGGCGAGGCTGTCTCGGCGAGGCGACTCGGCCCACCCAAACGAGAAGACTCGGTCCGCCGAGATTGAAGACTCGGCCCACCGAGACTAGCACATGCCGGCCTGGCAGAGGCTCGATCCGAGGTAGGAGCATCTCGGGCCAGCTCGGGGCCCATCCGAGATCTGGTATCTCGGTTTAACCAAGTTAAACGCAATGTCGGCCCATCTCCAGTATAGGCCGGCCTGGGCAGTACCAGTCTCGGCCCAAGTTGCCTTTTTCTGCCCTTTCTTTTATCTTTTATCCGTTTAATCTCTGTCTCTCTCCTCTACTAACTCCGTAAAACCATTAAACTTGGGGTACCCGGGGTTACATCCCCGGGGGGCATCCTCTTCCGCTGGGCTCCAGACGGGGGTAGGAGGAGAGCGGTTCCCTCCTTTTCCTGTGTTCACGAGCGTGGCTCGGTGGTGTTTACTCCCACGCAGGTACCCCCGTGGATACGAGGTGTAAACATCTACGATGCTATACACGAGCCACTAGGAGGCGTTTTTTGACTTCCATCGTGTATATTTAACATACACCTCCATATACACTAGCCACCAGAGATGCTCTAAGGCTAGGAAATAGGGAAGCAATTTTGGACATTTGAGACGAGAAGAAGAGGGGAGGAGAGGAGAGTAGTGCTTTATGTGGGGAAGGAACGGCGGCGGGGGCGGGGAAGGGGTTGCACGTGTTGTGCCACCATTTTAGATGTGCGCATGTGTGTGTGTGTGTGAATGTGACAAAGTAATAGGAAGATAACACGCTGATCTCTAGGACCCTGGAGAAAAAACCACCCGTGTTGCTCGCGTGAGCAGCTTCAGAGGCTCCCAAACCCTAGAAAAAAGCGCCCACGTGGCAGCTCACGCCGGCCGCTATCGGCGTCGGCGGTGGCGGTCGCGCCCGGCTGGCAATGGAGGCGGGCGAGGAGGGTGCAGAGGAGAGGCGACAAGCGGGCGACGCCGGTGGTGTTGGTGAGGGCGATGAGCGCGGCTGGGCGGGGCGGAGGAGGTGACGACGGCGCGTCGGGTAAGCACAGCGGCGATTCCACGGTGGTGGCGGCACCCGGAGCCACCAGAGGGAGGCGCAGTGGCTCGGGCACGATCTGGGAAGAGAGGGTTGCCTCGCGTCTGTGTGTGAGTGCCCAGTCTTGATATGGAAATGCTGGCACGACGGGTGCTCTGGTCCTGGTCTACGTGGAGGTCACCAGGAGTGGTGGGTAGGGTGGTGCGGTCTGGCGGCCACCTCGACGTGGAAGGGGCAGGGGGCCCGACCATTCGAGCTCTACCGCCCCCGTGCCAGGTCTGTTGCCATGGGGTAGGCATGAGGGCTGCCAGTGGTTGACTGATACGTCTCAAACATATTTATAATTTTTGATATTTCATTCTTGTTTTATATCAAATGCCACATGTTTCTGTTATAGTTTTATATCGTTTTATGCATTTAGTGGACTAACCTGTTAATAGTTGCAAAAGTTCATATTGTTCTTATTTTACACTTTTATGTGTAGGAATTGACAAGAACGCAAAAAAACCAAGTTGGAGTTGGACTTTGATCTCCTGAAATTTGTCTCCACCAAAAAGTTTTTAAAGATGTCCCCGAAACGACCCGAAGATGACGTCAAATGGAAAAAGTCTAGTCGCGAAAGTTTTTGGAAATTTTCCGCTGATCGCCGTGGAGTCGGACATCGCCCAAAACGACGCCCGTGGGCCCTAGACAACCCCTGGGTGCGGCCAGAAGTGGGTTGTGTGGACGCCTCCTGCACCGCCTCACGCCGCCCTTCAGACTATATATTCGCCCCATCAAAAGAACCCTAACCCCAGAAGGATTTCTACAGAAACGACTCCGACCTCCGCCACCACCAAAAACCCTAATTCGGGGGACAGAAGTCTCTATTCCGGAACTCTGCCGGGACGGGGATTGCCCCCGAAGCCATCTTCATCGCCGTTACTGCCTCCTATGATGCGCCGGGAGTAGTCATTCGAGTCTGAGGGCTCATGCCGGTAGCTATGTAGTTTATCTCTCTCCCATGGTGTGATCTTTATGTGATCATGAGCATTATAATCTAGTTGAATTCGTAGATGTTTCCCCTTCATTATATTATGATATGCTCTAAAAGAAAAAAATTGTTCTCTCGTACGTCGTCATGTTTTGTCCGTCGCTGACGTCGTTTTTCCATTTTAACCCTCCACATTTGTTAAACTGAAACCCGTAGTCCACACAGTCAACTCCCCAAATCCCGCACCTACATCACCGATGTCATCGGCCGCGCCATCGCCTTTCGCCTCGCCGCCTCCGGCCTCGGCTTCGTGTTCGTCGGCTGCAACCTGGACAAGCTCGCTGCACCGAAGAGGAGGTGGGTGGAGCTGGACCGGCGGGTTGACATGGGGAGGAGTGGAGGAGGCCACCTCTACGAAGATGGCGGCGCCGCCGCCCCTGTCAAAGACTTCGGCCTCGTCGTCCCCCGGCCTATGCGCCGTTCTACTCCTCCCAGACTGCGCCGCCATCAAGCCCGGATCCAGACGACAAGGACACGCCTTTAGAAATCAAGCTGAGTAGATCTGACTCTGGGTTGGTCGATGAATCTCGGGCATCTTCCGGGACAGGATCGCCACATCATCACCGATTTCCAGGTCATCCGCGGGGCGTCGGATCTCAGGTTGGTTAACTTACTAAGTCAAACCTGCACATTACCGATCTCGTTTACCAAAGTTCAAATCGAGGCATGACATTCCTAGCAAAGTTCATAGAATGTGGATTGTTTGTAATGATCACAGTTGTAGAACAGGAAATAGCAGGGAGATTCGGGAGGGAAATTGGATTAGGGAATCAGACGGAAGCAAGTCTGGGGTTCGAGATAGAGTTCGAGCTATCCAATTCATACACGATGCCTCGCTCCGGAGGACTTTCCCAGCATATAATTCCAACACACACGCACACGCGAATACAGCTAGCACGACACACACAGCACGTGAGAAGAGCTTCTGCTTCACGACGCACCATGCCTGGCTGTCAGGTGGGCCACGTCCGCTGACAGGTGGGTCAGCCGTGACATTACCCCTCCCTGCGAAGAACGGCTTGCCCCCAAGCCGGTGCTCCCGGAAAACGATGACGGAGATCTTCCTGGTCCTCCCAGGTGGTGAACTTGCCCTTGTCGCCGCTCCACTGGACCTTGATGCGAGCAGAAGAAGTAGCTCCATGTGGCACCACCGCCGTTTGAATGATCTGGGCCGGAACTAAGGAAATTGCATCAGTAGCATCATAGAGATGGATGGAGTCACACACCTGTGCAGATGGAGGGATCTGGCGTTTGAGCTGAGACACATGCACCACCGGTGAACCTGACTAGATGCTGGTAGCTCCAGTTTATATGCCACTTCACCAATGCGACTGAGAATTTTGTATGGGCCAAAGAACTTGAAAGCCAACTTCTGATTGCCCCTGGCTGCCACAGACTGTTGCACATAAGGCTGCAATTTCAGAAACACCATGTCACCAACTGCAAATGTACGCTCAGATCTCTTCTTGTCTGCTTGCTGCTTCATTCTCTGTTGTGCTCGCATCAGGTGATGCTGCATGAGGTTTGTCATAGCAGTTCTTTCTTTCAACCAAGTTTCTAAATCAGTAGAAGCACAGGAGTCAGCTTCAATACCAAAAGTGCGAGGTTTATGTCCATATAACACCTCGAAAGGAGTTTTCCCGGGCAGAGTGGTATGTGGTGTTATACCAGTACTCAGCCAATGCCAGCCAATTGTACCACTTCTTGGGGCAGGCATTGACGAAACAGCACAGATACCCTTCCAGGCATTGGTTCAAGCGTTCTGACTGTCCATCAGTTTGAGGGTGGTAGGCAGAACTCATGTGGAGAGTAGTATCAGCTAACTTGAACAGTTCTTGCCAGAGTCGACTTGTAAAGATACGATCCCGATCAGATATGATCATTTGGGGCAATCCATGGAGTTTGTAGACAGAACTCATGAATGCCTGAGCCACAGTATTAGCAGTGAAAGGATGGCGCAGAGGAATGAAGTGTGAGTACTTGGTGAATTTGTCAATTACCACAAGTATCACGTTGTATCCACCCGATAAAGGGAGTCCTTCAATGAAATCCATGCATATAGTTTGCCAAGCACCCTTAGGAACAGGTAATGGTTGCAGTAGCCCTGGTAACTTGACATGTTCCGGTTTTGCTTGTTGGCATGTTTGACAACCTGCCACAAACTCTTGGACAGTTTTCTTCATATGTGGCCAGGAAAAATATTGTTTCACTCGGTGATAAGTGGCTTGTACACCCGAATGACCGCCCACAGCACTGTTATGCAGTGCTTGAAGAATGTGGTTCTGAGCCAGCACGTTGTTTCCCACCCAGATGCGCTCCTTTACTCGGATAACTCCATCCTGGAGAGAAAAACCCTGAGCATTAGGACTGGTGACACTGAGTTCTTGCAATAGGCGTCGAGCTTGCTCATCATCTTCATAGCCAGCCTGCAAACGATCCAGCCATGCAGGTTGTGCAGTGGAAGAAGACACCAGAGCCAAACTCTCAAACTGTCTAGACAGGGCGTCAGCAGCAAGATTAGTATTCCCTTTCTTGTAATGGATTTTAAACTGCAAACCCATGAGCTTAACAAAGGCTTTGTGTTGAATGGTGGTATTCAGTCGTTGATCCGACAAATGGAGCAAGCTTTTGTGATCCGTCCTGATAATGAACTCTCTGTGTTGCAGATATGGACGCCATTTTTCCACCGCAAGAAGAATGGCCAAGCATTCTTTTTCATAGACAGACAGAGTTTGATTCCTGGATCCCAGTGCTTTGCTCAGAAACGCCAATGGGTGGTCATCTTGCATTAACACTGCACCCACGCCAGTCAGTGAAGCATCTGTTTCTAACACAAAGGTCTTGGTGAAATCTGGTAATGCCAAGACCGGAGCCGATGTCATGGCATCTTGCAGAGTTTTGAAAGCTTCTTGTTGGGCAGGACCCCACACAAACAGCACACCTTTCTTTAACAGCTGAGTGAGAGGTTGAGTAATGATTCCATAATGTTTGATGAACTTGCGATAGTATCCTGCGAAACCCAAAACGCTACGCAATCCGCGCAAGTTCCTGGGAATGGGCCACTGTTTAATTGCCTCAATCTTGGTAGGGTCAGTAGCCACTCCTCGATGACTGATAATATGACCTAGATACTCCAGCTCTTGAGCAGCAAAGGAACATTTACTTTTCTTGATCAACAGATTGTTGTCCTTTAACAACTGAAAAACTTGCCTGAGATGTGCTAGATGACTTTCCATGGTTGGACTGTAAATGAGAATGTCGTCTACAAACACCAGGACTGTTTTGCGCAACATGGGCTCAAAGATCTTGTTCATGATGCTTTGGAATGTTGCCGGCGCATTGGTGAGACCAAAAGGCATCACCAGAAACTCATATAGGCCTTGATGAGTTTGGAAAGCTGTTTTGTGTTGTTCACCTTCAGCAATCCGTATCTGGTGATATCCAGCACGCAGATCGAGCTTAGTGAAGTAACAAGCGCCAGATAATTCATCAAGTAACTCATCGATAACTGGCAAGGGGTGCTTGTTCTTAACAGTTAGTGCGTTCAACTGTCGATAGTCCACACAAAAACGCCATTGGCCATCCTTTTTCTTGACAAGCAACACTGGAGATGAAAATGAACTAGCACTGTGTCTGATGATACCTTGGCACAGCATGTCATAGACTTGTCGTTCGATTTCATCCTTTTGCTGTGGACTGTATCGATACGGCCGTACCTTAAAAGGTTGTGCCCCAGCCATGAGTGGTATGGTATGATCTTGATCGCGAGATGGAGGTAATGCATTAGGCTCCTGAAACAGATGTGAAAATTCATTCAACAACTCTGTGAGTTCTGGTGACTGTGCAGGAGTCTCTGATGGTGTTGCAGCTGAGTTTGCCATAGAGGATACAGTATCATCATTGAGCAATTGCACCTCTACCAACTGATCAACGCAATCTCTGTTCAGAAGACCCTTGAGTTTTTGCATTGTAACCTCCTTGCAGGCAGCTGGTTTTGTCTGAACACCACGTAATGTGATCCGCTTCTTATTGTGAGTGAAGCGCATCACCTTTTTCCTCCAGTGAACCCACATTGGGCTGTGTAAATCCAGCCAGTCTGCTCCAAGGATCATATCATAACAGCCCAGATCCAACACATGAACTGAATGTTGGAATGTATGTCCTTGCACACCCCATTCAAATTCTGGAACATATTCAGTGCATTGCACAGGTCTGCCATCAGCCACTGTAAACTTTCTGGGAGGCATTGGTTTAGTTGCACATTGTAATTTCTCTGCCAATGATGAACTAATGAACGAAGACACACTGCCCGAATCAATAAGTATCAGAATCTGATGTTTGCCCACTACTCCTTGAAGGCGAATTGTGTGTTTCTTACCAGCCACAGTCGGCGGATCAGCTGTACTTGCAATGAGTGTGAGGTCACCACCTTCCTCTTCATCATCACTGTCATCAGGGCTCACAGCTTCAGAAATGGGCAACACCTCTAGCAATTCTTCAATTACATGCAGAGGTATTTTATCTGGGCACTTATGTGTCTTGCTGTACTTCTCACCACAGGTAAAACATAGGCCCTTGGCTCGACGATATGCTTTGAGAGATTCCAACCGATCTTCCCATTTAGCATTGTCAGGTTTCTTTGCCTCTTCTTGCTGATTCAGCGATTTCTCTTTGAGCACTGGTCTGTCAGAGTAAGAATGATTGGACCGAGAACTGAATTTCTGAGTGGACCTCGACTCAATTGTTGGTGGAGCTTGTGACTTGGTGAATTCCAGGTCCTCTTCCTGCATGATAGCCAAGAGACCAGCAGTATCGAGATCCTTTGGGCAATGAAGATGTATAGCAGAACGAATATCATCTCGAAGACCAGTGAGAAATTCATCAACAAAGAAAGCCTCATCTAAAGCAGAATTATACAGCAGCTGTTGATTCCTAAGAATTTCAAATTTATCTATGTATTCTAGCACCGTTCCAGTTTGTTTTAGTGCACGTAACTGACGCCTATACTGCATATACTTGTTTTTGCCAAATTTCTCATGCACTAGCCTACACATTTCACCCCAGTCATCTATCTTACGAAGTGCTTGCACATTGCGAAGCCACAACGCAGCAGTGCCACGAAAATTGAGAGCAGCATATCTAGTGCGTAAACTATCCTGAACATGGTATATCTCAAAGTAAGTATCGCAGTCCTGCTGCCACACCTTTGGATTTTCACCCTCAAAGCGAGGAAAATCCATTTTAGGTGTTGATCCACGACCCCGGTTACCAAAATCACCATCGCGCTCATGGAAATTCTCACGGAATTCAGGTCTGGGCTGAGGCGCCGGGGTAGATCGCTGGATGAGACCAGGCGCATCTCCCGGTAGAGCCTTGGATCGTGGTGGTCAGTAGACCCGGAGCCCGTAGCCGACGCAGATGGGCGCGCCGCTGCAGCTCCTGATGGCATGGGCTGCGAGGATCCGAGAAGCAGATCCGCGCCCAAGCCAGCCACCCGTGGAGGCGGTGTTGTCCGCCTGCTTCTGTGCTGCGGACGGAGTGGACTCGATGGCGGTGACGTGCGAGGCGAGCTCATCGGCCTGCTGTTGTCCGGCCGTGAGCGCCGTCGCAGTCTCGGTGAGCGAGACCTGAAGCTCGTCAATCTTCGTTTGCCTCCCGGCGAGCGAGTCCAACACCTGCTTCATAAACGCCTCCATGGAAGTCTTGTGAGCAGCGACTTCCCCCATCGTCTTCTGGAGATCCCTATCGACCTGATTCACCGTTCGTCGCGGCGCCAGGGTGCGGATTCGCGCAGATCAACCAACACCACCCGCGGGTATCTCCGAAGAGATTTTGCGCTGCGATTTCAACGAAATCGAGCACCCAAACGAGCAGAATCCGATGGATTAGGTGGAGATTGCGGATCGAAAGTGGAATATGATACCAAATGTAATGATCACAGTTGTAGAACAGGAAATAGCAGGGAGATTCGGGAGGGAAATTGGATTAGGGAATCAGACGGAAGCAAGTTTGGGGTTCGAGATAGAGTTCGAGCTATCCAATTCATACACGATGCCTCACTCCGGAGGACTTTCCCAGCATATAACTCCAACACACACGCACACGCGAATACAGCTAGCACGGCACACACGGCACGTGAGAAGAGCTTCTGCTTCACGACGCACCACGCCTGGCTGTCAGGTAGGCCACGTCCGCTGACAGGTGGGTCAGCCGTGACGTTGTTGTGTACTCTTAGAAAATGGAACGCAAAGACAAGGAAGGGAGTTGCAGAAATGCAACTGAATGTTTATAAGCATATTTAACCTGACACGTATTTTGCATTCCATTTTTGTAATCTTCATCCAGTACTTAGTGCCTAAAAAGCACGGACACGGCAAAATCTGCCGAACTGCTTATGTGGAGAAGCTTGTACCAGAAACATATTCTCTTTTCTGATCTCTTTCTCATTAATTTTCTGTCTTAAATTTATATTACACGGCATATTTTTATTTTATTTTATATATACTCGCCGTATCCCTGAATGGCTGTTTTTGGAAAATGCCGTATCCCGTATCCCCGTATGCGTATCCCTTCTTTCCGTCCCCATGTCGGTGCTTCTTAGCTTAGTGCCTTGCTAAATGCTAATGTCCCATGATGTCAATATACTCAGATATGCAGATATGATATGCTTGAATTGTGTTATGGCCAAGTGAAGTTACCTTTTAGTTTGATGCGGGGTCACACTTGCTGATCAGATGGTGTATGAAGCGCAAGTTGTTGGATTATACCAAGACAAGGATGTCGCTGTTTTTAGTATCCAAGCGCCAAAGGATTAAATAAGACCTTAACCAGTTATGGCCGGACGGATTCAAGATGCATCCTTACTACCATAGCAGACAGCATCGACATGGGGTGGCCATGGTGCTCCAGCTCTAAGCCCCTACTGCAATTGCAGCCACTCTTATCTCAGGTTGCCAGGTCAACGAAGGAAAAAATTTCTAGGTTGGCTGGATGTGCTCTATATTGTGCGATTTAGTCACGTGGGGTTCATGTGTGCTGCTTGTAGAGCCTAAGATCAATGTTGAATGGAATTGAGAAAATCTGTTTGTGCTTTATAATTTTTAGCTAGCTGTCCTGGCACATGAGTTTGAGAAAAATGAGGATTGCAGTTTTCAGCCGGATCAGTACATGTTTTCTAGCAATAGAAGCACCTAGGTGTTAATTACTTATACAACTTCTGCCTTTTGTTTCAGGTATATGACCACTATAATTAGCTCATATCTGAGAACGGGAAGGCCATGCTTTCCACGGGAACAAAGTAAGTTCAAATATTTAATATCAATTTTGTATGATCTCGTGTACCCAACTGGTTCATTCCCAGCCTACCATTGTCAATGTATCTGGGCAGCCATATATTATCGTTCAATAGTTTAACCTATTAAGTAAACACTATCAGGTTTGCACACTGAGTTATTTTCAGATTTAGTGAGAGTGTGTTTTACAATGTTGTCGATAACTGTTATTGATGATAATTAATAGATGGATAAACCTTTTAGAAATTCTCTCAATTTACAAATACTTTATACAACAACACTGCTAATTAAATACTAGATTTTAGATTTTTCAGGTCAATCAGTAAAGATGGGAATATTCATGTTCATAGTCTGTTTCCGTGAATGCGGTGTCGGGAGTGACACAGAGGCGGATGCTCGGCATTCTGGGCTGCGGAGGCGGCGGCGACGATGCAGAGGCGAATGCTCGGCATGCTGGGCTGCGGAGGCGGCAACGACGACGAGGCAGATGCTAGGCACGCTGGGCTAAGGCGGCAAGGGTGAGACGGCTGACGTGGCTAATATGGCATCACGTGTGCATGGTGAAGTGTGTGCTCAGGACCTCTGCTGGACCACGACCCGCACTGGGGTATGTAGACTGACACATTGTCGACAGTCTCGTGGGAATTCCGGAAGGTGGCGATGGGGGTGGGAACATGAGCTCGTGGGGGGGGGGGGGGAAATCAGGTGCTTCATGTGCTGCTACTGATACATTACCGTTGGTTGCTTTTCTGATATACACTGGTGTACAAAGAGAGAGATGCTTCAAATGATGCTGTTGTGTGTACTCTGTGCTATGCTCTGTTGTGTGTGCTGCTTGGGTCAATTTTGTTCTCGGACAATTCATAGATTTAGATTGATCTTAGGAGCAATTTTGTTTTTTCTTTTGTGTACTGATGTGGCAATGCTTTCTGTGCTGCTGCCATTTGTTGTACAAGGAGAAGAAGAAACAGCGGGGGAGATGGAGAAATTGCTGGCTGTTTGTGTTGTTATTAAGTTGGTGCCTAAGTTTACTGTTTGTTGGTTGTTGCTACTGATTGTTGTGGTGAAAAAATCAACAATATTTCGGCTACTTCAAAGTGATTTTGTATTGAATAATTTGAACAAGAGTGAACCACAACATGTGAACAAATTTAGGAGAAAATCTTCCTAAAGAAGTCCTGGTTTTGAGATATAGGAGATAAAATTCAGGGGAATTGTTGTACCTGCATCTACCCTTTTCTCTTTGCAATCGTGTTCTCAATCCATCCTGACGTCTCGCCCGATGCCTCTATCATAATTACTTCTCACATTCGCTTTTCACATGACGTCTCACCCGATTCCTCTATCATGGTAGACACAACGACCGCCATCGGGCGGGAAAGAGGATGAGCGGCACAACGTGTGGGTCGCTGTGTTGAAATAGAGGATGTGTATCTATGTTTGTCAGTGCTGTGTGGAGAGGGCTTGAGCCATGCTTATTGGGTTAGGAACATACAAAAAAAAAATTCTCCCGTTGCAACGCATGGCCATTTTGCTAGTCTATATAATTTCCGGAGTCATCTTTGTCCCACGGTGCGAAGACGACAGTGTGCGCACCGTGTGTGACTCTATGGATAATTAGAGGGATACTTACCATGAGTTGTTCTTTGGTTGGATGTCACTATAAAATCATGGTGTTTGTTTACTCAAACTTTAAGGTGTGCTTTTGCAGCCCTACGCAGTAGTAATGGTGTTCGTTACACAACAAGAGAATAGTTCTGAGTAGCATCTAAGTTTAATATTGAAGAGAAAGTTTTATTCTTGTGTTCAACTGTGTTACAATTGTTTAAAGTGACCGCTAGTGAAAGTATGATCTCTAGGCCTTGTTTCCAAGCATTGAAACACCGTTTAATCTCAGTTTTGTCACATGTTCATTTGCTGTCATTTTTTTCTTCAGATTACAAATAACACTTGTAATCATCCATATCACCTGTATTTTACCATCTCTTCGCCGAACTAGTGCACCTATACATCTGACAAGTGTATTGGGTGTGTTGGGGACATAAGAGACTTCTTGTATATTAATTGCAGGGCTGCTTGAGATGGATACATTTGACCTCCACCTCCCTGAGTTCGATAAACATTGGGTTACTCACTTAAGGGAAATTTTTTGCTGTCCTACAAACCTCTGCACTTGGAGGCCCAACACTGTCTACAAGAATAGAAACGTGCTTAGACATCAAGATCTTTTCTGGCGCCGTTGCCGGGGAGGTGAGCGCTTGAAGGTACCTTCTTTAGATCCTGCAGTTTTATCTTTTTGTTTCTTGTTTTTATTTTCACTAGTTAGGCTTAATGGAAAAAAATTAGAGAGCTCTATGAAATTTATCTTGAGTTAGTGCATGATGTGTGTGAAGAAAAAAATTAAAAAACCTATGGAAATTTATTTGCATGATGGTAGTAATGTTATTACTATAAATTCTTTGAATACCATTATTACTAATGCTATGGACGACTTTAAGCTTGGGGAGGTCGGTTTTGATGAAAATGATCTTTTTAGTCCCCGGATATTGAGGAGAAAGTTTATGTTGATTATGATATGCCTCCTATATATGATATTTACAATGATGAATATGATATTTTCAGTCCATCTACTATTGAGAATAAAATTCAGTATGATTATTCTATGCCTCCAATTTATGATGATTATAATGATGGATATGCTAGTTTTACTCCCACTATTACTAATGAAATTGATTATGCTTCTGTGGAGAGTAATGATACTTTTATGCAAGTGGATCATGATAAGAATGCTTTATGTGATAGCTATATTGTTGAGAATATTCATGTTGCTACTGAAATTTATTTTGAGAGAGGAAAATGTGGTTATAGAAATCTTCATGTTATTAAGTTTCCTCTCTTTATGATGAAAATTTTGAACTTTATCATGTGTTACTTTCATGTGCTGGTTGCTTTTTGCCCCAATGGTTATTATGAGAGAGGGAATCATGGTCTTAAATATCTCAATATTAAGTTTCCCCTCCTTATCTTGAAAGTTTTGAAGTTGCACTTATTTTGCCTTCCTATCCTAATTGCTTTGTGTTTCAATGATTTATTTTTTACAAGATTCCTAAGCATAGGAAGTGGGTTAGATTTAAATGTGCTTTATATTTGCTTTTTGATGCTCTCTTTTATGTTTTAACTCTTATCCTTATGTGAGCATCATAAAAATCACTATGCCTAGCTAAAAGGTTTTAAAGAAAAACGCTTGTGGGAGACAACCATGTTATTTTTGTTTTCTGTTTTATTTTGCTTTTTGTTGAGTCAAGGATGTTGTTACCACTGTAACATATCCTTTGTATCTTTTTATTTTCGTTTTGTTGTGCCAAGAGTAGCCTCTAATGGTAGGAAAGTGCAAAAGTTGGATTTTCTGCGCATAAACAGATTTTTATGCTCCGCTGTACGAAATTCTGAAAAATCCCAGAACAGTATTTTGATCTGAAACTTTTTGTGCGTAAATCTGAAGTTTTTATATACCTTTCATTAGTTTTGAGTTTTCTGATTGGAGTTACGTAAGTGCCTCGAAATTTTTCATATTTACTGGTTGTTCTGTTTGTGACAGATTCTGTCTTTATTTTGCATTGTCTCTTATACGAGTTTTCTTTGTGGTTTCTTTTTGCGGAAGGGTGCTACAAAGACCTGCTATACAGTAGCTAATGTTAGAATGAATACTTGCAATGTGTGCTTACAGAAACAAAGTGGATTAAATGTTTTGAGTTCTAACCCTCTAATGAAGTTTATGAGAAGTTTTTGTGTGAAGTAAGTTTTCAAGTGTCAATAGAGAGGATGATGAAAGAAGATCAAGAAGGGACAAAATCTCAAGCTTGGGATGCCCATGGCACCCCTCTGCAATTGTCAAGAAGTCACAAGCATTTAAGCTTGGGGGTGCCTTGGACATCCCCTTCTTCATCAACAAATTATCAGGTCATCTCTACTGAGACTATATTTTTATTTCTTCACATATTAAGAGCTATTCTTGGAGCGTCTTGTGTGTTTTTATTTTCTGTTTTTTTTGTTCTCTGATTATTACAATGCTCGATGCTATAATTCTTATTTGGGAGAGAGACACGCTCCGCTTTTTCATAGAATACTCATGTTTTTCACTTATACTTGTTGAGTATTCTATTTTTGCTCTGCTAGCTTCTAGCTCTTGTTTTTCATGTATCTCTTGTTCAGAGTTATTAGTTTTTTTATAGAAAGTACTCTCTTGCTTCACTTATATTTGTTTAGAGAGTTGGTTAATTGGTTGGAACAGAAAATGCTATGCATGTGGTAATGGTATAATGAAAAACTTGCATAGTCTTGTAGATCGTTGAACTTTGATAACTTGATTCTTTGAAAATATTTTGAGGTATTAAATAATTAGATGTTAATGCTTGCTGGTTAGTTAAGTTAAAATTTATTAGTGGTTGTTGCCGTAAAGCTTGTTCCGTACTACAAACTCTACTAAAGTTGTTGAAGGTGTAGTTGGTCTTGATAGCTTTTCATGTTTGAAAGTATCTCGTAATAACATAGTTGCGTGCTAAGGTCGAGGGATCTAACGGGGTAATTTTGCCGCCGTGAACGGTCCTCCTTGGAGTAAATTTTAATCATGCTCTTAATGTTTAACCTGCTAGTTGTTTGCAATAAACTTGTGAGTTTTTTTTTACTAATGTTAAGCTACGGTTTTGGCACTTCCACCATCCCAATTTTGCTAGCCTCGTCGGTGATGTGCATTGCCCTCTTCTCACATTGAGAGTTGGCGTATACTTCGCCAGTACATCCAAACCCCGTGGGAGAACCTCCTCTTGTTCTCATACACATAACCCCATACATCTTCCTCAAAACAGTCACCATACCTACCTATCACAACATTTTCATAGCTGTTTCGACATATATTGCCATGCAACTTCCATCATAAATTACATGACTTATTGTCATTCATCATTGTTATATTGCTTTGCATGATTCTATACACCTGACGTGTGATTTACCCATGTTACGCTAAATCATTGCACATCTTGCTACACTGGCAGAGGCATTCAGTTTCATACATCATGTTCTGTTTATTATGAGTTATTTGTACAAAAAGTGTGTTCTCATATTAGAATGTTGCCCCTACCAGTGAGGGAGAGAAAAGTGAAAAGAACCATGGAGGCCATCGAAAAGAGAGAAAAAAAGAAAAAAAAGGAGAAAAAAAGAAAAAAAAAAGAAAGAAATAAAGAGAGAGGGGGCAACATTACTATCCTTTATTCACACTTGTGCTCATGTTTAGCACCTATGTCTCATTTGAGAGAGTTTTCATGTTTCATTAGTATAACTATGTGGGGAATTTACACTATAGAATTTGGGTTGTATATTCCAATGATGAGCCTACTCAAAAGTGTTCTAGATCTTCGTGAGCAACCAAGTTGGATGCAACCCCACTAGTTCCATTGGAGAGTTTTCATACACATATAGCTCTATGTGCATCCGTTCCATGGCAATCACTACTCCACACATAGCTTCGATTAAAAGACTTCCTCTTATCTAATGATCACTTATAGCTTTGTGAGCCTTTCTTCCGTTGGTCTTCCAAACCCCCATTAATGTTCTCTTTGCCATAACATCCTGGTGCCAAAACCAAATGCTTACGCTCACTGGTTGAGTAAAACTTCAAAACAGTTGATTCGTGACGTTCATGTTTATTTTTACTTGATTGGATCCTTTCTATGTTGTGAAAAATCGCTTGATGCTTGAATTGAAGGATAGAACTTCTACTCTGAATATTTAAATCATCTCTAATAAACCTTGTACGGTTTCATGTCTCCAAAGCATCATTCATGAAAGGTTTTATCTTGTTTAACTATCTTGCTTTATCATTCTTTGTTTAATATCAATTATAGACATTTACTCTGAATGATTTGATCTCACTTCACATGTTGTACATTACTATTTGATCAAGATTATGTTGGTAGCATGTCACTTAAAAAATTATCTTTGTTATTATTTACCTACTCGAGGACGAGCAGGAATTAAGCTTGGGGATGTTGATACGTCTCAAACGTATCTATAATGTTTGATGTTTCATGCTTATTTTATATCAAATGCCACATGTTTCTGTTATAGTTTTATATCGTTTCATGCATTTATTGGACTAACCTATTAATTGTTACAAAAGTGCACATTGTTCTTTTTTTACACTTTGATGTGTAGGAATTGACAAGAACGCAAAAAAAGCCGAGTTGGAGTTGGACTTTGATCTCCTGAAATCTGTCTCCACCAGACAATTTTTAAAGATGTCCCCGAAACGACCCGAAGATGACGTCAAATGGAAAAAGTCTAGTCGCGAAAGTTTTTGGAAATTTCCCGCTGATCGCCGTGGAGCCGGACATCGCCCAAAAGGGAGCCCGTGGGCCCCAGAAGACCCCTGGGCGTGACCAGAAGTGGGGCCGCGCCGGGGTGGCGTCTGGAAGCCTCCTGCACCGCCTCGCGCTGCCCTTTAGATTATATATTCGCCCCGTCAAAAGAACCCTAACCCCAGAAAGACTTCTACAGAAACGACTCCGACCTCCGCCCCCACCAAAAACACTAATTCGGGGGACAGAAGTCACTGTTCTGGAACTCTGCCGGGACGGGGAATTGCCCCCGGAGCCATCTTCATCGCCGTTGATGCCTCCCATGATGCGCTGGGAGTAGTCCTTCATCGAGGCTAAGGGATCATGCCGGTAGCTATGTGGTTTATATCGCTCTCTCCCATGGTGTGATCTTTATGTGATCATGAGCATTATAATCTAGTTGAATTCGTAGATGTTTTCCCTTCATTATGTTATGGATATGCTACTCAATTGGTTTTATCTATTATAATTTCCGGAGTCACCTTTGTCCCATGGTGCGAAGAGGACAGTGTGCGCACCGTGTGTGACTCTATGGATAATTAGAGGGATACTTACCATGAGTTGTTCTTTGGTTGGATGTCACTATAAAATCGTGGTGTTTGCTTACTCAGACTTTAAGATGTGCTTTTGCAGCCCTACGCAGTAGTAATGGTGTTCGTTATCCAACAAGAGAATAGTTCCGAGTAGCATCTAAGTTTAATATTGAAGAGGAAGTTTTATTCTTGTGTTCAACTGTGTTACAATTGTTAAGAGTGACCGCTAGTAAAAGTATGATCCCTAAGTCTTGTTTCCAAGTATTGAAACACCGTTTAATCTCAGTTTTGTCACATGTTCGCTTGCTGCCATTTTTATTTCAGATTACAAATAACACTTGTAATCATCCATATCACCTGCATTTTACCATCTCTTCGCCGAACTAGTGCACTTATACATCTGACAAGTGTATCGGGTGTGTTGGGGACACAAGAGACTTCTTGTATATTAATTGTAGGGTTGCTTGAGAGGGATATCTTTGACCTCTACCTCCCTGAGTTCGATAATCTTGGGTTACACACTTAAGGGAAATTTGCTGCTGTCCTACAAACTTCTGCACTCGGAGGCCCGACACTGTCTACAGGAATAGAAGTGTGCGTAGACATCATTGACATGGTGGTGGAGCCTCCCTCCTCGTTTCGGCCTTTTCAGCGGTGCGTGGAGCTAGGAGCCGGGGCCTAGACGGTTGGAGTCCTTGGGTTGGCGGGTGAGCCAGGGACTCAGGTGCTGGTCGGTGACCTCGACCACAGGGGTGGCACGGTGGATGGCGTGCGGCTTGCGGTGACGGTGGCTTGGATGTCGCGTGTCGACATTTCATGCCCGTGTAGAGGGCGGGGAGAGTTTACCGGGGGAAACCCTTTCCCGTGGTCTTCTCGGGATGCGGCGGTGGCCTCCACGGATGTCGTTCCCTTCTTGAAGGCGTCGTAGCTGCTTCTCTCGGCCCTTTTACGCTCCGGCTGAATATCGAAGATCCTCGGATCGGGCAGTGGCGGCGCACTAGCGTCGTGTGCTTCTTGAAGACGCCACCTTGGAGTTCACGGCGGCTTGCTTTCCAGAGATGCGGTGGCGATGGATGCGGCTCTTGCGGTTTCTTTGTCGAGCTCCCTCGCACAAAGCTTGTACCTTGTTCTGCACCTCGGTGTATCTTGCGCAGAGCCTTGCTGATTGAGCATGTCTGCACTCTTGCGGATTGTGGCGGTGATGATCCTGCTGGCGGTGCTCCCTGGATGGTGGAGTTGGTCCCGACGGTGTGCCGTGTGTGTTGGTGTGCCCCTGCTCCGATTGAGCTCCGACCCGACACCTCTACCCGCCCTGCTTGTGCTCTCCCTCTTCGGCGTTGCTCGCCTTTGGTGTTTCACATGTAAATCGTCGGTAGCTGTGTCTATCTATCTATGTGTGTGTGATGCGTTGTTGTAAGCTTGTTTCAGCACCAACTATTCTGTCGTCATAGATGGCGTTATTAATTTAGCGATGGGCCTTACATCATGTTATCTATAGAAAAGTAATAGGAATATATGAGGAGAGTAGATGAACGACTCAAATTAGAAAGGATAAATGTCTCATATATATACTCCCTCCGTCTAAAAATAAGTGTCTCAAGTTTGTCAAAAAGTGGATGTATCTATACACGAAACATGTCTAAATACATCTATTTTTTGGCAAACTTGAGACACTTATTTTAGGACAGAGTGAGTATATATATTAGGTTAGCATACTAGGGTTTGATAATGGCGGAACCTCCAAAAAGTGCTCGAGCATGCTTGCTCTCTCTCAATAGTGACCATTTGGCGTCAGCCTCTTAAATACATCCCATATTAGGTTGTGTATTAAGTCTCTTAATCCCAAACCTACTAGGATCTGACGATGCGCTAAGCCATTTTTTACACGGCGAACATGAAAAAAATCACAACTTTCAAATTGGAAATGTAATCGCATTTTTTTCACGACGAGTATGAACAAATCCCAATTTGCAAATACTAAAATGTAATCGTCATTTCGACAATGAACAATGAACAATTCTCATTTTCCAAACTCTGAAATGTAGTCGTCTGCCCATTTTTTGCACAACAAAATATGAAAAAAAAATCATTTTGCAAATTAGGCTTTGAAATCAACATTTTTCTTAATTAATCTGAAATCTGTTAGACAAATAAACATGCATGCACAAATCTGCATGATGCTTCGTTAAAGCACATCCACTCGTTTGGCGAGAAGCAAACACGCTCGAGCGCCATTTGTCCGCGTCCTTGATAATGGGGCTTAGTGTGCTAGCTCTCCAGCACGACGGAGGCCCTTAGCACAAGTCTCTTACGCTTTGGGCCTTATCATCGCTTCATAGCCGCTAGGGTCTAAGCAAAGCGTTTTAACATCACTTAGCTCTTAACCGAACACTTAGTTGTGCTTTTTCGAATCATGGGTGCAACCAAACAACTTATTTGAATCATGAGTTGTGATTGAGCGTACGCTTAGTTGCCTTTTTTGCTTAGTTGCACGTTTTCGAATCACGAGTCACTCGCGTAAGCTAGTACTCCCTCCAATCCATATTAGTGGGCACAACTTTATCTAGATACACATGTATCTAATCTAAATAGTTAACTAGATACATATGAATTTAGACAAATCTATGCCCATTAATATGGATCGGAGGGAGTACCATATTTTGGATTTTGACTTTCGACTTGATGTGCGCATTTCATAAACCACTTACCAACAATAAGAAAGTCTATTTGCAAAAAAGAATGTTATTAGTAGAGCAACTTATTTTAAAAGAAAAGGTGTTGCTTTTAAGGCCTACTAGAACATGAAGGCGCATTGTCACGGAAACAAGTGAGAATGTTAAGACGATATAAATTACACATTTGTTTGAATTTACCGGTGCCTTCAAAGTTGTAGGTAGAGGACATTTTTATGCCAGTAGTGAGGGACATAAATATTATTTTAAATAAATATGGGCCATACAACAACTTATAGTAGTATGTTGTAATTTACATTCCCTGGTAAAAATATTTGTAATATACACCACACACAGGATTATTAAGAAACATATAACCAAGCGACCTACGAGCGATCATGGCCATCCTCACGTGATTGGGGGAGCTCCTATAAGGCACCCACGCCACCTGAAGGAGAATAGGTGGGCCTTGCGCATTTACTTCTGTTCGTTGCTCAAGTATATTCCTTTACTTTTTTGTTTTTATAAAGTTCACTATTTTCTATTTTTCTATTTGCATTTATAAAATCTAAATGTATTCTAGAATCTAAGCATTTTTGTAATATGAATTTGTTTCAGATTTGAGCATTTTCAAAATTTGAAGTTTTCCAAATTTTGGACATTTTTAAAATCTAAATATTTTTCAATTTTGAATTTCTAAGCTATTTTCTTAGATTTTAAACATTTTTTTAAATTTGAACATTTCTAAAATCTGAATATTTTGCAAAATATGAACATGTTTCAATTATGATTATTTTAAATCTGAACATTTTTTATGAATGAATATTTTAAATCTGAACATTTTTTAATCTAGGTTTTTAAAATATGGAAAATGATTTTAAATCTGAATATTTAAAAAATGAACATTTCAAAATCGGAATATTTTAAATTGTGATTTTATATAAAATCTGAACATTAAATCAGAAAAAGGTGAAAAAAAAGAAAACAAAAACGAAAAAGAAGGAAAGGAAAGGAAAAAATACAACAGAAACATTAAAAAGTCGAAACTGATAAGATGGGTTGGCCCGCTGCAGAATTCCTTCGGGCGGCGCGATCTAGAAGTGATGCCAGCGGGTGGCATGTTGGAATTGGGAATTATTGGGCTGCTGCTCGGCAAGTCAATTTTTGGTCCGTGGCGTGCCTAAGCTTTAATGGACAGTCCATCAATAATCTCCTTCATCTAGAAAAAATAGGAAAAAGTATAAATTTCACCCTAAAATGTCACACATCGGATACATTTCACCCTGAACTTTGAAACCGGTTAATTTCAAACATGAAATCTACCAAACCGGACAAATAACCCCCTAAGGTGGTGTCGTGTCTCGTCGCACGGACACCGGGAGTATAGGATACCCCCTTTTAGGTTCGGCACGGGGCGCGAAGGAGGCTGAGAATCGTCTTCTTGGGTGGAGTCTAGATCAAGCTCTCCTCTCCACGATCAAAGCATGCAACCAAAGGGACACAAGGAGCTACCCAGGTTCAGGCCGCCTGGAGGCTAAAAGCCCTACTCCTGCATGTCTGGATTGATGGGTTCTTCATAGTGTGGCTTACAATGGAACCTCCCGGATGGGGTACCCGGAAGGGTTTTGGCTGGAGGTAGAAGAAGGACAGATCCTGACCCGGAGGAGATCACCTTCCCCTCTACCCTCGCAGCCCTAGTCTAGTCTTGCTCTGGTTCTACCTTGTGTTCGTCCTTGCTCCGACCTCTTCCCCTCCTTTGTGCCTTGGTCCTCCTTTTATAGGCTAAGGGGTTGCCACAGGGTCACGTGAGGGGCATGAGGGACCTTCGGGGTGAAGGACCCTCCTCATCTAGTTTAGGAGGAGACGTGGCCTCTCCTCAGCCTAGCGTCTCCTTTGGGTTAGGTGGGAGCGTCCGCCTTGGGGTGGACAGGAGCTGACACCACCACGGGACGTGCTTCCCGCCCGCGCTGCCTTCGCCTTGCTTCCCAAGTCTTCCGCGGTGAGGTGGAGTGCTTATCCACAGGGACGTGGGGAAGTACCCGAGAGGGAGCCTGGCCTCCTGCCGGGAACTCGGGCTCTCGGGTCCTTCCTGGCCTTCTTGCTTGGTTCGGGGACCCGGAAGGTCCCCAGGACCGGAGCCCTTTGTCGACGTAGGCCATGTGCGTCCTGACGGTGAACCCGCCAGCTTGACTTGAGTCTTGGTCTTGTCCATCTTCATCTTGGGCCCACATGGGGTGGACCCACTTTGGCAGTACTAGGGGAACCCCATGTTCCACTGCTGCGACAGTAGCCCCCGGGCATGGTCCCGGCGGCTCTTGCTCCAGCTGCCGGGGCCATGGCCTAAAGATAGGTCAAAGTGGGTCCCGGGCACCTGGTCTTCCTTGCTCAGCTCCGTTGGGGACCCGCCGAGGCGAGGTAGAGACGAGCCCCCGGGTCCCGTTGACTGAATCACGGCGAACGTTGCGATTCATACGGACCCCGTGCTTATCTTGGAATCCAACGGGCGAAACGCGCAGAAATCGGCACGCCCCCTCGATCCCCACGTCCGTCGGAGTAATGGGGCCGCGACGCGACGTGTGGGATGCCTTATAAGCCACGACTGGCTTCCACTGTAGCCGTTACCTCTCCAGATTCGCCGAAATCCCCAAATCGCCGCGCAGGAGACTCCTTCTCCCTGACTTTGCCAATCGCCGCCCCCCGCCTTGGCCGCCGCCGTTCCTTGTTCTTGCCCCCAGCCCATGCCGCCTAAGCGAGATAGGACGGGAGTGAGGAAGATGTCACAATCTGCCGCCGAGAAGATGGCGATGGAAGCTTCTCTGGCCGAAGCGCCGCCTTCATGAGGGTGACTCAGGCCCTCTTTTCTCCCAGCGAGTATGCGTCAGAGGAAGCCATTCAACGCGTCCGCCAATCCCTGGCCGCGAGCTTCCGCGGTACTGAGGGAGTGGTGGTGCGCCCTGGGAGCGGTCCTCAACGAGAAGGAGAGGTGATTACTTTCCACGATTTCTCCGTCGTCGGCCTTCTTCCTCCGTTCTCCGAGTTCTTCGCGGCAATCTTGGAGGCTTATGGATTGCACATGCTGCACTTGCACCCCAATGCCGTGATGATGCTTGCTACCTTTGCCTATGCCTGCGAGGCATTCGCGGGCGTCATGCCCTCGGTGGCCTTATTCCGCCACTTCTTCGTTCCACGCCTGGGGAAGTCCAAGTGGATCGCTGGCGGTGTCTCTTTCTGCCTCCGGAGTGATGCGGCGCACCAGTACCCGGAAACATTCACCAAGGCCTCGGTTGGAGAATGGAGGCACAACTGGTACTTTGTCGAAGCTGATGGGACCAACCCCCATCTGATGACTCCATATTATCCAGCGGAGCGATTGGCACACTCCAAGGAAAGAAGCTCTCAAGGGGAAGCCCTGGTTCCGGTCATCAACAGGCTGGCTGCGCTCCGTGCAAGGGGAGTGACGGGCGCCATGATCCTGGCAGACTTTCTTCGCAGAGGGATTGCCCCTTTGCAGTTCCGGAGCCGCCCGCTCTGGGAACTTGCTCAGGTGGGTGGCAGCCTTCCACAGTCCAGGTTCCACTTGACAGAGACTACCTGGGCTCTGACCATGGGCTACATATTGCCATGGGTACCCTTCGAATTCCAGGATGAGATCTTGCCGCTGTTCGAGGATCCAGCCGCCGACGGTATCCGATCTTCGATGCCAGAGTGCAATGAGTACGGGGTGGCGGGTACTACCAAGATTGAGCCCCCGCCGGCACCCAAAGCACGCAGCCTCAAGGAGAGAGGCCAAGGGGGCAAAGCCTTGCCCGCGGGGACGTTTCCCCTGAAGAACCTGGGTCTTCGGATGACGAAAGCGACGAGGACTCCTCCGGGAGTACCTTGCGGGCGCGGAGGCCCCGGTGCTCCTTCCGGGGCGGCGACAAACCCGCCGGGTGACGAACTTCCGGAGCAGCCAGTGCCGCCGAGCTCGCCGTCGATGCAGGAGTCTGACCAGGCGTCGGAGGCTATCCCTCCTCCCCTTGCAGACATGGAGGTTGGGGAGGAGAGCCTGTCCTTGCCTGACCTCTTTGGCGACTTGGTGAAGAAGAGATGGAGCTTCTCCGGGTCGAAGAGAGCCCGCCGGTAAGCTTTGCTGGCAACTGGCCTTGAATGTGGAGTTGCTTCCCTTTTGCCGTCGTCCTGACTTCTTGTTTCTCTTGCACAGGAGCCCGACACCGGAGTGGCCAAGCAAACGACCCCGGGAGGCGAAGATGCCGAAGCGAGAGCTCCACCGACACCTCCGATGGAGGCGACTCCGAGCCCCCGAGCCCCCGGTCCGCCCCAAGGATCAGGGAGGTGGCTCCAGTCGTTGCAGGGAGGCGGAAGCTGCTTGCGCGGAAGGCCCTGGGGAGAGGCGCGACGTGGATCCCCAGGCGACCTCGGACCGCAGACTTGAAGCAGGCGGGTTCATCCCCAGGGGCTCGGCCCTCGGGAACGCTGACCCCTGCCATGAACCCGGGAGAGTTGAGGAAGGCCCCGGGTTCTCCAAGACATTCTCCAACGTCTCGGAGTTCTTGTCCTCTGCCGCGCCGAACTGGCGCGGTTGGTGCCCCCGACCTCCGGCGGCGGGGAGCACTCGCAAGCTCGCGAGCTGCGGCTTTCCTCGGGGAGGAGGCTCTTGGCGCCAGAGAGCTGAAGCTGGCGGCGGACGAAGAGCTGCTTTACGCTTGGGAACGAGAGTGGCCAGCCGCGAGAAGGAGCTGGAGCGACGAGACCGAGCTGGAAGACGAAGAGCGCCGCTACCTCGGCACCATTGAGGAGCTCCAGATCAGAATGGAGCGGGACGAGGACCGCTTTGAGCAGGGCCTGGAGAACGTGGCTAGCTGGGCTCGCAGCGAGGTCGAACATGACCTTCGAGCCAAAAGCAGAGCCGTCTCACTAGGCAAGCAGGTCTCCAAACTCCAGAGCGAGCTCAAGAGCGAGAGGGAGAGGCGAGAACAGGCCTTCTCGGATTTCCAGAGAGCTAGGGGCGAAAGAGACAGCTTGTCCGCCCGGGTCGAGACGATGGCCGCCACGATCGAGGCGCAGAAGCAGGCTCTCAAGCAGCTGAGAAGTTCAAGCAAGAGGCCACGGCTGGCCGCGTCGCCATGGAAAGAAAGATCCGGGAACTGGGCGAGGCGAACGATTTCTGGAAGGACAAAGATGCGCGCATGACCGTCCTTCGCAAGAAGGAGGCAAAGGAGCTGGCTGACGGGCGAACGGCGATGGAAGCGTCCAAATCTCAAGCTCAGATTGCGTGGCATCAACACGAGCAGGTGTCCAACCAGCTGAAGGAGTGCAGGTCGAGCTGGCGGAAGCAAAAGGTGCACTTGAGAAAGAACAGCGACGATTCGCACACCACCGCCGCGATGATCACAACATCTTGCTCCAGATGAACCACGGGTCCTTGGATATCGTGAGGAGTTCACGAACTTGGGAGTGCCTTCTCCGCCTGTTCTCATGGCCGACCATTCCACTTCCTTCGTCCGCTATCCCGGGTTCTTGAAGTACGTGGCCTCGCTCATCAAGGGTATCAAGGAGCAGGCTAGCAGAGCCACTCGCCTTGCTGGGGAACAGGCAGTGAGGCAGGTGACGACCCGGTTTGTCACAGCGCTTCGCCAACGGCATCCGCAGCTTTCCTTGCTGTCCGAGCTGGAGGCGCCTGAACCCGGACGCCGCTTCCTCCAGACGTAACCCGCCAGGTGGAGGAAATCTTGAAGCGCCTTTCCCGAGAAGACGACCCGTGAACCTGTGAAGTCCTGAAAAGGACAATACCAAGGGCCGTGAACCATGCTTTTGTACTGATATTGCCAACTGGCTTATGAACTCATGCTTTTGAATGTAAATAACTTCTTCCCAAAGTATATAAGTTTTATCGTACTCGTGGGGGCTTTACGCTCTCGGGAAGGATCCAAAGGTGTGAGCGCTAACCAGCCGTGGGCACTCAGACTGATGAAGTGCTGACACAGGGCGCAACCCCCCAAAGGACCCACCGTTTCCTGACCGCACGGACCTCAGCCCACGACTCCACTGCCCGAGGGAAACTGACAGTGTCATCGCGAAGGCGCTGCCCCAGGAGAACGCCCGCTTTCGCCTTAGCCAAAGCACATAAAACAGATGTACCCGGGAACAAGCCCGTGCAAGCACGTTTATACTTAGCTCGCGTTTTGACTCCTTCTGGCTACCTCGGTAATCGTTCTGTCGCGCTGCCGCCAAGGCGGGTCTTCTATGCCGTGTTTCAGACATAATTCTGCCTTGCCCAGCAATTCTTGGCGGGGACAAGGTTTCCAACCGAGATAGCCTCCAATGCCGACTAAGGGCATGACTGGCTGGCTTGCGCCGGTCCGGAGACCATTGTGTTACTTGCTCGAGTTACCCGGAGACCACCCAACTGGTGATCCGGCGACTTGCTGGCGTATCAGAGACGCCGGTCCGGAGACCCCACGGTTGTCTTAGCTTTCTGGACCCGGATGTTCCTTGTTTGATGACCCGTCAATCTTGCTGGCTCGTGCCGGTCCGGAGACCCTGAAGCTGCTTTACTCGCGGGATCCTGATGCCAGCCACTTAGCAATCCGGTACTTCTGAGGGGGTCCACTTGGTCCTGGCTGTATTGTGACGATGTGACCCGGGAGATCCCATTCTCCCTGGGCCAAATCTCCGCAGATGAAGGTTTGATCCCAGCTAGCTGCAGCTTGCCCTTGACTGCTTTGTGTCTGTGGGGGCGCCGGTAGTGGCAAGGTTCCGGGGGCTCTTCAGTCTGAGTGGATGCATTGGCGAAGGTCCGGAAAGATCTTCCCTTTTGAGGAACCCCAGCTGTGGCGCTCCCCTTGGCTTTCTTGGGCTTCTTGTTGAGAGGGCAATCTCGGCTGATATGTCCTGGTTCTCCACATGTATAGCAATCACCGTTCTTCTGGCGTATCTGGATGTCGTTGAACTGTCGGCAATCTTCCAGACTGTGTCTCAGATCTGTGGTACATGCACCACATCCAGGCTGGCCATCTTTGCGCAGAGGAATCTTGAGCTCTTGGGGCACGTAGATGAGAGGATCTTCTTGCCGAGGCTCGCCTTTTGTGTCTTGGTCGAGGTTTTCCTCCTCCGGAAGCGGCACTGTGGTTGGCGCGTCGGAACAGAGTTCCTCCTTCACTCCATGCGTCCATGGGGAAAGAGGGACATCAATGTTCGTGGCACCTTCCTCAGGTCTTCCCTTGCTGACCAGAGAGCTGACATAAGCGGCTGGAGGAACGAAATGGACTCCAAAGGCGCGATCTTTAGCGCGGGTGCTGGCGAGGACTCGTCAAGAACGAAGCCGAGGCCAGGGTACCGCAGGAACTCAAGGCTGCCTTTCCCTTTCTCTTCTTTGTCATCTTGGACGTCGGATTCGGCACCTCTCTTGTGAGAGCCGAAACTAACGCTGCTCCGAAGGCGCTGGGGGTCTTGGAGCAGATCTTGACACGGACTGAAAGCTCGACGCAGAACTTGACGATGAACTTGACGATGAACTTGAGGTCGATGAAGAAGAAGACGAATCCAGCGCTTGCGCCCCCTACCTGGCGCGCCAGATGTCGTGTCTCGTTGCACGGACACCGGGAGTATAGGATACCCCCTTTTAGGTTCGGCACGGGGCGCGAAGGAGGCTGAGAATCGTCTTCTTGGGCGGAGTCTAGATCAAGCTCTCCTCTCCACGATCAAAGCATGCAACCAAAGGGACACAAGGAGCTACCCAGGTTCAGGCCGCCCGGAGGCTAAAAGCCCTACTCCTGCATGTCTGGATTGATGGGTTCTTCATAGTGTGGCTTACAATGGAACCTCCCGGATGGGGTACCCGGAAGGGTTTTGGCTGGAGGTAGAAGAAGGACAGATCCTGACCCGGAGGAGATCACCTTCCCCTCTACCTTCGCAGCCCTAGTCTAGTCTTGCTCTGGTTCTACCTTGTGTTCGTCCTTGCTCGACCTCTTCCCTCCTCCGTGCCTTGGTCCTCCTTTTATAGGCTAAGGGGTTGCCACAGGGTCACGTGAGGGGCATGAGGGACCTTCGGGGTGAAGGACCCTCCTCATCTAGTTTAGGAGGAGACGTGGCCTCTCCTCAGCCTAGCGTCTCCTTTGGGTTAGGTGGGAGCGTCCGCCTTGGGGTGGACAGGAGCTGACACCACCACGGGACGTGCTTCCCGCCCGCGCTGCCTTCGCCTTGCTTCCCAAGTCTTCCGCGGTGAGGTGGAGTGCTTATCCACAGGGACGTGGGGAAGTACCCGAGAGGGAGCCTGGCCTCCTGCCGGGAACTCGGGCTCTCGGGTCCTTCCTGGCCTTCTTGCTTGGTTCGGGGACCCGGAAGGTCCCCAGGACCGAGCCCTTTGTCGACGTAGGCCATGTGCGTCCTGACGGTGAACCCGCCAGCTTGACTTGAGTCTTGGTCTTGTCCATCTTCATCTTGGGCCCACATGGGGTGGACCCACTTTGGCAGTACTAGGGGAACCCCATGTTCCACTGCTGCGACAGGTGGTTTTGCATAATTTGAGCTGTTTTGTGCGATGACATGGCAATGACATGGCGTTGGTCAGAAAATAACATCGTAGCGTGGGCCCCACGTCTCATCTGCTCTTCTATGTGGCGTTGACTCTCAAGTTTGGGCCATCAGGGGAAGGGAGCGCCGGGGATGGGAATCCATCCTTAGCGTGAGCAGTGTATCGAGCTGGGCGAGCTCCGGCGGCACGACCCTGGACAAGTCTTTGAAGAAAAGGTCGAGGCGGTAGAGCCGGTAGAGCGCGCCGATCGACAGCGGGATCTCGCCGGAGAACGCGTTGTGGGAGAGGAAGAGCAGCTTGGGCCGAGGAGCGGCGAGAGGTCCGGGACGGCGCCCGAGAGCGCGTTCCCCTTGAGGCTGAGCAAGAGGAGCGCGTCGAGCCTAGCGAGCGGCCGGAGCGCGTCGGCCCCGGACCGGCCGAGCCCCTCGAGCACCAGCCGCGTCACGCGCCTGCCGGCGCACGTGACCCCGCGCCACGCCAGAGTGCCACATGGGGACGGGCTGGCGGAGGCGTTCCAGCTCGCCAGCGCGCCGGACCGGTCTGCGGCGACATGGAATTCGGTTAGCGCTGCGGCGTCGGAGTCTAGGGAGTCGGCATTGGCGTGGCAGAGGAAGGCGGAGAGCAGCAGCGGCACGAGCAGCGCAGTACTGCTGCTGATGGCATGCGTCTCCCCTGGCCGTGCATCGCGTCGTGGTCGTGGCCGAGCTCGTCGGTGCCATGGCCTGTGGCCAAGCTCTCCGTCGCCACGCCCGTGGCCGTGGCCATGCCGCCGAGGCCCTGCTGGCCGTACGTGCGCGCGCGCCGTCTCCTCGCCACGCTCCCCGCGCCCGCGCCGTGTCGGCACGCTCGTGACGGACGAGCCGCGCGCCCTCGCACCACGGTGGCCACCATCCCCAGCACCACAAGCTCGTGCCCCGAGGGCGGAGCCGCCCGCCGCCCCAACCGCCCGCACCGCCTGCTACGGGCGAGAACCCGCCGTTTTCCCACGCCGCCGCCCGCCCGCACTCGCACCTGGAGATGGCCGGCCGCCGCCGTGACCTGAGCTCCTGCTCGGTCAACGCGTCCTGACAGGTGGGGTCCATGAAAAAAATAACGGTGTTAGCACAGTGTGCCACGTCACCCCGCCACGTCAACGAGCAAAACCGCCCCAAATCGACTCAAAACCACCCAAAATCGAGCAAAACCACTACCAGGGTGTAATTTGTCCGGTTTGTCACATTTTAGGGTACAAATTATCCGGTTTTAGAGATTGGGGTGAATTTGATCCCGAGGGTGACTTTTCAGGGTGAAATCTATACTGGAAAAAAAGTAAGTTCCTTAGTACGTCGCTTACTTATCCAGCCCGCCTAAGCTTTAATAGGCCAAATGGACTATTGCTGGACTTTTCAGGATTTTCCCCTCTCTCGTTCTTATGCTGTTCCGGACAGTTTGGTGCAATGCATTGACATAGCTACATTTCAGGCATTGTTTCCCTTTTCATTTAAATCTCAGAATTTTAAATTAAAATAATATTGGGAGAAGATGATATGAAAACATGTTTCAAATATTTGTAGCTCAAGAAAAGTGAGTTTACATAAGTTTCTCACATTTACTGAATAAAATTATCATGTATATGTAAATTAATGTTCATATAAGTAAAATAGTTCTATATTTGAAATTAATGTTCATATACATGAGTTTAATGTTCATACTCATTAAAAAATTATATACAAAAAAATTACTTGCACGAGGTTTAATTTTTTTAACATAGTTCAGAATACTTGTTCTCAAGGTTTAAAAAGATGTGCATGCATGAAACCAAAATGTTTGTATAGTCAAAAAAATGTTCATATGAGAAAAAAATATGTTCACGCGGTACAAAATAATTCATCAGAGGTTTAAACAAATGTTCACATATTACATATGGGCTAGTCTCCGTTGGCCATTATGCAATGTATAATGCACTAGGTCATGTATGAGGCATTAGTTCATGAAAAACTGATTTGGTCATGGGGCTGATGCAACTCTACCTAAGTGGTTATGTACATATTTGATGTGCATTCTCTTTGGTCCAGTCGCACCAGCTCTATGAACTTGTTATGTCTATATTAACTGAGGACAATGTATAAACTGCGTACACAAATATGAATTTATCTATTTTCTGAGTATGCCCCCAATGATTAAAGTGGGTACTATGTGGAAGAGATGATTATGTTCTCCCCTGTAGTGTCTATAGAAACATTGTTTGTGGATGATCCTTGGTACAATAATTTAAAATGCAAAGGATTAACCTACAATATTTTGTAGTTTTTAAGGACTTCGCTCATCTATGCTCCGTATTAATGTGAAGTAATCCCTTTGCACTGCGTTTTGAATATTCTTATGAGGCCTATTTTGATGCATTTATTTTTATGTACCAATGATTAAATTGTGCAATGTTATATGCGGAGGATGACCGTAGAGTACCTAGTAGTGTTTACAAGGACATTGCTTGTCTATGCTCCATGGTACCACATAATCATCTCTTTGCACCGTGTTTGCAATGTTCTCACGAGGCTCGCTTTTATGGATTACAATTTTTTGCATTATTGCATCTTCTATGATTGAACTGCATTATCACTTCAAGGGCTGGTCTAAAGTATTTACTAATATGCACAACTATATTGGTTGTGCATTTCTTTTGATCCTTTATTTCAAACTCTTGGAATTTCATTGTGTGCTCTGTTCATATGAGGCAAAGTTTTGTGTGTGTTTTATACAATGTTTCTAAATTGTGTGTCCTGTTTTGAGACATTTGTGTTTGTAGTATGTAAAGGGCAAGCTGGTCCTTGGAGGCAGCGGTGGGGGCAGTGGGGAGTGAGGTGTTTTGCCTCCAGAGCTCCATGTGGCTCGTTTTTTGAAAAAACAATCAAAAATTGTATTTTTACGCAAAAAAATCACATATACTGATATTTATATGATCTACAAGTTTGGAAAGTTTAAACACGAAATTCATTGTATTCTGGTCTGGGAAAAAATGACAAATGAGTGGATCTGGGTGATGAAAAATATGCAGATTCAAAATTTTGAAATTTTGCCGATTTATCTTTTTTGTGTAGCCTAAACTACAACTAGTTTTGATTTAAAATTTTGCACGTCTGTAGATCTAAACAACATCTACCACTGGTATTCTTTTCTCGATTTTTGGAAACGAAAAGGTACCGATTTTGAATTTTTGAAAAAAAAGAGCTACATGGAGCTCGGGCTCCATTTGGGCAGTTGCTTCAAAGCGGGTAGAAAAGGCAACGGTTAGAGCAGTGCTGCCAAGAGGCCGAGGGGGAGGACTGTGAAGGTTGGCCACTTCCATGAGGCGGTTTTTCCAACCCATTTCTGCAAGGTCATCCATGCACCTGAGTTGGAGTTGCTTCCCATGCCTTGCCTTAGCATCTTGAGCACAATCCCAAAGACCATCGTCCTCATAACACTGGTTGCAATTGAAAGGTGAGGCCCATTGATCACAATGGGATTATTGCTATGAAACAAGTCTGGGCAGGATGCTCTATTACTCGCCACATCAAGATCGATTATTCTTGCCATTAAAGATCTTGAAGAAGCATGTCTACAAGGTCACCATATTCGACTACACCTGCATCATTGATATGTGTTGTTTTAGGCTTAATAAGCGAATGCTAATGCTTATACTTAATCTGATTGTTTGAAGCGCCATCGGTGCTGATAACCTCACCACTAGAAGAAGTGGTGAGAGTACATGTTTGTGCGCATGTTACCAAACAACCGATGCTTGCATCTACGACGCACATAGGATCGACCAAACGCTCGACCTAGCCTGCCTAGAATAAAGAAGGCGACTCCCAGTTCCCCTCTTCCCGGCGGCGGATCCGCCGCTCCCCTCCGCCTCCGGTCGCCGTTTCGGCACCGTGAGGTGGGGGGGAGCTCCGGCTCCTCGCGTGTGTACATAGATCTTTGTAGGTTTAGTTCTCTGTCTGGCGGATGCCGTCTTTTTCTCTCCCCGAGGTGGTTGCTGCGATGCTTGGGTGCGGCGTCGAGCAAGCCGTCGATCTGTCCTCTGTGAAGCTTCCTTGGTGGAAGATGCGCGAAGGCGAGGTTGCGGCGCTCCTCTTCTGTAAGTACTTTTGGCTCCGTGTTCTGCGGGTTCCTCGCTTGCTCCTGGCCGGCCTCGGTGGCGGGGGGGAGGAGGAGAGGGATGCAGGGCGTGCGGGCGTGTTCGTCGGTGGCGCCTCTCGATGCTTGCTTTTCTGGCCGGCCGTGGCGGCGAGGGGGGAAGCAGATCGAGTTTGCTTGCTCCGTTTTGAGGCTGGTTGTGCTGGTGGTTTCCTTCTTCGCCTTGGTTTCGTCCGGCCGTGGTGGTATGGCGAGCGGCGACGGAAGGTGGGTGTGCGTGGTGGTCCTGGTCGTCGCTGCACCGGCGGGAAGCTGGGTGGTGCTGGTGACGAGGAGCTGTGGCCGTGCCCGTTCAATGCGTCAGATTCCGTCGCCTGCGGCGGATGGACTCTGCGGCCGTCTACAAGGAGTGGTGGCTCCTCTTCTCCGGCGGGTGCGAGGTACGGCGGTGCCGGCGGCGTCTAGGTTTCAGGGGTGCGCGGCGGTGGGTTTGATCGAGTTCTCTACAGGGTGTGCAGGGTGCTTTGTGCAATGTTGCAGGGGTTCGGTTGTAATTTCTGTTTCTTGCTGGACCGTTCTGTAATTTGTACTGTGTATCCCTGTTTATATGGATCAAACCTTTCCTCAAAAAAAAAAAGAATTTCGTGGGCACACAAACGTAGCGAAGAACATGGCTCAACTCGCGTTTTTGCTCGGCGAGGTTTTCACAAGCCACAGATGCAAATAGGCCAAAAATCTATACAACCTACCAAACATATCCCATGTAAATGTGTAATAAGCGGGTACATTGGAAAGAGTTTACCTTGTCATTACTTGAATGACTTTATATGGTGATGTCCATGGGCCGTACCGTATCCCATTATTTGTCTTCTATATGTAGCCTAAAATAAACAAAAATCTACATGGAGACTAGTGATTACATTATTTATTTTGATGTTGGCAAGTCAACTATATTAGCAGCAGCGCAAGCACTGACCAGCACCTTTAATCGTAGGTCAAGCATCTTGATTCTGGAGCTACACATACTTAAATATTCTGGAGCAACAGGCACCCTAGCGCGTCGGTGATGTTTTTGAATCGGCTGGACGAGACGTGTACGCACACTATGTACCCGAACAGTAGGCGTATTTACTCCTCCTTTCAGGGTCAAGAAGTTATGGAGGAGGAGAAACATGAAAGTGTACACCAACTAACTGTCTCTGGCATTCAAGGCTGCAATGATTCAGTGTTCTTCAATTGAAGAGGTGAGGAGGAGGATTCAATGAGATGTAGGAGAGTAGTTAGCACAAGTGGCAATCCATGCCCCACTCCACGAGCTCTGAACTTTGCTTTTCAAATTCCTGGTACCCAGATCCAGGGTCAGTGATCCAGAGCTATCAATCAAAAGTCAGAGCAAATGAACCGATATGAGATGAGATGGTAGATATGCTAGAATGTAAAGTTGCTGCAATTTAGTTGAAAGATTTCGATGTCTGGATAGTGTACAGTATTGCTTTCTGGGAGACATTTTGCTTTCCGAATTTTGAAATTTTAACCCGGAAATTTCAGAGCCAGAAACTTAATCGAAGCAATGTACGGTAAACACAAGCAAATCGAGTAATCCTACTTGCTACGCACGACAGTGAAACACTCTATAGACGCAGCGACATCTGAAGAAAAAAATCTGAGTAAAACACTTTACCTTGTATTCACCGATTCTTGCATTCCACCAGCCAAAATGCTGCACAAACGATCGGTGCATGCGTGCACGAGATCGAATAGAACAAAACCAGAACAGCTGATGATCCAGATCCTAGCTAGGAGCTGATGAACTCCGTGACCTTTTCACAGGTGACCTCTGATCCACAGCAGCGTCCGCCTCGCGAACGACGGCGCCTCGTCGGCCCTTGAGCTGAGTCCTGCGGCGGCCGTGCCCGAGCCGGACTCTACGTCCCAGTCCGCGACGCTGCCGCTCGCGCTCTTGTCCCACGCCGACACGTTGTACTCCGACTCGGTGACGGGGCTCACGACGTCCGCCCGCTGCTTCGGCGCCCCTATGTCGCTCGCCGCGCGCTGGAGCTGGAGCGCCGACGGGAGCCGGAACGACGACACGCGGCGCGACGAAATGCCCGACGGTGCGCCCTCCTTCCTGCGTGGCCCGCTCCGCATCCATATTTTGGAGATGGAGAAGCTCTCCTTCTTGTCCGTCGTGGGCTTCGACAGCTTGGCCGACGCGTCGAAGCCGCGGAAGCCTTCCCGCTTGGAGTGGCAGTCGCACTCCGACATGGCGACTCGGTGCCCCGGCATCCGTGTCGTCGGCCGCTTCTGGGCCGGCGGCTTCACGGAGACACGGAGCACAGAGCTCTGGTCCATGACGTACTCGTAGGTCCCCATGGAGTAGCACCGCCTCACGTCCTGCTCGGAGTTGGCACTGGAGCCGACGCCACCTTCCGTGCCCTGGCTCCTGAACTTGCCGAGCTTGACGGGGACGACCACCTCGTCCTTGTCCTTGACATCTGCGTGCTTCTGGCCCTGACACCCTTCGTCTTGCTCTAGGACGAGGCTGAGGTTAGCTGAGGACGCCCCGTCGAGGCGATCGGAGACGGAGCCCTCCGAACCAGACTCCAGCACGAACACCAGCGGGCTGCAGCCCCCGCCGCAGGGCGAGAAGTCGGCGAGAAGGCTGCGGCGGCAGAGTGGGCACGTGGAGTGCGACAGCAGCCACGTGTCGATGCATTCGACGTGGAACGCGTGGCTGCACTTGGGGAGGAGGCGGAGGCGGTCGTCGTCGGCGAACTCGCACAGGCAGACCGCGCAGTCGAAGGGGTCCTTCCCTCCGGCGCCCACGACGGCGCCGTAGAGGAACACCGGCAGCGCGTCGATAAAAGACTGGTCGACACCGGCGTCATGGAGATGGAACAGCTGCTGAAGCTGCCCCTGGAAAGCGGTCGCGTTCGCGTGGCTGCTGTCGGCGTCGCCGGGGTCACGCGGCGCCGGGCGGAACAGGAACCGAACGAGCAGGTGGAGGAGGCCGGAGACAAAGAAGATAACGGCCAAGATCAAGATGATGAGAAGGATGCTGGGGCTGATCCTGCTCTGAAATGCCGCACCGAAGGACGCCGGAGACGGCGGCGTCAACAGCGGCATTAATGGCACGGGAGGCGGCAGTAATGATGGCCGTGACGGGGGTGGGAGGTTGGGGAGCGGGAGCTGCAGCGGGGAAAGGGCTGCGTAGTGGATCGCACCGTGCATGGTGGGGTGGCTCACGGCTCCGATCGGACTCGATCTGAGACGCCGTGGAAGAGGAGAATTGGAGGTTTTCTACCAATGGCGGTGTCCTGCGGCCTAAAGCTCACAAGTCACAGCCATGAATCTCATGTCCTGAAACATGTGGCTTCTCGTGGCGCACCATTTCCTCTTCTTTTCCTTCTTGAGACGGCAACAGAATTCAAGCAGCTCATCCTTGTCCTTGCGAAGCTTTTGTGATTGAATCTTTGGAAAGGAAGGATGGAACAGACTACAGAGAAACAGAGGAGGTAGTTAATTGGGCACAGCAAGACAGGTGTGTATGTTGAGAGAGAGAGCAGTCAATGTGTAGGAAGATGGATCCTTAATGCGGGGAGAAAATGGAGGAAAGGAGGGATACGGGCCACAAGAGATGTAAGGAGAGGAGCGATGGAAAATGAAATGACACTCCCAGAAAAATATCAATGATACTGTACTACTCCATCCATTCATAAAAGATGTCTCAACATTTTTTAAATTTACATGTTTCTACACATTAAAACATGTCTATATAAATACAAATTTAGACAAATTTGAGTCATCCTTTTATAAACGGAATAAGTATTTAAATTTGACATGTGTGCATACTGAGTGCATCTCTAGCCGATGATGACCTGAAGCGCCTCCTTATACTTTAACTCCTTATATTTGGTCTCTAAAGAAAAAAAATTCCCTAAAAATGTTGCTTGCCATATTTTTTTTCTAGTTTTGATTAAACATACTATGTTACAACTAGATATCTGCATATATATTGAATCCAAACATAATAATTAGCGTTTCAAATAATTCACGAATATTACAAATTCAGATTCTACAAACCAAATTATTCAAATTCAAACACACGAAAGGGTTCAAATGAAGTAAAGAGCAACTAGGAACTGTTGTAGATTTGCCACTTGTGCTTAACAAGATCATTTTGAAGCTAAGTATGGACCTCTTGGTTCTCAATGTTTTGACGTACCCCTAGAAATCTCTGAATCCGGTTTGCATCATGTTCTGGCTCAACTCGATCCCCATTCGAGACATACCGATGGTTCTCCGGCATACCAAACTCATTTTCAAGGATCATGTTGTGCAAGATGACACAACATGTCATTATTTGCCATAAGGCATTTGGTTTCCAATATTCGGCAGGGCCATGAATAATACCAAACCGCTTCTTAAGCACACCAAAAACTCTCTCCACATCTTTCCTAACCAATTCTTCCTCACTAGCAAAGTGACATTTCTTGTTGCCTTGAGGACGAGAGATTGTCTTCACAAATGTGGCCCAAGTAGGGTAAATGTCGTCCGCAAGATAGTAACCCATCGTGTACTCCTGGCCATTGACAATATAGTTGCAAGGAGGATCCTCTCTGCCAACAAGCCTTGCGAACAGTAGTGATCTCGACAACACATTCAAATCATTGTGAGAGCCAGGCAATCCAAAAATTTCTTGCCAAATCCAAACATCATGCAATGCAACTGCCTCTGGAATCATGGTTGGATCGTTGCAATGTCTTTTGTACTCACCTTTCCATCCTGCAGGGCAATTCTTTCATGTTCAGTGCATGCAATCAACTGATCCAAGCATCCTAGGCCGTCCTCGTTCTTCGGGCACACCCAAGAGCCTCTCGGTGTCCTCGTCAATGGGTGCCCTCAAGTACTCCGACCCAAAGACATCAATCACGGCTCTTGTAAATTCTTAAACAGACTCCAAGATTGTATCTTCACCGATGCGGACATAGTCGTCAACTGTGTCATCCAAACACTTATAGAAAGCACTCGAACTGCCGCAAGACACTTCATGAGTGGGCTAGCACTCATCTACCCCTATGCACTCTTCGCTTAGCTTAAGCCAATCATCGTGCTTCCATACGACTTTGGCAATGGTGAGAAAGAGACTTTTGTATGCATCTGAAATCGGCGGCGAAAATACTTTTCCCGGTAGGTTGACACTGGGTTGAAGTAACCTTTCATAAGCTTGGCACCCTCGACTCTATCTCGGTCGATGTAGATACGACCGAACTGTGATCCTAGCCTCGGGCGCTGAACATCTTCGTTCATCATCACCGCAATGGCCATTTCCAAGTCATCGTCATCGTCTTCTTCCTCCTCGGACAAAAATCAACGAATAAAAAACTCCCTCAACCTCTTTATCTACAAAAATAAACTTACATTGTAATTTCATCGAACGCGTCAACGATGATGGAGGCGGGAAGTTCGGCCGACGTTGCTGACCCTATACCAAAGATTCCTAAGGGCGACGCGGGTGAGAAACATGTGGCCGGTGGACGGAGGGGGTGGGAGATGCCCATACCTTGGCTGTCGGTCACGCTGAAAGCTCGCCGCGGTCGTATCGATGCTGCCGGAATTTTACCGGTTACCCTTGATTTGGCATAGAAAGCTCCGTTGTGTGCCTTTGGTGTCCTCGTATTGCTCCAGCGTTTGCTCAAGCCGAGCCTAGATTGGAGAAGGTGGCAGCCGACATCGGTGGCAATGGATTAGACGACGAATGGAGAGATTCTGGCGGCGAGAGAGCTCAGCGCGTGAATTGAGGTGGGTTGGGGGTGTTGGCGGAGGTTGCAGTGTGGCGGCTGGGGTGGATGGCGGTCGCCAGAGGCAACATCGGCGACAGTGTGGGAACGGGGAAATTTTTTCGGCGCCAAGGCGAAGGGCCGAAGTTTTTCTCCAGCTTGCCGAGGTCGAGTATATTTAGGGATCGGTCAAGGAGGGGAGATTTTTTTTACTCCTCTAATGCATATAAGGGTTCGGCTAGACACAGTTTAGAGGAGGAACCGCCAATTTTTTTCTCCTCTAAGGGGTTATAAGGGATCAGCTAGAGATGCCCTCAATGTTCCAAAATATATTCTCAAAGTATACATATTACAAAGGGAAGACGAAGCAGACTGGAGTAAACAGCTGATTCGTCGACGTACAATTGGAGAGGAAATCCAGGCAGCTGCGAGCGACAGCGAGGCTAGCCCCCGCGAGTTCTCACCCGTCGTCATCCTGGACTAGATTAGATTTAACTTATTTAGAGTTTAAGTTTGTTTTAAATTTCATTATAATATATGTTAGTTTAAATTAAATTCAAGGCATATATTAAGTTTGATAGTATGTAATTGTTTAAATAAATATATGGGCCGCTGGGCAGCTGTCCACCGGCCCGAGATATATTTCGGATGTGTTTGAAAGTGCCGGTGAAGATACTCTAAATTCCAAGTGTTTTCAGGATCCTGTGTTTTCAAAAGGCCGTATAAAACAGAAGATGACTGAGCACTTTTCAAAGATTTTGTTGTCATTTATGAAACAGACCCATTTTGTTCTCATTCAATCATATCCATACAAGAGGCGGATTATTTTTCAAAACCTTCTTCCTCAGTATGGCGATGCATGATAGAACAGGAGAGTTGGTGCGTAGTTAGTGCATCTGTACTAGCATGTAATCGTACGACAATGTCGCAACAGAGACGCGGAACAACGTTGATAATTTGACATGGACTCCGTTTCTTCTTGTATGTTTAGCTTCCTAGATGTTACATATATTTAACTGTTTAACCATGTACTGTACTACAGACTACTCTCTCCGTCCATAACAGGATGTCTCAAATTACGTCAAATTTTCATGTATCTACACATTAAATCATATCTATATACATACAAATTTGAGTTAGGTTGAGATATGTACGGAAGGAGTATATTTTAACCACCAACGCTTTGAGAGAAATAAACTACTAGGGCAAGTACTCGCAGACCTAACCATTGTACTAGTAAACGGTTAGGGTTCCTGTAGACTTGGTGGCAACTCCAAGGTTAGCGAAGATAGTTTGGTTGTAGGTCGCCTAATTTTGACTTTGCAAAATGCTTCAATCAGCAGCCGGCTCGCATTTCGCGGGATGATGTTGCCGGTGACGGTAAACTATTCAGAAAATTGCACGTTAGGAATTTAAGACGCTGACTAGGGGCTCTGGGTACAGACGAAGAGTTGAGACCTGCTCGGGGGACCCACGCTGAGCAACATGAATGCACTAGGTAGTCTAGGTTCACAGGTCAACTCCCCGCTGCATCGAAGGTGCGGAATAGTAGAGTACTGGATTTTTTTTTTTTTTGAACAAAGGATATTTCATTGAACTAGCAGCAACGTACATATACAATCGTGCATTGCAACACGGGAGCATCTGCAAAAACAACAGCATTGAGGCAATTCTCGCTGCCTGAATCTAAGCACCTGAAACTTGTACATCTATTCTGAACCTTTAGTGCTAGCTTGGCCTGGTGATGTGCTCGGTAGTTGAGACTTCTAGGAATATGGTGGATCCTAGAAGCGTTGAAGGCTGGAGAAGCTGTCATGTGTGATAGCTGCGACCTTATGGTCCAATGACCTGGAGTAAGTAAGAGATTTTGAGCTGCCGCCGCCTTCGCCAGTGTTTCGCTGTCCGTCATGAAAGTAGCCTGCTGGAGCTGAAGTAAACCTGCAATGTGGATTGCAAGCAGCATACTGAAAGCTTCTGCCTGAATGGCAGAAGTCACTGGAGGGGAGACGGCCGATATACGAAGTTGAGAGCATTTTCGGACTCCACCCAACTGCATGAATATACCTAATCCAGCAGATGCCGGTTGGCCATCCGAACTACGAGACCAAGCGGCATCCGAGAAGACAGTAGGACCTGTAAAACTGGAGGCATTCCTGATCGTGCTTCCGGGATGTGGAACAATTTGCTGGGAAGCATGATCCTGCAAGGATACAGCATGCTCCATATGTAGATGGGCACCAACCGGGACATCTGTAACGCTGACCTTGGAAGAGGCTGAAAGCTCAAGTTTTGTTCCTTGCAAAATTGCCATTGCACCTGCATAGACCTGGAAAGGGCTACAAGATTTCCTGCAAAAAGTTCTGTCGTTTCGAGCTTTCCAGATACACCACAGAAAAGTATAGAGAGAGTTTACATTTATATGTGGATGTTGAGAGGAAAGCAGGCTTTGTATCATATCAGAAATTGTACTATTCTGATGGGCAAGAAATTCAGTTTTAATGAACCAAGGAAAGCAATACCAGGCTGCTTTCGAAAACGGGCATAGAAAGAAGAGGTGCATTTCATCTTCAAGGTTTCCACAACTAGAACATTTTTCACTAATATGTTTTGAGTACTTACCAGCCCTCTTGCCAGTAGGTAGAGCATTCCTAAGGAGCCTCCAGGCGAAAGTTTGAATCCTTGGTGCCATTTGGTTTTCTTTCCACACCTGGTTGAGCAAAGAAATAACCTGCGAGGAAACTGTCTTCGGCCTTTGCCGCGGAGGGAGCTGTAGACTATTGAAGCAATGCTTATAGGCACTTTTAGAAGAAAATTGGCCCGCAGGGGTTAGCTTCCAAACTAAAATATCTTGGCCATTAGCATTTATTATAGGAGTTTGTAGAACTGAGCTGGCTGTTGCAGGATTAAACAGAGAATTTATCAAATCTGAGTTCCAAAGTTTTTGGCCAGGTATCCACAAATCCTTGATGTTAGCAGGATAAACATAAGGTTGTTGTTGGATTATGAGATTATCATAAATTGTTTCCCACCCTTCAAACCAAGGTGTATTCCATACTGAATTATTTCCATCAACTATTTGAAAAGTAGAGGCCGAGATAAGAAGTGGTTTTACCTTTAAAATTGCAGCCCAAAAGGCAGATTTGGGCATATTTGATTTTGCTCGCCAGATGGATGTGTCGTGATGGTACTTCGACTTCAGAATTTGCGCTAGTTGGCTCTCCGGTTCTTTGGCAAGTCTCCATGCCGCCGAAAGAATGAGTCCCTGATTGATCGCCTGCAAATTCCTAATTCCTAAACCACCGATTTTTTTCTCAGTGCAAATATCTGCCCATGCCTTTAGACAGAGACTTCTTGTTGTTTGATCATCTTGAACTCCTGTCCACCAAAAATTCCTTATGATAGCAGTCAGTTTAGATAGGAACTTCTTTGAAAATAAGATATTCGACATATAGTAGACAGGTATAGAGGCGAAGACAGATTTGATGAGAGTGAGTCTAGCTGCATGAGAGAGCCTATTTGCTTTGTACGCTGTTAATTTTTGTTTGAATTTATCATAAATAAAGTTGTAAGCAGCAGATCTGTCCTTTGCTGGAAGTATAAGTGGGTGTCCAAGATGGATGGTGTTACTATCCATGTCTTGAACCTGAAAAATCTGCTTTATGTCTTGTTTCACCTGCAGAGGCACATTTTTGCTAAATAAAATGGCTGATTTATTCCAGTTTGGTACTTGACCCGAGGCATGGCAAAAGTCATTCAAAATGTTGGAGATAGTGGAAGCCTCTTGAAGGTTAGCCTTACCACAAACCAAAACATCATCTGCAAACATCAGAGAGTGAATTGGAGGGCAGTTTGGTCCAAGAGAGATACCTGATAAGAGGTTGTCCTGCAAAGCTTCTTGAAGGGCTAGAGAGAGCTCGTTCACTGCAAGCACAAAGAGATAAGGGGACAGGGGGCATCCCTGTCTAATACCTCTACTACTTGTAAAGCGCGCATAAGATTGTCCATTAATGATAATAGAAAAAGTCGGCGAAGAGATGCAAGCATGAATCCGATTTATGAAGTGAGCATGTAGCCCTTTGCGTGCTAAGGCGGCATTAATAAAATGCCATTCTAGCCTGTCAAAAGCTTTCGCCAAGTCGATTTTGATCATGAAATCATGGCTGTCCCAAGAAGATAAAGAGAAAGAGTGTGTAATTTCTTGAGCAACTATGATATTATTGCTAATGCGCCTACCTTCAATAAAAGCTTGCTGCGAGGGGTGAATATAATCTGGAAGATGATCTTTCAAACGGTTCGCCAAAGATTTCGCAATAAGTTTGTAAATGACATTACACAAGCTAATCGGTCTAAAATCAGACGGTAGGAAGCAAGATAATTTTTTTGGAATGAGAGCAATGTGAGTATCATTAAGGTGTGGTGGGAGCATACCCGTGATGTAGAAGTTCCTAATCAATGTGGTGACATCATCCCCTATCCAGCTCCATGCCGCCAAGTAGAAAGCTACATTGAAACCATCCGGACCGGGCGACGCATTCTTTTTCATAGATTTGAGAATCTCCCAAATTTCCTGTTTACTTGGGATCGAATTTGTAAAGTCTTCAGAATCTTGCGGATGGGTAGTATTTGTGGTTGACCTGTCAACGTTAGCACAAGAGGAACGAAATATATTCTGGAAATAATTCACAAATTCAGCAGCAATGTCATCTAGATCATGAAGATTATTTCCATTTCCATTTTTAATGGCAACAATGCGATTACGACGCTTACGCTTAAGGACAGCATGATGGAAATACGCGGTATTCCTGTCGCCTTGTGTAGCCCAATGCTTTTTTGCCCTCTGTCTGTAAAATTCTGTAAGTTTTGTCATGGTCTCTTCATACTGGGCAATCAGTCTTGCCTCAAGAGAGTGGTCCTGCATATGCCCGGCTGCAACTGAATGCTATTGATTTGGTCCTGAATGACATCTAGTTGTTGCTGAATGGGCTTTTTCTTCCTGCACCATCTCTTCAAGCTTCCTGCAAGGTTAGCGGTTCTAGCATGGAAAGGTTTACTAGCAGTAACAGCCCAAGCATTTTTTGCAATGTGTTGGAAATCATCTTCCATAGTCCACCAGTTTTCAAATTTGAAATGAAGTTTGGGTCTACGAAGTTGTGATTCAGTGGAAACGAGAATAGGAGCATGATCACCAAACATGATTGGGAGGTTGAAAACATTCGTATTAGGAAACATACCACACCATTCAGCATTAGCAAGGCAACGATCAAGTCTTTCAAACACAAAATTGGAAGAGAAACGCTTATTTGTCCAAGTATAAGCCGGACCGCTAAAACCCAAATCAAAAAGACCACATTGTTTAACATAGGAATTGAAAGTTCGCATGCGGTACTTATTTATATTGACTGCAGTAGTGTCTACATCATGCATGATTTCATTGAGATCTCCAAAGCAAACCACAGGCTTCCCTAGATTATCAAGAGTAAAATTCAAGACATGGTCCCAAATCATCTTAGTAAGGCGATGATGGGGATCCCCATACACACAAGCCAGAGCAAACTCGACATTAGTAGGAATATGAAGAACTACTGCTAGGATAACATAGTGATTGTGGAACTTGATGGAAACTTGAACTTCATCAGACCAAAGCAACCAAAGCCCACCCGAGAGGCCTTCTGAGTGAACTACAAAACTGTCGGCAGTGCTAAAGCGAGAAGTAATTTGAGAAGAACTGTACCTCGAAGATCGGGTCTCGGAGATGAAGGAAATCTGCGCACCGGTAGAGTTCATCAATTTGGCAAGATGCTCCATCTTATGCGAGGTGTTGAGGTTTCTACCCATGCCTTGGCAGTTCCACCCAATAAGCTTCATAGTTCCTGTATTGCAGACAGCGTCTTGTTCCTTGTCCCAGAACAATCTAGAAAATTCCGGAGACAACAGCGGATCCTCCTTGCAGATGAATAGCGGCTAGACAACGGAAGGGATCTCCGCAGAGGCTCTGGCCAAAGCTCCAGCCAGGGCACCGCCCTACGTCAGCCACAAGCAGCAGTTTGAAGAACTGCTCTAGGACCGGAAGCAACCGCAGCTGAGTGCTTAGTTGTTTCCGGCTCCCTGGAGAAGAACGATTTACCGAATCAGCTTGAGTAGGAACGGATCCGGCCAATCAGAGGATCTGGTGGAGCTCTAGGTAGTGTGAATCGATCGATTGAAACAAGCTGATGAAGCACAGTTGACAAAAGAAAAGCAGCAGCTTCAAACTTGAGATAAACAGAGGGAGGAAAACAAAGGGGGAAAAGAGGGTATGGTGGAGGAGAACAAGGGGAAAAGAGGAATTAATCGGTAAGGGAGGAGTAGAGGAATCAGATCTTGAGGGGGATTTGGAGGGGATCACAGGGAAGAAGAAAGATCAGAGGAAATCGGCATGTTGCTAAGCTTCGGCATGTCGCCAAGTCGAGAACGTCTCTCTTTTCGGCCGTTAGTAGAGTACTGGATTAGAAAATCCTTTTTGAAGCGTAAACTGGGATCATATTTTGAGTCCTTCCGTGGTTCGAGTCCACGTTTTGGTTTCCTGTATTTTTCATTCATCCTATCAATTACCTTTTCTAAATTGTATACATGTATTACCCCCTCCGTTTCTCAGGCGTATATTTTTAATCAAATATCAAAGTATATTTACTTGACCAATCATATACTCCCTCTCTGATCTGAAAAAAAATCACGGTGTACATACGAGCTATACTAATTAGATTGTTTTTGCACGACACTTTCAACGGATCGGATAGAGTAGATAAAAATATGAACATTTAGAATACCAAATTAATATTAAGAGACTCACCATAGATTATATTTCATAGTATGTTTATTAAATCTTATAAGAGCATCTCCACTCGCGGCACCCAAATGGCCGCTCAAAGGCCTTCCGGACGGGCCATTTGGGCGCTGTCCGGACGGCCTGCTGCTTTTGGGCACCGTCGCTCCCCACTCGCGACGGCTAAAAATTATTCGAATTCGAAATTTCAATACTAAAATGCTTACATTTCATTGATAATTCGTTGAAAACTAACATAATTGATGCAAACTTAAATCTAAACCTAAATCTAATAGGTAGGGTGGCACGCCGGGCACCGGCAGCCCGGGCAGGCGCCAGCGAACGCGGCGGCAAGCAGAGGACCCCGGCGGCAGCCGGAGCAGAGGCAGTAGATGTAGCCGGTGGTTGGCGGCGGTGGCGGCGCAAGAGGCTGGGCGGGGGCGGCGATGGAGGCTATGTCTGCCTCAATGGCGAGCTGCATGTGCCCTGGGTCCCACTCTGGCGTCACTGGCCAGCTAAGGTCGTCGGAACCGTCCTCATCACCATCAACCTCCTCCGCCTCTTGTCGAGGTTGCGGCGGAGGAGACTGCACGCGGCCTCGTTCTTCTCGTTCGCGCCGAGCCGCCTCGGTCGCTTCGTAGCGAACCCTCTCCCTTTCCATGCCGGCCGCGAAGTCCTCGTCGGAGGTGTTCATGACGTCGTCGTCGGAGTCGAACCAGCTCGCAGGCGGCTCGGCGGCGATGAAGGTGTTTGAGGCGGTACATGTACTCCATCTCGATCTGCCCGTCCCAGTACGCCGAGTCCGTCACGTACCGAGGGTCATCGTAGAGCTCCAGCGGGGGGTTTGCTGGCCGTTCTCGATGTAATCGAGGCGCGCCTGCCCGGTTAGCCAAGGGGCAACCGGACCGTGTACTGGGTTCGTCGCCCATCCCTCGGGAAGGCGACGGTTCACCGGCACCGGTGTGTTGGTGCGGATGAGCTTTCGCGCCTCGGCCTCCGTGAGAAGGTTCGTCGGTGGAGGAGGAGGTGGCGGGGGAGGGGGCGGCGGAGGAGCGCGGGAGGAGCCCGCGTCGTGGTCGTCCGCCAATGGACGGACTGCGCGGAGGCGAGCGTCGCGCGGGTGGTTTTCCATAGCTTGATCGCGCCGGCAGTTCCTCCGGGACGCTGTCGCCGCCTGAAGACGCAAGCTCTTCCTCCGTCAAGGGAACGCCGGTCTCGCGCCGGGGAGGGGCCATGGATTGGTGAATAGACAGGGAGGAGGAGAGGAGATGTGCCGGAGATGGCGAGGAACCCGCTCTATATAGAGGCCGGGGAGGCGAACGGATGAGCTCACCTTAACTCCGGCCAGCCAACGGCCCGTCTGCCGCACTGTCGTGGGGATAAACCCCGGGTACTCAATGACCCACAGAAGATCCCGAGCAAACGCAAAATCAAGAACAAGTCAAGTCCCCAGCCGGCTCCGAACACGCGGCCTTGGCCAGGTCCGCCAGCCCTAGGCTTAGCCGGACTCCGCCAGGCTCGTCGTGCTCTCCAAGACGGCATGGGCAAAAGGTGAACTGCAGACTCGTCATCATCAGCGATTCCTTATACGACCAAAGTCAACCAGGGTAGGCGGATTCGGGTGGCCAGCAGCCGGATGCCGACTGATGCCCGCCTACGACAAGCATAAGAAGACAAAGGGCGCCGCCCAGTACACCGACAAGACGCCACGAGAAGTGTCCGCCGTATGGGCGGGTGGCGGCGTCATCACTGGCTAGCCCTCCACGTCGCCCAGGCGTGGGCTAAAGCGAGGCTGTAACAGCCCAAAGTTGAGAACCTAAAAACCTGTGTAATTTTTCCACTTTTGCGTTCCTTGCGACATGGCATCCATGCATCAACGTTGTGCTAGGGAATTGTTGCTAGGGAATTGTGTGGTTGCTAGGGAATTATTGTTGGTTTGGCACCATTGTAAAAACGAAATGCCAAACTTGTTTTAACCAATTTCAAATTAATGAAGGTACTCAAACTTGCAAACAAAATACTTTGACATCGTATATTTGTCAAGGAAGTTCCTAGAGTTCAAAACAATATTTTGAACTTGCTCTAAAAATTACTAAAGGAACAACATTTCGAATTTAGCAAAATGCCCTACTCCAACCTTTCTAAACAAAAGTGGTCCAGACTATTTTAGTTTGAGCCGCCAATTTTTGTGGAGCTTCCACATGATATGAAAAGGCTACATGAATAATTTCATAATTTTTTAAAAGGATTTGGTGCCTAACTTAAATCAGGGAATGTTGCTGGTTTTAAAAAGAACAGGGAGAAGGACCTATCCATGATGGCAACAAACTTTCCAGGGAGTTTTCAGAAAATCGCCATCTTCCTCGTTCTGTAGCGACCGCGCCAGCCGTGCTTGCGCCGCACCAGCTCGTCGCCGAGCTCGCCATGGGGCCCCCGCGCCTTCCTGCCGCACTGTGAGGAGAAGAAGACCACCCCGTGGCAGCTCTCTCTCTCCCCTCGAGATATTTTCTCTCCCTCTCGTCTCTCTCCGCAGCTCGACGAACCCTAGCTCGAGCTTGCCGTCACTGACGCGTCGCCACCGCTGCGGGATTCCCCGAGGCAAGCCGAGGCCACCACGAGCTCCGCCAACCTCCCCTCTGCCTCCCCGTCAACTCGTGCAAGCTAGGAAGGCCGGGAGCCGCCGAATTGCGCCGTCGTCTTCATCGCCGGCTGCCGCCCCTTTTCGCACGCCGCCGTCGATTCGGACCGCCCGCACCTCGCCATTTGCTCGTACGTGTTCCTGGTGAGCTGCTGCTCCTCCCCAGTCCCCTCTGTTCCTCCCCCTCGCTCTCTGGGTCGCCGTCGCACCAACACGTCGCCGTCGCAGTGGCCGCGCTTGTGCGCGCGCTGCTCGATTCGCTGCATCGGATAATCCCATAATGGGAAATTCGGATTTTCCGAATACCTCCAGTGCGAGGATGAATTTGGTCCTTAGAAATTTTCCAGACCTCGCGCCCATCGGATAATCCGATTGTGTAATTTTCGGATAATCCGAAAATTAGCAGTATCCCAGGATACTGTTCCAACTTCGGTCCTTAGCCGTTCGAGCCAATTTCATCGGATGTTCCGATCCCAATTTTTACCGGATAATCCGATTTTGAGCAATACTTAATGAATTCCCTGTTTCAACTACTTTCGATTCTAAGTTGGATAAATATTTGTGTTGGGTTATAAATAACTTATTAAAAGGACATATTTAAAAGAGGAGTTTATAAATACACTAACTTTTATTTGGTTAATCAGAAAATTGTGTGTAAATACCAAAATGCCCAGAAAAGCGTGAACTATCTAAAATCATCAACATCATGCATACCTGATCACAATTACAATACGGTACTTTCAGAAGTATTAGATCATTAAGTTAAATGTGGGGTATTATTTTTCTCTAGTTGAAGTAATTCTTCTCGAACCCCATTTAAATTGCTAGACAGCTTCTAATGATGCATTACATTAAAATGTCATGTCATCATGAGTGTGCATTGCACCTGTTGCATCCGTGTGTTTTGATTGTTTCCTCTCCGGTATTGTTTGTGCATCGGTAGATCAAGGAGTGGAAGTGCCACCACAGTATCGTGACGATCCGTACTACCAGCACATTGATCAAGGCAAGCGTAATCCCCCTCTGAGCATATCTTACCCTATGTTTCCGCAAATATTTTCTCCACTATAATATTGCATGCTGTTCCAAATGTCAATTTTATTGGATTAGACTATCCTATAGTTGCATTAAGATTCCAATGCCATTACCAGTTTCCCTCCTATTATCCATAGGATTGTATTGTTGGCCTGAAATACTTAACTATGCAATGTTGATGCTTAGCCATGCTTAGTTAGATGTTATTCGTCCGATGGATGTATCATGTTGGGAACAGGTGCTTAAGTGTTCGGATGATGGTGGAGAAATTGTGGTGACAGGTAATAAAATGCTTAAAGGTGGGGATGAGAGGCCACTGTGGTTGTGGTGCTTTGTCTCGTTCTCGTCGCCTAGGTGCGAGTTCTTTACCTTTTGAACCAAGACTGAGCGTGCAACCATGCGTGAGGCCTATGCATTCGCAGTGCAGGAACCTCATAGACTAAATAAATCGGGCGGGGCTGGCCAGGGTCCTCTGGTTCGAGCCTCCATTTGCGCGTGCGTGAGATGGTGGTTGAGAATGGGATGAGGATTGTGGTGTTAGGAAAATTAGTTGTCGTGGGGCAGGTGTTGGAGGCACTTAGCGTGCCCCACCGCCACTGATGATCCTGGAAAGTCCTTAATGAGGGAGAAGTCGACACCGCTCCCACCCAGCCGGCTCTCCAAGGAAGAGAGCTAAAAGCTAGGCAATGGGCCGGACGATACGTGTGGCAAACATTGTACACCCCTGCAGGGTAAATCTTTTCGAAAAGCCGTGTCCACGGTTATGGACGACTTGGGAAAGGACGATAAGATCATAGAATAACTTGAACGGAATGATTAAAAACTGAGTACTAGAGGTACTACTCAAGAATGTAAGGTTGACTTCCTCGAGGATGATTCGGGGAGGTGCCTTGGTAGAACAGGTACAGTGGTTGATGATGGTTGATGGCGAGAAAGGTGATCAAAAGAAAAGAGTCACTTCTTACCCCTTTTAAAAATACTCTGAATAGTCGATGCCATTGAGTTATGTTTTCATAAATAAAATCAGCTTTATGCAAAACAGCCATACAACTTTGAAAGCCTCATCGAGCTAAAACTCTATGTATAATCTTGCGAGTTCGTCAAACTCAACGTCGTTTGTTTTGTTTCAGAGGACGACTTCACCGACCTCGAAGGTGGGTTCTTTGTGGACGTCGACGAGTAGTCTGGGGTTCCCAGGTGGCAGCTTGGGACATCCCGGAACAGCTGGCGCTTGATGTTTATCTGTAGGCCTCTTAGACCATAATTTGGATCTTGTTGTTTAGAACAACCTAATTCGCTTCCGCTTGTTGTAATGTTGGGTCTGTGACCTCTGGTTGAATTTGCTATCTTTCTCTATTATAAGAGTTGAACTATAATGATTTGTGTCGTAGAGTCTGTGATGTGCCAGTTGTTCCACAAGTCTCGATCTCCCTATTACACATTGAGGGTTGTGCCTGTGTTAAGGCATCAATCGGGGTGTTGCGTTGCCGGTGTTCCATTCCGAGCAACACCTGCCAAAGGTTTTGGCCGGGGATTGGTAAACCCGTAACCTCCGGTTGTATCGCTTAACCGGTGACACACAACATCACTGTATAGCAGTCGGGTCGGGGCGCCATAAGTTGGTATCAGAGCCAGGTTACTTGGTTGGGCTCTACCTTTAGTGTTATGTGCCCGGTTGCTCCCGCTGTGCTGCAAACTAAAATCCACTCTGATGTTTCTACCGAGTCTAATCATTTGCTCCTTAGTTGGGTTTTAACCCAAGGACTTGAACATAAGGTCTCGGATTGTGCCAACTAGAGTGTGTTGAATCATATGGTTCCTTAACCATTGCATCTCTCGCTAGTAGCACATGATGCTGATCTTTGACCCAAGTTCTATCTTGTTGATTCCTTGTTAATTGTTACACAATGTATTATCGTCCCTAGTCTGTGTACTTGAGTAGACGCTAATGCTATTGTTCGACCATTCGGAGAAAGATACTAACTGTGTCATTGTAAAATCTCCAGAATGGCTCGAGGAGGCCGCGGAGGCCGCGGTAACCACAACAATGATGAGGATGATCTGCCGCCACCACCCTCGATGGCTCAGGTCTTGATGGCCATTGAGGAGAACCGTGGGCGCAATGAGCGCTACTTGAGCAGTTGGTGCAGCAAATGCACAGAGGAATGGCTGCAACACTCTCACTGAGTTCCTGCGCTCGCAGCCACCCACCTTTGCTGATGCTAAGGAGCCACTGGAAGCTGATGATTGGCTTCGCGCCTTGGAGCGCAAGTTCTCCGCGCTGCATGTCCCAGTGGCCGAGCAAGTCAACTTCGCCACCTACCTCTGGTTGGTGCAGCTGGCTGTTGGTGGGAAAGCCATGTGGCATGTTTCCGGCCAACCATGTCTTCACTTGGGCGGATTTCCGCACTGCCTTCCGTGCGGCTTACATCCCTCCGCCGATCATGGATTTGAAGAGGAGGGAGTTCCTGGATTTGCAACAGGGACGTATGGACCTCCGCACTTATGGTTGTGAATTCAACCATCTCTCTCGTTACGCCCCAAGGGACGTGACCACTGATGCTGACAAGCAAGAGCTGTTCCGCAAGGGTCTTGCACCGCAGCTCCGCTATGAGTTGCTGCCCTTCAAGTTCCAGACCTACCAGGAGCTGTTCAACCAGGCTCTTACTATTGAGCAAGGAAGGAAGGAACTTGAGGCTTCCAAGAGGCCAGCACACGGGGACCACCAGAGTTCCTCGGGTTCTGAGAGCAAGAAGCGCAGGGTGTTTGTTCCCTACAGCGCTGTGCCGCGTGCTCCATTCATGCCGAGCCGCGGGATACAGGCCACCACCTCCGCGCCCCACTACTTCGACACTTTGGGTAGCGGAGTGGGTACCGTCCTAGCTACCTGCTCCACCTGGACTCACTGCTACACCTGTGGCCAGGCTGGCCACTACTCCAGGGAGTGCCCCCAGAAGGCACCTATCGGGGACACCTGCACGAGCCCCTGCCACTCCAGCTGGCAAGGCTGGACCTATTGTGCGTGGTCGCCTGAACCACATCTCTGCTGAAAGCTGAAGAGGACCCCGGCGTCCTTATGGGTGAGCTACGAATCAACAACAATCTTGCTACAGTTTTGTTTGACTCTGGAGCATCGCATTCATTCATATCTATAGCGTTTGCAAAAGACCACAAAATACCGTTCGAGAAAATGAGCCATCCCTTGGTGATCGCCACTCCTGGCTCCAAATGGCAAACCGATGGAGGGCTACTATTCTTTTCCTTTTGCTTTGGTAGCCTGAGGTCAAATGGCATTGATGTCATATTGGGCATGAACTGGCTAGCCAAATACCGGGCTAATCTCGACTGTGCTGCCAAGACCATTACCGTGACCAATTCTTCTGGTGACTGTTGAGTATTGGTCTGCACGGTCAAGACCTCCATCTTCATCATACCCAACTCACCGAGATCCTCCTTTGCTTTATGGAAGGCGATCTCCTCCTGAAATCCAGGACATACACGTGGTGTGTGACTTCCCGGATGTGTTCCCGGAAGAATTGCCTGGCATGCCTCCTGACCGAAGTGTGGAGTTTGTCATAGATCTACTTCCCGGTACCGCTCCAATTTCCAAGAAGCCCTACCGTATGCCGGTGGAAGAGTTGGCTCTGTTGAAAGAGCAAATTGATCAGCTGTTAGGAAGGATTTCATTCAGCCTAGCAGTTCACCTTGGGGTTGTCCGGTACTCTTTGTCAAGAAGAGAGATTCTACCGTGCCTCGTCTAGTCTCTGACTATCGACCGTTGAATGCGGTGACAATCAAGAACAAGTATCCTATTCCCCATCAATGATCTGTTGGATCAGTTAGCTGGTGCAACGGTATTCTCCAAGATGGATCTGAGGTCAGGATACCATCAGATCAAGATCAGAAAGGAGGATATTCCAAAGACGGCATTTGTTACTCGCTATGGCTCATATGAGTATACCGTCATGTCCTTTGGTCTCACAATGCCCAGCTACTTTCATGAGGCTCATGAACTCATCTTCATGGATTATCTGACAAGTTTGTCGTCATTTACATCGATGACATCCTCGTTTATTCCAAAACCGATGAAGAGCATGCCGAACATCTTCGTTGGTTCTGACACGACTTCGAGAACACCGCCTCTATGCCAAGTTCTCCAAGTGTGAGTTTGGTTGGATAATCTTGTCTTCCTTGGTCATGTGATATCCGCTAATGGTGTGGCTGTCATTCCGACAAGATTCAGTCCATTTTGGATTGGAAAACTCCAATGTCAGTCAAGGACATCGTAGCTTTCTCGGATTGGCGGGTTACTACCGCCGATTCATCGAAGGTTTCTCCAAGATAGCCAAGGCCCTGACTGACCTTCTCAAGAAGGAAAAAGTTCGTATGGACGGCCGAAGCTGAAGAGAGCTTCAAAACACTGAAAGCCAAACTCACGTCCGCTCCTGTGCTTGTCCTGCCGGACACAAGCAAGGATTTCGTCGTCTTCTGTGACGCCTCTCTGCAAGGCTTGGGCTGTGTGCTAATGCAAGATGGCCATGTGGTGGCATATGCTTCTCGCCAATTAAGCCGCATGAGCACAACTACCCAACTCATGATCTAGAACTTGCCGCGGTGGTCTATGCTTTGAAGCAATGGAGACCATACCTGTTTGGTAACCGTTGCGAGATCTTCTCGGATCACAAGAGTCTGAAGTACCTCTTCACCCAGCCGGATTTAAATCTCAGGCAAAGGCGTTGGTTGGAGTTAATCAAGGACTATGATGTGAGTCTGAACTATCAACCCGGCAAAGCAAACGTCGTGGCTGACGCGCTAAGTCGGAAGTCCTATTGCAACAATCTGATGATTGAAAAGGCCCAACCTGCCCTTCATGAAGAGTTCTCTCGTTTGAACTTAGAAATTGTTCCCTCTGGCTACCTTGCAAATCTGGAGATCAAATCTACTCTTGTAGACCAGATTAAGGATGCTCAAACCGTGACAAGGGTATTCTAAAAATCAAGGAGAACATTGCTAGCGGGAAGGCCAAATGTTTTTGTCAATGAATCCGGAGTTGTTTATTTTGGTGACCGCTTGGTAGTGCCAAAGAAACAAAATTGAGGGAGCTGATCCTCCAAGAAGCTCATGAATCTCCTCTCTCTATTCATCCCGGTAGTACCAAAATGTACCAAGACCTTCGACCACAATTCTGGTGGACTCGGATGAAACGAGAAATTGCCAAGTATGTTGCTGAATGCGACACCTGTCGACGGGTAAAGGCTGAACATCAAAGGCCTGCCGGCACTCTCGCCCTATTGCAGTCCCGAGTGGAAATGGGATGAAATTGGTATGGACTTCATCACCGGGTTTCCCCGATCTCAAAAGGGCAACAATGCAATCTGGGTAATCATTGATCGACTGTCCAAGGTTGCTCACTTCCTACCAGTCCGTGATGATATACGGGCAAGTCAACTTGCTGACTTATATTTGGCTCGTATTGTTCCATTGCATGGGGTCCCTCTGAGGATCATATCGGACCGTGGAAGTATCTTTGTATCCAAGTTTGGCAGAGTTTCCAAACTGCTATGGGGTCCCGTCTCAACTTCAGTACCGCCTACCATCCCAAACTGATGGTCAGACCGAAAGAGTGAACCAAGTGTTGGAAGACATGCTTAGGGCATGTGTAATCTCTTTTGGCAAGGGTTGGGAAAAGTATCTCCCTTTCGCGGAGTTCTCCTACAACAATAGCTATCAAGCTAGTCTGGGCATGGCTCCATTCGAGGTTCTCTATGGAAGAAAATGCCGCACTCCTCTAAATTGGTCCGAGACCGGAGAGAGAGCACTCTTTGGTCCGGATGTGATCAATGAAGCTGAGGAGAAGGTCAGAATCATAAGAGAGAATCTGAAGATTGCTCAGTCTAGGCAGAAGAGCTACTATGATAAGCACCATCAGGAAATTCACTATGAAATTGGTGATAAAGCTTATCTCCGCGTCTCTCCCCTTCGTGGCGTTCGCCGCTTCGGTATCAAAGGGAAATTGGCCCTCGCTATGTTGGCCCTTTCACCGTTCTGGCCAAGCGAGGAGATCTTTCTTATAAGTTGGAGTTACCGGTCATCTTCCCAAATGTACATGATGTGTTTCATGTCTCCCAACTTCGCCGGTGTTTCAAGATCCTATCCATGGGTCAATCATGAGGAGCTGGATCTCCAGGAAGATCTCACTTATCGCGAGCATCCTATCCGTGTCCTGGATGAAGCCGAAAGGAAGACCCGTAACAAGACTACCAAGTTCCTCAAAGTTCAGTGGTCTCACCATTCCGAGGAAGAAGCAACTTGGGAAAGAGAGTCTAGTCTTCGTGAGGAGTATCCCGACTTCTTTCCGCAATCTTAGAATCTCGGGACGAGATTCCTGTAAGGGGGGTAGAATTGTAACAGCCCAAAGTTGAGAACCTAAAAACCTGTGTAATTTTTCCACTTTTGTGTTCCTTGCATCATGGCATCCATGCATCAAGGTTGTGCTAGGGAATTGTTTCTAGGGAATTGTGTGGTTGCTAGGGAATTGTTGTTGGTTTGGCACCATTGTAAAAACGAAATGCCAAACTTGTTTTAACCAATTTCAAATTAATGAAGGTACTCAAACTTGCAAACAAAAATACTTTGACATCGTATATTTGTCAAGGAAGTTCCTAGAGTTCAAAACAATATTTTGAACTTGCTCTAAAAATTACTAAAGGAGCAACATTTTGAATTTAGCAAAATGCCCTACTCCAACCTTTCTAAACAAAAGTGGTCCAGACTATTTTAGTTTGAGCCGCCAATTTTTGTGGAGCTTCCACATGATATGAAAAGGCTACATGAATAATTTCATAATTTTTTAAAATGATTTGGTGGCTAACTTAAATCAGGGAATGTTGCTGGTTTTAAAAAGAACAGGGAGAAGGACCTATCCGTGATGGCAAAAAACTTTCCAGGGGGGTTTTCAGAAAATCGCCATCTTCCTCGTTCTGTAGCGACCGCGCCAGCCGTGCTTGCGCCGCACCAGCTCGTCGCCGAGCTCGCCATGGGGCCCCCACGCCTTCCTGCCGCACTGTGAGGAGAAGAAGACCTCCCCGTGGCAGCTCTCTCTCTCCCCCTCGAGATACTTTCTCTCCCTCTCGTCTCTCTCCGCAGCTCGACGAACCCTAGCTCGAGCTTGCCGTCACCGACGCGTCGCCACCGCTGCAGGCTTCCCCGAGGCAAGCCGAGGCCACCACGAGCTCCGCCAACCTCTCGTCTGCCTCCCCGTCAACTCGTGCAAGCTGGGAAGGCCGGGAGCCGCCGAATTGCGCCGTCATCTTCATCGCCGGCCGCCGCCCCTTTTCGCACGCCGCCGTCGATTCAGACCTGCCCGCGCCTCGCCGTTTGCTCGTACGTGTTCCTGGTGAGCTGCTGCTCCTCCCCAGTCCCCTCCGTTCCTCCCCCTCGCTCGCTGGGTCACCGTCGCACCAACATGTCGCCGTCGCAGTGGCCGCGCTTGTGCGCGCGCTGCTCGATTCGCTGCGTCGGATAATCCGATAATGGGAAATTCGGATTTTCCGAATACCTCCAGTGCGAGGATGAATTTGGTCCTTAGAAATTTTCCAGACCTCGCGCCCATCGGATAATCCGATTGTGTTCGGATAAAATTAGCAGTACCCCATGATACTGTTCCAACTTCGGTCCTTAGCAGTTCGAGCCAATTTCATCGGATGTTCCGATCCTAATTTTTACTGGATAATCCGATTTTGAGCAATACTTAATGAATTCCCTGTTTCAACTACTTTCCATTCTAAGTTGGATAAATTTTGTGTTGGGTTATAAATAACTTATTAAAAGGACATATTTAAAAGAGGAGTTTATAAATACACTAACTTTTATTTGGTTAATCAGAAAATTGTGTGTAAATACCAAAATGCCCAGAAAAGCGTGAACTATCTAAAATCATCAACATCATGCATACCTGATCACAATTACAATACGGTACTATTAGAAGTATTAGATCATTAAGTTAAATGTGGGGTATTATTTTTCTCTAGTTGAAGTAATTCTTCTCGAACCCCATTTAAATTGCTAGACAGCTTCTAATGAAGCATTACATTAAAATGTCATGTCATCATGAGTGTGCATTGGACCTGTTGCATCCGTGTGTTTTGATTGTTTCCTCTCCGGTATTGTTTGTGCATCGGTAGATCAAGGAGTGGAAGTGCCACCACAGTATCGTGACGATCCGTACTACCAGCACGTTGATCATAGCAAACGTAATCCCCCCTCTGAGCATATCTTACCCTATGTTTCCGCAAATATTTTCTCCACTATAATATTGCATGCGGTTCCAAATGTCAATTTTATTGGATTAGACTATCCTATAGTTGCATTAAGATTCCGATGCCGTTACCTGTTTCCCTCCTATTATCCATAGGATTGTATTGTTGGCCTGTAATACTTAACTATGCAATGTTGATGGTGGTTGAGAATGGGATGAGGATTGTGGTGTTAGGAAAATTAGTTGTCGTGGGGCAGGTGTTGGAGGCACTTAGCGTGCCCCACCGCCACTGATGATCCTGGAAAGTCCTTAACGAGGGAGAAGTCGACACCGCTCCCACCCAACCGGCTCTCCAAGGAAGAGAGCTAAAAGCTAGGCAATGGGCCGGACGGTACGTGTGGCAAACATTGTACACCCCTGCAGGGTAAATCTTTTCGAAAAGCCGTGTCCACGGTTATGGACGACTTGGGAAAGGACGATAATATCATAGAATAACTTGAACGGAATGATTAAAAACTGAGTACTAGAGGTACTACTCAAGAATGTAAGGTTGACTTCCTCGAGGGTGATTCGGGGAGGTGCTTTGGTAGAACAGGTACAGTGGTTGATGATGGTTGATGGTGAGAAATGTGATCAAAAGAAAAGAGTCACTTCTTACCCCTTTTAAAAATACTCTGAATAGTCGATGCCATTGAGTTATGTTTTCATAAATAAAATCAGCTTTTGCAAAATAGCCATACAACTTTGAAAGCCTCATCGAGCTAAAGGTCTATGTATAATCTTGCGAGTTCGTCGAACTCAACGTCGTTTGTTTTGTTTCAGAGGACGACTTCACCGACCTCGAAGGTGGGTTCTTTGTGGACGTCGACGAGTAGTCTGGGGTCCCAGGTGGCAGCTTGAGACATCCCGGAACAGCTGGCGCTTGATGTTTATCTGTAGGCCTCTTAGGCCATAATTTGGATCTTGTTGTTTAGAACAACCTAATTCGCTTCCGCTTGTTGTAATGTTGGGTCTGTGACCTCTGATTGTAATTTGCTATCTTTCTCTATTATAAGAGTTGAACTATAATGATTTATGTCATAGAGTCTGTGATGTGCCAGTTGTTCCACAAGTCTCGATCTCTCTATTATACATTGAGGTTGTGCCTGTGTTAAGGCATCAATCGGGGTGTTGCGTTGCCGGTGTTCCATTCCGACCAACGCCTGCCAAAGGTTTTGGCCGGGGATTGGTAAACCCGTAACCTCCGATTGTATCGCTTAACCGGTGACACACAACATCACTGTATAGCAGTCGGTCGGGGCGCCACAGAGGCCTTGCCCGACATCTCCTACGCCGCCACGGGCTTCGATAGGACAGGGCACTGTGGCACGCTGTACTGCGGACAGGCGACGTCATGATGGAGAACTCCTGTAGCCCGCGTCAGCCGGCTGTAACGGCCAACCGGCCCCGCCTGTAAGTCAGACAACCAGGCCTATATAAGGATGTCTGGACACCCAAGTAGAAAGGACGAACACTTCATCTCCTCCACCTCCGGTAGTAAGAGAGAACCAGAGCCATGAAGAGCTTGGCGAACAGCTCGAGGAGCAACCTTGTACTCTGTCCACCGATATTAGAGAGATCATGCAGGAGTAGGGGTGTTACCTCCATCGTGAGGGCCCCGAACCTGGGTACATCGTGTCTTAGCGCTTCGGCGCAATCCCTGCGGGTGCCGACGTTGCAGTCAGCTGCTCCTACTCCTCTACTAAGCCACCCCGTGTGGCACTGCCGTGCAACGTACCACGTCACACACCATTTACGGCGACGCTTCAAAAGGCGCGCTCGCCTGCATTGACGCCGCCGTGGCGCAGACGCTTCCTCGCCGCAGAGAAGTGAAGCGACGCGTCGCTGCACCCTATTGGGAAATCGAGACGCCGCCCGCCATTAATTAAGCTGACCAGGCCGCACTCAACCTCGTGTCTCACTGATAGGCGTGGCCCGCGCGTCAGAGCGCCGCGCGCCGTTGTGTCCGGGGCCACCCGAGGTGTACCCAAGATGAGGGCGTGGGCTGGGCGTGCCGGACCGAAAACTGGGCCACGCCGGACCCAATTCACGTTTGGGCGGCGCGAGTGGGGGCGAAAAACTATCCGCCGTGCCTTTGGGCGCCCCGACTGGAGATGCTCTATTCATATTTTGTCTATAATATTGGACAAACTTATACTATGTTGGATTTTGACTAAAAATATACGCCTTATTTTGATGAACAGAGTAGTACTTATCCTAAAGTTGATGATAGGGATAGGAATGCTGCCCAACTCCTCTTGGTCGCCGTTCACGCGTCCTGGCTGAGAAATTGATGGTCAAGTCTCGTGACACTAGAAGACTGACTCTCAAAAATCAGAAGCTTGGCGAGCAGCATGGGGTCATGGGGGCCTCTTCGGCTCAAAGGATTTTCAAAATAATTGTATAGAATTTTCACCCGTAGCAATTTTTAGTATAGAGTCCATTTGATATAAATCCTCCAAAATTTCTACGTATTGTTTTCCTACACTATCTTATAGAATTTCTAGCAAGAGGTAGGACCTCTTGAAAAAATTCTTGACAACTATGACATGCACTCAATCACTTGTGTTCTTGTTGCGGTAAAATCAAACAACACCGGTTACTAATTCCTATGTTTTGGTTCCTATAAAATTTGAAGTGTCATGCCATTCTATTGCTGCAAAATTGTTATTGCTAGTATGTTTTAGAAGTCCTGCGAACCATATAGGCCCTGAAGCTGGCTGCACAAGCAATCTGCCACACAACTGGGGCCTAGGTCATATTAAGTGTCATATCAAATGTCATGGCACCAGATTAAGTGTCGTATTCAGTAATTCAGTTCTGCCCTAGAAGAATTATTTCCAACAATGCAGCAGAAAAGAAAAGGGCAGCTTTACGCATATGACCTCTCTACGTCCTTCGGCTTCGGCAAAAGCAAAACTGCAACAAACGAAACGATGCTGCGCTTTTCGCTCGCGAGACGTGGTTGTTTTGTGGTGACGGCGCGCGCCGATCGACGACATATCCGTCCTTCGCGCGGCGGCTTTGCAGCCTCCCGCTGCCGCGGCAGAGAAGTGTCTCTCAGCGTCGATCGGGGTGTCGCCATTTCGTGCTACCATGCATGGCCCAGACGGCCAGACCGCGGAGGAGACCAACTTTCCGCCTCTGAAAATGGCTCCGTGCTTTCCGACTTCCCAGCCGTATGTGGAGCAGCTTGGCATTGCCACTACTGCTAGCTTTGTTGATTTATTCCTCCGCTCTTTCACTTGGTCGTTCACCGTCTTTCGCAGGCATCATGGCCTTGTCGTTGGCGTGGCTGATGACCTCTCGCTAGTGCATCATCCTCGGAGTTCCATGCCGAATGACTCGATGCGACCACCACGTTCTACATGTCCCACACGGTATTTGACTATTTGAGTGAGAGCAAGACTAATACTAATAGCAGAGCTAATCCCCCACCATTTAGGCGTATTTGTATTAATTTCCTTTTACTTAGAGCATGGTAGCCTTTCCCCATAAGTGCATGCAAGATTTCAAGCCCAAACGGTGAATACTTTGGGCCTAGAGAATTGGCATATGCATGCCCTTTAAACCGTGACAGAGGGAGTATATCTGGTTCAACGATACTTTATATGAATCATAAGGAGTAGGTATATTTACTTTATTGCGGTATTTTAGGCGTCTAATGGTGACAAAGTGTGACCCCGTGCGCGCGGGAGAGGAGGGAGGAGGATGCCACCGAGCGGGTATTAATCACTCTAATTATTGCTAATTGGGGCTCTATCACTGGAATTATCTGGATTTTTTTTCAGAAACGTGCGAGAAGGCACACCTTTTTCTTTATAGATAGGAAAGAGAGGCAAACATACAAGCAAACACGAAAAATCCACAACAAACTCTTTTTTTGAACAGGATCCACAACAAACTCTAAGGCAGCTTAGCAAAGCCAACTACTCACAAAAAACCTAGAAGCTTCCACCTATCCGCTTCCTGCATGATGCTATCTAGCACAGCAGACACCGTCGAGAATCTTCTGTCGAAAACTCTTATTTCGCTCAAGCCAGATAGACCACAAGATCTCAAACTCATCAATTGTTGTTCGCAAGATCACAATTATCTGGACGGTGATGGCATGCAAAAGATTCAGTGCTCCAACAACCAGCTGCTAACAACCTTATCTATCGCTAGCATCACTTATGACTGTCGGATCGAGTCGGCATAGTGCTTGTAGCGTCCTGGAACGCAATATGGCCAGACCGGTGACTGCTGCTCCTCAGGCATACATGGTCCTCACTCTCTTTCAAGAATGGAAGCGCAGCGTGGACGTCGAGTGGTTGCCTGGATGCTAACACATGGCAATCCAAATCTACCTTCATCCATCCACTTCTGCAGTTAGCAGAAGGCTTTGGCCATCGTAGCTGGTGTGTCATGGACTCATGGTGCTAGAGCATCGCCAGCGGAGGCCCGATAGTCTCATCAGTTCAGTCTCCACATAAATGATAAATCCCCATCCAGACATCTCTTGTTCGCGCCTAACCTGTTTGATTCAAAGGAATTGCATAATATTTTTGGAGGATTCAATCGTATAGAAAATTTTCCTTTCTTCCTTGTTTGATTTGTATAATTAGATGCTATATGAACTTTTTCTAAAAAATCTTTTGTACTAGTTCCCATAAGAATTCTAACATCCACTCCAAACTCTTTTTACAATTCCTTTGGTGGAATCAAACAAATTTGGCTACAAACCAAATCCTATAGGATTGAAGTGTGCATGACATGGCAATCCTATGTTTGTCCTATTCCTACATCTTTTCTATCCTACGAATCCGCAGGCCCTAACTAAGTGTGTATCGGAGGCTCAATAGCCACATCAGTTCAGTCTCCACATAATTCCCATTCCAACATTTCCAAACACTTAGGTATCGTGTTATTTTTATCGACGGTAACATTTGTGTTCGAATGGTTCGCACTAGGTAGAACAAGATAGTAGCGCACACGAAAGATAGATCGAGTTTAGACAGGTTCAGACCTCGCCTAACAACGTCAGATAAGAACTCTACTTCTCATTTGTGGCGGCTTGTAATATCTTTCAGTTGTGGTGACCCACTCTTGCCACCACTTATGTGGCAAAGTGCACGTGTTTGACTCACGCAGGGAAAACATCACTTCACAAACGTCTTGCCCCTCAGAGTAGCATAACATAAGTATGCGGCTTCGATACATAAACATGTGAATTAATTTTACAAACCAGATGCAGTGGATTCAAAACATAGGCATTCGAATTACTTTCACATATCAGATTAGAACTTATGTTTTACAACCACTTACAACACTTTGCAAAACTATGATCTATATTAATCAGGCCCCTTGAGGTGTGATCTTCTAAAGTCTGCTTCCTCATGGATCAAAGGCGTCTCTCGTTTCCACCTCTATGACAGTATCGACGTTAGTCCCCTAAGAAAAAAGTTTTACATAGGGGATGAGTACGCAGAGGAGGTATTCAACAAGTTCAGGATAGCATAAAGTGTTCGAATGCACTATAGACCAATGGTCCCAAAAGTTCAATGTTTTTCGGAAAGTTTTTTTAGAAAAGTGTCAAGTCTTACTTCAGAAATCTACGTTCTTTTCTCACGAGCTGCTAGAATCCCATGTCGATTCCTTTCTCGCTACGTTTGCAACTCCTTCCCGGAACATGGAGTGACAATGCCACAATATGACACTCTCCGGAGATACGTTACTTTACCCACAAACGATCCCCGACCCTGGTGATCATGTTGTCGCTCTCACAAACTACCATCCCTGAGAGACATGCCATATAAAATGGAATTACTTAAGCTCATCCCCGCCCATACAAGTTCATGTGGTCCCTATGATGATTGAACCAAAGAAGGCAATTGTAGTGAAACCTAATGATGATATGCACTATAGTCGAACCCGCCTTCCAATGGCTTCACAGCCTCCACACAAGGGTTTGTACTGTCAACCATAACAGTTCACGGACTGCTTCGTCAGTCTATCAATAAGATCCATGTCATATTATTTATAACATATATTTTTATTGAGTAAATTCCAGTTTTTACCTCTTAGTTTGACATTTTTACGCTAATTACCCCATTTAAAAAGTTTTCATCCTAACTACTCATTTAGTAAAAGTTGTGCCAATGTTTACCCCCCATCTAAATTTTACGTACACCATTGTGGGCACAAAACTAGCTACCCGATGCATTTACAAGATTTACAGTTTATAAATTATGCACAAAACTAACTGCTAATTTCGATGGAATATGTTCAGAAAATACCATGGAATTGGAAGTGAAACTGAAATTAGCAGGACTGAGTAGAGCAGCTGTGCCACGGCAGCCCACATCTACTGAGCACACGTGCGAGTAGAGGAACAGAGTGGTAATGAGCTGAGCAGAAATGACATACCACCGTCAGCTAAGCTCAAAGATGAAAGAACCTTTACTGAACTTTGTCGTAGTAACTGAACCAGAGCAAGTAAAGAGAAGTATTACAAGCTGAAAACTACTAGGACTAGAAAGACGATCGATCGATTAGCTAAGGTTGGTGTCCCAGCGCCCGTTTTCGACTTGATGAATATTAGCTGGCCGAACTCAGCCACCCTGGCGGTCGCAATCAGGGTCGCCACGCATGATCGGAAACATTTGGAGCGACGCCGCGTTGTGCCGCAGCCGGTATGTCACCTCCCGAATTTTCAGAGCTGTGATGAATGCTCGCAATTCTCAGGAGTTTCTCAATTGCGACCACAAAGTGATTACATCACCAACAAACGTAAAACTTTCAACTTTATTGCGGAACAGAAAATATGTTGTACAATAGTAGGGCGTCTCAGCCCAAAGCTTACATTACAGCCAAAAGACATCCTTGAGCGTGGATGGGACCAAGAACTCGAAGTCAGCGCCATCAAGGATTCCAGGTACTCGCTGTCATAGACTTGTGCTTCTCCTTCGGGTTCATCTGAGATAGTTGGTGCAGCGATGAGTACAAAAAGTACTCAAGTCACAAAAGGAGATGCCTACTTAGCTACATGTTTGGATTTCAGTGGAGGGTATAGGGTTTATAGTATATGGTGGATGCAATGTCGAAATCTCCAATTTGTCATTAAAACATGTGTTCAAATATTTTTCTCCAGTATAAGAGTTGTATTACTAATCCTTTCAGGTCATCGCCACAATTTAACTAGCTTTATCAAAATTCTACTCATGCCTTGCACTGGGAATCACACCAAAACATAGCTTCATTAACTGGAAGTACGGCATATTCGAATACCATTTGTTTTGACTCTACAGAGTTGCTCAGGGAAAACATCACTTCACAAAAGAGCATTTGGACTAAAACCTGGTTATCTGGTTCAGCATGGTTTTATTATTGTGTACTCAACCGTCTAGGCAAGTGTGAGAAAGAGATCCACAATTAGAGCCTGACGATGGTGTTCCTGGGATCTAAATCTTCTCTCTGAACTAAACCCACGCTGGTACAGTACCGTACCTAACTGGAGGAATAACCTGGTACTTGAGAACTCAAGTGACTGAAGCAAGCATGTATGCTATATTGGTCAGGCAGGCATAGTGTTATTTTGATGTTCATGTACTGCACGGCTCAGCAAGAATGTAACTTGGTGACCTGGAGCTATGAATACAAGTACAGAACATGGCTTGCTACCAACGACGTCTCGCTGAAGACTTGCGACACTTGCTATTTATGGTCATTGCTACAGAATCTAAATCCGAACCAGTGTAGCCTGAGGTTTCATGGAAATAAGTTCGGTTGTTGAAACTCGATATAAATTACAGTGGTGGTGTTACTACTCTGATATGAATGGAAAGTTCATGGCTGGTCTTTGCCAAGTAACTAGTTCAGTTTAGCTCCCAGGAGTTGGTTTTCTCATGGTCGTATGTATTGCCCATAATCATGCCAGCAGACATCCAAAATAGAGCAACTCTACCTATGTGTCCAGTTTAAGGATAGTGCACACCTTAGATCTCAAATGCAGAGATGCTAATTTCCAGGGTCTACTAGATGAAATGTCCCCAAAACTGACCAGTTCAGCTTTAGCTTTACTTGCAGTTTAGAAATAATAAGCAAGCAAGCATTGAAATACTGGATGGTTCTTTTCTGTATTTTCATAGGCAAGCTAACACACTACAGCTATTGCTAACTGAAACTATAACAAATGTTGTGTGTTTCCTGGTTTCGAAATAGTGCTCCTCAAATTACCTTCATATCTGAATTATTCAAATAAGTGTGCAATAAGTCAGAGCACGCAAGACCATACCGATATGGGTTATCAGATGCACACTAGAGTTCTTAAGTTCAGAGAAATGCCTTTATTGTGGTTTCCGACGACAAGAAGTACTGAACCAACATCTATTGTTTCCGGTTGAATTTGTATCATTGCTTATATGCACTAAGCACATACTTGACCAACTTATTTGACAATAAACTCTTAGAAAATTATTTTTATTCCCCATTTCCCTCTCAAATTCAAATCTCGACATGGCACTACTTTGCTATGTGCCCTGTTTGTGATTACACTGAAATTTGGAAGTGTAGATCATGGTGAGTATAAACATGTATATCTATATTAACCCAAACCGCACTCTCTAAATCTGATTAGAATGGACACAATGAGGTTTATAAAAACCTGAAGATCAAACAAAATGGATGTTTCCATGGTTCTTTCCACCCTAAACTGTAACGATATTTATCATAGCTAACTAAAAAAAGATTGAAAACAAGATATAGAAGCGAACATGAGGGGGAACCATAGGGGTCTATCCATAGATTTTATATTCCAAGTGTCATCGTGGATACGCAAAACATTTAGACCAACGCACTAAGCGCCCTGGGTACCGTGAGGAAGTTTAGTTCTCATGTAGCAGAATTTCACTTGCTTGTCGACTGAATTTAAAAAAGTTTCTATATAGTGATAATTAAACATGTAATTGAGCGGTCTATCAAGTTGTCATGTATGAGCGGATTGGTCACCAACTCAAAAATTGCTAACTATCGGTCAGCATGTTGTGGTAATGTTGCACGTTAGTCATTCCGTCACTGCTACCGTTAAAATGGTGACGTGGAGAATGTTTTTTATTAAAAAAAACCCTTAACATTCAATTTCTTCTTATTATTAGGTCCTGACAGGTGGGGCCCACCTGTCGGGTATCTTTGCTCCTCTCTCTCCCCGGAAGCCTATCTCCGCCGCCGTCTGGTCTTGGTGGCGCCATCGTCTCCGACCTTCTGAAGCTCAGCCGAGGATACGTACAGCTTCGCCGTGAGCTCCTTCCCCTCTCTGCCAAATTTCGCGTGCTAGGGTGCCTGCAGTCCGCCGCATCGGTCCTTCTTTTCCGTCGCCGGCAGCCGTCCGCCGAGCTCGATTAGCTCGATTCCGGCCTTCCCCGGCCTTTCTGATCAAGCACACGTACTCAAGATGAGCAGGCCATCCTCTCCGACCACTTTTCCCTCTCCCGCGTGCTCTATAACGCCATGTGCCGCCGACCTCCACCATGCGCCGCCACGGGATGGTCACCGGCGTTGCTTCGATGACCATTTGGTCTGCGCTCCTGGTGACCGTGGAGAGAAATCACGCTCCGTCCGCATCCCGTGGAGCAAGCAGCTGAGCCGCGAGGTCCGTGCCTTCTCTTCCCCCCGCAAGCCGTCGGTGCCAGCCGCCATTGATACCCCGTCGCCGTGTCAAGCAACTACGCCAGGAGGAGCACGGTGCGATGCAGGGTACGTGCCCACGCCGGCGGAGTGTGCGAGGTGCGGTGGTGTTCGACTACTTAGCGCGTGGTGGTGCCTTGCTTCGAGGTACAGGACGCGTCAAGGTTGTGGTGATTTTTTTTTCATACTCAATGGTGTATGAGGACTAAACAATTAGAAGAAACAAAAATCTAGGGGTCTTTTGTAAAAGTTAACGGTCGCCGTGCGGAATGACTAACATGCAACACTATGACAACTTGTTGACCGATAGTTAGCAATTTTTGAGTTGATGACCAATCCGCTCATGCGCGACAACTTGATAGACCGCGGGGGCGTTTTACTCTTTATATTAATATATTTCCCTTTATCGATAAAATTATAATTAAGCCGGTTTCATTTTAGCTATATATATACATAGTGAGACTAAACTAAAACATACTCTAAGAGTTTCTATATATTTTTTGTAGAAACTATTCCTATCTAAACTAGATTCACCAACACACATAAACTACTATGCTATAAAAATCTCGACACCCTATCCCCTACCCCGATAGACAAGGTTTCGATTGGTCCTCACTACCGCATGATTCCACATCATCGCGGGCGAGTGACCGACGTGAGGGAGGCCGTGTCGGAAACGACAAACTCCCCGTAAAGAGCACCTTCTTCCTCAGCGGCGCAAGCGAGTCACCATATTGGGGACGTGATTGGGAAGAGTCACCACCTCATATGCGGCAACATATACCGACGCATGTAAACACTAGAAGAAATATCGCCTTTTACCACGGCTCGGATTCGTGGTAGAAAGGCCGTTTTCGTCGTTAAAGGTTTTTAGCAACGAGGGGGTACCGTGGCGGATGCTGCGTGGCTAATTTATTAACCACGGTGGATGGATTTCGTGGTAGATGGTTCTGTCATGAACCACGAATAGATTGCCGCGGTAAAAGAATCTAACGGACACGTGGCAAACGGCGTTACCTCTTCAACCACGAGGCAAAAACCGTGGTAGATGTCAGGCCCAACTGAGGCCTGCTGCTATTAGATGGGCTGGCCAGTTAAGGTAAGGTGGGCCGGCCTGTTAAGTCAAGGTGGGCCTGACAGCTGAGTTTATATGGGCCGACCCGTTAACTTAGGTGGGTCGGCCAGTTAAGTTAAGTGGGTCGGCCCATTAGTATAGGTGGGCCGGTCCGTTAACCTCGGTTGGACCGTCTGCATCGCGAGCCTTAACAAGGTAAAGATTGTGGGCGCGACCGAAAGAAATGACCACTAGCAGTAATAATCACGAGTAGAAATCAAACATCAACGGAGCAAACACACGTTTCTGAAGAAAGAGGCCGACAGTTAGGACCCACCATCGATCAACAGTAACAGGAGCAACCGAAAGACAGAGAAGTCGGCTAGTATCGATCAACAATTCACCGAGTCACTGACATGGTGGAGCCAGCGGCAAGAACATCAGCGCAAGAACGGAGCAATGGGATATAAAGGTGGGCAAAAATCGATCAATAGTTTTGATGAGTACTGACATGGTGGAGCCAGCGACAAGAAAAGCAGCGCAAGAACGAAGCAACGGGATAAAAAAGTGGGCAATTATCAAACAACAGTATAATAAGTCACTGACATGGTGTAGCCAGCGACAAGAACAGTAGCGCAAGAACGCAACAATGGGATAAAAAAGTAGGCAAAAATCGATCAACAGTTTAATGAGTCACTAAAATGGTGGAGCGAGCGGCAAGAACAGTAGTGGAAGAACGCAACAACGGGATAAAAAACTAGGCAAAAATCAATCAGGAGCATTATTAGTCACTGACATGGTGGAGCCAGCGGCGAGAACAGTAGCGCAAGAACATAGCAACAGAATAAAAAAGTGAGCAAGAATCGATCAACAGGATAATGAGTCACTGACATGGTGGAGCCAGCGGCAAGAACAGTAGCGCAAGAACGGAGCCACGAGATGAAAAAGTTGGCAAGAATCGATCAAGAATATTGAGTCACTGACATGGTGAAGCCAGCGGCAAGAACAATAGCGCAAGAACGGAGCAACGGGATGAAAAAGTTGGCAAGAATCGATCAACAAATATTGAGTCACTGACATGGTGGAGTCCACGCCAAGAACAGTAGCGCAAGAACGGAACAACGAGATGAAAAAGTTCACAAGAATCGATCAACATTATAATGAGTCACCGACATGGTGGAGCCAGCGCCAAGAACATCATCGAACCCAGCCATCAAGTAACAGAGCAACCAAAAAAGACACGCCTCGATCTTGATATGAGAGCGGGGTGTGTGGTTCGAGGTTTTAAGAGCGCAAATGGCCTCGTTCGACGTTATACGAGCACCGGGGCTATCGATCCTAGTCAAAAACCAAACGCGCAACCGAGCAACGTAGCTTTTAACCACGAAAATTCAGGAAGATCGTGGGCGATAAGTGCCTCGCAAGACGAAACACGGCTGTCAACCACAAAAATTCAGGAAGATCGTGGACGATTGGTGCCATAGACCATGTTTTTGTAAATCCGTGGTCGTTGGTACCATCGCTAGCGGAAAATAAAACCCGCGAAATTTCGTGGCCAAAAGCCGCTATAGACCACGGTCTCGGCGGAAGATCATGGTCTATGGCGAAATTTCTTCTAGTAAATGACACTCGTTCCACGCTGTTGCTGGACGGTGTATCGAGACCATGACTGGAGATGTTCTTATGCATCGCTATTGTCTATCCCGACCCAGCCTGCAGCTCAGCCATCTCGGGCGCGTTTGGTAGGCTGCAGATCTTGCAACCAGGCCCGCCACCTGCAACGCTCGGGTGATTGGATGCGTGCAAAGGGCGCTGGACCAGACTAGCACGCTGCTCAAAGCAGCCTCGGGCCAGGCCCGCTAGGAACGACCGAATCGGCCGTTTCCGTGGTGCCAGGTTGCGGGCGCGCGACCTAGAGGAACGTTGCACACAGCTGCTGCAGCCATCGGAGATGGCGCGAGCTCTGAAATTGCAGCGGAGAAATTCGGTCACTGCCCGCCAATTCACCCGTCCATTTAGCCCTCCTCCAAATCGAAAACTGACATTTCTCCTATTCGAGCTCTTGCGATGGCGGGAGTGATTTGTTTCATGGCGAAAGCGACTTCGACGGCGACCTCCACCGAGCTGGTGACATCGACGGCGAACTCGACAGGGACCTCGACCACAACCTCCACGGCAACCTCCACGGCGAAGGCGGATGATGACATGGAACACACGTTCGTTGGGAGACCCCAAGAGGAAGGTATGAATTAGTGCAGCAGCAAATTTCCCTTGCTAACAATACCAAGGTTTAATCGAACCAATAGGTATTAGAAGAGCTTCAACACGGTGTCAACAACAGCACCGTTAAAATGCTGTTGACGTGGACGTGCACACAACATAATCAAACTACTTTGCCCCAACGAAACAGGGAGGTTGTGAATCTCCCTAGCTTGCTGAATACAAAGGATTATATGTATGGTGTGTAAAATAAATATCAATGCAAAAATGACCAGCGAGTGAATGAGTGTAGAGCGTGGTGGAAACGATGTTTTTATTAATGTAAAAGAATGGACCGGGTCCACAGTTCACTAGAGATGTCTCTCCCATAAACAGATAAACAAACATGCTAGGTAAACAAATTACAGCTCGGCAATTGACAAATGGCAAGGGCATGACAATGCATATTATGATAAGACAATGTTCATAGTAGTATTTATTGGGCATTACAGCAAGATGCATATACCGCATGCTAGCTGCATCTATGACTAATAATCCACCCTCGAGATAACATCCGTGTCTCCCGCGAGTATTAAGTTGCAAGTAACAGATAATTGCAATAAGCAAAGTTTGTAATGTAAACAAGGCAAATTACACGTAGACATAGCAAAGTTGTTTTCTCCCTAGGGCAACAGCACATCCACAACCTTAGTCGTTTCTGTCATTCGAGCCCAGTCTACTGGAGACATGAACCCACTATCTAGCATAAATACCCCCTCTTGGAGACACTAGCATCTACTTGGCCAAATCATCTACTAGCATCGGAAAGCATGCAAGACATAAGTAAAACATATAGATAGATAGATGAACAAACTTAATCATAACTTCACAATTCATCGGATCCCAGCAAACACAACATGTAGCATTACATAAAGATGATCTTGATCATGTTAATCAGCTCACAAGATCTAAACATGATAGCACAAAGTGGAGAGACAACCATCTAGCTATTGTTATGGACCCGTAGTTTAATGGAGAACTACTCACACATCAGTCCGGAGGCGGGGATGGTGGTGTAGAGCCCTCCGGTGATGATCTTCCCCTCCAGCAGAGTGCCGGGAAGAGCTGCAGAACCCTCCAGAACTAGGGTTGAAGACGACGGCGGCGACGGAACTTTTCGTGGATTCCTGATCGGGTGTTTAGGGTTTTCGGGGATGAAGTAATTTAGTCGAAAGGGCGACGTCGGTGGAGTGCCAGGAGTCCAGGCGGGTTGGTGGCGCGGGCCACCCCCAGGCTGCGCCTGGGGCCCGCCTGCTCCACTGGTGGGTCCCCTCAACCTCTCTTTCGGGCAGTGTCTTGGTTCCTTCGTAAAAATAATTCCCGTAAAGTTTCGTCCAATTCCGAGAATATTTGCTGACTAGCTTTTCTGGAACAAAAAGACAGCAGAAAACAAGAACTGGCACTATGGCATCTTGTTAATAGGTTAGTCCCAAAAAATGCACAAAAATGATATAAACTATGAATAAAACATGTAGCATTTGGTATAAAATAAGCATGGAACACCAAAATTATAGATACGTTTCAGACGTATCAGCGGACGGCAATTTTCATCTGCATCCGATGGCTGTAAGAACTTCTGTGCTTAATCCTTCTTCATATCGTAGATCTGTGCAGTGTCTAGTGTATGGATCCGCTGCTTACCGTAGGCTTCATAGATTGATTTTTTAGTGTTTGGATCTCCAGATCTGTTCATCATCGTGCTTAAGAAATTCATGCTTACCATTGCTTGCCTGACTAGGATGACATAATCGTGTTTGTAGGATAAGGTCCGCCGTAAGAATAGAGTCCCTCTGCCAATGCTATGTGAGAATGCATGCCTGATCTGAACGACATTGCACCGCCCTCCAAGCCTCTGGATGTAGTGCCTCTGAACGCAATCTCTATGGATGCATTCCCTTACTCACTTGTGCAATCTGAGATGCCTGCCAAGGGGCCTAAGAAGAGAGTGCACTCTGAGACTGATGAAGCGGCTCATAGACTGGTAATGCACTAGACACCTCCTCTGTCACTCTTTGTTCTGAACAGGGTTGTTGAGCTAGTGCAGAAGGGGATCCACTTTGAGAAAGGATTCAAAGATCAGTACGCGAGGAAGGTGAGTGATGATGTGCTTGACTTCACTGGGCTTAGTATCACCAGCACTCAAATTTACAACCATCTAAGGAAGTGGAGAGCCAAGTGGGTTAGGATTAACCAGCTGAAACAGATGCAAGGAACAGTTTGGTTTGAAGACGGGTCGACTCTCATGATGGATGCAGTGCAGTTGCTTGCACACCTCACGGTTAGTTTCTGTGTGCCCTCACATGGTCGTATTTTGTTTTTTCCTTTTTCATTGCCAAGCTGAACTAGTCTGCACACTCTAACAATCTGTCTTGGCAATATTAGATCTAACCGAAGGACGAGGAGTTCCTGAACCAGCCCATAACCAACTATGCTCAAATGAAGACAATCTACACGAGAGCGAATATTCAAGCTCCTAATCTGTACACTCAGGCATTACTGATCAGAGCTATGAACTTCCTTGCGGACCGCAAATATGAGTAGATCATGTATGCCAACATGACTACCTCGCAGAGCAATACCTGACTTAGGAACTACCTGCGCAACCAGTCCGTCGGTGCATTTCCTTAGTGGAACTGATTAATGGTATGTAATATGTTGGAGGAGGTATATATTAACCCCTCCGTTGATGAACTTTAGATGCAGCACGAGGTACGGTTCGTTTACTCCTGGTGCATCAGACCTGTTACTTTAATCCAGATGAACTCGGTTTGGTAATGCTATGCTATTATATGCTATGGTATGCTATACTTGTTTCATAACTTGTCTTATGTAGTTTATCGGTAAGCATTGGGTAACCTCACCACAAGGTAGAAGAGGTTGCCGTACCAGCAGCTTTGTATACAACCAAACACAAACATAGTTGCATATGAGCATGCAAAGGATGTTACCAAACACCCAATTCCATTAGTTCAACTCCTGCCACGTTCTTTGCTGCAGTTTACCACACAACGTGGATCAAGGCTTATATTTACTCGGCAGGGCTCGTTGAAGCCTGTCCCGGCGAGCTCAAAAGAGCTGATTACTACCAAACGCGCCCCTCGGTAGCAGTGGCGTAGCCACGTTGAGACCAGTGTAGTCATTTGACCGCACATGTTTTCAAAAAATCCTTTATACACAAGCATAAATCATGAAGAAAAATTAATTAAATTAGTAAAACCATATGTATTAGTAAAATCATGAAAATATTTGGCATCACAGATTTAAAATGACATCGCAGGCTTCACTTCCTGGCTCTGCCACTGCTCGTTAGACGGCGAGAGAAAAGGCAATGTGTGTGATTGGCTTGCCTGATTGGTTGGGGCCATGTCGTGGACTAGTACACGTGCATGGGATCAGTGCTGTCCACGGGCGGGGCGACGGCGACTTGCACATGCCCCGCCCGATCGGACTGAGCGAAGCTACAGACAGGTGCCACTGAATTTTCATGGCGCTGTGCGCAGGTGCGCGGTGAAAGCTCCCCTGCCTCCTCCGATCCCCCAGCTGAGCTGATATGCTCGTTTGACTCACCATCGTCGCGACTACTTCACCCCACGTCCACGTCTGCATGCATATGTGCTATTACCCTACGTACTCCCCCTGCCGATCACTCATACCCGGTCGCATGCATGCATGCATTATTTTCATTTTGGTTCCATTCGAGCAATGATAGCTAGATCGTGCATGCATCAAGTAATTTCTTACTATATAGTTTATTTGTTTGTTTTATGCACGTGTCCACTTTACAAAATTAATACAACCTTAGCAGTCACCATGTGACAATGTTGGCCTTTTTTCCTTTTGAGTTTTTTCTTCTCGAGAACATGGGGTCACCGTCCCTATAGTCACCACCCCGACATCCATCTAAGAACCCTCCCCCCCCCCCCCCCCCCCCCCCCCACACACACACACGTTAGATTTTTGTCGTCGGCTGCCACCCCCACCTCACCCATAAGTCAATTGCTCGCTTCTAGCTTGCTCCATTCTCACCGGCGGTTTCATTGCCGCGGCTCCTAAGGCCTCCTTTGATTCAAAGGATGTTCTCAGGATTCTTACAGGATTCTATTCCTAAGGATATTTTCCTTCCCAACACGTTTGATTCATTGGAATGCAACCTATAGGAATAAATCCTGTAGGAACTTTTACGTGTGTTTTCACAGGAAGCTAAACATGAGGTCTGACCTCATTTTTAAGAAATCATGTGTCCATAGGAACCGAATGGGCAGGGCATTCCACTCCTTTAAATTTCCTCTTCCTTTGGTTTTCCTACCCTACAAATCAAAGGAGGCCTAAACGGGGTAACTCGCTCGGTCACTCAAAGAAAAACTGTTTCATATCCGGAGGGGGTGTGTTACGGGTTCTTACTTTGACCAATAACGAACTTGTAAATTGGTCGTAATATTCTCTTCTTCTAATTAAAAGGTGGTGCCCCGGCCATTTTTTTGGAGAAATATGGATCGGGTATGTGCGTACGTACGTATAGTAGCAGCTATAGGGTAGCTTTTGCTAGGCCCCAAAACAAGGATCTCTTGTTTAAGTATGCAGTTGCACGTACGTGTATGATGAGGTAGACGAGGCCCGTCCTTTCCATGTGGATGTGGTCGATATTGCCTTGACAGTTTGGCCAGGCTGTTGCACGCGGGGGCAATAGCAAGCTCCACGCCCCCTTGGCCAGCTAGCTATCACAATTTGAAAAGACTCGACCTGCGGCCCTGTCACTTGTATCGTGGAGCTGTCTGGCCAAATTGTGAATGGACGGCTGGAGTGACAGTGCCACAGTATCCCGGCATGCCATATCTGGAGCCTCTCCATGTTTTCCCAGCCTCGATCTCATCTCCTCTCCTTCACGACGCACGGCCAGAATCCCCTCCTGTTCTTGCTAATCAGCAACATTTCTTGGTAACTCAATGGCTCATTGCTGATGATCAACGACCGAACACTTCGTATATATGTATATATGATCTAAACTGATAAAACTTTAGAGGAAACGCCAACTGGTTGAAAATATTATCTCTACGGATCAGGGAGAAGTGGTGGTGGCAGGGCAGCTTAGCTATGCCTATCCCTTTTTTCTCAAGTTGTGGAAGAGGCGTCGGCCGGCTCTACTCTCCTGTTCCTGCAACAACATCTCTGGTGCAAACCCATGTTCCTAGCTCCAGCAGTGCTCCCACGGGTCACATGGATTGTCTTGAGAACTGATCCAATCCATCGCGATCTGATCAATGCCTTCCTTTTAATTAGTTGAGACTGCACTTTCATGGAGCACTCGGATTGTTGAGTCTCCCCCGATAAGAAGAAACATTCATGGTTCTTGAGTGGAATATTAATTGGATTTTTTTGTTTTTTGAACCGGTGACATTCGACTAGATTCTAAATCAGGGTTTTCTCATGGAAATTTATTGGCATGGCTATGCTACTTTCTCAATTCACAAAAATATATATGACGTTTTAGATATAGAAGTGGCTTTGAAAATATAACATTGATCACTAGATTATACTATAATATACATACATCCACCAACAAACTTATAAGATCCTGAAATTAGTTTCCAAGAAAAATCTATATGGATGTGATTTTCAAGTTCTGAACTTCATATATTATATCGTTGGTCAAAGTTTATAGAATTTGACTAAAGACAATGTCAGATCCTGTAGTTTTAGGTCTCACGGGGTGGAAGTTGGAATTGTGCATCTAGCAATCATGAATCTGAAGAACGAAAGAAACTTTAAGAAAATTATAGGGAACTGAGGATAGATCGTCGAGACGACTGCAATAGATTTTGACATGACTTCCGCTAAATTTGAAATTTTTGTAACAATGAGAATAAATAGAACATGATTCATCAACGAAACACAAATATTAATCTCAAAATAAGTGATAATCAATCATGCCAACTTTTTATTTCATGAGATATAATTGATAGAAAAGGAATACAAAATCATTGAATGAAACAATTATCTACTGAACTCAACAGCATGTTTAGATCAAGTATTGGACATTATCGGTGTCCAGAAGATTACATGAACATTGCACAAAGAAAAAATAAAAGAAAAAACCTAAACTAAATCTTGATCATCAATCTTTTTCTTGCATCTACAGAATAAACACAAGGACAAAAGAAGATTTTTTTCTCATGGTTTGAATGTTTGCCTTCACCATCTTAGCGGGGATATACTTTTTTTTGGTTCTAGTCTATGGAAATCAAGAAGAGAACTGGATCAAAGTGGATCATGAAAGAGTCAAATGGAAGATGATCATCAAGCAAAACATGCAACAAGAGACAAAGGAAATAATAAATGATTCATTCTTGACTCTTGAGACGGACCGATGCGAGGCAAGCCATGAGGAACCGGCATCGGACAGCTACGATGAATCAGAAGACATCAACCGAGGAGAAAAGAGACTGACAGTGGGTCGTGTCCTACATAGAGTGCCGGCTGCGGCCGGATTGGGCATTGAATCGTAATCTCATGACTGAACCCTGACGGGTATATAAACTCTCTTCCTCCTCTTGCTTAAGCGTTCATCCTCGGCGCGCGAGACCTTGTATCCGTGTTCAGATCGAGAGAATCCATGGTGGTTGCTACATTGTTGTGGCGAGAGAGGACAGACAGCTCGATAAATTGGGTAATAATTGCTTTCTCGTGCGCTTGTTTCTTGTTCCTTGTCATGGCCGGCTCTTGTCCTTGCGTCGCATGCACGTACGCTCAATTCAACCTGATGAAAGCCAAGATGGCCACTGCACAAATTGCTGCTCCTCCCCCTCGGCAGATCACCTACACAGCCAATCAGTTTTGCACACCGCGTTCTCCGCAAAAAAAAAAAAAAAAAAAAAAAAAAAATTTGCACACCGCGCACGTGTGGATCTAATCACACTTCGATCAGCTCAGGCAGGAGGATGGTCCAATAATCGATCGTCAGTTTTTTTGATAAAGAATATATATTAATATCGCGGAGATACTAATTACACCCAGGCTCTGTAACAACGTATTGTCCTAACGATAACACAGATGTACACAGCTCAGAGAAGAAGAATTAAAAAAAAGTCCCGCTACAATGATCAATTCCTTATAGCAGCAGGCCTAACACCACCAAAACAACACCAGAAATACAGCTTCTCCAAAAGCGGCGCCTTCTAGAAGGGAACAGTGCTATGGCGCCGTCGCTGCCCTGATCATACATCATAGGTTTTCATCCTGAAAAAATCCACACTCGCAAAATCAATGCGTTCAACAAGATCATTGTCAGGCACAACCAATTAAGAGCAGACCTTGGATTTTCACCCAGAAAGTTTGGACTCTGAACTTCTCCTGTGTTGTCGCCCCCACTTGCCGTTGCCGCTGCTCCAAGTTACAAATCACCAAGCAAATTCCTCATCGACACCAGAAATCGAACCACCATTACTAGTCTTCAAATCTAGATCTCCATGTCATTCTCCGCACTCTGAATTCACCGTGAAATAGAAAGGCATGTCCCAATGGCAACAGACTGCAGAGTTTCGCAACGCTTCCTCTGAAACCAAACGGTCAGAAAAAACATAGCTGCGCGTCGTTGCCGCTGCTCCAAGTTACAAATCACCAAGCAAATTCCTCATCGCCACCAGAAATCGAACCACCATTACTAGTCTTCAAATCTAGACCTCCATGTCATTTCTCCGCACTCTGAATTCACCGTGAAACAGAAAGGCATGTCCCCAATGGCAACAGACTGCAGAGCTTCGCGACGCTTCCTATGAAACCAAACGGTCAGAAAAAATATAGCTGCGCGCGACCGAATCCCACCCGATCCGACAATCTCCAGGCTTGATTGTCCAATGGAGGTCGCCGACGGAGCCTTCCGGAATTCGACAATCCGGCCAGATCGAAGAAACATGTGTCAGGAAGATCTTCTTCTTGTCGCAAGCGGAACCCTGGGACCGCCGCCTTTATTCCAGCACACTAGTAGGCCCCTCGCCGCCGGTTGGAGCAGCCAAGGGGAATAGACCGGAGCACCCCATAAACTCCATGGCTGGACCGGGCGGATCGAACCAAAGGCACCGACCGCCACCGCCACCGTCAGAGATTCGTCGGAGCTCCACGCTGTCCTCCACCCTCAAGCCGCGCTGGCATCAAGGCCACAGCCCCACAGCCGCGCCATCAAGTGCCGCCGCCAACGCCCCGCCTCCACCCACGGGAACGCCACCGCGACACCCTCACCGCCCCTCCAACCGAGAAGGGGACCGGTCACCACCGCCGGCAACCGGCGACGGCGCGGGCCAAGGCCGGTCGAGAAGGGGAGGGGCTGGCGGTGGCGGATCGCAGCGCCTCTGGAGTCGCCGGGTGGGGGCGGCTCGGGAGGTTAGGGTTTGTTTCTCCTCTGCACGTGCCAATTATCAGAACCACTGCAATCGATCGTCAGTACCCTTTTATTTAATTTATTGGATAACCTTCATGCTAATTGATCAGCGACGTCGATGGTCACCGGATGGTTAGCACTGCCTGCAATTATTGGGGGATGTTTGATGTGATCTTTGTCAAGTTGCGCATGCTCGATAGCAGGGGCGTATCCAGTGGGGGTGCCATGGGTGCCATGGCACCCCTAAAAATATGTAAAAAAATCATTTAGTACTAATGTTTGGACTAATGTGCACTAGTTGTTGCTAAATGCTAAGTATAATAGGAGAAAATTTAAGCTTGGCACCCCATCAATCTTATCCTAGATCCGCCACTGCTCGATAGTGCCAGAAGCTGCAGCTACCACCCCGCGGCTAGCAGCTCTCCTTGCCTGCAAACACATGCCCAACTTGGGCTTAATGAAATTTGCTGGGGTACGTACTGGTTTGGAAAGAACGAACAGTAACCCTGACGTAGAATTTTCAATATATACTATTATTAAAAGACCAAACTTGTGTTGATACATTGAATTTGAGCCCTTCAATATTTGGCCAACGGTGCAGATCGCTTCAATGTTTGACAACTCAACACAAATCCACTTTTACCCGTTTTACCCTCCCACCAAATCACATAATACTGCTAATGTCATCGTACCGATTCGTTTTATTTCGTTTTGTGATAATTACGAGATTTGCCACCGCTAAAAAAAATAAACGCAAGCGATGCTAGCACTCTGATCCAGCGCCACCTCTTGCCCGACCATGGTCCTTCGCGTCGCCTCTAATTTGAGTTTCCCCCAACCAGATAGAGCACGCAGGCGAGCAGGACCGCCCGGTACCGGCCGAGGCAGGAGTCGGCGGCGACCGCGCACATGAGCGGTAGCAGCACCACGGTCCAGGACCGTCCGTTCGCGTCGGCGGCCGAGCGGCAGCAGCACCACGGTCCCGGACCTTGCGTTCGCGTCGGCGGCGACCTCGCCCACGAGCGGCAGCAGCACCATGGCCCCGGACCGTGCGTTCGCTCCGGCGGCCGAGGTGCGTTCGCGTCGGCGGCCGAGGCGCGAGTCGGCGGCGACCTCGCCCACGAGTGGCAGCAGCACCGTGATCCCGGACCGTGCGGAACGGCCTCACCATCGGCCCTGTGATTTGGGCGGACTGCGGAGAACACTCACGAGGCTCGAAGCAAGACGATTTTCCCTCCCTCGCCGTGTAAATCTCCTGCAAATTCCAGTTGCACAAAAGCGTTCCGTGCGCCTGTATGTACAGACATCGGCAAGACGGCAACCTCTCCCAAGGACGTGAAGCCTGACTAGAGTTGGATGTCTGTTAGTGCCACGATGATGGAGCCGAGTAGACAATGTGGCCAATCCTTCAGCTGTGAATTCGGTAATCCAATTTGCCTGCTATTCGATTTCTAGACGCGTTACTACCTTAAAAAAATTCTTTTCTTTTTTCCTTGCATGTATTTTGATCCCCTGCATTAGGTCTGTGTGCTTTCTTAGGCTGTGCTTTCTTAGGTTGAGTGGATTCTTAGTACGAGGATGGCCCCTGTCATTCTCAATAATTGGCTAGGTTGCAGCGCATTCCTGTGACATTAACATAACACTACATAGATAAATTATGAGTTTAGTTGTTTATTTTTCTCGCCGAGAACATTCTGCAGTTCGTCTTCACTTGTGAAAACTTTATAGCATAGATGTAAGATGCATAGTACAATGTATATTCAGGATATACCACAGTATGAAATTATAAATATGTTATAGTCTTTCTGATTGTATTTTAGAGCTTTCTGTATTAGTTTGAAGTTGTGATCGATTTCTTACTATATTATCTGAATTTTGGAGTTTTGGGAGGGAGAAAAAATAAATTGTGGAGGTTGGCAAACAATAGGGGGAGAAAAAGAATCATGAAGACCACAATAGGTTTGCTTTAAGCACCACTCAGTCCCCGCTTGGATCGGCGTTTTCTAACCCAAAACGGGTAAAAGTTACGGGCACAGTTAACTTTCCAACGAATGCCACGAAATGCACTAGGTTCGTTGTTTATGACCGACTTAAATCCATCATTTGAAATTTCTGGAAGCACATTATAAAAGCAGGATTGTTTCCTTATTTTTTGTTTCGTCCGTCTCGCCTCTCCCGTTGCAAGGCACGGGCTTATTCATATTATGGTTTATTTTTGTCATTTCTTGTTAAGACGTGCGTTGCACGTGCAACCTGACTAGTATACTAATAATATAGAAAGACCGGACGTGAGAATATTGTCCAATTCAGCGGGTAAGGCAGTACTTTGAATGTACTCGCGAACCATCCACAATGGATAGTGAAGAACTATAGGTGCTTAGAGCATCTCTGTTAGATGCCCTAAATTAGGCACCATTTTTTTGGTTATAGGGCAGCTGTTTTAGCGTTTTAGGGCATTAAAAAAATTATGTTTTACCATATGTCCTATTTTAGGATACGGCCGCTCCAACAGCTGCCTAAAATAGATCTGACGGTAGCTAGGGACGAGAACACATCTGACGGTCTACAGTACACCTCTGTCAATGGAGCCCGGAAGTCAACGACGCGGCTAGATCGACCGAGGCGGGCTGGAGATCGATTGATTCACCTGCCCGCCTGCCTGCTTCGGATCGATCGATCGATTGCTGAGCCGTTGAAGCTATGTCATGCCCTCTGCTGTGGTGATGGCGGACGACGAGTGACCAGGCTGAGCTGGCGAGCTATTATTGGCCCAGCTGAAGTATTCGTGTGTGAGCTGGCGTGGTGGACCTAAGGGCCACATGTAAGCGTGTGTTACGGGTACAAGTACCCCGTCGTGTAAAGAGACAAGGAGACTTGAATTGAATTCTGAACTCTCTCCCTATAGATCTAGCAAAATATCTGTAACACTTCGAGGTGGGTACAAGTTTGAGAGGCTATCTGGACGGCTGACTATATAGATCTAGCAAAATTACGCTGAAAGAAAATGTGCTTTATACTCTCGTCATGATGACAGAAAACACACGTTTTACTTCCCTGCCAATTCCGTTTTGCAAGGTTATCTCTGATAAGTATTACTCCTCGACGAAGATACCACGCAAACACCTTAGTTTTCAGTGGGATCTTCATTTTCTAAATTTTCTTATTATTATCTGCTGATACATCAAGTTGGATTAACGCTTTGTACGTAGAATCGACCGAGAATTTACCATTCTCCTTGAGATTCCATCGAAATTTATCGGATCCCTGCGTCAAGTGCACTGAAGCTAGACGTTGTAACAAGGCATTCCATGATGCTTGTATAAGACCAAATAGATCTGTTCTGAACGGCACATTTGGTAGGGACGTTTCCATCACCTTAGCGAGTGTATCGCTTTTGTGAGGCATAATGTTGTACAAAGCCAGAAATTGTTCTCGGAGATATGCTTGTTACTCTTGGAGATTGGAACTTCTATAGAAAGATAAAACAATGGATTAGTTTAAGCATTGTACTCCCTCCGTTCCTAAATGTAAGATGTTTTAGGTGGTACACATGTTGTTTACATACATACTAAAATTAGTGAACCTACACATGAAATATGTTTAGATACACTTCTGTGCATGTGAATGTGGACAAAACCTAAAACATCTTATATTTGAGAACGGAGGGAGTACTTTCAAGTTTACCAGCTACGCACACTCTTGATTCAAAATTTCAAGTTTCTTGCGTGCAAGTTTTATAAACTCCTATTAACTCGCAACCTCCTTCCCTCTAGTTGTATATCTTGATCTTTCAAGCGCCCAGCTTCTCAGCAGCCAAAATCGCGTCACTGGCTAGATCGACGGTAGGGGAGGGACTTATAGGTGTGGGGTGAAGGGGAAGAGGAAGTCGTTGCGGGATAGCTCTCTCATGATTTTTTACAAATATAGCCCCCTGCCCAATGCAATTGTCAAAAATGGCCCCCTCTGAATTTTTTTGTCAAACATGGCCCTGGCGGGAAGACAGCGAAGCGACACTGAAAGGATCGTATGACACCTAGAGGGGGGGTGAATAGGTGCTACTTCAATTTTAGTACTTTTTCAAATTAGGCTTGACACAAAAGGTAAATTCTCTAGATATGCAACTAAGGTGAATTTACCTATATGACAAGCAAGCAACAAAACAAGATACACGAAGTAAAGACTATAAAATAAGGATAGAAGGAACCGAAGTGAAAGCACGCGGAGACACGGATGTAATCCCGAGTTCCTCCTTTTTAGGGGAGTACGTGTGGGGACCCCGGACTAGTCGTCCGAAATACCCGATTATGCTTAACACAACGATTCCATGATCAGTCTGTCGTTGCACATAATCTGAACTGAATATCAAGGTTTACATCCATACAATACCGAGTTTAAAGTCTTACAAACATGGCCATACTGGCCTAATTATACATAGGTGCCTTCAAGGGCCAATCATCTTTATTCAGCGGAATCTACGGTAGTAGAGCTAATCCATCCTAACAACACCCGACAGGCAGCTGACTTATGAAGATCCTAGTTTGCATAGACGTCGCCAAACTCCTCTTCAACGTAGGGCTCCTGGAAGTCTGGCTAAGACAATAGCCAGGGACGAAACCAATATGAGTACATTTGATTGTACTCGCAAACTACCCCAACTTGAGTGAGCACTAGTTTTAGTTTTATTTCTTAAAACTTTTATTTATTTAAAGCATCTCTAAATTTTTACGAAAAGGGGTAAGAAGAAGTTTATAACTCTCCTTTAAGAAATCATCATTTTAGTTACTTCTCCAAACTCCTCCTTCTTCCGACCATATCTCAATCATGGTCCATTTCACTCCACGACCTTGTACCAACTCATTGGTACAAGTATGCAACCTTTTCCACTTCATTTTCTTTTCAAAACTCAAAGTTTTATAAAAACTTGCACATGGCCTTAGGACAGCCTCCCAACTGTCCATATCCGAGGACTCGGCTATTCGAATAGTTTTACACTCTGCAGAGGTAGCACGCTTTTCCCACACCCATCCGGTCACTCATCGTGTCAGCCACGTCCCGCCATACCAGGGGTATGCGAAGTTGAGTTCCCGGCCATAGCCTGTCCTTTGCTCATGCTAGTATAGGATCCTGCCGCTACGACACTTTCCATCGACACTTAAATCCTCAGAAACTAAGTGTGAGGACTCGTAGTTCTGCCCGGCGAATTTTAATGGCCCTACAAATCCTCTATCTCCAATTCAATCATAACAGCCCTTAGGCGTCCTTCTCTTTAGAGGACCCGGGTCAGGGGGTAGGTCCTCAGACCATCCCCTCATGGAACGAGGTTATCCTCGTTATTGAGGCATCCAGTACTAACACGAGCAAATTATATGACTACGCCCCGCCCCATATCGGGGTAAATGTGGTCGTACAGGGTATTGGTTGGTCGTCATAGTACTAGGACACAATGTGCTTTTTTTTCAAAAACAACACCACTATTCTCCAACTTAATACCGACCTTTCGGCATTTCATCTTCATCCAAGTACTTTCAAAGGAGTTTTGAGAAACATTGTTTTTCCCATCCTATAGTTTTAAATAACTACCTTATACTTCTACATAGGGTGGCAAAATAGTTTTCATGTATTTGTAAAAAGGGTTTTCCAAAATCATTGGTACTTTTGAACAACTCCTGAGATTAAAAATAGATGTATATAAATGCAAGCTCAGTGGAGTAGCTTGCCTGATTTCGGCATAATGCTCCTGGACTTCTTCTCACTGATCAAGGAAATAAACTTCGATTCTTCCAAAGAAATAAACTTCGATTCTTCTCTCATAAATCCCTTTCCAACGATGAATCCGGTAGCGTTTATATCTAGCGTCGCAAAAAGAAAGGAACACAATCAACACGCAGTAGGACACTCCAACAACAACATCAAGCAATACTGACAAACAACAATCAAGAGGGAGGACTATCATTTAACAAACAAGTTGGGCAATCACCACACTGCTTATGTTTATAAAGATATGGTTAAAGTTGTGATTAAGCATCTTTATTAAAATAGGAAATACTTCAGACAAAAGTTCTCTGTAATTCAAAATGTGTTACCAAACTAAAGTAGAGACGTTAACCAGATACTCACACTAGCACTTAACTTAAAGGCAACCACGTTCAACAAGCAAGGCAATTATATTACTCACGCAAAAATAATCTAACATCAATATGAACAAGCAATACCTATAATTACTAAACTACTCAATCAAGCATCACAACAACTCTCTAGCATCACACACAGCTACTGCACACACAAAGCAACACAATTTGGTTTCAAATTAATTGAATTAACTATTATTTAATTAGGTCTTAAATATGGCAGAATCTAGTGGTGCATGTTTAATTGCATAACTTGGGTTCTGTTGGTCACAAAAATACAAACTAAATTTCTACAGAAATCTACTGATGTGTAGAAGACAACACAATTGGGTTTGATTCATTTGGAGTTATTAAACTCTCTACACAATTGTTTTATTACAGAAAATAATTAATCAAGTTTTTGCTACAACTCAAGTTAATGTTATCCAAAAATTAAATCCTTTTAGGGGTAACTAACATAGATTAAATGTGATCTAACAAAATTGGTCCTAACTCATTTGGATTAACCATTATTTTTCTATAATTGTTTTAGTCCAGAAAGGTTTTATAAACTTTAATCTAATGCTAATTAATTAATAATGCTCAATTAATTCTACCAAAATTAGGGGAGCTAAGTTATCACAGTACTAAGCTAACAAAATTGGATTGGCATAATTTGGACTATTTGAGTATCAGAAACAAACAAGTTTAGAATTTAAACCTTCTGTGGTATTTTAAATATCACATTTTTAATATTAATCTAAATGAGATGAAACCACTTCAGTGAGTTAAAGAATTTCATAAGTTTTCTAGAACATTTGAGTTTGATTTATTTGGATTTCTAGATCTTGAGATATGGAGTTATTTAGTATTAAAGATACTTTTTATAAGATTTATTCTAGCCAACATTTAAAAATGTATTCACACAAAACTAATTTAACAACAAGATAAACAAGCATAGCACACGCCACTAACAGTACTAACATATCTTAACATGTTAAACAATAATAACATGCCAGCAACAGTACCAAACAATCATTAACAAGCATAACACACAATTTGGTAAACAAGGCATTTAGATTCTTTTCTTCTAAATAGAGGCAGAAACTTTACTTTTACTAAATATTACACCTAGAGAGTTCTGTCAATCAAACAACCATGCAAATTTGGATTTGTGTTCTCTGTTGCTATTAGAAACTATTCCAATTGAGTTTGGTCCAAAATGTTATCTACATAATTTATTTAAAATGCACAAAGTGCTTGCTGGCCTAAACTAGAAATGCATGCAACTTTTGTTCTAAGCATCCAAAACACATGAGACCAGTTTCTATTGAAAGGTAATGTGAAGAGCTTTCCAAAACAATTGGATTCATAAATTTTAGATCATCCTAACTCAATCTATACCTGAAAGGGTGATTTTGACCAGTGGCAGATTAGGAATTATCAGGGCCACTCGATTCAATATTTTTCAGATCTGTAAGTTAGACATGACTCCAAACTTATCAGGCTACTTGTGTGATTTTTGGTTTGGTCAACATTATACTTAAACTATTTTAAAACGATTTAAACTAAAGGGCCAGAAATAGATCTATAAGCAAATAAATAAACAACCTAAAGAAAAGGATCAGCGGGCTGGATCTGGCTGGATCTGGGCCATGCAGTGTGGAGAGAGGCCCAGCTCGCGGCCCATGCGCGAGAGCGAAGCGGTACGTGGCCTCCTTCTTCCTCGTTGACACGCACAGGGGTGCGAGGCGAGCTGGAGCTCCGGCGAGGTCGACGGCGCGGCGGCTCCGGGCTCCTGAAAGAAAACGGCGGTGATCACGAGGAAGAGAACGATGAGGGGAGCACAGAGACACGCAAATGGAGGGAAATGGTGGACTGAATCGACCGTGAGCTTGATCGACAAGCGGTGGCCGGAGAAGAAAGGGAAAAGCTCGATGGGGGCGATCCCGGGCTCCAATCTTTGATTCCTCGTATGGAGAGAGAGAGGACGAAGCGGTGAGGCTTTTGGTAGGCTCGGATTTGGACGGGGAGGTTTGAATCACTGGCGATGCGCGACGGCGGCTCGGCCAGGTTCGGCTTCGGGGAGAGCTTAGAGAGAGAGGGAGAGTGAGGGAAATGAGTGAGCAGGGGGCAGAGGAGGCAGTGGAGTGGCGTGCTTCTTATCCTCCCAGGGCGAGGCGTGAGGCAGGGCGAGGCAAGGGGAGGGGAGCATGGCGTCGTCGGCGTGAGGAGCACGGTGGTGTGCCGTGTTGCGTTGCTGCTACAGGGAGTCAATGCCCATTTTGCAAGGAACCCCCTGGAAAAATTATTCTCGTCACAAGCCAGTCCTTTTCTATTTCTTTTTGTTCTTTTCTAAAACCAGAAGCTTTTAGGGATTTTAGTTGGGGCCTTTAAACATTTTACAAAATTCTGAGAAAATTCAGGTAGCCCCCATATATATGTAGAAGCTCCACAAAAATTGGTGTTTGAAAATAAAATGTTTTGAACCATTTTTGTTCATAGGTTTTAAATATATCATTTTTGGTAAAAACCAAATTAACATTTCTTTAGTAGTTTTAAAACAAGTGATAAAATATTGTGTTGAACTTTTGGAACTTCCTTGACAAATAAGGTAGCTTCAAAATAATTTATCTTTTCATAGAGGGAATATTGGTTTGGAGGAAATAGAGAATTTGGGAGGGAATTTATTTATGAAGATCATTTTTAACTCATGACCTTCATTTCCTTTTTGATAAATGAATTGAGGGGTTTGTTTTAAATCGACAAGTAGGTTTACTTGAGGAGGGAGTGATATGAAATTGAGAGGATTATCATTTCATCTCCTTCTCTAGAATTTTGATAAAGAAAATATAATTGTTTTCATAGAATAGAGGAATAGATAGAGAGGGAGTTTTATTGAGATCATCTCCCTAAATTTTAGGAGTTTAACTTGGGTGTGCATAATTTTAGAGGGTTTGTTCTTCTTCAAGTCGCACTCCAAATTTGGTTGCCAAGTGTGTCCTATTTTAGTATTAACACCACTGAGGAATTATCCTCACAAGAAATCACACACAACAGCAATAACACAACAATAGCAACAGCACAACAATATCAACAACACAACAATATTCACATCACAAACAAGACCACACAATTCAAACCACAAGAATAAATCACACCACCTTTTCCATAATTAACAATACTATTTTGTAAAAATGGTCACACTCAATTATGACAAGATGTTGTTTAAGGGATATATCAACTCATAACTTAATAGTTTTCAAAAAGGTTTGATAAAGAGAAATATGTGAGGTAATATATTTCCCACTAGTACTCCTTTTAAAATGGAGTTGAAACATATGAGGTTACAAAAATAGGAATTGTAAAATGTCAAGGTTGAAGAATAGATAGGAGATCACAGATAATTCTCCATATTTTATAAACATGTAATTTTGGAAATACTTTTACTGTCTCAATTTAAAGGGTATTTTATTTGTTGCTAAAACCAAATCATTATTGAAATAGACTTTTGGCCAACATAAGAATGGAAAAGATATATGGAATATATTCTTGTCATAACATGATCACCAGAGTTTTAAATATATTTTTACTTAGGTTGATTTCTTGGGTTGACATTTACTAGTCAAACAATCATAAACATCAAGTTACACAAGGTCAAACAGAACAATATAAGGGAAAACACAATCATTTGTGAAATAATTCAAAAAGTTTTTGTTGGTTCTGAATTTTGGGTCTTATTTATTCTTATTATAAATTTGGGATGTTACAGTACGCCTCGTTGGAGAGGTGTGAGCTACCACGAAGGTCAAAACTCAACCGCCACAAAGGCGGACACACCTTCTTCTCCGATGAACCGCACCACAAAGGTTTGGTTCACCTTCCACTATCGGAATCCTTCAAGGCGGAATCCGGAGCCCTTACAACAACGATCCGGGGCACAACCCACAAGAGGATTGGGGGCTCCCGAACAGCTACAAATCTGTCACAAAGACAACAAGTGAGTACAATAAGAGGCTAAGTTTTCCCAATGGAAATCCTAGCAAAGGGTCCCTCAAGTGAATGAGGGGGAAATGAAGAACGGCTTGGTGAAGATGTAGATCCGGGGCTTCTCCTTCAATCCTCCAAGAATCAACGAGTTTGGGTGGAGGGATTGGGAGATCTATCATATCTTGAGCTTGCTATCAATGGTGTTCTTCAATGTGGTCAAGCTCCTTGTCTCAAGGTAGGTGGAGGACTATTTATAGCTCCTCCAAAAAGTGGCCGTTGAAAAAGCCAGACTGGCCGATCTGGGAGCCGGTTTGGTCGGCCTGGGGGCCGGCCTGGTGTGCTGTGGCCTTCCGCAGGGGAGCCGGCATGGGGCCCGGATTGACCGGCCTGGGAACCGGCTACCCAGCCGAGCCAGCGGCCTGGAGCCCGGTCTGGCCGGCCTGGGAACCGGCCACCCAGGGCACCGCGCATCTATCTGATTTCCCGAACTTTCTTTCTTCTTTTTGTATATGGAGAGATACCGGACGTTTTCTGAAATCACTTAGCAACATATTAAACTTTCACGGTGTTGTTATCTAACACACAAAACATAGAGGGGTTAATAAATGTCCTTTCAATCTCCCCTTTTTGGTGTTAGATGACAACACACGGATTTGCAATTGAGACCACACTATATCATGTTTAGACAAAGAAATGGCTCCCCCTACATGTGTGCATATAGTTTGTTTGCCTTGAAATGCAAATGCACACATAAGGAGGGAAACATTCCCAACAAGATAATCAACATGATATAGAAACAACATAGTCGCACATACATAGACATATCCAACTAAGTTGAGATTTGGAGATGATCATACCTTGTACCAAGAGATGTAGATAAATTCATATCGATGCACAATATCCTAAATTCTCAACCATAGATAAATCCGAATACCAAAATCCATAGGTTCATACAATAATTTATCCATCTCATACAATAGTGATCGCAAAGTTCCACACCATAACCACATAAAGTTCCATGAACATAAAAAGGTTCCACGAGCACAAACCACATAAAGTTCAACTAAAACAAATGCGATAAAAGACAATGAAAAAGCAAATGGATACCATGCATGAATGCAAATCCCCGGATATCTCTCCCCCTTTGGCATCAAGACACCAAAAAGGAAGAAAGAGACGTGAAAGCCCATGGATCACTCATCGGGAAACTCCTCCTCATCATCATGAACAGCTTCATTTCCGCCACCAAAAGCTTGACCGGAGCTTGATTCAACTTGGGAGCCCGGCCAATAGGGAGCAAGAGAGGAAGCATCATCACCGAACCAATAGGTGTGCTTGGACATGTAAGTGTTCTCTGAGACCTCGGGGGGAGGTAGAGTGAGAAGGCTCGGGAAAGTCAAGTTTCTTCATAATCGCTCTTTGATTGCGTTATAAGACTTTTGCTTGCGATATACCTTGAAATCCTTAACTTTCTTATCCGCAAAGAAGCAATTCATCCGCTTGAAAGCATCTAATATGCAGTGCTTCTTGGGGGGCTCAACAGGAGCTTCAGGGGCTGCTGCTCTAGCACGCTTCTCTTGAGAAGGAATGACCGCATCCGGAGGACGAGCTGGCAAAGAATGAAGAGTAGGTGTGAACAAAGTTGCAGCATAGGCATTGAGCGCGACTTGATCCAACTTTCTCTCAAAGAGCTTCTGAAGATAGGGGCCATAGAGGGGAACCCTTTTTCAAGTACCACGGTGTGCATCTCTTCCCACATATAGTCAAGAACATCAATTTTCTTCTTCCTCCAAAAGGCGGGCATAATGTGATGAAGGAGATTGATCATGTACGCGCGAGCCTCAGTCTTCTCCCCAAACTTGACAGCGATAGTGTTCCGGAGGATAAAATAAGTGGTTTGCCAAAACGGAGTCATATGAGTGCTCTTGGGGACCTTTCCAACAGTGCCCAACCCGGGAGGATAGCAATGATGGATCGCGGGATCAGCTTTCATGATGGTTTGCGAGTGAATACGAACATAAGCCATGGGACAATGAGGTAGCTCCTCGATGCCAAAGAGAGCACCAAATTCAGCAAGGGAAGCTTCACACTTGACACCGGCACTCATCCAAGTCATAGTCCTTGGTTCTTCCCTCGAGAAATAAACTGTGGCAAAGAATTCTTGAAGCAAATCAGGAGAATAAGGTGTATTCACTGCCATGAGATTAGAAATGCCATGAAAATCCATAACCTCCATCACCTCCAGCCATATATCCCTTGCACTATCCACATTAAAGCAAAAAGTGGAGACATGAGAGTTCTTCATGGGTTCAATGATTTGATCAAACACTTGTTGATGCATCTTGCAATAGAAACGGCTATCACTCGTGCAAGTGGAGTGGGGAAAAGCATAGGGATTGAACGCCAACCGATCATGCTCAAACTCATCACTAGGCACTTTGATCCAGGATGAACGTACCGGTTCCGCCGGATTGGAAGGGGGGGCCTTTTTCTTGACGGATTTCTTGATCTTCTTGGAGTTGGTGTTGAGAGCAGACTCCCTAAGATTGGCCTTGCCCCGGTACCTGGAGAGGGGAGCTTCACCAATAAATCCACAAGGTCAGCAAACGTCGAATCATCAGCCATTGCTAAGAAATCTGAGCTTCACCAAGAAATCCGCAAAACACACCAACAATGGAGGAGAGCTCCCCCAAATCTTCACCAAAGGATGAAACTCGTGGGTAGGAAGGAAGATCTGGAGGGGATCTTTCAGATCTAAGGCAGGAGAGGGTGTGGGGGTGGCTCCAATGGAGGGGGCGGCGGTGGTGGAGCATGGGAGGGGCAGCCATGGGGGAGCACGGGCTGAGGGAGGAGGAAGAAAGAGTGGAAAACTGTTCAGGACCCCCCTTTGATCGATCCAAAACACCCTGACTGCCCGGCTCGGGAGCCGGTTGAGCCGGCCAGGAAACCGGGCTGCAGCCCGAGACGCCTGGCACGGGAGCTGGTTGATCCGGCCTGGAGACCGGGCAGGCAGCCGAGGCGCCCGGCACAGCAGCCGGTTGGTCCGGCTGTGGCGCCCTGACCCGACTGCTATACAGTGATGCTGTGTGTCACCGGTCAAGCGATACAACCGGAGGTTACGGGTTTACCAATCCCCGGCCAAAACCTTTGGTAGGCGTTGCTGGGTACACCTCACACCAGACAACGCAACACCCCGATTGATGCCTCAACACAGGCACAACTATCAAAGCATAATAGTAAGATCAAGACTTGTGGAACAACTGGCACATCACAGCCTCTACGACACAAAATCATATAGTTCAACTCTTATACAGAGAAAGATAGCAAATGACAACCAGAGGTCACAGACCCAACATTACATCAAGCGGAAGCGAATTAGGTTGTTCTAAACAACAAGATCCAACATAGGGCCTAAGAGGCCTACAGATAAACATCACAACGCCAGCTGTTCCAGGATGTCCCAAGCTGCCACCTGGGAACCCCAGACTACTCGTCGACGTCCACAAAGAACCCACCTTCGAGGTCGGTGAAGTCCTCCTCTGAAACAAAAGCAAAGACGTTGAGTTCGACGAACTCGCAAGATTAGGAGCTAATATATGCTCGATGATTAGCTTTCAAGGTTTTATGGCTGTTTTGCATAAAGCTGATTTTATTTATGGAAAACATAACCCATGGCATCGACTAAACAGAGTATTTTCAAAAGAGGTAAGGAGTAACTCTTTTCTCTTGAATCACATTTCTCACCATTTATCACCAACATCAGCATTGTACCTGTTCAACAAAGGCACCTCCCCGAATCACCCTCGAGGAAGCTCACCTTACAATCTTGAAGTGGTACCTCTAGTACCCAGTTTTTAATCATTCCGTTAAAGTTATTCTATGATCTTATCGTCCTTTCCCAAGTTGTCCGTAACCGTGGACACGGCTTTTCGAAAAGATTTATCCCTGCAGGGGTGTACAATGTTTGCCACGCGTACCGTCCGGCCCATTACCTGCGCATTAGCTCTCTTCCTTGGAAAGCCGGCTGGGTGGGAGCGGTGTCGACTTCTCCCTCGTTAAGGACTTTCCAGGATCATCAGTGGCGGTAGGACTGCCAGGATCACAACACCCGCCCGACGGCCACTTATTTTCCTAACACCACAATCCCCATCTCAGTCCAACTACCATCATCACGCACGCGCAAATGGAAGCCCGAACTAGAGGACCCTGGCTAGCCCCGCTCGAGTTATTTAGTCTATGAGGGTTCCTGCAATTGCATAGGCCTCACGCATGGTTGCATGCTCAGTCTTGGTTCGGGAGGTAAAGAACTCGCACCTAGGCGGCGAGAGTGAGACAAAACACCACCATACCGAAGTGGCCTCTCATCCCCGCCTCTTAAGCAATTTATTATCCATTACCACAACATCTCCACCATCATTCTCATTTCATCACCTGTTCTCAGCACTTGATAACCATAGTACCACTAGGCAGTTACTAAGCATGGCTAAGCATCAACCTAGTATAAATAAGTGTCTCATGGCCGACAAAACAACCCTATGGTATTAGGAGGGGAAAAACAGGTATTGGCATCGGAAACTTAATGCATTCTATAGGATACTCTAATCCAATCAAAAGACATTTAGAACCGCATGTAATATTATAGTGGAGAAAATAATTGCGGAAAATAGGATAAGCTATGCTCAGAGGGGGGATTACGCTTGCCTTGCTCAGGGTGTTGATAGTACGGCTCGGCGGGGTATTGCGGTGGAACCCCGTCTGCTTGACCTATCGGAGCACGAAACACGGAAGGAAACAATCAATCACCACACATGTCGAACGAATGCAATGCGCAAACAAAATGATGTCATGACATCTTAAATCCCCGAGGCGAGGACGATGCAACTATTCAAGTTAAACGGAGTTCGGATGATTAGAGGGGGGTGCATCTCGAATATTCCATGAATTTAAGCAATATACTCTAATTACTTGTTGAATCGGATAGTTGGAACCCTAGGTTATCTTGTCGATGGAATGACATGATCACATGCAATGACATGTTTAGGTGAGCAAACTTGCATGAAGAGATGCTATTAAAATAGTCCACAACTTATGAGCATTTTGGTATATCACACCATTTTTTTTAAATGCACCGATAAAAGTTATTATTTTTAAAACTCATCGATTTAAATAGGTCATTTTAATTATTTATTTCCTCTTTTAAATATGTCCCAGTTATAGGTTAAAACCAACCCAAAACAATTATTTAGAACCAAAATAGAAGAAGGGATAATGAATTGGAACAGTAGAATTTTGGTACTGGACTAGTCCGGAATATCCGGATTTTCCGTAACCGGATAATCCGGTCGAAGCAAACTCTCCAGAAACGGCTAAGGACAGAACGAACACACGTACTGACCAAAATCGGAAATTCCGATTCGTATCCAACTCGGATAATCTGATCATCTTCGCTAGCTGAGAAAATCGACTAAGGACTTTACTCGAAGCGGTACTGGAACTAACCGGACAATCCGGTGCGGTTTGTACCGGAATTTCCGACGGAGACGACACACGCATGGCGACGGTGAGCTCAACGAACTCGAGCTACGGTTCGCGAGATAAGAGAAGGAGGGCACGGGGATGACGGAATGCTCACCCTGAGCTCGTTTGCGAAGACGGCGGGGTCGGAGACGGACCACGGCGGCGGGAATCGAGCGGCGGAGCTCGGCCGTGGCCGGAGAGTATGAGGACGGCGCCGACGATTTGGGACGCCCCGGCTCGATTCACTCGGCGTGGAGGTAGAGGAGCTCACGGCGGACCTCCCTACGGTCTTGGTTTGGCTCGGGAGCTGCTCAGTCGACGGCGAGGCGACGGCGGAGCTCGGCCCCCATGGCGGCTCGGTGGGAGCAGAGGTGGGGAGAGGAGCAAGAAAACTGGGGCTAGGGTTAGGAGGAGCAGGACCTCAGGGTGCTCTTTGCGCAGAGGATAGGGCAGAGCAGGGGGGGGCCCTAGGCGTGGGCGTCGTGGAGCTTGGCCACGGCGGCGCGGGAAACACGGAGGTGAGGGAGAGATGAGGGTTTTACAAAGAGGCCCCTGAAAGTTTTAAAAACATCACAGACGAGTCCTTCTCTGCACTGATTTTAAAAGACAGCAGGTGTAAATGATTTAATTGAGGCAGTTAGACACTTCCAAAAATTGTACAAATTTTTGTGTAGCCTCCTGGTACCTTGGGCCAACACCATAAAAATTTCAAAGCATTTGGAGTCCATTTGCTTGGGGAAACAAATAAGAAGTTGCTATAGGCATTTTTGAGCATTTCCAAAATAATATCCTTTTAGAACTTTGAAGCAAGTCAGGAATATAATTTGAGCTCTAGGAACTTCCTTGACAAATATAGAATGTCAAAGAGATTTTGTTTTGCAACTTTGGGATGCTTTCAATGCTTTGTTAAATTATTGGAGCAAGTTGGTATTTTAGTTTTCCAATTTTTCCAACCCAATGTAGTGTGTGGTTTAGCAATTTAAAAGGATGCAATGATGCATGCATGATGCAATTGAGGACACAAAAGTGAAAATTTTATACTCAAATTTTGGTTCACAGGTTTGGGCTGTTACACCGGCCAGGAAACCGGCTAGGCAGATTTTCTCCTCAACACTTCCTTTCTTCATGAAAACCTTGGCACAAACAAAGAAACTCTTCTCCTCTTGAAAACCTTTGAATCAAACACAAATCTGATGACTGCTGGACTGTTTCAGATAACCATCTTCAAGAGGAACCATGGAGCAATGTAGAGTGACACGGGGGGATGCAAACATGATGAAATCTTCACACTTCCAATGGATAAAACAAAAAAAATCCCAAATAGCAACATTGGAAGTGATTAGATTTGAAAAAAACAACAAATATGCAATGAACACTCGAACAAGACTCAACTCTTCAAAAAAGAGGGCGGTGGCCTAGGCCACCATGTATGAGTGTATGTGGTGTGACACCGCGAAGATATATCTTGGGTTCACCGCCACTACTCGTCATTTAAGCTCACAATTCATAGAACGAATATAGAGATGCAAATGAGTTCTTATTATCGGCAAAATGGGGGGAGGGATAGTCCAATGGATTAGGACCGCACTCCCCCTATGTCCATGCCTACACCTAAACCAAATAGATAGTCAAAAATAGGTGTGTATGCAAGATGGTCAAGTCAAGCTCCTAGAATCCACGATATTTAGCTCATGCCTCAAGAAGGTGAATCTTGCTTCATCAAGTGGCTTCGTGAATATGTCGGCAAGTTGATCTTTGGTTGGAATATAGCCAAGCTCAATATCACCACGAGCAATATGATCCCGAATAAAATGATGACGAATCTCAATATGCTTCGTTCTTGAGTGTTGCACCGGATTGTGGCCAATCTTGATAGCACTTTCATTGTCACACAAAAGAGGCACTTTGTCACAATTGACACCGTATTCCTTTAAAGTTTGCCTCATCCATAACAATTGAGTGCATGCACTTGCGGCCGCCACATACTCGGCTTCGGCGGAGGATAGAGATATACAATTTTGCTTCTTAGAAGACCAACTCACCAAGGACCTACCAAGAAATTGGCATGCCCCGGAAGTTGATTTCCTATCATCCTTGCAACCGGCCCAATCCGAATCCGTGTACCCGGCAAGAGAGAAATTAGTGCCCTTTGGGTACCACAAACCAAACCTTGGGGTATCAACCAAATATCGAAGGATTCTATTGACCGCCACCATGTGGCTTTCTTTAGGAGCGGCTTGATACCTTGCACACACCCCTACACTCAACACAATATCGGGTCTAGATGCACAAAGATAAAGCAAAGAACCAATCATAGAGCGATAAAGTTTTTGCAAACATCGATACCGTCGGGGTTAAGTTCAAGATGGCATTTGGTGTCCATGGGAAACCGCTTCCCTTAGCATTGTGCATATTGAACCTCTTGAGCATGTCTTGGGTATATTTGGTTTGAGAGATGAAAGTCCCTTCATTCAATTGCTTGATCTCAAAACCGAGAAAGAACTTCAATTCGCCCATCATAGACATCTCGAACCTATCGGTCATAAGCTTTGAAAATTCATCATTGAAAGCTTTGTTAGATGAGCCAAATATAATATCATCAACATAAAGTTGGCATATGAAAAGCTCCCCTTTGACCCTCTTGGTAAAGAGAGTGGGATCGATTTGCCCCAATTCAAATCCACGGTCTAGCAATAGCTCTCTTAGGTGCTCATACCAAGCACGAGGTGCTTGTTTGAGACCATAGAGCGCCTTATCAAGCTTGTAGACATGGTTAGGGAATTTAGGGTCCTCGAAACCCGGTGGTTGCTTAACATATACCAACTCCTTTAAAGGACCATTAAGAAAGGCACTTTTCACATCCATTTGTTGCAATTTAAAGTTATGATGTGATGCATATGCAAGAAGGATACGGATGGACTCAAGGCGAGCCACGGGTGCATAAGTCTCTCCAAAATCAATGCCTTCAACTTGAGAGTACCCTTGTGCAACCAATCTTGCCTTGTTCCTCACAACCATTCCATGCTCATCTTGCTTGTTCTTGAAAATCCACTTTGTGCCTATAACATTGCGGCAATCTTTTGGCTTCTCAACTAGATTCCACACTTTGTTGCGCTTGAAGTTATTGAGTTCATCATGCATAGCTTCTAACCAATCCGGATCTTCAAGAGCTTCAAACACTTTCTTTGGTTCCACCATGGAAATATGAGCTTGATGTTCACTAAAGTTTGCCAATTGCCTTCTTGTGGTAACACCCTTCTTGTGGTCACCAAGGATGTTTTCTAGAGGTGACTCTTTAATTCAAAGTCTCTTACAACTCTTGCTTTACGACGGGCTTCGATATCTCTATTGCATCTTGGAGGTATCTCTTGATCATCTTGATCATTTGAGTCCCCGTCTTGACCGGAATGTTGACCTTGATCATCTTGAAGCACATCTTCAACAAAGGAAGGAGAGGGTTGATCTTGGTCATGACCTTGGCTAGCATCAACAATAGGAGAACTTGGTTCTTGCATAGCAACTTGGTCAACATGAGGAGGGTCTTGAACTTGTTCTTGGGTGGTGCATCATTTGCTTCCATGATAGGCGCCGTTTCAACTTGTGATGAAGAGGCCTCCACTTGAATGGAGCTTGGACTTGCTTGAGGAGACTCGTAATGAATCTCAACGGGACGATGGAAACCAATGCCCATTCTTCTTATAGCATCTTGAGGCTCTTCATTATCTACATCACAAACATGAAATTGCGCCACTTGGGAGCCGTCATTCTCATCGAACCTCACATCACAAGATTCTATGACTTTCCCAACGGTTTTGTCATAGACTCTATAGGTGTGAGATTCGGCACCGTACCCAACAAAAACACCCTCTAAAGCTTTAGATTCAAATTTAGACAAACGAACACTTTTGTTCTTATAGAAACACTTACAACCAAATACTCGGTAGTAGGAGACATTGGGCTTGTTGCCGGTGAGCATCTCATAAGATGTAAACTTCTTGCCAACTCGAAAGAATAGCCGGTTAGATGAGTGACACGCCGTGGAGATAGCCTCGGCCCATAAGAATAGCGGAGACTTAAACTCCGCCAACATAGACCTTGCCATATCCATGAGAGTCCGGTTCTTCCTTTCGGCTACACCATTTTGTTGAGGGGTATATGCAGCGGAATATTGATGACGAATCCCCTCTTCACTAAGAAACTCATTTAAGGTGTAGTTCTTGAACTCGGAGCCATTATCACTCCTAATGACCAATATAGGGACATTGTGTTGGCGTTGAACTTCATTGGAAAAGTCGATGACGGCTTGTTGGGTCTCATCCTTCGTCTTGAAGAAATAAACCCAAGTAAATCTTGAATAGTCATCAACAATCACCAAACAATATTTCTTCCCACCAAGACTAGGTTGAGGCACGGCACCAAAGAGATCAACATGAAGAAGTTCCAATATCCTCTTTGATGAAATGATGGTCTTGCTTGGATGGGGAGAATCATGCATCTTTCCTTCAACACAAGCCCTACAAAGACGATCTCTAGAAAAAGAAACATTGTCTTTTAGTCCAAGAATGTGGCCACCCTTGTGAAGACTTTGCAAAGTTCTCATGTTGACATGGGACAAGCGGCGATGCCACAACCATCCCACGTCGGCCTTTCCGAATAGGCATATTGCTTGAGTGTTGGTAGACCCCGAAAAGTCCACCACGAACAACTCATTTTCAACATACCCAACGAACATGACCTTTAGAGTCTTGCTCCTCAAGAGTACCACCATATCAATAGTAAAATGGACATCAAAATTCATCTTATTAAGTGCACGAACGGACATAAGATTGTAACCGAGGGACTCGACAAGCATGACATTTACAAGGGTGATATCCTTTGCAACTACCACCTTGCCGAGACCCGTTACCTCCGCTTTTGATTTATCACCATAGGAGACGGATGCTTGATTTATATTTGGTCCCAACTCCGTCATGATCTCTTGCTTCCGGTCATATGACTAGTGCATCCACTATCAACCACCCATTTAGACCCACCGGAAGCATAGTCCTACAAGAAATCATTGCTTGGTTTTAGGTACCCATTTCTCAATGGGTCCTCTTTTGTTAGCAACAAGGGTCTTAGGAACCCAAATAGAGTAAGCAATGTAACCATCATAAGGACCAACATATTTTGCATAAACATCCCATAGTAATCAACATAAAGAAAGTAGTTGGGATTGTTATGCCCCGCAAAGTCACTACGAGTGGTCTTGCCCCTAGTGGCATTACCACCCGCAATGGGAGTCTTGGCTTGTGCGGGCTTGGCATTGGTGTTGCTCTTCTTCTTCTTTGTCTTGGCCACATGTGACACCCCTCCCTGGAACAAATCACCAGAGAGGCGGTCGTCCCATGCGCCAGCCCAGGATATCTGGCCGCACGTCACGACAGTGCAACATAATGGAAATCATTGCACAATCAGGCACAAGAAGTGCTACAGATGGTTTACAAGGCCATCAAGGCATTACAGAAAATCATGCCAAGCATGGCTCAGGACAGGGTTTAACTGGCAGCGGAAAACGACTAAGGCAGCGGCTTGGAGCGGCTCCACTCCACAGGCATCTGGCTGGGCTACTGATCCTAGCATGTTCTTGCTCCATCTCCTTGCTAAGGTAGAAGATGAATCCTTGCCAAAATCTGGCCAAAACACGAGGCCCGTGAGTACATTAAATATGCACTCAGCAAGTATTGCCCCTCACTACAAACAATCCAACAGTCATGTAACAAGACATACATTGTAAATAAAATCCTACAACATGGCAAATGTACTCTAGATACATGGCATAAAAGTAGCATGGCATTGACAAGCAAAACATGGCATAGGCAAACAATGGGGTATCACCAGTGCAGAGTCCAAGCCAGGTGGGGTTGGATCGTGCACCGGCAATCATACAACGAGCTTACCTGTGACGAGAAGACGGGTGTACCCAGTGGGTACCAAAGAATACACAACATCACCTGTGATTACTGCTAGGCCACTGGCCTCATCTTTCCACTCTGGGCATGCTCGGTTGATGTGGGCTCTGGCCTAACTATAGGCTCCCCAACGCATCACACCGCCATCCCTAAACTTGGTTCACAATCACGTCTCAAGTAACATTCCCTGCATCAACTTATTGTTCATTTAGTGAATCAGGTTGTTCATCTTCCCTTCAAACAATACTTAGGTTTAACCCTCCGGACTCGACGAGGACACACAGTGTGACCGATACTGAACTGTTGTTCCATATCCTTGGAACAAGGCTGGACATCCAGATTAGACACTCTCGAGAGGTTGCAAATACCACCCACCTAAGTGCACCACACTAAGCCGGTACTTTAGGATTTCATCCCTAAGGCGAACTCAGCAAGATACACTCACCTGACCGTTCACGCTACCAAGACACTCCCTGTATAGCCACCGACATAACTCTATGCCTTATGCAGAAGTGAATCCGGCACGTCCCCAACCCATGAGCGACGCCTAGCTCCGGAACCTTCGCAAGACTAGCCCCGACCAACTATGGTAACCGACTAGACTTGCCAAAAGGGTGGCATCAAAGGAGGCCCGATAGGATTACGTAGGTCAAGGCCCGCCCATGTGAGCGACGGTGGCAGTGCGTTCAATGTTCAGATAAGTGGCACTATGGACTGACCCTATCGAAGCTTGGAGGGTTGTTTCGAATTATTCAAGTTTCAACACAACAAGTCCAAACAACAGGGGTTAGTCCAACACAACAATAACCACAGTAAACAAACATAACAACCTGCATGTATCAGCATCCACAAACGACAAGCAACACAAGCATAGCACATAACAATAACCACATAAAACTTGCATGAATAAACAACAACATAACAATAACAACAATAATACCCGGGTGACGGTGGCGGGAGACCCGGCCGGTGTCACTCGGGGGTTAGTGATAGAACAATAATAATAATATTTCAAGCAATAGTTTGCGGAGTCTGTTACGCATCCGTTCCTCCACGCGCAAGTCTTTGGCGGCGATACCGACCGACCGTTGACCAGGAAGTGGGGATTTGGGCATATAGTCTCCAAAATAAACCGAAAAGCACTCATAAGAATGAGAGAGCATCCATTCCACTCGGGGTTTACCCCGACGTGGTGTCAGCAATCTCGGCAAATAAAACCGCGGAAAAGTCAGCTCCCAGCATCGCAGTCCGGATGGCCTAAGCCGTCCATATTCGACGGTGGGACAAGAGGCAACTAACACGAATGCCCCCAACCCCGAGGATCATAAGCCGACATTCGTCCGCACCTCACCTCGGCGTTGAAGAAGTGGAAAAACCAAACAAAGCCCCGCAAAGCGAGACGCACAGTTGTAATAATTTCCCCCACTTCCTCGGCTGAGGCGGGAGACCCGGCCATTGCCCCGGAAATGGGAGTGTTGCACATATGAGCAATTACAAAGTAGTGCAATAATCATAATGTAGAACGACATATGCATCAATACATGACACACATATAAAGCAGACAATAGACAGACATGCGATAATAATAGCAGACAGACATAAGCAATATAACAATAAGCAGACATAAACACCGGCATAATACTAAGCAAACAACCAAACATTGCTGGACGGTTTATAGCAAGGGGTTAGCTTGCCTGAAAGCGGGGATCCATTTGTCTCGAAAGGGTCGGGGTGGTTTTGCGGCGTCGGGGTCGAAAGTCGCTTCTCCGGAAACTCCGGAATGTACCCACGAAAGGGGCACCCTAAGGACTACCTTGGAAAAGGTTGAAACCAGTGCCACTGGTTAGAGCTCGTCGAAACAAAAATTTAGGAACTTGAATCGCCTTGATCGGAGCTACGGTGTGAGAGAAACGAGCGAGCGAAATTTAGCTACGCGCTGCTCACCAGAGAGGAAAAAAAACGGAACGGGCTGAAACTGGACTGGGCCGGGCTGGTCGCGCCTTTTCCGTGAATACGCCTTCAGCTCTGGAAAGCGTACTAGCGCATATGCGCCTCCACTTATCCAACGTGGCGGCTGGGCCAGCGTGGGACCCACCTGTCGGCGACACCAGCACGCCACGCTGGCGCCACGCAGGCGCCACGCTGGCGCTTCTTCTTTCCCGCGCGGAAGAGCGCGATGCGGCACGGGCCGGCTCGGCCGCCGCCTGCCGCCGCCGCCCTGGTGCACGCCGCCGGACTCCGTGGTGCTGGGGAGGACCGCCCAGCCACGCCGCGCCCGAGGGGGAAGGCCACGGCACGGAGAGGCAAGGGGAAGGGAGGCGTCACCACGGCGCACGCTCGGCGCGGTTGCCGCCGGCGGTCGAGGACGGATACGAGGCCTCGGGCCACCATCCCTCGAGCTGCTGCGCCTGGGAGGAAGGGGGAGATCAAGGGGATCCTTCCGGACCAACTTAATCGGATGGAGACGCTCGGAGTAGCTCGCGGCGCTCCGAGGAACGGCGGCGACGTTTCCGGCCGATTCGGCCTAACTCGAGGTCTTCCCTCCGATTAAATCAGTGGAGAGGTTCCAGAGGGGGAGAGGGAGGTGTGGTGCTGCTGAACGGGCTCGGGGTGCTCCTTATATAGAGCTTGAGGGGGAGGGTGGGCGCATGGCCGGTGGCGGCCATTGATGGCGCACTGCTCGCGCGGCCACAGTGGAGAGGATAAGGGGATGAGGGCGCCGCGCTGGACGCATAGTTTCTGCACGAGGTCTACTGCTCGCGCGGCGCGTCCTCTAGCTTGGCGTCGGGTTGTTCTTGATGGAGCACAGTGCGGCGGTGCGGCGTCTTGTGGTTGTCGGCGGCGAGGTGTCAAGCTGGGGTGCGCGGGGCCTGGGCAGGGCTGGATCGCCGGAGCTACGTGCAGCTAGGGGAAGGGGGGCTCGGCCGCGGCGTTGCTACGCTTGACATCAAGGTGGAGGCAAGGGGAGAGGACAGGGAGGTGATGCCATGCGCGTCCCGGCGTTCGGAGCGCGCCGTGGATGGCATTGCCGCGTTCCCGCCAAACAAAAGCTCCAAACGCAAAAACAAAGTTACTACGGGGTTCACAACAACAAGACCAGTGCAAACAAACAAGAATCAATCAGTGAACTACAACTTTGCAGAATAGAATTTTCAGAAAACCAAAACTGCAGAAGGTGTTCGATGAAATGATCTTGGTCTTTCACACTTCACAAAAATTCCCAAAAATTACTACTGGGTAGGTTTGGTGTATGGAGAGGATTCATGGAGTTAGAGCTCAATTGGATGATGGGAAATTGGATTTTCAAAAGATGGCCAAAAATGGCCATAATGGCATGATTTAGGGAAAATAGGGTTCCATGCTTCATTTTGGGGTGATCTCCCGGAATTATGTGTATTTGGGTCATGTGGTCAACATCACCAAGTATCAAGGTCATTGGAGTTTTCTTGGTGTAGGTTTGCTTGGAAATCTTGAAATGGCATCAAACTGGGCTTACAAAGGAAGTGGTCTAAATATTGCTCAAATAGATTTGGCTCCAAAAGATGAAATGAAGGAAATGCCAAAATATGCATTCCCTGAATTTATCAGAATTATTGGAGGTGTCTAGCTCGGTTAAAACATTTCTGGACTAGTTTTGAAAATATTGCCTAACTTGGAAATATTGCATTGGAGTATGCCATATTTTTGCATTGATGGTCTTTATATGGACAATGGGGTCCTCTGGAATTTTTGGTGGAATTTTTGGAGACGTAAAAATAGGGGTTCCTTTGGAAGTTGCAAATAGGCAAGAAAAGAGCACTACAAAGGAAGTGCCTCAAATATTGCTCAAATGAGGTTGGGACAGTGGAATGAAATGTTCAGGAGGTGGATTTATGCATCTCCCCAAAATTGTAAATTTTTTGGATGAGTGGAAGGTGTCTGGACAATTTTCGGATTGAAACTGACATAATAGGAAATAGGGTTTAACTTTGGAATATTGCATGAGTCTATGAAATATTTTTCCGTGGAAGTGATGTATATGTGTGGGGGAACCTTATGGTAGCTTGGTAGAATTTATTCCAAGCAAAAGTTGCGGTGGAGACCTTTTGTGGAATAGACCGGAAGGATTTTGGAATCACCATTTAACAGATAAAACAATGTCCTAGAATTATGGTGGAGGTCGACAAGGATCGAGGTTTATTGGGAATTTTCTGAGAGAGCGAAACCAAAGTCAAATCAAAGACCAACGGGTTCGAAGAAAACATTTAGAAATCCGAAAAAGTTTTTCTGGCGTCCAAAAATAAATCAAAAAAAAAATTTGGTCTAAATTTTCGGGTGTTACACCACATAACCGAGGCCCTCCTTCCCTTTGTGTGGCTTTTGCTCAAAAATTTGAGCAACAACCTTTTCTTTACCTTTAGGAATAGAGGTCTTGGCACTAGTGGCCTTGGCAAGCTCACCCTTCAACCTAGCATTTTCCTCAATAACATTTGCATGATCACAAGAGGGAGTAGAGGTGCTAGGTGAGTTAGATTTGGAAAGTTGAGTTTGAAGTTGCTCATGAGACTTGACTAGAAGAGAGTGGGTACTTTCTAAGGCCTTGTGAGCCTTGTTAAGTTTCTCCACATCCTCAAGGAGTCTAGCATTAGCAACCACAAACTCGGCTTTCTCCTTTTTAATCACTTTATATTTAGCAAAGACATGGTCTCTATCCTTAATGATTTTAGCAATTATTTCATCATTTTTATCATCAAGAGACTCAATTCTTTCCTCAAGAGAAGTTCTATATTCACTCTCTTCTTCAAGAGAAGCATTCAAGGATTCTATGGAAGCATTCAAGGATGCTATGGTGAGAGAATCCTCTCTCTCAATTTTTCCCTTGTCATCAAGGATTTCTTCGGCTGCATCAAGTTGTCTCAAGAGAGACTCAACATATGCCTTAGTTTCACCTTGCAAGTTAGCCACAATAGTATCGGAAGCAACAAGTTCTTTCTTAATCACAAGACTAGTTTTATCATCTATTTCATGCATAGTCTTGGGAGTACAAGATGATACCTCGGTGACGGAAGCCATGAGGCAACGAGCGGTGTTGATGGAGAGGTTCTCATTGGGGGATTCGAAGAGAGAAGGAGGTGGAGTTGATACAATGGCCAAAGCGGCCACCTCATGAGTGGGTTCTTCTTCTTCTTCGGAATCCTCGGAAGGATACCCTTCTTGAGTCAACAACACAATTCTTGGTGCTTTCTTGAAGAATGGCTTCCTCTTGACAAAAGGCTTCTTTTGTATCATGTTTGATTCGCCCTTGAGGACAAACCTTCCACCGTTTTGCTCTCTATTCTCATAAGGACAATCCTTGATGAAGTGATGCTTGTTATGGCAATTGTAGCAAGTCTTTATCCTATTAGCAAACTCCTTACCACTTGGATTGTTTGTTCGATCAAGTTGAGCCTTTGCCTTGGCCGGGTCATTCCAAAATGTCCTTGTTGCAAGAGCTATGTGACCATGGAGGGCTGGTTCAAGTTCATCGGGAGGAAGGTTGTTCGGGCATGCTTCAACTCCATCATGTTCATCAAGGCACACAACCTTGGCCTTCAAAGCAATAGAGGGACCTTGCTTCATTCCCATGGCCCTAGCACGGTTGTCAAGAGCATTCTTGGTGACAATCTTGGAGGCTTGTATCTCTTGCATAACTTCATTGGATGTCATCTCAAGGTAGTTGAATTTTCCTTGAAGGGCCTTCAAGTCAACGGTCTCGAAGGGCATGAGTGCATTCACATACTTCCTCTTGATCCAAGCATCATCCACATAGGTTGCCCCAACATTGAAGAAGGCTTGGGCAAGAATCTTGAGTCTTGCATACATCTCTTCATGAGTTTCACTATCAAGCATGTAGAAGCCTTCGACTTCATTGTTCAAAGCATCAAATCTATTCCTCTTCATGCTTTCATTTCCAAGAAATGCCACCTCAAGGCACTCCCAAGCTTCTTTGGCGGTGGAAACGTTTTGAATGTGATGAAGACCACTTTCTCCAACGGCAAGTTCAATCATGTGGAGAGCGGAAGCATTGAGTTGTTTCTCGGCCACCTCTCTTCTTGTCAAGTTGTTAGGATTCACGGCCTTGTATCCCTCTTGAATGATCCTCCAAAGCTCGATAGAGGAACTGTTGATATGAGATTTCATTAAGTGTTGCCAAGTAGCAAAAGCTAATGCATTAAGTTTAGGAGGTGGACCCAAAGGGTTTATGCGAGTATGATGGATAGGTGGGTCGGGAGAGTACACAAAGGGAACCCCATGGTACTCCGGCTTCCCACCTTCGGGAGTGGTGGTAGATGTGGAAGATTTCTTAGGGTCGGTTTCTTTATCTTCAACCCCTTTCTTTTCCCCTTTTCCCTCCTCGGTATCACCGTCATGGGAGGTAGCGGAGTCATCTAGTGGGGTGGTCTCCTTAGGAACCTTGCCACTTGCGAGTTGTGTGATCAACTCACGCATCTCGACAAATTTGGTATCCATGGACGATATCAAAGATGTCTCCATCAATTTGAGATCGGCCATGGATGCCGTAGTGGCTTGGTCATCCAAGGGATCACCATCACTTCGTGTCATACTTCTCTTAGGCGGTTAAGCCCAACAAGAGAGCCGAGGCTCTGATACCAATTGAAAAGATCGTATGACACCTAGAGGGGGGGTGAATAGGTGCTACTTCATTTTAGTACTTTTTCAAATTAGGCTTGACACAAAAGGTAAATTCTCTAGATATGCAACTAAGGTGAATTTACCTATATGACAAGCAAACAACTAAACAAGATACACGAAGTAAAGACTATAAAACAAGGATAGAAGTAACCGAAGTGAAAGCACGCGGAGACATGGATGTAATCTCGAGTTCCTCCTTTTTAGGGGAGTACGTCTCGTTGGAGAGGTGTGAGCTACCACGAAGGTCAAAACTCAACCACCACAAAGGCGGACGCACCTTCTTCTCCGATGAACCGCACCACAAAGGTTTGTTTCACCTTCCACTATCGGAATCCTTCAAGGCGGAATCCGGAGCCCTTACAACAACGATCCGGGGCACAACCCACAAGAGGATTGGGGGCTCCCGAACAGCTACAAATCTGTCACAAAGACAACAAGTGAGTACAATAAGAGGCTAGGTTTTCCCAATGGAAATCCTAGCAAAGGGTCCCTCAAGTGAATGAGGGGTAAATGAAGAACGGCTTGGTGAAGATGTAGATCGGGGCTTCTCCTTCAATCCTCCAAGATCAACGAGTTTGGGTGGAGGGATTGGGAGATCTATCAAATCTTGAGCTTGCTATCAATTGTGTTCTTCAATGTGGTCAAGCTCCTTGTCTCAAGGTAGGTGGAGGACTATTTATAGCTCCTCCAAAAAGTGGCCGTTGAAAAAGCCAGACTGGCCGGTCTGGGAGCCGGTTTGGCTGGCCTGGGGGCCGGCCTGGCGTGTTGTGGCCTTCCGCAGGGGAGCTGGCATGGGGCCCGGACTGACCGGCCTGGGAACCGGCTACCCAGCCGAGCCAGCCGGCCTGGAGCCCGGTCTGGCCGGCCTGCGAACCGGCTACCCAGCCGAGCCAACCGGCCTGGAGCCCGGTCTGGCCGGCTTGGGAACCGGCCACCCAGGGCACCGCGCATCTATCCGATTTCCCGAACTTTCTTTCTTCTTTTTGTATATGGAGAGATACCGGACGTTTTCTGAAATCACTTAGCAACATATTAAACTTTCACGGTGTTGTTATCTAACACACAAAACATAGAGGAGATAATAAATGTCCTTTCAGACACGTGTCCTCCCACCATCTGGAATGGCGGGAAGTCTCCTGCGGCGACATGTGGCACATACCGCCAGCTGGAGTGGCGGGAGGTGGTGGGGTCCGCACGACGAGACGCAGACTGGTGCTCGGTGCCAAGGCACTTCCCGCCACTTGGTACGGCGGGAGGATACTTTCCGCCACTTGGTATGGCGGGAAGAGACTTCCCGCCAGCTGGAATGGCGGGAGGACGCGTGTCGCTTCGCTGTCTTCCCGCCAGGGCCATTTTTGACAAAATTTTTCAGAGGGGGCCATTTTTGACAATTACATTGGGCAGGGGGCTATATTTGTAAAAAAATCCTCTCTCATGAACATTGTGCTCCCGGGAGCCGAGTGCGTTGTGGAAAAACTGCGTTGCAAGGCTGTACATAGTTTGGCCCATGTCCAATTAATTAACTACCTTAGCGGCGTGACCACATGATGGAAACCAGCTATCAGTAACTAACGGTGGCAAATGAATTATATGATGCTCAAGCAAAGCAAGACAGTCAGACAGATTCCTCCTAGCAAGCAGGGAACTATAGGTTTTCCTCTTTGGATTAAACTATATAAGCATGGAGACACGGCCACTCTACCCTGGCCAATAATAGCTGCATATAGTTTAGAGATATGGCAAAGCACACACTAAAAACTGAATGGACTATCCCTGCCACCGACAGCTCACTTTCCCCTCCCACCGCTCTCGACCCGCTACAGTACCCTTGAGGGTCGCCTCCTAAATCCCGGGCCGATCTGGCCACTCCGCCGGAATAGCCGTGTGGGGACCCCGGACTAGCTGTCCGAAATACCCAATTATGCTTAACACAACGATCCCGTGATCAGTCTGTCGTTGCACATAATCCGAATTGGATACCAAAGTTTACATCCATTACAGTACCGAATAAAAGTCTTCCATAAATGGTCATTTAGACCAAGTTCTTACATAGGTGCCTTCATGGGCCAAACCAAAATATATCAGCGGAAGCTACGGCGTAGTAGACATCATATTCTAATGATGACAACCCGACAGGCAGCTGACTTGTGGAGATCCTTAGTTGGCGTAGAAGTCGCCATATTCCTGCTCGGCGTAGTGCTCCTCCTTGTAGTCCTCGTAGTCTGGCTAGGACAATAGCCAGGGACGAAACCAATATGAGTACATTTGAATGTACTCGCAAACTACCCCAACATGAGTATGCACTCTTATTTGTTTTAAAACAGCTCCATATCTTTATTGAAAAAGGTAAGAAGAGTTTTATAACCATCTTTGAAAGAAGTCACCATTTCATTTTGTTTCTCAAAAACTCCTCCTTTTCCTGACCATGGCTCACCATAGTCCATTTATTCCCACAACTCCTACCACTTCATTTGGTATAGATGTGTAACAACACCACCATTTCAATTTCTTTTTGACTTAAAAGTTTTCAAAACTTGCACATGGTCAAAGTAGGGTCTCCCAGCTGTCCATATCCGAGGACTCGGCTATTCGAATAGTTTTAACCCTCTGCAGAGGTAGCACGCTTTTCCCACATCCATCCGGCAGCTCATCGTGTCCGCCACGTCTCGCCATACAGGTGTATGCGAAGTAAGCCGCCGACCATAGCCTGTCCTTTGCTCATGCTAGTATAGGATCCTACCGCTACGAAATTATCATCTTTTCCATCGACACCCAGTCCAGATTCCCCGTCGGGAAACCTAAGTGTGAGGACTCGTAGTTCTGCCCGGCGAGCGAACCCTTCAATCCCCCATCCTCAGATGCCAGGACCCAGGTCAGGGGGTAGGTCGCCATGACCATCCCCTCATGGAACGAGGTCATCCTCGTTGTTGAGGAGTCCCATACTAATATGAGCAAATTATATGACTACGCCTGTTTCCCATATGTGGTGGAGGTGGTCGCACAGGGTATTGGATGGTTGACGTAAGTACAAGGACACACTGTGCATTTTTCATAAACATCACCACTTTTCCACTTTTCCAACACAACACCGACATCTCGGCATTCCATAAACTCACAAGACATTTCAAAGGAGTTTTGAATAAACAACATTGTTTTCCCATCCTAAAGTTTTACATAAACTACTACATAGGGTGGCAAAATAATATCCATATACTTTTGAAATGAGTTTTATAAATCTTGCTTTGAGAGTAAAACATGTTATGAAAGTAGATGCATATGTTGGTAGTGCAAGCTCAGGGAATAGCTTGCCTTGCTTGGCAAAGTGATCTTGCTCTTGTTCTTCAACTTCAGCAAACTCTCTTCCTCGATATATCCGACAACGTTTTCGTCTAATTAATAAACAGACAATGCAAACAATCACTAAGCTATACAAGCCATCATCTCAACACAGCAATCATAAACATCACAATAAGCTACTGCACACATCAAGCCACACAATTTGGTTTTCAAAAGTTGAATTTAAACATTATTTAATTAAGTCCAAATTATGGCAGAAACTAGTTATTCATGTTTAATTCCACAACTTGAGTTCTGTTGGTCACAAAAATACAAACTAAATTTCTATAGAAAGCTACTGATGTGTAGAAGACAACCCAATTTGAATTGGATCAATTGGAGTTACCAAACTTTCTACACATTGGATTGAATCCAGTAGCTTAATAATCAAGTTTTGGCTACCATTTAAATTCTATTGCTCCAAAAATTAAACCCTTTTAGGGGTAACTAAACATGGCTATATGTGAGCTAACAAAATTGGTCCTAACTCATTTGGGTCAACCAATGAACATATTTGTTTGTTTTAGTCCAGAAGGGTTTATCTTAAAGTCAACAATTAATACTGCTTAATTAATTCTACCAAAATTAGGGGAGCTAATACCAGGCAGTACTAAGCTAGCAAAATTGGTTTGGAATTATTTGGACTAACAGAGTATCAGAAACAAACAAGTTTAGATTTTAAACCTTCTGTGGCATTTTCAATAATACTTTTTAACTATTTAATTAAATGGCATGAGACCAATTGTGTTGGTTAAACAATTTCATAAGCTTTCCAGAACAATTGAGTTTGATTTATTTGGATTCCTAAATCTTGAGATATTGATTTTCTAAGTTGGGTCCAGTACTGAAATTTCCAGAGAAAACTAAATTCGAAAATCTAATTGCTCCGGATAATGTTGAAAAGTATGACAGGTGGGGTCCACGAGTCAGTGACTCGGTGTGTGCTGGGAATTGAATAAAATGCTGACAGGTGGGGTCAGCCCGTCAGCCTAACGCCTAACCGAAGCGGTAAGTTACCGTTGGATCTAGATCCAACGGCTCCTGGAGCTCGAGTTCATCGTCGACAGAACAACGGCGACGCCGGAGCTCCGGCGACGGCGAGGTGCACGGGAAGCTCACCTAGAGGGCTTGGGAAGGCTCGGGGAGGGTGCTGGAGAACTGCGGAGGCTCGAGGAAGGCGGTGGTGCGAGTTGTACTTGCTGGGGAGGGCTGCAGCGGCGATGGCGAGGCGTCGGACTTCCACGGCACGGCCACGATCTCCGGCAAGCTCCTGCGGGCGCTCTGGTGCACGAAACAATCGAGGAAAAGGCGGCGGTGAGGGCGGTGTCCATGGTGAGCAAAGTGCAGGGGTCAGAGAGGGGAATGGGGCAGCAGCACGGCACGGCCGTGTGCTTCGTCTACCTCGGACACGGCGGAGCGTCGAGGAAGCTCACGGGCAACTGGAGCTTCGAGGGAGTGGCTCCGCCCTCCTGGCGGTGCACAGAGGAGTGGAGAGGGGTGAAGGCAGTGGTGCGGGGTGTGGAGAGCTCGGGCACGGGTGGGGTATTTATGCACCCGCGGCGGCGCACGGTGGACTCGGAGCAGGGCGGTTCCAGGGGCGACGTGCGCTCGCCGTAGGGGCGGTGGAGGTGCGGCTACGATGTGGGAGTGGCAGGGAGCAAGGTCGAGTGCGTGTCGACGAGCAGAGCGTGCTCGCGAGTGGGACGGCCAGGGAACGCTCGGGCGGTGCGCGGCGCGCACTGCACACGGCGTCACTCCGGCGGAGGCGGGTTCCTGCGGGCTGCGGTGCGGCCAGAGAGGGGGCAGCGAGGTGAGGGAGAGAGGGGGGGCACGGAGCTGAGCAACGCGGCATTGCCACGCCACGGCCACTTGCGCGACATGGCGCGTGCTCGCCGGAGCGTGTCCCCTCCGACGCTTCTCGTCGACGCCATCCTCCCCTCTTCGATTTCTTGAGCGCGGCGAGTTCGGGGAGAGGAGAGAAAGAGGTTGCCAGCATCAATTCGACGAACAACACCCGAATTTGATCAATTGATCTTCGGGTTGGATGAAATGGGGAAGAACACAGTGCATGACTGCAATGTGTTCGACGAAATGCTTGAGCCAAATTTGAATTTGAATTTCTGAAATTTATTTTCATAACTTGTTTCACATATCCAAATATAGGTTTGTGGTGCTGTGGTGCAATTTAATTGACAAGTGCAACATAGCACACTTTGTGATTTGAATTTAATAAAGAAGTAAATAGAATTTAAATTTAGGTTTTTTTTTTTTTTAAATTTTTGAGAGGGAAAAGTTATAGGAGTAAAAATGGGAGAGTTTATATAACCTCTCCTTTCAATTTTGTTTGAAACCATTTTTGTTTCTCCTCTTGGAGAATTTGTGTGACACAATTGTCACTTTTATTTTTCTTGCTTTATTTGTTATTTCAATTCTTTTCCTTTCTTCTTGCTTTTATTTAGAGCAAACAACAAACCACTAGCAAGAAGGAATAACACAAGCAACAAGAATTAAACCACACAAGTAACAGCAAGAGATCAACACATAAAATTAACAAAAGTTTTTGTTGGCTCTCATTTTTGGAACATAATCCTGATAATAATTTTGGGATGTTACAATCCTTCCCCCCTTAGAATAAATCTCGTCCCGAGATTTGCTAGGCCTGGGTATTAAAGAGGTCTGGAAATTCGCTTCTAAGATAATCTTCGCGTTCCCAAGTTGCTTCTTCTTCGGAGTGGTTAGTCCACTGAACTTTGTAAAACTTGATCGCACGTCTTCGGGTAACACGAACATCTTCTTCGAGAATTTTGAGGGGTCTCTCACGATAAGTCAGGTCTTGGTTCAGGTCGATGGAGAGGTGGTCGATGTTTTTGAAAACATCAGGCTGGTCAGGAACTTCAAGACACTTCCGGAGCAAGGAAATGTGGAAGACATCATGATAATCTCCTAACTCTCGGGGTAACTCCAGCTGATAGGATACTTCTCCTCGACGAGCAAGGACCTTGAAGGGTCCAATATACCTTGGCGCTAACTTTCCTTTGACATGGAAACGCTGCATTCCTTTAAGGGGTGTCACTCGGAGATAAACATAATCTCCGATACTGAAAGTGAGGTCACGGCGCTTGGTGTCAGCATAACTCTTCTGACGGGATTGGGCAGTTTTGAGCGTTCACGAATAAGCTGAACTTGCTCTTCAGCTTCACGGAGGGTATCTGGTCCGAACAATTTGCCTTCTCCTGTATCGGACCAATTCAGGGGTGTACGACACTTCTTGCCGTAAAGGGCTTCAAAAGGGGCCATTTGCAGACTGGACTGATAACTGTTGTTGTACGAGAATTCTGCAAACGGAAGGCAATCTTCCCACTTGGAACCATAGGATAGAACACATGCACGAAGCATGTCCTCCAATATCTGGTTCACTCGCTCAGTTTGGCCATCGGTCTGGGGATGATAAGCGTGCTAAACGCTAGCTTGGTTCCGAGGGCTTCATGAAGGGATTTCCAGAACCTTGAGGTGAATTGCGTGCCTCTATCAGATACAATCTTCTTAGGCACACCATGCAGGCTCACTATTCTGGAAATATACAAGTCGGCCAACTGATGTCCCCGATAGGTGGTGTTGACAGGGATGAAATGGGCAACCTTGGTCAGTCGATCAACGATGACCCAGATTGAATCATGGCCTCGGTTGGATCTTGGAAGTCCGGTAATAAAATCCATTCCAATCTCATCCCACTTCCACTCGGGAATTTTCAAAGGTTGAAGCAATCCAGCGGGTCGCTGATGTTCAGCCTTAACTCGCTGGCAGATGTCACACTTGGCTACGAATGAACCAATCTCTCGCTTCATTCCATGCCACCAAAATCTTCTCGAAGGTCTTGGTACATTTTGGTTCCGCCGGGGTGGATTGAGTAAGGGGTCTCATGGGCCTCCTTCAGGATTAACTCCTTAAGTTCCGTGACATTGGGCACACAGATACGGTCATTGAATTTCAGCACTCCTCAGCATCTTCGGTAAAACCGGGTGCTTTGCCGAGGGAAATCTTTTCCTAATTCCCTCTATGCTTTCATGACCTTTTTGGGCTTCTTTGATTTGATCCATCAGGGTTGGGGTTAACTCTAAATTGGCGAGATAACCATGGCTAACAAGCTCTAGTCCAAAATCTTGGAACTCTTTGAACAAGGCTGGCTGTTCGGCTTGGATCAGGGCATTCAGGGTGCAAGGTTTGCGACTAAGGGCATCGGCAACTACATTAGCCTTTCCGGGTGATAATGGATTCCAATATCATAATCCTTGATTAATTCCATCCATCTCCTCTGTCGCAGGTTCAGATCTTTCTGGGTGAAAATATACTTCAAGCTTTTGTGATCGTATAGACCTCACAGCGATGTCCCGCAAGATAGGGACGCCACTTCTTAAGAGCAAAGACCACAGCAGCTAACTCCAAGTCATGGGTTGGGTAATTCTCTTCATGCGGTCGCAACTGCCGGGACAGATACGACACAACTTTGCCTTCTTGCATCAGAACGCAACCAAGTCCGAGGCGTGATGCATCGCAATACACGTCGAAACTCTGGGTGACGTCTGGCATGATCAGGATTGGGGCTGAGGTTAGTTCTTCTTCAGTTCTTGGAAACTATCCTCACACTTCTGAGTCCATTCAAATTTCTTGTCCTTCTTCAACAGTTGGGTCAGAGGTTTGGCTATACTGGAAAATCCTTCAACGAACTTGCGGTAATAACCGGCAAGTCCGAGAAAGCTTCGGATTTCAAAAACATTGGTTGGGGATAACCAGTCAAGAATGGCTTGTATCTTCTCAGGGTCAACAGAAATTCCTCCAGCGGATACAATATGTCCAAGAAATGCCACTTCACTGAGCCAAAACTCACACTTGCTAAGTTGGCATACAGCTGGTGCTCTTGGAGGGTCTCCAAAACTAGACGCAGGTGTTCAGCATGTCTTCTTCGGTCTTGGAATAAATAAGGATGTCATCAAGGAAAACTACCACGAACTTGTCGAGGTACTCCATGAAAATCTTGTTCATGAGATTCATGAAATAGGCTGGGGCATTGGTCAGACCAAAGGACATCACGGTGTATTCAAACAAACCGTAACGGTGGTGAAGGCGGTCTTGGGAATGTCTGTCTCTCGGATCTTCAACTGATGGTAACCTGTCCGAAGATCGATCTTTGAAAAGACTCGGGCTCCGTTCATTTGATCGAACAGATCCTCGATCTTGGGAAGAGGGTACTTGTTTTTAATGGTCACGTCATTCAGCTTGCGATAATCCACACACAGGCGTGTGGTACCGTCTCTCTTGTCCACAAAAATAATGGGTGATCCCCATGGTGAAGCACTTGGGCGGACAAGACCTTTGCTTAGCATATCAGCCAACTGCTTCTTCAACTCCACCAGTTCTTCCGGATTCATCCGATAAGGCTTTTGGGATATGGGGGATGTTCCTGGGATAAGCTCAATTATGAACTCAATATCCCTGTCTGGCGGCATACCAGGCAATTCTTCTGGGAAAACATCCTTGAACAGATGAACAACACGGATCTCATCTAGGGCGGGTCGAGCTATGCTCTCATGGCATCCGGGTCTGGTCTGGCTGGTCTCAGATGCATACTCCACTTCAACTCCATCATCAGAAGTGAGAGAAACAGCTCTTCGGGCACAGTCAATACGACCGTGGTACTTGGCTAACCAATCCATTCCAAGAATAACATCTATGCCTTGGTTTCCTAAGATAATTAGGTCGGCTGCAAACCTTCCTCCTCCAATTTCTATGGGGGTTTCGGAACACATCTGGTTGGTTTTGGCTAACAGTCCTGGGGTTTGTACCAACATTGGTTTGGGTAAAAGACTCCCGACTAAACCTCCCTTAGAAACAAACTCTTTGGTAATAAACGAATGGGTAGCACCAGAATCAAACAGAACAGTTGCAGGTACTGAGTTGACAAAAACGTACCCAGCACAACATCTGGCGCTTCTTCAGCCTCTTCAGCATTGATGTGGTGCAGACGGCCTCTGACAACAGCAGCATTCCCGCGGGGTGCGGCATTCTTGCCATTACCATTTCCATTGCGGCCTTGACCATTGTTCGGTGCAGGTGCATTGGGGCGCTGGACATTCCTCTTAGGATTGGGGCATTCCTGGAGTAGTGTCCTTTGTTGCCACATTCAAAGCAGACAACATTGGCATTGGGGTTGAAGTTGTTGAAGTTTCCTCTGGGACGGTTATTGTCATTGGGGCGGTTGAAGTTGTTCGGGCGGTTAGGGAAATTGGGGCGTGGAGCTTGGGGTGGACGATAGGCAGGCCTGGGTTCTGCTGAAAGATACGAGGTTTCTGGCTGCTCGAACCTTCCTGAGCATTCATCCTCCTCTTGCGACCTTCATACATAGACTTGCGCTTGGTCTCCAGCTGGATGGCTTTGTCCACAAGTGACTCCAGATCACGGAAGTCATGGATAACCAGAGCACACTGCAGTTCATCATGAAGTCCACTCATGAAACGCTCCATCTTCTTCTCTTCTTTGTCGGTGTCATCAGGAGCATACCGAGATAAGTCGGTAAACTCCTCAAGATAACCGACCACATCTCTACTTCCCTGCCTCAGCTTGCGGAATTCATCCTTCTTCCTCTCAATGAGTCCATGGGAATATGCTTCTTGCGGAACTTCTCCTGGAACTCAGCCCAGTTGATGACATGACCAGCTGGCTGGAGAGTCTTGGTAGTTTCCCACCAAGCTCTTGCAGGTCCAGCGAGATAGTGGGTTGCATACAGCACTTTCTCATTCTCTCCCACAGCAGCAACTTCCAGATTGTTGTCGATGGTGCGAAGCCAATCATCGGCTTCTAGTGGGTGAAGTCCCTTGGAGTAGGTGGGTGGGTTGGTCTTCTGAAAATCGCCTAAGGTGATCGCTGGTTCTCATTGCCATTGCCACCATTGTTGTTGTTGTTATTGTTGTTGTTGTAAGCGGCTGCGAGTTGTTGTAAGGCAGCGAGATGAGCTTGGCGCTCTTGCCGGGCATTTTCACGCTCCTCCATGATAAGCGCGAGAAGTTGGGTGGGGGTTGGGTCCGGTGGTGGTGGTGCTGATCCTGATCCTTCCGCATTGCTGCGACGGGGCGGCATCCTGAAGCACACCGGGTATAAGAGACAAGGCAAGAAAAGTTCGACTAAGGGAAAAGACGATCTCTCAAGTGGTTGATTAATCCTAAGATTTATATGAAAATAGTTCACACAGATTTAAACAAGACAAACATACTTATATTTCACAAACAACACATCAAGAGTTCACATCAACACAAGCTTACAACCTCAAGCTTACAACATCACCTTACATCTAGGATACATAACATCTGGTTTCCAAAAGAACCACTACTACTACTCGACTAGCTATAGGGGGTCAACCTAATCCTGCGGTAGTGATCAAGTCACTCGCCTACTGAGGTGGAACCTCCAGCTCTAACACGTCAGCATCTGACTGGTAGGCTGGCTCCTCGGGATCCTCCTCCTCGTCCTCGAGAACTGGCTCGAGTGGCTCCTCCTCCTCGTCAACTAACTCCTCCTCATCATCCTCCTCCTCACAGTCCATCTCCTCCACGAAGTCATCATCGTCACTGAGGAAAGCGTTGTTCTCCTTGCGGAGATCCTCGCCCTCCTCCTCCATCTCGTCAGTATGGTGCTCTAGATCCTCAATCAGTCGTCCTGCTCTGCCACCTTCTGCGGAGCTTCACGATAGTCTTCCTCAGCTGGGCCCTCTTCCGAGAAGAGCAACCTTCTCCCATCAGCTTCTCCTCACTCTCGCGAAGCTCAACGAGCGACTCGCGGTCAAAGTGAGCTGAATCCTAGTGCGCAACAGATCATCCTGAGTGCACTGAAGTAAGATCTCCATGTCCATGATGTAGCTCCCAAACATCGGGTGGTAAGGTGAAGGAGTAGGGTGTCCATCGCAGTTGCGCCTCCCGTAGAACCGGAAACGGGAGTCTACTAACTCCGCCTTGTGCTCCTCACAAAGTCGGGCTAGCATCCTCTGTGTAGCAGTACAGAGACCATCAACCCAGGTGGCCTCCTTGGTGGTGAAGACGAGCGTCCGGGAACTGGGAGACTTGATGTTCCTGCGAACTGACGACTGATGAGCCAGCTCAGCCTTCCGACACCGTGAACATCAATCTGAGCTCCCTCAAACTCTGGAGCGGGGCGACCTAACAGCTTGGTCAACTCGAACAAGTCCCTCTCAAACGTCAGCTTGCTGTCCTTCTCCAGCTGAACGAACTCGGTCCAGTGGAGTGCCATCTACAATTTTTAAGCAAAATTTTAAGTTAGTTAGTGACAAGTGTATCAAAATTTTAATGTAGTGGGCAACAAGTGAGTCAAATTTTAACTTAATGAGAGGTGTACAAAATTTTAGGGATACCAAGGAAAATGTAATATTTAATGGAGTAAAATTTTGCATAAGTAAGAGGATTGGAGATAAGCAGTTTTCAAAAATACTTCATTCCTTTCTTTTTAGAAATTCATCTTTTGTAACTTTTGACAAACGACCATGCTAACTAAGGTTTCCTAAAGTCAGGATGGCTCTGATACCAAGTCTGTGGGGACCCCGGACTAGCTGTCCGAAATACCCGATTATGCTTAACACAACGATCCCGTGATCAGTCTGTCGTTGCACATAATCCGAATTGGATACCAAAGTTTACATCCATTACAGTACCGAATAAAAGTCTTACATAAATGGTCATTTAGACCAAGTTCTTACATAGGTGCCTTCATGGGCCAAACCAAAATATATCAGCGGAAGCTACGGCGTAGTAGACATCATATTCTAATGATGACAACCCGACAGGCAGCTGACTTGTGGAGATCCTTAGTTGGCGTAGAAGTCGCCATATTCCTGCTCGGCGTAGTGCTCCTCCTGTAGTCCTGTAGTCTGGCTAGGACAATAGCCAGGGACGAAACCAATATGAGTACATTTGAATGTACTCGCAAACTACCCCAACATGAGTATGCACTCTTATTTGTTTTAAAACAGCTCTATATCTTTATTGAAAAAGGTAAGAAGAGTTTTATAACCATCTTTGAAAGAAGTCACCATTTCATTTTGTTTCTCAAAAACTCCTCCTTTTCTGACCATGGCTCACCATAGTCCATTTATTCCCACAACTCCTACCACTTCATTTGGTATAGATGTGTAACACACCACCATTTCAATTTCTTTTAAACTTAAAAGTTTTCCAAAAACTTGCACATGGTCAAAGTAGGGTCTCCCAGCTGTCCATATCCGAGGACTCGGCTATTCGAATAGTTTTAACCCTCTGCAGAGGTAGCACGCTTTTATCCCACATCCATCCGGCAGCTCATCGTGTCCGCCACGTCTCGCCATACAGGTGTATGCGAAGTAAGCCGCCGACCATAGCCTGTCCTTTGCTCATGCTAGTATAGGATCCTACCGCTACGAAATTATCATCTTTCCATCGACACCCAGTCCAGATTCCCCGTCGGGAAACCTAAGTGTGAGGACTCGTAGTTCTGCCCGGCGAGCGAACCCTTCAATCCCCCATCCTCAGATGCCAGGACCCAGGTCAGGGGGTAGGTCGCCATGACCATCCCCTCATGGAACGAGGTCATCCTCGTTGTTGAGGAGTCCCATACTAATATGAGCAAATTATATGACTACGCCTGTTTCCCATATGTGGTGGAGGTGGTCGCACAGGGTATTGGATGGTTGACGTAAGTACAAGGACACACTGTGCATTTTTCATAAACATCACCACTTTTCCACTTTTCCAACACAACACCGACATCTCGGCATTCCATAAACTCACAAGACATTTCAAAGGAGTTTTGAATAAACAACATTGTTTTCCCATCCTAAAGTTTTACATAAACTACTACATAGGGTGGCAAAATAATATCCATATACTTTTGAAATGAGTTTTATAAATCTTGCTTTGAGAGTAAAACATGTTATGAAAGTAGATGCATATGTTGGTAGTGCAAGCTCAGGAATAGCTTGCCTTGCTTGGCAAAGTGATCTTGCTCTTGTTCTTCAACTTCAGCAAACTCTCCTTCCTCGATATATCCGACAACGTTCTCGTCTAATTAATAAACAAACAATGCAACAATCACTAAGCTATACAAGCAATCATCTCAACACAACAATCATAAACATCACAATTAGCTACTGCACACATCAAACCACACAATTTGGTTTTCAAAATTGAATTAAACATTATTTAATTAAGTCCAAATTATGGCAGAAACTAGTTATTCATGTTTAATTCCACAACTTGAGTTCTGTTGGTCACAAAAATACAAACTAAATTCTATAGAAAGCTACTGATGTGTAGAAGACAACCCAATTTGAATTGGATCATTTGGAGTTACCAAACTCCCTACACATTGGATTGAATCCAGTAGCTTAATAATCAAGTTTTAGCTACCATTTAAATTCTATTGCTCCAAAAATTAAACCCTTTTAGGGGTAACTAAACATGGCTATATGTGAGCTAACAAAATTGGTCCTAACTCATTTGGGTCAACCAATAAACATATTTGTTTGTTTTAGTCCAGAAGGGTTTATCTTAAAGTCAACAATTAATACTGCTTAATTAATTCTACCAAAATTAGGGGAGCTAATACCAGGCAGTACTAAGCTAGCAAAATTGGTTTGGAATTATTTGGACTAACAGAGTATCAGAAACAAACAAGTTTAGATTTTAAACCTTCTGTGGCATTTTCAATAATACTTTTTAACTATTTAATTAAATGGCATGAGACCAATTGTGTTGGTTAAACAATTTCATAAGCTTTCCAGAACAATTGAGTTTGATTTATTTGGATTCCTAAATCTTGAGATATTGATTTTCTAAGTTGGGTCCAGTACTGAAATTTCCAGAGAAAACTAAATTCGAAAATCTAATTGCTCCGGATAATGTTGAAAAGTATGACAGGTGGGGTCCACGAGTCAGTGACTCGGTGTGTGCTGGGAATTGAATAAAATGCTGACAGGTGGGGTCAGCCCGTCAGCCTAACGCCTAACCGAAGCGGTAAGTTACCGTTGGATCTAGATCCAACGGCTCCTGGAGCTCGAGTTCATCGTCGACAGAACAACGGCGACGCCGGAGCTCCGGCGACGGCGAGGTGCACGGGAAGCTCACCTAGAGGGCTTGGGAAGGCTCGGGGAGGGTGCTGGAGAACTGCGGAGGCTCGAGGAAGGCGGTGGTGCGAGTTGTACTTGCTGGGGAGGGCTGCAGCGGCGATGGCGAGGCGTCGGACTTCCACGGCACGGCCACGATCTCCGGCAAGCTCCTGCGGGCGCTCTGGTGCACGAAACAATCGAGGAAAAGGCGGCGGTGAGGGCGGTGTCCATGGTGAGCAAAGTGCAGGGGTCAGAGAGGGGAATGGGGCAGCAGCACGGCACGGCCGTGTGCTTCGTCTACCTCGGACACGGCGGAGCGTCGAGGAAGCTCACGGGCAACTGGAGCTTCGAGGGAGTGGCTCCGCCCTCCTGGCGGTGCACAGAGGAGTGGAGAGGGGTGAAGGCAGTGGTGCGGGGTGTGGAGAGCTCGGGCACGGGTGGGGTATTTATGCACCCGCGGCGGCGCACGGTGGACTCGGAGCAGGGCGGTTCCAGGGGCGACGTGCGCTCGCCGTAGGGGCGGTGGAGGTGCGGCTACGATGTGGGAGTGGCAGGGAGCAAGGTCGAGTGCGTGTCGACGAGCAGAGCGTGCTCGCGAGTGGGACGGCCAGGGAACGCTCGGGCGGTGCGCGGCGCGCACTGCACACGGCGTCACTCCGGCGGAGGCGGGTTCCTGCGGGCTGCGGTGCGGCCAGAGAGGGGGCAGCGAGGTGAGGGAGAGAGGGGGGGCACGGAGCTGAGCAACGCGGCATTGCCACGCCACGGCCACTTGCGCGACATGGCGCGTGCTCGCCGGAGCGTGTCCCCTCCGACGCTTCTCGTCGACGCCATCCTCCCCTCTTCGATTTCTTGAGCGCGGCGAGTTCGGGGAGAGGAGAGAAAGAGGTTGCCAGCATCAATTCGACGAACAACACCCGAATTTGATCAATTGATCTTCGGGTTGGATGAAATGGGGAAGAACACAGTGCATGACTGCAATGTGTTCGACGAAATGCTTGAGCCAAATTTGAATTTGAATTTCTGAAATTTATTTTCATAACTTGTTTCACATATCCAAATATAGGTTTGTGGTACTGTGGTGCAATTTAATTGACAAGTGCAACATAGCACACTTTGTGATTTGAATTTAATAAAGAAGTAAATAGAATTTAAATTTAGGTTTTTTTTTTTTTTTTTTTTATTTTTGAGAGGGAAAAGTTATAGGAGTAAAAATGGGAGAGTTTATATAACCTCTCCTTTCAATTTTGTTTGAAACCATTTTTGTTTCTCCTCTTGGAGAATTTGTGTGACATAATTGTCACTTTTATTTTTCTTGCTTTATTTGTTATTTCAATTCTTTTCCTTTCTTCTTGCTTTTATTTAGAGCAAACAACAAACCACTAGCAAGAAGGAATAACACAAGCAACAAGAATTAAACCACACAGTAACAGCAAGAGATTAACACATAAAATTAACAAAAGTTTTTGTTGGCTCTCATTTTTGGAACATAATCCTGATAATAATTTTGGGGATGTTACAAGCCGGCCGGAGTTGGTGTCGGAGAGGTGCCGGCGTAGTTCTTAGGTAGGTTTAGTAGTAGTTTTTCTGTCGTTGGCTGTTTCTCGGCGGATGCCGTCTTTTTTCTCCTCTCGAAGACCCTCAAGCTCAGCGCTGTGGCGCGGCGCTGAGTGTGCTGCGACGAGCTCCGCCGTCAAGCCTTCTCGGTGGAGGTTGGGTGGAGGTGCTAGATCTGCAGCGTCCTTCTTCAATAAGCGTTGGTGCCTGCCTTTTGCTTGTGGAGTGGATCGAGCGGAGCTCCTTCTGGCCGGCCGTGGAGGCGAGGAGATGGAGAGAAGCTTGATCTTCTTCTGCAATTGCAAGGGAGGTGCTGTTGCAGGCGCGGTCCTCTGTGCGCGCTCCTCTGGCCGGCCGTGGCGGCGAGGGGAGGAGCGGGTATGGATTGTGTGCTCCGCTTTTGCTGCAGGTGGTTGGTGGATTCCTTCGGTGTTTCTGCTTCAGCTGGTCATGGTGGCGTGCGGTGCAGAGCTCGAAGGTGTGGTCGGGCGGATGTTGGTGGACCTGGACGGCTCGACGTCGGCTGGAAGAAGGAGGAAACCGGAGAGTTTGCGCTGTGCCTGTGCTCGTTCAACGAGACCAAGCTTCGTCGCGTGGCGGCGGACGGCTCTTGCAGGCTTCTACATCTTGTGGCGGCGTGCTCTTCCCGGCGGATCGAGGTACGACGGCGCCGGCGACGTCTAGGATCTTGGGTGATGGATTAGGGGTCCGATTGTATTTCCTTCAGGTAGCTCTGGGTCTCTGTGCAAATTTCAGGGTTTTTTGTATTTTCTTTTCTTTCCTGGACCTTTTTGTAATTTGTGCTGAGCCTCCTTATATATGGATCGGACCTTTCCTCAAAAAAAAAAAAAAAAAACTGAATGGGCTGTGATGGCTCCAAGTATACCTGCTTACAGCTCAGTCTAGAGCTTAGAACCTAGTTCTTGGACAAGGCCAAGTGAAATCCACCCCTATAATTCTCGAAAAAAAATATCCACGCCTATATATCCACCCCCTCTCTCCCCATTACACCCCCACACCACACTCACCTCACCACACACATACAACACAAGCTAGCCTACAAACTAAGGCCAGCTACAACACAACTACACATTTGTTGGGGGGAGATAGAAAGAGTGGAAAGAGAGGGAGCCAGAGTAATGACAAGGAAGACGTTCATGGTGACGGCGGGCACGAGAGGCGGCAGCAGGTATAGAGGAGGGATGGTGTCATTGAGGAGGAGGAGGCCATTCCAGCTCATGGTGCTGCGGAGGCTCCGGGAGCTCAAGAAGATCGTGCCCGCCAGCAGCTCCCGCCGCCGGGCCGCCGATGTGGACGCGCTGCTCCGCCGGACAGCCGAGTACATCTGCGTGCTGGAGCTCAAGGTGGCCGTCCTCCGCAGGGTCTCCGCAATCTGCGGCGCGTAGCTCGATCAGGCGGCTCCAGCTAGTCGGACCGGCCGTCGACGTTTTGCATGGCAGTTTGCGCCGCTGTACATGTAAGAGGAGAAGAGAAAGAGAGCATTTCATCCCATGCATGATCCATTTTTTGCCGCGGCTGCTTCTTTCTGCCTCACTCTCTTCAGCTTTCTTGTCTCTCCTACCATCAGTCCATCACCAAGTAGTAGTCGTAGTAGTTGTAGTGTATTGCGCCTCCTCTACGTGATCATTAGTTGGCCACACATGGGACGGGAGTGTGTTAGTTATTAATTATGCTGTATGCACAAGCCATCCATTTATTCAGTTTATCGATTACAACAACTTTTGATCACTACTGTTGTAGTTAGTGTTTATCCGCAATTAGTTGGGTGGAAGAAGTAAGAAGTATGCATGCATGATTCAGATGATTTAGCCCTTTGTTTGTTTGTATATGTCGCGTGGATTAATTAATCTTGGCTAGGTCTCCTGTTGTTGTGATCCACTGTCTCCTAACGTTGATGTCATGGATCACCTGGACAGACATAACCATGCATCCACATTCAGCAACCAACTTGTCGTTTAAAACAACATCTGACGAGCTCTATGAATAACTGAGTCACCACTCATTCTACGACAACTCCATGATCAGGGGCGTGCAGCTGCGTGTATACGGTATACCTACCAAAGTTCTTGTTCTAATTAGACGAAGCTTGGTCGTCCCCTCTCCCCGCTACAGTACGGGAGCGGCGATTTTCCGAAACTCTCCAGGAAACTCACCTCGCTCGCCGTCGGGTCGTCGATTCCTCGGTCTCCGGCGGCCGCTCCGGCGGCGGGAGGACGGGGGATCGGCGGCCCACGGCTTGTATATAGTGTAGGGTTGCTTTGGAGGCCGGTCGGCGGCGCTGTGGAGGCGGTGGTGCAGTCGGCGTGGCTTTGTTCGGCGGATCTCGTCCCCTTCGACGGCAGCGTTCCCTGGAGCTCTGCGGTGGAGATCCCGCCTTTCCTCAAGCCCTCTCCGGCGTCGGCGTGGCGACGGGGCCGGATCTTGTTCAATAAGGAGGAGGCAGAAGATTGGAGTCTAGCGATGAAGAAGGAGGGGCGCGGTGTAAGCTCTTCGGAGCTGGCGACCGGCGACTTCCCGTCCGCGGAGGGCCCGTATCTGGTCCAAGCCATCAAGAGATATGGCGGCGGCGGCGCGCCACCGGCGGCAGCGAGCTCGTCTTCAACATCGGGATCTGGAGGACCTTGTTGTAATTTCTTCTTTGTTCTGGATCCTTCTGTAAGAACTGGACTTTAATATATATGCCTTTTCCCTCCCAAAAAAAAGGTATACCTACCAACCAGTGCCTAAACGTACCCGTCCAAAACGAGAGGAATAGTCTTGCTACATTCACTCTCTTTTGACCCATGTGCTGATAAATCTACAAATTGATCTACTTACTTGTTTAATATAGTAGGATGTGATACAGATCTGGATCTTGTTATATAGATTGGGTGAGGCAAGTATAGGTACCACGACGAATTCCCTGTCCAGAATCTCATCATAGGAGTCAAGATTCTTCAACATGCTGCACTGGAAACTGTGGCCTCCCTTCAGATAAGAACCATATGGACGCAGATACATACCTAATCTGGCTACAAAAACTTGCAAACGGAATGCAGTCTTAGCTTCTACCACCAAAGCGTATGCAGCTGAAAGCTAGGGAAGAGATTGTTCTTGTCAAGTCCATTTCTTCAGGTGGATGCATGGACAGGTGATATTGCGGGATTTGATCCTTTTTACCCATGGAGAATATGTGCTAACATATGTCGCATCAACTGGTGATCTACAACCCTACATGAAAAGGATGCGCCATGATGAGGAGAGGGCGCCAGAGCAGGCTGTACGTGCGGAGGTTTCAATGCATGTGTGTGTGGATGTGTACTGCTGACCAGATGGACAGCGGGCAGCTGGGAGAAGCGTCCAAGGGCGGCATGTGCTTGCCGGCCGGGGCTCCTGCTATCTGCCCTGTTGTCCTCTTGGCTCGTTCAAAGAAAGACTTGACATGCCATGTCGTCTTTCAGGTTTTGATATTAAGTACAGTAGATGGCACTATGGCAGAGACTTCTTCTATTACCACACATGTTCATGATCTCTTCTGTTCGATTAACAAGATGATACTAGTGCTTATGCAGCAGTAAATCAACCATATGGGTTCATGCAGCAACCATCTTAATTCTTTGTTCAGTGCCATTGATGCAAGCATGTTCAGACTGCGAGGTGCGAGCTTGAGGAAGCAGAGAGCCAGAGATGCACAGCCGTCCGGAAGGAAGAAGACGGCCAATGCATTAATCCAAATCCAGCGAAGCGAGCTGTCTCTCAGTGGGTGACAATAAATTCAAGCCTGGAGAGTAGTACCCGCTCGGCGCAGGCCTTGCTGTCGGAGCATCGGGGGAGGGAGCACTTGCTCAACGTTCTAATCTGAATGTGACTGTAAGATTCTGCTGCGTTTTACAGTTCATGAGCGCTGCCATGTGAGTTATTCCTCGAGCTTCTTGCTTGCTCTCATGGCCAGGCCACAGGCGATGCATGGTCTTTGGTTGGCGTGCCATGGTGCTCTCTTTCAAAAAGCAACAGTTTTAGCGTCGCAAGTATTTTTAGGTGCTACTTTGTTACCACTAAACGGTATCACCTCTAAAAATTATAATTTAAAAATGAAATCGAGTGACATGATAGGATACGATACGTGTTTGCAATAAAATTTCAGGTCCAAAAGCAATCCGCGGGTAGAGCCAGCCTCGCCCATGAAAAGTTCAGCCAAAAATAGCCCGTACCGACCTCCACCATGTGCCATACCACGAATGTTGCACTGCGTATCATTTGTATCTCTAATCTTAAATTTGATTGTCTTTTTAAGGTAAAAAGTAGTAGGGCATCTCTCATTAAAATTGTGCATATTCTTATAATTGACACAAGCCATTACATGAAGTCATGATTGTTCTTTGGATTGTTCGAAGCAACATGGTATTTTAGTTATTATAAAAGTTCTCACTACAAATAATTCTACCCATGGTCCATTCAAATCCTACCGGAAAATTGGAGCTTGAGATGACCGACGTGATCGTCCTGATGAGCAGCACCGGGAGGATACCATTAGACTCGGCATAATCATCCAAAAGTTACAGACGTGCACCACGACCGACACATGAACCATGATTAGGCAACAAAAGATGAGAATATGCAACATTTCAAATTGGTTAGAGAAAATGAAAACAAGACGCAAAGGTTCGGAAGTGGTTGATAATTGTGGAAGATTGGAAAAAACATAAATAGATTCTCATTAAAGCCGACATCATGGGAAATATATACACGATTAGAGGCAACATGGAGACACATGCATCCTTTTTAAAAGGAACTATACCCAAAAAAGACACACTTTTAGAGCGAAACTCAAGCTAAGGGTTTTTAAGGGATGAAAATGAGGCCAACACGTACATCCAAAAAATTGATAAAAATATAATCGGGTGTTCCATGAAAAAGTTTCTCAATAGGACTCTTCATGGCAAGAACACGAGTAGGGAGTCTGTTTATGGGAAAACAAGCTGCGGAAAAGGCGTCACTTCAAAATGAAAAAAAAAAACATATGCATGTGCACGAAGAGTTAAGCCAGTTTTAACAATATGCCGATACTTATGTTCGGCAGCTCCATTCTGCTCATGAGTATGTGGACACAAAACACGATGAAGAATACCAAGTGTCTACAAAATGGTGTTTAGATAACGGTATTCACACTCCCCTCTCATTCCACCAATAACTCACATCTCACAACATCTCAGCCCCCCACCCCATCATCGAGAGCAGCCATGCCTTCTCAATAGAATCCATGTGTCATTGCCTGAATGTCAATCTACCCCTCCTGTCCGAAAATAAGCATATCGGAATAAAGGTACCAAGGTAACCCTTGGATTCCAGCATTTTGAGCTAATAAGGACTTACTTCAAAAGGCTAAAGAAAATAAGAATCAGTTGGAGGAAACTAAGGACCAGGTTCACATGATCAGTGAGCGCGGACAAGAACATTTCCCCAATCGATTGAACATGACGAATTTTATGGTTGATAAGGAGCCCACTATGTATTTGAAACTGAACGAAAACATTGATCACTCAGATTTATGTTTGAGGAAATAAAGCCATACATGTAAAAGGACTATGATCATCAATCAAAGTGACATAATAAGTATAGCCACTAACAAAGGTTTGGGAAGGGCCCATCCATCCGAAAAGTAAGGTCACGCATGGCTCATATTGCAATTCAGACTTTGGACTTCTACATAAGAGCAAGGCATGGTTTATAGAATGAAGTGTTGGCATGTTACACCTGCCTGCAGGAGGAAGATACGGTGAGCGGGATGTGTGTACGCACGACAGGTATGGTTGGGGGTGCTTTCAGAGATTGGATTTGGTGATCGACATCCCACAAAGTGAGGACTTGCTGCAATCTTGGTGATTCAAAGCGAGGAAAAGGTTCAGCGGGAATAGCAGAAGGGGCTTTGACACCTTGACAATTCTGACCTGCTGGCACCTTTGGAAGTAGCGCAAGCCCGCGTTTTTCAGAATATCAACAACCAAATTGTTGCATACTAGGAGCAGTGGAAGTTAGCAGGGCTACGAGGGTGTAATTCCTTTGCGCAAGCCCGCGTTTTCAGAATATTAACAACCAAATTGTTGCAGACTGGGAGCAGTGGAAGTTAGCAGGGCTAGAAGGGAGTAATTCCTTTGCGAGAGTAGTTCACTAGGTCTTGGTGTGAGCGGTGTGGTGGGCGTGTGACAGACGTTGTTCGCAACGGAGCAGTCAAATCTTGTACCCAAAACTCTATCCTCTATAAACCTATGGTACACAATTGCATACTCTCAACAAAAGAGAGGAGATTAACTATATCTTCTGACTTAGAAAACGATACATGGTGACTCTTTCCTTGCTGGTAAGCATCACACATTGCAACATATTTATTTTCTAGACTGTAGAAATCTCATGCCAATGAATAACATGACGAACAATTGGAGTAGCGAGATGACCAAGGCAGGAGTGTGACTGTAATGGAGACACAAACACCACTGAAGACTTGGGCGATGGTAGGCACATCAAAAAGATAGATACCATGGTGACTGCGACCTCTAATATGTATGTCCTTTGTGGCTTGATCCTTGACAAAAAGATCAAAGGGCTGAAATTCAACAAAAACATTATTTCACGAGTAAGCTTAAATACCTAAAGGATATTACGACTGAGTGACAGAGGGGAGACAAATGAGATTGCGAAGTTGAAGATGTTTAGAAGTAAGAATAGGAAGAGAAGCCTGATCAATGTGAGGGATGTGCATACCTGGTCCATTTAATCCATTTGCGGTGTGGACCTTGTTGGTCATGGTAGGGTTCACGCGTGGAGAGTTTGTCAATCTTGTTGGTGAGATGATTTGTCTCTCCATATCCGTGTACTACCAGCTAATGTCTACTCCCTCCGTGCATGAATATAAGACGTTTTATCTATTGCACTTGTTGTTCACATACAGACTAAAATGAGTGAACATACACACTAAAATATGTCTACATATATATTTGTATACATGTGCATGTGGACAAATGGTAAAACATTTGATATTTAAAAATGGAGGGAGTATCAGCTAATGTCTATAGGATATGATGGCATCCGCCTTTGAGATAGAGCTTGAGTCGCCACTGCAGACTGTCGCTCATTGTTGCGACCATCGATCATTGCATATGCCCAACAAATTGTGCTAAAACCACTTGAGAAAACGAGACACAGAGTGGCCAGGTTTGCCGCATAGCTAACACATATGACGAGCTCCAAGATTGCCCACGAGTTCCATAGGAGTGATGGCCTGGCGGGCGACTATACTCGTGAGGATAGGGAGGCGTCGGCAGAAGCGGATGTCCTCCACGGTTCCACCAGAGCCAGTGGGACGAGATGGTGCATGTCAGGCTGCACAAGCGGCGCCGCGTAGGCCCGCATAAGCAGCGATTAGTTCGGAAAAGCAATAATCTGGCCACTTTGTAACAATTAGCATAGGCTATTTTTAGTGTTGAAGTATATGCACCTGTACATACTACGATGTTGTAACGTCTCTCTGTACCGAGTCAAATAGATTAGTTGAGATCCCGCTAGATAGGAGGCACGACCGTTGCCCACGACTGCACGTTGTGCGTCGGCCCCTGTATATATTTGTAACCTGACCATGTGTAAGATTGGTGTGGAGTAATACAATTTAGTTTGGTATCAGAGCCTTCTACCTCTTATTCCTCGTTCCTCTACCTCCATGGCCGACGACCATGATCTCCCCATCAGACACGTAGCGAATGCCGTCGTGCAGCTTCTTCCCTCTCCTCCCACCACCGACGGCGTCGACATCACACGCTTCATCAAGTTCAAACTCGACTTGGCGGCCGGCAACTACAACAAGTGGCGCAACTTCGTCCTCTCCAAGTACAACGTCCGTGACCACGTCGAAGAGGAGACATCTCCTCACCTCGCTGATGCGGCATGGCGCGTCGCCGACATCGACATCGTCCTCTAGATCTACACCACCATCTCAGATGAGCTGCATGATGTCATCCTGCAGGCCGACATCACCTTCTACACCGCCTGGAACACCCTCAAGCACTTCTTCACGGAGAACGCCGAAGGACGCGAGATCCATCATGATGAGGAGTTCACCAGCACCGTCCAGGACGACATGGACGTCATCTCGTACTGCCGCAAACTCAAGGGGATCGCCGACCAGCTCGGTGACGTCGGCGCCTCGGTCACCGACAAGAAGCTGACCATGCGCCTCATCGCCGGTCTCTACGGGCGTTTCAAGATGCAGCAAGAACTCCTGGAGACGATGAAGCCGTTCCCCTCCTTCATGCAGGCGCAGTCTCGGCTCGAGCTCGCCGAGGAGCGCCTCAAGGCCAAGGCCGACGCGGCTCCTCAGGTGCTTCACACCGGGGGCGGCAGGAACGGGCCATCTGGTTTCCGTTTCAACGGAACCTGCTACACATGCGGCGACCCGGGGCACATGGCTCGCAACTGCCCGCGCGGTGGTGACCGCGGGCACTCTGGCTATGGGCAATACGGATGCGGCGGCGGCCAAGCACAACCCTGGCGCGGTGGTGGCCAATAGCAGCAGCAGGGTCGTGATGGCGGCGGCTACGGCAACACCTACAACAACTACGGCAACAACTACAACGGGCGCGGTCGTGGTCGCGGCCGTGGGCGCGGCGGCTACAACAGTGACTATGGCGGGCGCGGCAGCTACAACCAGGGCTACGGCCCGCCGCAGCAGCAGCCGCAGCAGCAGAACTACGGTGGTGCTCGCCCGGTCCCCTGGGTGCCGCCCAACGCCGCCAGCATTCTCGGCCCCACTCCTGGACCGCACAACCAGGTGTACAATCTGATGTCCAACTGCCCGCCGACGGCACCGTCAGCCCCTTCGTTCAACTACAACGCCATGTTCAATGCCGCACCGAGCGACACTCCCAGCTTCCACAACGGCGCCGAATGGGACATGGGCACCGGCGCTACCACGCACGTCACCAACAGCCAGGGTAATCTCACCTCGTCTCATTCTCCCACAAACGTTACTTCTTGCAGCATTGTTGTTGGCAACGGGTCTACTATGCCTATCTATTTGTTGGATCTACTACTCTCCCACCTCACTCCTTTCGTCTGAACAACGTTCTTGTTTCCCCCTCTGTCATCAAAAGTCTAATTTCTATGAGTTTACTCGTGATAATTCTTGTTCCATTGAATTTGACCCTAATGGTTTCTCTGTGAAGGACCTAGCAACGCGGAGCATTCTTCTTCGCTCCACTAGCCGTGGCGACCTCTACCCTTTTCTTGGCGATCTCCACTCCTCGGATGCAGCTCTGACGGTCTCCACCACCCGTGATTTGTGGCATCGACGACTTGGCCACCTCAGTGATAGATAGTCTCTCTAGAATTGCCTCGGATTTTCCCGAACCATGTAATAAACCTAGCAGTCGATCTCCCATTTGTGAAGCTTGTCAATTAGGACGCCAACCAAGACTTTCTTTTCCTACCTCCTCTAGCTTTACCACTCTACCTTTTCAGCTCATACACTGTGTGATCTCTGGACTTCTCCCATTTTAAGTTTTTCCGGTTACAAATATTATCTCATTGTGCTAGATGATTATTCTCATTATTCATGGTCCTTTCCTCTTCGAAACAAATCTGATACCGCCTCCACTTTCCAGTGTTTCTTTGTGTATGTTAAAACTCAATTCAATAAAATAATTCAGTGTGTTCAATGTGACAACGGAGGAGAATTTCTTAACACCGAACTACGATCCTTTTTGTCCTCAAACAGCATTTCCTTTCGTTTTTCTTGTCCTCACACTTCTCCACATAATGGGAAAGCCGAACGTATGTTGCGCACCACAAATGATGTCATCCGTACTCTTCTCGTTCAAGACAATCTTCCACCACAATTTTGGGTTGAGGGGCTACACACGGCAAATCACCTCTTGAACATCCAACCATCATGCTCCATTCACCACGACACGCCCCAATGTCGTTTGTTTGGCCAAAACCCCTCTTACACACACCTCCGCACATTCGGCTGCTTTTGCTTCCCCAACCTCTATGCTACCACTCAACACAAACTCCAACCTCGATCTACACGGTGTGTTTTCATCGGCTACCCACGAGAGCACAAGGGATTTAGGTGTTTTGACCTTGCTTCGCGTCGCGTTATCGTATCTAGACATGTCATCTTCGATGAGTCAATTTTCCCCTACAGCCAGCCCCAAGTTGCCACACCACCCACTGCAGCCCCGCCCCGCCACAGAAAATCCCGGCCGAATCTATTCCGGGATCCGCCTCCACTACATACCTGGTCCAGGTCCCCCATCCTCTCCAGGATCTACAAGAATCGGATCCACCTCGCACGCCGAGCCACACGTGCAGGGGGACAGCGCCAATCCTACCTCATCATTGCGCACGGACGCATCCTCCTCGTCTGCCGCGTCCTCCAGCCAGCCGAGCCCACCTCCATCCACTCCCACGCCGCCACATCACCAGAACCTGCCCCCACGCGCTGTCCCGGTAGAGCCACCCGAGAATGCACATAGGATGCACACCCGAGCCAAGCGTGGTTATTTGATGCCACGGCGCATTTTTAACCTCTCCACCGCTACCACCACTACTCCGATTTCACCTCTTCCTTCCACTTACCGACGGGCTCTTAAGGATCCAAATTGGCACACCGCAATGCTTGAAGAGTTCAACGCTTTGTTGCAAAATGACACTTGGTCTTTGATTCCTTGTCCTGCAGGTGCAAATGTGGTGATGGGCAAATGGATCTTCCGGCACAAACTCAACTCCGATGGTTCCCTCTCCCGCTACAAGGCTAGATGGGTTGTGAACGGATTTACACAACAAGCCGGTGTCGACTATGGGGAGACCTTCAGTCTAGTGGTGAAGCCGGCGACGATTCGGGTTGTGCTCGCACTCGCTGCCGCTCAAGCATGGCCCATTCATCAAATGGATGTCAAAAACGCCTTTCTCCATGGTAATATCCAAGAAACCGTCTACTGCCAACAACCTTCTGGTTTCATTGATCCACAAAAGCCACATCATGTCTGCCGCCTCCAAAAATCCTTATATGGCCTCAAGCAAGCACCTCGCACTTGGTTTACACGCTTCACCACATTCCTTCTTTCCATTGGTTTTGTTGGCTCCAAATGTGACTCTTCCTTATTCATTTTGCACCGTGGTACCGAGCTTGTATGTCGATGACATCATCCTCATGGCCAACACCACTTCCCTCCTCCGGTCCATCATCAACTCCCTGTCCTCTGAGTTCTCCATGACCAACCTAGGCGAACTACACCACTTCCTTGCCATTAATGTTCATCAAAATCAGACGGGCATGTTCTTGTCCTAGCAGCAGTATACCTTTGAGATCCTTGAGCGCGCCAACATGCTCAATTGCAACCCCCTGTCCACCCCCATTGAAGCCCGTGCAAAACCTTCTGCTCACGACGGCGTTCCATTCCCTGACGCCTCTCTGTACCGCAGCCTCGCCGGTGCCCTTCAGTACTTAACTCTCACTCGGCCAGACATTGCCTTCGCGGTTCAACAGATCTGTCTCTTCATGCATGCACCAACCACCGCTCACTTCCAACTGATCAAGCGTGTCCCGCGGTATCTGAAGGGGACATCTCACTACGGTCGGCAGATGTACCGTTCCAGCTCGCATGACTTGATTGCTTATAGTGATGTCGATTGGGCGGGGTGCCCTGACACACGCCGGTCGACTTGGGCAATAACCTGGTCTCCTGGTCATCAAAGCGGCAAGCCACGGTATCGAGATCCAGCGCTGAAGCAGAATATAGGGCAGTGGCAAATTGTGTGGCAGAATCGTGCTGGATGCGGCAACTCCTGGCAGAACTTCATCGACCACCCGAGCGAGCCACGGTCGTGTACTGTGACAATGTCAGTGCCATGTACCTGTCTTCAAATCCAGTACAGCATCAACGGACCAAGCATGTCGAAATTGACCCGCACTTTGTTCGTGATCGAGTACCTCTTGGTGAAGCCAAAGTTCTTCATGTCCCGACGGCGGTCCAGTTTGCTGATGTCTTCACTAAGGGTCTGTCGTCATCGAAAGACTCCGGTTCTTCACTAAGGGTCTGTCGTCATCGGTGTTCTGCGATTTCAGGTCCAGTCTGAACATTTTTCCGTCGCATGTTCAGACTGCGGGGGATGTTGAAGTATATGCACCTGTACATACTACGATGTTGTAACGTCTCTCTGTACCGAGTCAAATAGATTAGTTGAGATCCCGCTAGATAGGAGGCACGACCGTTGCCCACTACTGCACGTTGTGTGACCATGTGTAAGATTGGTGTGGAGTAATACAATTCAGTAAGATTGGTGTGGAGTAATACAATTCAGTTTTTAGTAGGATGCGGGCCGGGTTAGGGCGCCGCCTGACACGCTCAGGTGCATGAGTGCCGCCCCGGTAAGCCGCGTTGACTGACGAAGGGTCGTTGTAGTCGTCGGCGGCATGGCGAAATACGACCTGCTACTCCGTGCTCAAGAGGCGAGCATAGCAGCGGCATGGGCGTGTCATGTCCATTGACAACATCGATCAGGAAGTTGTAGTTGCCATCAAGATCGTTCAAGAGGTATGAGGTAAATTCCTCGTCGCGGATAGGTTGGCCGGTGGAGGCAAGAGTATCGGCCATGGCCTTCACTTTGTATAATACACGCCAGTTATAATTCTAACACATGCTAGTTTTATAACTGATTTTTCTTTCTGAACAGGTGCCATGGAAGATTCTTGCTATCCCCAATATATATATATACTAGTCAGGAATGCAGTGACACTTTTCACACAGCAAAGATAGGTAAATAAGTACAACAACTGAATGTGAAAATGCTGCATTGCCATACGTAAAAAATAGTGCAATAAACCAAAGACACCGCAAAGTAGCAGAGCATACAGGAAAGACTAGGAGGTCTGGATGCATTAGTGAAGATACAATACAAGGTACAGATAGTTACATATGCTCCCCAGATTAACTTGTTAGCCTTTCTCGGAGACAGCAGCTCCAGAACAAAGGTAATTGTTAGAGACAGCATATATGCATTAACAGAGTGTAGATTAACACAACATCGCTAAAGCTTAAATCTTATGCTAAAAACTACAGCTCCATCAGCTCCAACATCACCACATATGCTTCTAGTTGGCAGAGAATGTACCTTGCCAAGAGCCTCTATATTTTTGAACCAGATATACTTCTTTCTCTGCAGAAGATGCATGACAATAATATTGTGAGGTAAGCATCTTACATGACTAAGGTGGACTGGAATTAAGGGAAATTAGCGTGTGTTCTTCATCGAAATTTAAGCTACAGGTTCGACCAAATGGAGAATGTCTATCATTTTTAATTTAATGCTTGAAGACTGCAAAATCGTGATACATTGCAAGGTATATATTTCTGTTAAAATTATGCTTTTCTTATGAGGGCATCTAAAGCAGAACAGACCGAGTAGAGATAGGAATCAGGGAAGATTAATTACAACTAACTGGGTATGATTTGAGTTCGAGAGCCTTTATCAGTTCAACCATATGTACAGAATAAACAGCGGAATGAATTATGAAAACCATCCATTATGTTATTAGAAACATGTTAAGTTTGAGTTCCTACCATATCCATTATTACGAGTAACAAAAACCATTTCAATCTTGATATCAATTAACTTGGTCAATTGGCCGACTGTGTGTCAACAAATTGATCAGGGTGGGCTTGGCGTAATAGATTTAGAGGTTATGAATGCTTACCTTTTGTGTAAGTAGTTACGGAAATTAGAAAATGATCAAGTCTTATGGCAGGAAATTGTGCTTCATAAGTACTGTAGGAATCGTACTTTGCATCAGATTGATGCTAAACCTATACAATCTCACTTTTTGTGGGAAGTGCTGAATGCAAGGAAAATTATAAGATTTGTAGAAAAATTGCATGTAATGGTTTAACAACTAGATTGGTACATATCCTTCCACAGAAAAGTTTCCTAGATTGTATAATCTTATTTTCAGCTCAACCAGTTTAGTGGGTAGAGTTTTTACACGTACGGAGTTGTTCTATATTTAGGAGGAATCTAAGTGGAGAAACTGCTTCTATGTTGAATGAGTTAAAGGACATAAGTTGCTCACGTTGTGTTAAATAATGCTTGGACAGTTGTAAATGGCTGTTGACTGCATCTGCTGCTTTTTCTGTCAGTTCTCTTCACACAATTTTAAAGGCAAATCAAGTGAAGTGTCCTTATAGGAAAAAAAAAAAGTTTCTGAAAGTACCTCCGAAGATTAAAGTGCTTTGTGTGGCTAGTGTTAAAAATACTTCATCTGTTCCTAGTTATAAGATATTTCAATGTGGACTACATACGGACTGAAAAAAGTTAATAGACACACTAAAACACATCCAGATATATGCGAATCAGAAAGCTGATACATCCTATAATTAGGAACGGACGAAGTAGTATTTAACTAGAGAAAAGCTAACTCTCTCTACATTGTAGCAGAGGGCAGGTCTAGATAGAGTAGAGACAGTAATACCCCAATAGAGTATAGTGGAGTGGATCTGTTAGCTTACGACTTTGTGACACAGCTAACTTTGTCTTGTAAAAAAAACTTTGCTCTCTATCTTAAAATATTGACACGCAGATCTCCTGCAATGTCCTCGAAAAACACTAGAGATAAGCTAAGTACAAGAGGATTGAAAGAGAGTGATAAATGTTTATTCTATGAAAGAGCGCAGGAGAGCTGCGTTAGAGTGATAAATGTTTATTCTATGATGAGAAAGAGTCGGTGAATCATATTTTTCTCCATTGCACGAATGGGGCTTTTGGTATTACTGTTGATGTTCAGTCGGTTTCAGAATTGTGGACGGATTTGTACGTTTACTGATAAGAGATAGAAACATCATGGTGGTAGCGGCAGGAACAGCATAAGTATGCATATGATCCAACTAGTCTAATGGCCCGAGTTTCTTGGTGGTTGACGTACCAGTCTGGTTTACAGAAATCAAAGTTATGAAACCTGCAGCACCGAGGAGCAAGAAGGCTTTAGAAACCTTCCACCAGACTACAGGGGTGGAGGCCTTTGGTGCAAACAGTTTACTGTTTAAGTGGTGTGGTTGGAGATACTACAGTTCAGTTCTGGTTTGGGAGCAAAAAAGGAAAAGAAAACGACAGGAAAAGAGAGGAGTTGTTTCAGAGATGGCTGAAGGTTCTCAGTTTGGTGCACTTCTTCTTGCAGTGGGTTTGTTCCCTGACGATTGCTGGGAATCTTTTGGTCTGTAAATAAGTAGTAGAGTGTAAATGTTGTGTGAGGGCTAGCTAGTATTCAGTTGCCCAAGAGTTCACTGGATGCAGGTACGCAGCACATGGAAAATTCTCCCGGTCAAAACTTGAATTAAGCGGTGAATTGTTCCCAGCCAAGTTTTCTAAGTAAATCAGGGCCGCACTAGCATTCTAAGGAAATTATCAGCCGCAGACTCGCGCAGTTCCTAAAATAACAAATCCTAGCGCGATATATTTGTTTGTCTTTTAAGATACTAGCCCAAGATTCTAGAGCACAGCGAGGACTATTAATGAGGAATCGACAACTCACCAGGAGAAGCTGTCGCCGGCGCAGCCGATGGCGGTGGAGTCGGCGGCGGCTGAGGGTCGGAAACCAGCGGGGCGTACATGTAGGAGTCGGAGGCAAGATAGTCGGCGATCGCCTTAGCAAGCCTCCGGCCGCCGCCAACACCGCCAGATGCCACCTTGCGCCGCCGTTTTGCCACCGCCGGTCTGGTCCGTACGCCTAGCTGGTCCTTCTTCTCCATGGATATCGCTCGTTCTAGGTAGGTGTTCGGGCTGTTTCTTCGACAGGTTTTGGGGGGTTTGGATCGGTGGATGGAAGAGGAATGGAAGCGGTGGAAGTCTGGAAGCGTAGCTGGATGAAAGCGTTTGCGTGGCGTGATCTGGAGGCTTCCGCGCGCTTCCGACGCGACGCGTGGGATGACTCTGTACCTTCGGTGGGCGGTGATCTGGCGGACGGAATTGAGATGAGTACTTTCTTTTTTTTTTTGGTACTAGGGGACACACTATCTTCTTCTTTCTCGAAATAGGCTTTCGCCTCGTTTTATAAATAAAGCAACATGTCAAACAAGTCCATATAAAGACACACGCATCCGAGAAAAGCTAGAAGAGTTTGCTGGGGCAGCAGCACAAGTAAGCCCAACCACAAGAGAAACCAAGAGCTAGAATGGGAGGGGGTAGGGCAAGGTGGGAAGAACAAAAAAAAAAGGCGGCCCTCTGACGCTAGCTGCTAGATGAAGAGGAGAGGCGACGTGCGGTTACCAAAAGTCTATCAAGCATGTCATCTAGCCGCCCTCTGTCTCGCTGCCTAGAAAGCGGGTGCCACTGCTGCAAGAAAGTCAGAAATAAAACATGGAGTCAGAAGCATGTCGAAGAAAAACCCGCGCTATCACCATCTTATTACGATTCGTCCAGAGGGTCCACGCCATCGCCGCGAACACCAACCAGAAGAGGCGTCGCCTCCCCCCGGTACGGTTCGCCTGGGTTTACAGGAACTCGCCGAGGTCTGAGGCCTGCCAAGCAGGCCCAAGCGCCTCGTGGACGAAGTCCATAGAAATCTGGCCGCAGGACAAGTGAACAGTATGTGGGTTCCCATCTCGGGGATCCCACACAAGGGGCACAGGCCATTCCCCGGTCCACGTCGCTTACGGATCTCCATCCCCGAAGGAAGGCAGTCCCTAAGAAGTTGCCACACGAAGATTTTGATTTTTAAGGGAAGGGGGGCTTTCCACAGAGGGGAAGCCCAAGCTCTAACCGGACTACTGAAGAGACTCCGATAGGCCTTCTTCACGGAGAAGGTCCCAGAAGGCGCCAAGTGCCATGACACAAGGTCTTGGCCTCCGGGAGCGAACCCATCTTCTTCTTTCTCAAAATATACTCCCTCCCTCGCCAAAATAGGTGACTTACACTTATCAATATGTGAACATGTTACACTTTTAGATACATCCACATGTAGACAAATGAAAGTTATCTAATTTGTAACGGAGTGAATACTATTCGGTATGTGTTGAGTAGAGATTTCTGCCTCTGACTCTAATTTTTCACTGATCTCTTTATCTTTTCAAATAAACCTTATATTTATAAGGTGCAAGCAAATCTGAAATAAGCATACATGTTCTTCATGATATATCCCACGTGTAAATTCTCAATTTGAAATAATTTATTTCTGAGCTAAAAAAATGATAAATGTATAGATCTAAATGTACGCACTTCCAAATCTCAAAAATAAACAAGATTTTATCATTTTTATGTATCTCGTAATATAAAGAATTTTGCATTGTAATTTTGCATGATTGTAGGAACCAATATTGAATACATCTAAACTTTTTTCAGATGTTTTAAAATTATAAATATGGTTTTTAATTCTTTTACATGGAGGGTGCACTGGAATTCGGGAGTCAATATGACTTTTCGGCATTTCCATGTTAGCCTACCAATTCCGAGCCCATTTTTTCTCATACTCGTTCCACGTACCACTAATTCTCAAGGTAGTTTTCCCATTTGTTCGTTTGTTACTTTTTGTTTGCATTTGTTACTTTATTATGGGTACATATTTCCTTATGTATAATTGGCCATCTTGCATATACAAGCCATGATCTAATGTTTTTGGTCAGGTATGACGAAACAAATTGCACCACATGTTTCAATGTTTAGACTAATCCATTCAATCTATATGCAGTCCATTTTAAAATATTCAAAACATTTTGTAATTGTAAATGGAGATGTTGAAGTGTATAAGTGAACTGTCTAGCCGTTTCCATCAGATAGGTATTTTGAAATAGTGGTTAGCGCATGAAATTTAACATGGTATCAGAGCGGTCACAAGTTCGAATCCTGATTTTTGTAATTTATCCTAAAATTGCTATTGCCCCCTTGGTGTCCATGTATAAGTGGATTGTCTAGTCCTTTCCATCAAATCGGTTTTTGAAATAGTTGGTTAGTGCGTGAAACTTGACAGGAGGAAGTAGAGTTTTTTACTCTCTCCGTATCAAAATATAAGACTTTCTATTCCACACACATATATCTAGACATGTTTTAGTGCAAGGAGCACACGCAACTGAACATCTAGGGGTATAGAACGATTTATGCTGCTAAGACCGTCGAGAAACTTCAGAGCAGGAAAGAAGAGAAGATAAGAGGGGGTAGCTGCGTTTTAGCACAAACTGATTTGCCCCGTTAAGCATGATTGAAGATTGCGTAAATTCAAGATAAGCAACATAGCTGCACCTGAAAATGGAATTCTGAGCAGCATCAGTGTTGGTGTTTATCTTGGTCGTGTGAGTACGAAAAGTAAAAGACATAGCAATGTTAGGTTTCCCTTTTATTTGTTGGCGAAAACTGTAGTTCAAGATTGTGGGACAAACACCAAACCTCTACTTATGTAGTTATGTGGGCCAAAATTGTCCCCAAATAGGCTCTTCCTCGACATGTGTTTCCTGAAAATTAGCACACTGATCCATTTGCATACAAGTACTGAACATTCATGATGGGGATCCATGGAGTAAAAACTGAAAAGGGCACACAGCGCCAAAGCTATTCAGGACGTTTGAACACAACTACAAATAGTACTCAGGTGGATAATCCAGACCGTCACTAGACTTCAGCAACAAACATCAACCAAACACAAGTTGCTGTGGTGGTAACATTACAGGACCAACTCCTTAGTCTTCATCTCTTTCAGGAGGGAGGCCACAGGGAAGCAGCATTTTCTGCTACACCAGAAACAATAGTTAAATAAGTTATACCGCAGTACCTTATTTTAAAAAAAATGCAATACCTTCTTGACATAATTGCATGTTGGAGAAATGACAAACATGCAAATGTAGCCACTCTTTATCGACACACACACAAAAATGGGGCACTGTAAAGTGGACACTACAAATGACTACCTCAGCTGCTGGTAAGTACATTAAGAACACGTCTAGGCCTTCGTTGATTCGTAGGATCTCAAAATGCAGGAATAGAAATAGGAATTAGATAGAAATGCAAGTGGACAACTAAGGATAGGAGAGCACTGGAACGTTTCCTTTAGTGGTCGTTTGAAATATAGAAAAGAGAAGGTAGAGAAGTTCAACATGCTTTCTTAAGCAACTTGGTTAGCGTAAATAACAAGCAAGGGCAGCAGCGGTGTTAACTCAGCATTAGCTTTCATTGCCTCATCCCTTGCAAAGGAATGGAAAAAATAGGACAGACTTGATTGTTCCCTTCCAGTGTTTTCCCTAGGAATCTGGTTGCGAAGGGAAAGTTCCTTGAAATTTTTCTTTGCTGTATTCCAGTGAGCTTTTGATAACCCTTTACATCCATTAAGTTCCCTGCAAGAGGGGTGCGCCCAGTGATATTATTTGCCATATCTGCTATTGGAGTGATTATTAGAGTGACTTGCAGAAAACAAAGGTGCGAGAGGCGCTTCGGCGAGGAACTGAAAAGCTGAGGATCATGACTACGGACATCTTCAATCAATCAAAAGGGTGGGTGCCAACATGTCGAAGAATAGACAGTGGATAGCCTTCTTCAGGAAGGCTTCAATCTAGCCCTGGTTGCAGTAGTCATTTAGCAAACTCTGTAGTCTCTGTAGCCTTTTCTTCTTCTCCGCTGTTAGCTGCTGGCATTGTGGATGTATGAATTTATTTTTCGCATGAACCTTGCAGATACCTAAGGTTCATGAAGGGAAATACCACGGTAAATTTGGTCAAGATAACTCCTCTGATATCAGTTAGATAACCTGCCACTTCTTGCCCACAAGTCCATACTACGGCATTTAATAATTTTACTAGGCTTTCAGAACGTAACCTATTAAACAGTAGGTGGCGGTAGGTATATTAATTAACAAAAGTGTAGCCTACTGGCTTGAATCCAGATTAGCATCAGTTTGAAGGCCAGACAATACATATCAGGCTATACTCTGGTGTTTGTGTGTGTGTATTGCTTCCACAATTCAATAGAAGAACAGAAGATCATTTAACATATTGAGCTGGACCAGTTAGTTGTCCCAAAATCTCTTCAAGCTACATATTTTATCTCTGATGTGACAAATCTGAATAGTACTGTGCCTGCAAGAGACCATTGTCATTATAACAACATATGTTTATAAATGGGGAGTATCTATCCCAGCATTTCAAATGGATTCAACTAGATAGTTGATACATTGTGTCTGACAACTGTATATTACTTATGTAGCTCTTGCATAAAATAAATGGCTGGATTAAGGAAAGCAACTTGAGCTACAACTCAATATCTGTTTCATAGTGATGATTATCATGTTAATTATTAGAAACCCTTGGTCAGACATGATGTGGGCCAAGTTTACATCAATAGTTTCAACTGGGTGGGAATACATGATGAGGACCAAGTTTACATCAACAGTTTCTACTAGGTGGGGAATACATGGCACCTTGCATCTAAAATTGGGGACAATGAAACAGCAGGGAACTAGTGGTATGATTCTTGATTCTTTAGCAAGAAGGATCAGTTGATAGGTATGGTTCTTGATTTTCTAGCAAGAAGGATTAGCTAAGAGCATCTCCACCGGACTACCCCAAATTGTGTCCAGCACCACCGAACAATTGTTCGCTTTGGGGGGTGCCAGACACATGTCCAGATATATAGGGGAGAGTGCCCCCAGCGGCACCCCCACAGCTGCCCATCTTCAACAAAAAAAGGTTATCAGTCATTAAGACAAACAGCTCGTGGGCAGGAGCCGACGCTGACATCGTTGACACATAGGCCCAGGTTACGGCAAGGGTGCTGGAGGAAGGTGCCATCAAAGGGCCAGGCGCCGTCCAGGTTGAGGTGGACGAGGTCACGGAGCTCGCCACGCCGTCGAGCGAGCCAAAAAAGCAGCGCCCACATGGCGCAAACGCTGCAGGCAGTCTGTCGGCACCCAGCATCACGCCGAACAACACCAGCTTCCACGAGCGAGTCATGCCACCAGCATCACCACAGAAAGTATCAGCCTTGGACGACATGTCCCAGGCGGCGATGGACAGCTTCCCGCCGCCGAAGAGCAGCAGCACACCGAACAGCGTGACTGGGAAGTCAGGGAGCATGCACAGCACGAGAGAGCCACACAGAAGCAGCCCCAGCGCCAGCTTGAGCCCATCCAGCGCTTCAACACACTCGAATGGGATTGGACGTGGCTGCCGCACTCGGTGGACGCCAGAATGAGCTCGGTGCAAGCCAGCCAGAGGAGCCATGAAATCCACGTGCAGGCACCGCGAGCAGCCTGAAGGCCACATGCAGCCATCGCCACGCTCCTGCACTTAGCACAGTTCTCCGACAGCGTCAGGTTCAGGCCCAGGCAGATCACTCCCGCGTTGCACGAAGCCAGTCTCGGGGTCGCCTTGCTGTTCACCACTTCAGCCTTGGCGCGGTGCCGGCGCATGTGGCCACCCAGCGCCTGACCGATGGCGAACTCGAGCCCGCAGATGGGGCACTCGTGCACCTTCGGCTTGGCCGGCTGCCGTGGCGGCGGCAGAGGCAAAGCGTCGCGGCATTGTTGAGGATGTGCTGCTGCTGGAGGTGCAGCCGGGGGCTCCGCTGGGAGCAGTTTTTCCGTCCGGACCCCCATAAAGCCTTTGGGGGTGCTTTGGGTGCTATTGGTGGAGATGCTCTAATTGGAGAAATCAAAATTTCTGATTCAGGATGTTTCTGACAAGATTTTTCGATAACCAACAAATATTCTTTGGTCACATGAAAATAAAATAGGAATACCCAGCAAGATTTGACAATACAGCATTATGGGTTAGCACAAAATTAATGCCCAGCTGCAATTTGTGGCAGAGAAAATGGTACTGAGGACTTGGGAGCTTGCGAAGGTAGTTCACTATAATTACACATACATGGTACATGGTCATAATGAAGAAGGCCAATTATGATGCAAACAAACACTTCATCAGAAACAGTTAAAATGCTGAATATACCAAACGAGACTAGCATCCCAACGGTACATGTCTATTGCAATTGTGCAAACAATCAACATAGTTCGATAGCCATACTAGTCATAATTTTATGTCGATGTCCATAAAGAGTTTTAGTTCTACAGAATTTTGGCTAAAGCACAGCAGACGAGCTAAGATAAGTAGCATTACATACCTGCATAAATTCGTAACGCTCCCTTCCAATTGATTCGTTCTCAGCAATGGAAAAATATGCCAACATTGGATAGTGCCCAATATAAGATGCATAGCTGTCCCTTTGGATGTTTACAGCCCATTCACTGTAATAGAAGCAAATGTTAGTAGTTAGTAATCTTTTACCAGCCAATGCAAACAAACAAAAAATCCAACTATTAAGATTTTCATTAAAAAAAGACGAGATACTTACAATCTGGTAAGGTCAGCATGCCCTGTTCCAACATACTTTGCTTGAAGATGTTCAAGTTGAGAATTTATGTTGAACCTGTCGCTAGCCTAGAAAATAGTGACTTGTTAGATGCACTGGGGTCAAAATGTAAAGGAGCAACAGTATATTGAAAGACTGGACGTAGTTTTTAACACTAAGCTGAAGAAAGCTAAAGAAAAACAAAAGGGACCTAGGATATCTACCGATGCTCACAGTAATTTCTCAAAATCAGTAAGTGGAAGAACATCATGATACTGAAATTCAAAATATACAGAGCAGGTGTGCTCTATGACTGGAATAACAGCTAAAAGTATCTACTGGAAGCTAAACAAACAATACCAACATAAAAAAAGTTCCACCAAAGATCAAATATTTAGAGAAAGTACGAATATGGCACATGTGTTTTGGTCAAGAAACGTTATATCATTTCTAATAGCAGAAATAAAACTGGATAAAAGACCAAAAAAATTGACTACACACAAAGCAACCCAGTTGTTTTAGACAAGAAATACTATTGGCGTACAAAGGTCCTGTCTCCATTAAGATAAATGGTACCCCCTCCGTTCCAGATTAATTAAAGTTCTAGCTTTGTCACTGGATTCATCATAATGTGTATTTTCATACTACATTTTTTTGTTGTTGTAGATATTAGCATATTTATTATAGACTTAGGTCAAACAAATAAATTTGACTTATGACAAAGCTACAAACTTCAATTAATTTGGGACAGACAAAGTAGAACTCTAGATGCTCTTTGGCACGCCTTATACTAGATTATTATTTCTCCAGATACAATGGAGATTGAATAGTTTGGAATCAACTATTCCTGCCACACAAATTGATTTTAAGTCAAAATATTATCTCATCTGTAGAAAAACTATATAATCTATCCCAAATAATCCCTAAGGAGGTAATCACCTGACCTATATATCTCGGTTTAGTTCCCATCATAGCAGCATGCCAGCACATAAATGGAATGAAACATCAAACCAACAAAATGGACTGTTTTTCTTCTAAAGATCTACATGAAAAGCTACCAAGATCCGTTCTTCTTGACAAGGTATATAGAGAGCACAGTACACAATAGCAGTATGTAATAAAACATATGCTCATCAACAGCCATCAACCGAATTTTCGTTAAAATTACCACTGTAACATAAGGAAAACAACAAGCAGTATAGGGAAGTGAACAACTGAACATGGTCCAAGACATGTAATAACATGCAATGCCGGGAGCTGTGTATCCTTAATTGTGGGTAACAAACCCAGAGCCCATGAGTAGAACTACTGCCAACCAACACAATTTAGAAGCATTCCTGGGATGTTCAAATTCATAGGTAGAAAATAATTATGAGACCAAATATCTGTTCTAACAAGGATCATTCATTAGATTCATCGAGCCATATGGCACTAAATTCATATGAATTCAGGAATTTACTTCACTATGTTAAACCTCCTCTATCTAGCCGGGAATCCGTGTTTTTGGCAGCATTCCCAGGATCCTCTAATTTCTACGTACGCTGGGAAACAGCCAAGAGCAGCTTCGGTTGTCTAGGTCACAGTATCTCTACTCCTAACACGATGCAGCTTTGGGGCGTCTTTTCGGTGGTTTTTTAGGCACAAAATATTTAATCGCAATCTAGGACACACGAAACCCAATAAGCATCAGAGGGAGACTGATCAGGGACTACACACCTGCATGATGCCGACGAGTTTGGTACGAACCCTAGATGGAGAGGTGGGAACCCCGGAATCAGATCCAAGCTACAACGAAGGGGAAAAACCTGTGAATATATACAGCCAAAGAAGAATTCTTCGGTTTCTCTCGGAAGAAAAACTGGGAGGGAGCCGCTACCTCGTTGGCGGCACCGGAAGGAGTATCGCGGCGGAGGATGGCGGTGACCGTCGTAGAAGCACGTGAAGGCGGCGCGAGGGTTCTTCCCTTCTCTGCTTGCCGCTTGGTTGGAGCAAGGGGACGCTCGCGACCACTAGGCTCTGGGCCCTGAGGGCAGCCTGCGTGACAGTGAGAGGCGGAAACGGCTACGACTACGAGCCTGTCGGGAAAGTTAGCCGCGGCCCACCAAATGCAATCTTTGCATCTCACCAGAAAATGCAAATGCACATACCTTGACGCTGGGCCAGGCGCACCTAGCCTGAACGACGTGAGGGAAGCCTGGGAACCGGAAGAACTAGCGGTGAGTGTGTTGACCCAAACTCCAAAACACATTTGACAAACTCAAAACATTTTTGAAGAACAGTAGTGTTGTGCAACTTTCTCCCGTGAAGATCTTCGTCGAAATCGGAGCTGCATCTTTCTCGATGTTTTGGGTTGATTGTTTGGAATAGACTGATACAGGTTTCAGTGTCGGTTGCGATGAGAGCTTCGTCGGTGGTCGTTGAAGGTGAAGTCGGAACCGCTTTATCGAGGAGGAGTGACGATAATGACACTCGATGACAACCTCAACGGTGTTTTCTTCTCGGCGGCGTGTCTGTTTTGTGTTTAGCCAGGTCAGTCGGGTGTGTCCAATGTGGTCGTGTTCCATGACAACATGGTACATTTGGAACGGTTTTCGGGCGGTTCCCCGCTAATGAATCGGTCAATTTTCTTCTACTTTCTTAAATAAAATGAGACATACTTTAATCTAAGAAAATATAAAATGAGGTATATTGCCCGTGTTAAAAAAACACATTTGACAAGAGAAATGACGAGCACTAGGTCGCGATCAACTAGCACTAGCTAAGATAAGTCAAGGATAAACACGGTTAATAACTGGATTGCGTTTCTGGAACCATCCAAGCACTCGTCGTCGGTCGTTTCTGGAATGAATACTGCTGCAAAACATATGTGAATACTACTGCTCCAAATCGCCTCATCAGAAGCTACATACTGCTGCAAAACATATGTGAATATGTCGCACTCGTACGTGTCGAGCCGCAGTGGCGCACCACCCTTCAATCTGCGCGGTAGCATTGCTCCACCTCCACTAGCTAGTCAGAGCGTGCACTTACGGGACTCGCTCAGCCGGCCGCAGCCACAAGCCCGCGCCACCAGTCCAAAACCCACTAACGCGCCGCGTTATCGTGTCGCCTCCCTGAATTCTATAAATACCGCTACGGCGTCCCGTCAACTTTGCATCGATCAATCGCCCGAACAATTGGAGGCAATATCTATCCAATCAATAAGCTAGGTTCACCAGATATACATAGCTTGCTCGCTGGTTCGGACGTGTAACAGCTTGCACCGCGGTAACAGCAATGGCTTGTTTCATGAAGGCCGCTGTGTTTGGCTCCGCCGTGCTGGCTGCATTTGCTATAGCGGTTGAGGGCCGCCCTGCACGAAAGGACCTAGGACTAGGCCTCAACCTTGGCGGGGGTGGGGGCGGAGGCCTCGGCGTTGGCACCGGCGGCGGCTTGGATGTCGGAATCGGCTCAGGTATCGGGGTTGGCATTGGAGGTGGCGGTTCTGGTGCTGGCTCAGGCTCCGGGTCAGGTTCTGGGTCTTACTCAGGCTCTGGGTCTGGCTCATCGTCGGCAGGGTCAAGTGCAGGCTCCCATGCGGAGTCCGGTGCCGGCTCGAACTCAGGGTCGGGTGGTGCAGGGTCCTACGCGGGTTCTAGAGCCGGCTCATACGCAGGCTCCAACACTGGGAACGGAGGTGCCGGCTCCTACGCCGGTTCTGAAGCTGGCTCCTATGCTGGATCCGGTGCCGGCTCCCATGGAGGGTCCGATGCCGGGTCCTACGCAGGGTCCAGAGCTGGCTCCTACGCTGGTGGTGGGCACGGCAAGTGAACTTGCTGCAAGGATTCATATCTCAGAGTACCGAATTGCTACGTTCTGCTATGATGGTATTTATGTGTTTGGATCGACTCCATGCATGTATCCTATGATAAACTAGTTGAATGTCTGTGCGTTGCTACGGGCTCTTAGAATTATTTCATCACCACACATGCAAATCTGGTGCACACGAAAATTTCCAGGTGATGTGGATGATATACAAAAAAGGAATATATTTAATTAACATTTGAAAGACAATACCATCCCTTCTCTCTTACCGCTTGCGTGTTCTCTCAACGGTCCTTTGGCGTCACCTCTTTCACCATTGTTCTTCATGGTGACCCCGCTCCAACATGTCACTCGCCGATGTGCGCCGGTCTTTTCTCTAGCTCTGGCTAATTGCCATAGTCTCCCATAGCTCTGGACTCGGAAATCATCATGGAACTTTCCACAACCATAATCGTGGTGGGCTTTCAACTTGGTTGAGCCACCACGATGAGTCATGCCGCCATCTTCGCGTTTCCACCCTATATGGGGGAGAGTAGAATTATCTATAGAAAATTGTTGAATAGTTTTTTTTCTGATGAAAATTGTTGAAAGTCGGTTACTGGAGCTCATATCAGATTGCCTCAAATTACAAACTCTCCTGCCTTTTCGGTTCAGTTCCCTTCATATGGAATGAGAAAGATATGCGCATGGACAATGAGTTCTTTAATTGTATTCCATTATCGAGAATCATGGCCATTCCGACGGCGACCTTTGTCATGTAAACTCATCAGTTTTGCTTCATATTAGTTTCATGGGAGCAGAGATCACATACTGTTTCATGAGAGCACCGGTCAGGTTTTCCACACTTGCAGTTTGGCAGAAACAAATACGAAGCAAAATGGGACGTTTTCCAAATGGAAAATGGAACCCAAATGCGCATGCAGATTAAATGGCAAATTCGGCTGACTGTGTTGTGAGGAGCAAGAGAGATACAGCGCGTCCATGTGCATAATCTGCAGATACTTGCGGCGCCACCGCAACGGGGAGCACGCTGCGGACGAATCCAATAATCCTGACCTGACAGAAACATTAATTCAGAGCGAAGGAGATAAAAGAAAAAAAATCCTAAACTCCTTATCCAGTTTTCCTAGCGTAGGCAAAGCAAGGGGCAGGACCGGAAGAGCAGCAGGAAGAAGGTGTTCATGGAGCATGGCTGACCCATCCAATTCCAGTATGGCCGGCCGGCGCGGCGCTCAATGGAAATCCCGTAGATGTCGCACGGGCGCGAGCGTGGCTGGCCATGGAGGCGCGCGGGGCTGGCCGGGCCGGTGCAAGCTGTGGTCCGTCTTCTTCCCTCCTGAGTCCTGAGTCCCCGTACGTTCGTCATCGCCGCGGCCTCCCATGTTGGAACGCGGGTGCTGGGTCCGCATCCACCTGTGCGGCGTCGGCGGGGCAGGCTGCCGCCGGAGGATTTGTGGCCGGCGCGCACTCTGCACAGCCTCCCGGCCGGCGACGGACATGAAATTGGGGATTTCTTATCCCTTCGGTAGTTTTACAGTTCAGCCCCCGTACATGGAGTGCATGTTAATGTGGAGTGCGGGTTAATTCCAGAGAAAAGGGAGGGTTAAAACGCAAAACGCGGGACTTATCATTTATTACCGAACCGGTACGGTTGATCACTTGGCGGTGGCACCACTGTAAAATCTCATAACACACAAGGGTAAAATCGGAAACGTAAAAAACGTACCATCACCTGAAGCCATATTATATAGTAGAGATAAGCGTGTAGGTGGTGAACGATGAATAAGGTTGTATATGCGTGTACATGTGCACGGATGAATAATTCAGCATATACCAAGATTGAGTTATGTATGGAAACCTTTTTATGTGGAAATGGTTACTTACACGTATGAGATTTCACATAAGAGGCGGTGCTACGACAAACTTGAAGATACAGGAACCAACTTAAACTCAAGACCACAGTTCTTCCAATCAACAAATCACAGTTCCAGCAGTTATATATTCCGTGATAGGCACATGATGAGTACACCATTTTATACAGATCAGTACCGGCAGTTGTATATTCCGTGAGATATTGCTCTGGACGTAACGACATGGAATTATTATACACAACTAAACTACCAACAAACTCATAAATAAAACAAAATTTCCCTTGCATGTTAGGCGTGTTATGTGTATACGCTGAGAACTGAGCCACACAATAAAACACAAAGATGAAACTACCAACAATATATGCAACACCAAATGCCAAGCAATGAGAGATAAAAGTGAAGCAATACCATCATTGACATGAACCCACTGGTTCTGTTAATGCTGTTAATTACATCTTCACTGGCCTCTACCTGTGGACATGCTGAATGAAACAGGATTAAACCAAATTCAATAAGAAAAAAAGACAGCCGCCAGATTATTCCTCTCCCCATGGAGTTCGGACCAAATACTTCCGCAAGGAAAAGAACAAAGACATTTTGAGCGACGTGTGTGTTTGCCTCAGAGGATCTTTAAGCAGATGACTTGGTAGCAGTTTGTTGCGTTGCAGCACCACGTGCACCAGAAGCTGTAACTGCAGGTGGCGGAACATACATCTTAGCTCTGCGAAGAACCTCAGCAACAATCCAATGCTTATTTTTGCTCAAGGGCCTAGAAGGATCCAGCCTAACCTGAAAAGGTATCATCCAGCCATTATAAAAAGGAGGTATCTTTGGAGAAGACAACTGTTTTAGTCTATGTCGCACCTTAAATGAGTAAGCAGCAGATCAACAGAATCACAGGACAAAACGTTGCAAACTCATTAGTACATTCAATAGAGCAACTGTATATCTGCCAGTTCAGTATTAACTTTTTTATAGCCATTCACAGAAGCTTCTTTAGGGCATCGCCAACGTATCGTCCCAGCTAGCTGCCCTGCAGGCCACATACGCTTGGATGTCAGAAACGGTGGCCTCACGGAAAAAAACACAAGAAAAGGAGGAAGGAGGGGACAGAGAAGAAAAGAGGTAGAAAAAGCTGAAGGATGGCCAAAAGCTCGCCAGATTGCACCAAGACAGCCAGATCGAGCAACATGGAGGCCGATCTTCGATCGAGCAACCCGGTGACTAGATTGAGCAACCGAGCTCCCTAGCGGCCGACATCGACAGTGACCTTCGCTTCCAGGCTGGGCTAGCTCCCCAACGACACAATGTGGTGGAAACAGAAATGGCTCCGCACTTGGCTTAGGAGACAAAAACAGTCAGGGTCCCATTTTGAGAAGAGATTTGGGGCAAGTTCTTGCCCTGTAGGGAATAAATCGATAGATAGGAGCCCGTCAGGAGCTGGGTGTGTAGCTTGAGCCATCGCTGCTTCGGCACCTTCCTGTCCATCCAATACTGTGTGTAATAGTAGCAATCCATGCCTCTTGCTTGTCGCTGATGAGTTCATGGATGAGGAAGGAAGCCTCAGCTGTTTGGGAAAGTGAAATATAACAATGGGGAAAGTATGAGGGGGAGAGAAAGCATGGGTCCCACAGGGTACTGCTCTGGTTGGGTGACAATTGAATAAAACGGTGGTTTCGGCACGACCAATCTATGTGGAGGGGATGAGACCACTGTTTGGTGATGCACCCTGTCGAGGGGTGGACTCGGCAAATCCCTGGATTGTGCACCCCGGGTTGATTGAGGGGGAGAGAGATGAGCGCTGGTGATCACGACGGCTGACAAGCGAGGCGTTTTACCCAGGTTCAGGCTCCCGGAGGATAACACCCTACTTCCTGCTTGTCTGGTTATTGATGGTGAGCTGTGGCTACAATGGCGAGATGGCAATCTCGCTAGGGTTTGTGTGGCGGTTATGAGCGTACCCTAGACGAAGGACCCTCCTAGCCTTTATATGGTAGGCTAGGTCTCGGGTGAACGGTGCCGATGGCGCTTACAAGCATGGCGGGGTCGCATGACCTAGCGTCGACTATCTTGGGCCGCACGTCGTCCTCCTTGGGCCTTCCTTGGGCCCTCGTTATAAGGCTGACGGGCTTGGCGTGACCCAGGTATCCCCACCGTGGGGTAGTCAAAGAGTGACCCCACGACAGGAGCCCCCGAGTGCTTAGTCGAATCGTAGAGTCGGGTAAAGGACTCCATCCTCCTGGGCACGCCTTCGAGTTCCTGAAAGGGACAAGTAAAATTGGTCGACTCCGGCCGTTCAGGGCTTATGGAGGATTCCTTTAGTCGAACTGTCACTTCCAGGGCAAAGTACCGTTAGTACAGCCTTAGCCAGTGATTTTCGACTGCTATTGCTCTGATTCACTCGGGAGCGCGAATAGCGCTCCCGATGGGAGTAGCCCCCGAGATTAAGCTGAATTGCTCGCAATTGAGGTTAAACTCAATTTTTCTTCAGTCGAAAAGCCCGCTCCCGATGGGAGTAAAGAAGGGACTCTACTTGGAGTCGCGACTGGCTTTTGTGTGACTTACTGTGTATTCGGCCAGTTTGGCTTACTGCAGGGGTTTGTTCGGCACTTGGAGCTTACTGGATGTTCTTGCACTCGAATGAAATGTTCGAGTTCTCAATCAGCTCGCTGGCTTACTGTACGAACTTATTCAGCTCTGAGAGCTTACTGAATTTTCTTGCACTCGAATGAAATGTTCGAGTTCTCAATCAGCTCGTTGGCTTCCTACGCCTTCGCGGTTGACGTCAGTGCTGACGTTTTTGACGCACTCTGTGTCTGATGGGACGTGACAGTGTTGTCCCACTGTCAGTATTGGCTGGAGACAGCGGTTACCGCTTTTTTTTCTGACCGTTGGGCGCGAAAATTTCGCGGTGTGATGATGGCGCCTTGATTCCCGCGCGCAGTGGGCGGCGCGGCCGTCGACGGTTGCTATCTCCACGCGACACGTGGACGGCCAGATGATGTTGCGGAGAGCAGTTTCCACAGGGATGGCCAGGATTAACTGACCGCGCGGTATATATTTTTTACCGCAGCGGTGAACAGTTCATTCCATCCCCATTCCGTCGTCTCCGCTGCTCTCTCCGCCATTGTTGCTCCTCTGCTAGTTCCTTTCTTCCACCCTCCATGAGCAAGGCCGTGATGAAGAGGGGGAAGGCTGCTGCTGGCACCGGCGCCGCCGCCGAGGCGAGCGTGATGAAGAAGCCCGACGGCGATTGGGTCAAATCGTCGGTGAAGAAGGCCGACCTCGAGGCCCTCCGCGCGCAGGGGCTGCTGCCGCCGGTAGACCAGGCGACGGTGCGCGCTCCAGGGAAAGAGGTATTTCCCGCTCCTCGCGATGGGGAACGCGTTTGCTTCGTGGATTTCCTTCCGCGGGGTTTCGGGTTCCCCCTCCACGATTTTGTCCGTGGTCTCCTGTATGCTTATGGGATTCAGATCCACGATCTGACTCCCAATAGCGTCTTGAGTATCGCGAGCTATATCGTGCTCTGCGAGTGCTTCCTGGGAATCGCACCTAATTGGTTGCTGTGGAAGTCGCTATTCCTCGTGAAGAGGAACGTGGGGAAGAACAAGCAGGTGTATCCAGTCGGCGGCTTCGGCATCCAGGTGCGTGGCGACACCACCTACTTTCAGATGAAGAAGTCCGACTCCGTCCAGGGCTGGCGGAAGAAGTGGTTCTACATCAGGTGCGACCAGGAGGGGCTTCCCAACTTCGCTGCTGATCGCGAGTTGCGGAAGTCGAACGCGTGGGCGCACCCGCTGTCGAAGGAAGACAGGGAGGCGACCCAGCCCTTGCTGACACTTCTTCGTGGCTTGCTGAAGAGTCTTGGGCGCGAGACAGGTGGAGTTCACCTTATTGCCACCTTCTTCAGACTTCGGGTGCAGCCGCTTCGCGCTCGCACCCACCCGATGTGGGCGCGTGAGGACGCTGGCGATGAGCTCGATGATGACGAAGTCGCGTCGAAGGTGAGGAGCATCACTAGCCTCCGAGCCGCTGACCCGTGCAATGTCAAGTGTCCAGTCGAACCGTATGGGCCTAATAACCCTGTGCCTGAGGTGAGCTTTGTTCGTCTTGTATCTTCTTGTGTCGAATCTTTTCGCTTGACTTGAATGCTTCATTCGCTGACAGGGCCGCTCGAACTATGTCAGTCTTCCTCCGTTGATGGAGAATGGCCCTCATGAAGAGGCAGAGTTCCCTGAGGACGAGGTTGATGACGATGAAGTTCCCTCCGCCACCTCTCCGAGTGAAGAGCTGGAGGAGGATGAAGATGAGGAGCCGCAGCGGAAGCGGCAGAGGCGAAAGGGTGTCGACTCTGGTTCTGCCTCGTCGCCTGTGAAGGAGGCGGGTGTGATCGAGGAAGAGACGAGCGAGTCCTCTTCGGGTACTAAGCACCCGAGTGACCTGGCGGAACCGTTGTTCGTGCCTCCCCTCGGCTCTGCACCGCCGATCGAGTTCGCGAGGATGGCCTCCGTTTCCTTGGGGAGTGAAGATGATGATGTAGTCAGGTTAGTCGCGTGACCTTTGCTTTGTATTTGTCGAGTGTGCTTTTTCACTTGCGGGTCCTTGAATTGAGAGTTCTTGTGACAGCGACCGTACCGGCGCTGCTGTTTCTTCCCCTCGTGAGATGGAGCACACTTCTGCTCCCTTGATCGAGCAAACTGCTAGGACGCCCGGAGAGGAGGCTCTGGCGGGTGACGTTTTGGGCTTGAAGGCTTCCACCTCCACCATGCCTGAGAGGTCTGCTGATGCGACTCCAGTTGACTCTGGGCTGCTTGAGCATGTAAGTGTTCTTCGATTCCTTCTGCAAGATCTGTATCGGGTGCGCGTACAGCGCTCCCGATGGGAGTAGCCCCCGAAGATGCGCGTGACTGGAATAGTCGGGCGCAGATTGATGTCTTGTGTTTTCTGCAGCCATTTTATCGCCAGCAGATGGAAGGAGCCGCGGCCTTCGTTCGTATGGAGCAGGAGAGGGATCAGCTCCGCGCTGCTCTGGAGCAGGCGAATAGTAAGTATGAAACCTTGTGTTCGAGGAGTGCTTCGACTGCCTTTATTGCTAACTGTGCTCCGTTGACCCGCAGGCGAGAAGGAGAGCATGAAGGCGCGGGTCGCGAAGCTGGAGAAGTCACTGGGTGAAGCCCAAGAGCGGGAGCAAGCTCGGGATGCTCTGGAGAAGACCCAGGTCGACCGTTTGCTCGCACTCGCAGATGTTGTTGGAAGTAAGTTTTTCGGCCGTAGGCCTACTTTGTCTTTTGTCGACTTCTGGCGCCTTATGGGTGTGGATTTCCTTTGGGCAGAGAATTGCGGAGGTGCTCCTCCGGAAGGGACTTCTAGCGAGAGTGTCGGCTTGGCGCAGGCTGTTGGCTTCGTCGACCGCGTCTGCGCATATGCATCGGCAGCGATGCAGCAGTCGGCGGCGGCCCTGCAGAAGTCGACGGAGGCCTTAGCGACTGTGCACCGGAACATCTTTCCAAACCAGCCACCACCAACTGCTGTTGATGCACTCGCGGCTCCATTCGAAGGCAATTCGAATGTCCTGGCGGACTTCACGCGCGCGCAGACGGTACGCGGCTCAGAGCTCACTTTCCAGCTGCTCCTTGGTCACCAAGTCGTAGGTGATTTTGAGAAGGTTGTCAGCGACTTCCCTCGGAAGCCTGATGGCAGAACCGCGTCCCTTAGCGGTGTGAAGGTGCAGGCGAGCCAGCTAGCTGCGAAGTTGGTCGCCACCTTCGAGAGGAGAATTGCCAAAGCTGCAGAGTTGGCTGCTAGGAAGAGCCGTTCCCAGTCTGAGTCTGTAGTGTAGACTTTTCCCTTTTAGAACTGCGCTTCTGCTGTTGGGCTTGAGTCTGTAATGCACTATATATTGTGCGAGTGAACATGTTGATGATGAAATGTGAATTCACTCCCCCGGGGGTGCAGTCGCCGTGTATTTTTTTTATCTGGCTTGAATGAGTTATGTTTATTCTTTTCCTGGCCTGACGCTGTCGATTCTTGGCAGTCTGATATGGGCGAAGCTCCTGACGTTGCTGGGACGACTGGCGCGGGTGATGAGGAAGATACCACTTCGGCTGCGCCTACTCGTCGCCGCCGTCAAGCTCCTCCAGCTCCTGTGCGAAGCGTAAACGACCAGAGAGTGCTCACCTTCATGAGGAACAAGGTGGTTGAGCTCGAGTCGAAGTTGAAGAATGCTGAGTTGGAGCTGGAGCGACTGAGGTTGCGGCCCGTCGCGCCGTTCTCCCAGCGTGAAGAGTTTCTGCTTGGAGAGATGGACTTGATTGGTCGACAGCTGCAAGGTTGGACTTTTAGCGTTTTTCCTTCGGCTTCTGTGTCTACTTGTTATGCTCAATGCTTGGCCTTGATGCAGATGTCAATTCTGATTTGACGGCGGAGCAGCTTCGAGTGGACGAGCGGGTAGAGAAAGAGGCCGCCGGCGACTCACCCGAAGCGCGCCAGTTTTGGTCAAACAAGTCCAGAGGAAGTATCCTGGCACGAATGCTGGATCGCACCTGGCGGGCTGCTGTACTATTAGAAGGTTGCAGAAAAACCCTCTGGCAGATCAACAAGGTGTACTTTCCTCACAACGAGCAGCCGAATGGACTAACTGCGCTTCTGGAGAGGTTCCGTGAAGGCGGTGCGTTGAAGGAAGTCGTGCACGCTCAACTTGTTGCCGGGGCGAACGTGGCGTTGGCGTATGTTCGAATGCACCGGCCTAACCTTCCATTGCACAAGGTGCTTGACGGCTTGCCTGGAGAAGGTGACTATGCCGATACTCTTGCGGCTGCACGCCAGATGATTCAGCAGGTTCAGAAATTCAGCGAGCACCTTGTAGGGCCACTTGATGCGCCAAAGGGCGAGCCTGTAGAATAAGGGCAGTAGAGTGCTGTTGCATAGCGTTAGCTTGTAAGAGAAATTTTTCCAAGTGGAAGTATGAGTGTATGTATGTCGAGGGGGGTAGCCCCCGAGTTAGTAAATTGTATTTTGTAGACGTCTGTGAACCCGTATGGCGCAGCCCCCGAGCGGATCGGGTGCGGCCTAGGGTTTTGTGGGTTTAGACGTGTGCGGCGCGGCCCCCGAGTGTTTCGAGTACGGCCGAGGATTTTCTGAGTTAGACCTGTATGGCGCAGCCCCCGAGTGCGTCGGGTGCGGCCTAGGCTGGACTTGGACCTGTATGGCGCAGCCCCCGAGCACTTCGGGTGACGACCAAGGTTCTCGACTTGGACCTGTATGGCGCAGCCCCCGAGTGCGTCGGGTGCGGCCTAGGTTTTTTCGAGTTGAACCTGTATGGCGCAGCCCCCGAGTGCGTCGGGTGCGGCCTAGGTTGGACTTAGACCTGTGTGGCACAGCCCCCGAGTGCTTCAGGTGGCGGCCGAGGATTTTTCGAGTTGAACCTGTATGGCGCAGCCCCCGAGTGCGTCGGGTGCGGCCTAGGTTGGACTTAGACCTGTGTGGCGCAGCCCCCGAGTGCTTCGGGTGACGACCAAGGTTTTCGACTTGGACCTGTATGGCGCAGCCCCCGAGTGCGTCGGGTGCGGCCTAGGTTTTTTCGAGTTGAACCTGTATGGCGCAGCCCCCGAGTGCGTCGGGTGCGGCCTAGGTTGGACTTAGACCTGTGTGGCGCAGCCCCCGAGTGCTTCGGGTGGCGGCCGAGGATTTTTCGAGTTGAACCTGTATGGCGCAGCCCCCGAGTGCGTCGGGTGCGGCCTAGGTTGGACTTAGACCTGTGTGGCGCAGCCCCCGAGTGCTTCGGGTGGCGGCCGAGGATTTTTCGAGTTGAACCTGTATGGCGCAGCCCCCGAGTGCGTCGGGTGCGGCCTAGGTTTTTGAGTTGAACCTGTATGGCGCAGCCCCCGAGTGCGTCGGGTGCGGCCTAGGTTGGACTTAGACCTGTGTGGCGCAGCCCCCGAGTGCTTCGGGTGGCGGCCGAGGATTTTTCGACCTGTATGGCGCAGCCCCCGAGTGCGTCGGGTGCGGCCTAGGTTGGACTTAGACCTGTGTGGCGCAGCCCCCGAGTGCTTCGGGTGGCGGCCGAGGATTTTTCGAGTTGAACCTGTATGGCGCAGCCCCCGAGTGCGTCGGGTGCGGCCTAGGTTTATGTTGCTTTTTGACTGAAAAAGTAAAGTGGAGAGCTTGTTCCATAAATCACTTCATTGATTTTTGCGAGCAGGCCGCCTCATTAAAACCCTTCCAGTCCCCTCAGGTACCCTGGTAAGGGAAAGAGTGCGTCTGAAACCTGCCGCCTTGACATGTATGCTTTGTTACACAGGGGAGTCGACTAGGCATAGAAGCGTCGCAGCTGCGCGACATTCCACGGGTTGTGGCAGACTGTTCCTGTCTTCGAGTCCTTCAGGCGGTAAGCTCCTCCGCCGATTGCTTCTGTCACAATGTATGGGCCCTCCCATGGGGAGGCGAGCTTGTGCACCTTCTTCTGTTTGAGGCGAAGGACCAGGTCGCCTGGAACGAAAGCTCTTGGCCGCAGTCGCCGTCCATGGTAGTTGCGCAGGTCCTGCTGGTACACAGCTGAGCGAGTGAGGGCGATGTCGCGTGCTTCGTCCAGGGTGTCCATGTCGTCCTCGAGTGCTTCTTCTGCGTCAGACTCGTCGTAGGCCACCACTCGAGGTGCATCGAACTTGATGTCGCAGGGCATGACCGCCTCTGCGCCATAAACCATGAAGAATGGCGTGTACTGGGTTGATCTGTTCGGTGTTGTGCGTAGACTCCAAGCACAGAAGGCAGCTCTTCGACCCAGGCGCCTGCAGCGCGCCTCAATGGTACTCGCAGGCGCTTCTTGATGCCTTTGCAGACTAGGCCGTTGGCCTTTTCGACTTGCCCATTGGATTGCGGGTGCGAGACTGATGCGTAGTTGAGCTTGATGCCTTGTTCGGAGCAGAAGTCCTTGAATTCTTCGGCTGTGAAGTTCGTGCCGTTGTCGGTGATGATGCTGTTCGGCACCCCAAACCTGAAGATGATGGACCTGATGAAGTTAACTGCTGAGGATGCAGTCGAACTTGTGATGGGCACGGCTTCGATCCATTTGGTGAACTTGTCGACTGCTACCAGGAGGTGAGTGTGCCCCCTGGTGAAGATTTCTTGAGTGGACCCACCATATCGAGTCCCCACTGAGCGAATGGCCAGGCGAGTGGTATGGTCTTCAGTGCCGATGCTGGCGCGTGCGGCTTGTTGGCGAACTCCTGGCAGCCGAGGCATTTCTTCACGATTTCTTCGGCATCTTGCATTGCGGTGGGCCAGTAGAACCCGGCTCGCAGGGCTTTGGCTACCAAGGCACGACTGCTAGCGTGGTGCCCGCAGGTGCCTGTATGGATTTCGAGCAGGATGGCTTGACCGTCGACTGGATCAACGCACCTTTGCAGGACTCCTGAGATGCTTCGCTTGTATAGTTCCCCCTTGATGATGGTGAAGCCTTTCGAACGGCGAATAATGCGCTTGGCTTCGACTGAGTTGACTGGCAGTCTCTGGTGCAGCATGTACGCCAGATATGGGCTCGTCCATGTGGGCTCGATGAGCAGAACCTCCATTGGCTCCTTCTCTTTGCTTGGCTGGTCAGCGGTGCTCGATGGTGTGGAGGATTCGGGCGCGGGTCGAAGTTTGACAGATCGCTGCGTGATGCGCTCAAGGAAGACGCCGGGTGGCACCTGCGCCTTGTCTGAGCCCAGGTTGGCGAGGGCGTCGGCTTCCTCATTGCTTTCACGGCCGATGTGTCGCAACTCGCAGCCGTCGAAGGTGCCCTCCAGCTGGTTGTACAGGTCTCTGTAGGCAATCATGTTGTCGGCGATGGCGTCACAGGCTTTCATGGTTTGCTGCACGACGAGGTAGGAGTCGCCGTAGATCATAAGGTGAGTTGCGCCGCAGTTCTTGGCCATTCGCATGCCATGGATTAGGGCTTCGTACTCAGCCTCGTTGTTGGAGGGTGTTGGGAAGTCCATCTGTAGCACGTACTTCAGCTTGTCGCCTTTAGGGGAGATGAGGATGACTCCTGCCCCGGCTGATCTGAACTTTTTGGAGCCGTCGAAGTACATTGTCCATGCGTTGGACAGGTCAGGGACATCTGGCAGCTGGGCTTCTATCCACTCGGTGGTGAATTCTGGGAGCACTTGGGCCTTGATTGACTTCGGGTGAGCGTATTTCAACCCCCAGGGTCCTAGCTCGACGACCCACTTGGCGACTCGTCCTGTCGCGCATTGGTTGGTCAGGATGTCGGAGAGCCCGGAGGAGCTTACCACCGTGATCGGGTGCTCGGAGAAGTAGTGGATTACTTTCCTTGAAGTCATGAAAACTCCGTAGGCCAGCTTCTGGTAGTGCGGGTAGCGCTGCTTGGACAGGGTCAACACCTCGCTAAGGTAGTAGACGGGTCGCTGAACAGGGTAGCTGTGTCCTTCTTCTCGTTCGACTACGAGTACCGTGCTGACCACCCTGTTTGTGGCTGACACGTAGAGGTATAGCGGCTCGTTTCCAGTGGAGCCACCAGTACTGGGGAAGTCGTGAGTGTTTTCTTGAGTTGGTCGAACGCGACTTGCGCTTCTTCTGTCCACTCGAACTTGTCTGTCTTTTTCATCAGTTGGTAGAAAGGCAGGGCCTTTTCTCCCAACTTACTTATGAACCGGCTGAGAGCTGCGACTCGGCCGGCTAGGCGTTGCACCTCGTGAAGCTTGGTCGGTGCTGGCATTGCGAGTATGTTTTGCACCTTCTCAGGGTTGGCTTCGATTCCTCTTGCAGAGACGAGGTACCCAAGCAGTTCTCCGGCTGGCACGCCGAAGACACACTTGTCTGGGTTCAGCTTGATCTGATACTCGTCGAGGGCGGCGAAGACCTTGCGGAGGTCGGCGATGAGGGTGTCCTCCTTGCGGGTGGTGACGACGATGTCGTCGACGTAGACTTGGACGATCTGCCCGATGAGCCCTTTGAGGCATGCTTGCATTGTGCGCTGGTACGTGGCACCAGCGTTCTTCAACCCGAAGGGCATCGTCTGGTAGCAGAAAACGCCGTCGGGTGTGATGAATGCTGTCTTCTCCTCATCTTCGACGTTCAGTCTGATCTGCTGGTAACCTGAGTAGGCGTCCAGGAAGGACAGGCGTTCGCAGCCTGCAGTCGAGTCGATGATCTGATCTATCCGCGGGAGCGGGAAATGGTCCTTGGGGCAGCATTTGTTGAGGGCGGTGAAGTCGACGCACATGCGGAGTTTCTTCGTCTTCTTCTTCTCCACCAGGACTGGGTTGGCGACCCAGTCCGAGTCTTTGATCTCTCGATGAACTTGGCATTCAGCAGTCGATCGATTTCTCTGCTGATTTCGTCTCGCTTGGGCCCGGAAAAGCGTCGCATGGCCTGTTTGACGGGTCTGGCGTCCTTGTGGACTTTTAAGGAGTGCTCGGCGAGGTTCCTGGGTATTCCTGGCATGTCAGAGGGTTGCCATGCGAAGATTCTCCAGTTCTCACGTAGAAACTCGACGAGCGCGCCTTCCTATGCGGGAGTCAGACTCGACGATACTTTGACCGTCTTGCTGGCGTCAGTCGGGTGGACCTGATGGGTCGTTGTGTCGTCAGCCGCGTTGAAGGCAGCGTCCTTGGCTGGTTTCTTGCGGGCTGGGAAGATGGTCTTGTCGTTGTCGACTGCCATTGCCTCGAAGTGCTCTTCGACTCCGAAGAATTCGGAGATCTTGCTGAACTCGCGGTCGCAGCTGTTGGAGCGGTCGAAGTCGCCGTGCACCGTGATGACGCCCTTGGGTCCAGGCATCTTGAGCATGAGGTAGGCGTAGTGAGGTACCGCCATGAATCTGGCGAAGGTTGGGCGCCCGAGTATCGCGTGGTACTGCGACTTCCAGTCGACTACCTCGAAGTCGATCGACTCCCTCTTGAAGTTTTCGGGTGTGCCGAAGATGACATCGAGTGTGATCGTTCCCATGGGCGTGACTGCTTGCCCTGGTACTATGCCATGGAAGGTAGTCTCTGATGCTGCCAAGTCCGTCGTTGGCCTGTTTATCCTTCTGAGGGTGTCGGCAAAGATGATGTTAATGCCACTGCCTCCGTCCATGAACACCTTTTTCAGGGTGTAATCTCCGATCAGAGCTTCGACTACCAGGCGGCGTGCCCGGGTCGTGGTACTGCAGGCGGGTGATCTGCTCTGGAGAAGGTGATTGGTGTCTCTGACCCTCTCAGGTAGTCTGGTACGCGGTGGACAGGTGATGGCTGGAAGACTTGGCGGGTGATGAGCTTCTGAGCCCTGTTTGAGGGGCGCCCCTTCTGTATCATGTTGAGTTGTCCGCGTGCCGCTGGATATGCGTCTGGATCACCGGTGGGGCTTCTTGCTGCGGCTGCTGCTGCTGCAGAAAGGCTCCCGCGCCTGTGCTGGATTAGCGACTGCGGTGGGGTGCTGCCTGGATGGCCAGCTGCGCGGTGGCTGCGCTGCGGGTGCTGGGTGACTATCTTCTGCATGGCTTCGTATATTTTGCGTGCCTTTCGACAGTCCTTCAACAGGTGGTTGGATCCCCACTTGCCCGTTTCCGGGTTCCTGAACATGTGGTGCCTGCAGGGTTGTTCCAGCTCTTCCGCTGGGCTTAGAGTGCGTTTCTGCCACTCGCGTTTCTGGCCTCCGTCGCTGCGGTAGCGCTGCCGCCGCTTCGGTTGTACTGCCCCTGGCTGTATTGGCGACTCTGGTCCCGCCGCTTCGACTGTACTGTGCATGGCTGTATTGGCGACTGCTGTCGCGCGCTTCATCCTCACGGGGGGTTTGGAATCCCGCCGCTACTACTCGATCGATTGAGTCGTTGCCGTTGTAACGCGGCTTCTTTTGTGGCGCCCTTCTCGCCAGTTGCTTGGTCCGGCTTCGTCCTTCGGGAGTAGTGTGAACTATTGCGGACCGAGTCCTCTCCGTCTGCCCACTGGTTTGCTATCTTCATGACCTCGATCATGTTTTTCGGCCGGAGCCTACCAAATCCTCGCGGAGGTCGCGGCGGGAGACGCCGTGCATGAAGGCATCCATCACTCGGTCCTCCGAGGCGGTCTCCATGGTGTTGCGGAGCAGGTCCAACGCTGGATGTATGACGGAGCGGCTCGTCTCGTCCTTGCTTGCATGCTGCAGTTCGACGAACGTCGTGGTCTCGAGTACGTTCCCAGGAAGGATTTAACGAAGGCTTCCGCGAACTCGTCCCACGTCCTGAAGGCGTTCTTGGGTTGAGTGTTGAGCCACCCGCGCGCAGAGCCCGTGAGCATCAGCTGGATGTACTGCATGGCCGTAGTCGAAGTACCGCCCTGGCAGCTGCAGGCTATGAGGTAGTCTTCTAGCCAGAGTCTTGGGTCCTGCTTCCCGTCGTACTTGACTGCTTCTGCCGTGAGCTTGAAGCCCTTGGGCATTCTTGTGTCGCGTATGTTGAAGCTGAAGCATGCGGCGCCGCACGGCTCGTAGTCGCCGTCGTTGCGGTCGTAGTCGAAGTTGGGCGTGCTACCGGGCGCTGGGTGCGGCTGCGGTCTACCGTCCTTTGCGTGATGACGTTGCGGAGGTCTTCACCTGGCTGCGGTTGTCGCAGTTGTCTTGTCGCCGGGGCTGCGAGTGCGGGCTCGTGGTCGCGGCGATCTCGATCCTCGCGTTTTTTCTGTCGGCGCCTTGTTTGCCAGTGCTTCTTCGAGTGCCTTGATAGACATGATCTGCTGCTTGTGGAGGAGAGCGCGCGAGTCGCCCTCTGGCGGCTGTGTCAGCCGCAGGTATGTTTCGACTGCCATGAGTGCAGCTCCGGGTGTCTTGGGGACGGGTATTCCGTCTGCGTCTTCTATGTATGATGACTCGAGGTTGCGGGTGACTCTAGCGCGGTCGACCTCCGTCATCAGGGGCACGCGGGCTCTGTGGCGCCTTGCTCCTTGCGAGACCTCTGTTGAGGCAGTGAACGAGTAAGCGGCCCTCCTGGCGCTGACGCGTCGGCCTCCTCCTTGCGTCGGAGGAGCTCGGCCTTCTCTGCGCGGAGTCGTTCGCCTTCCTTCCGCAGCAGGTACTGGACCGCCATAAGGTCCTCCCGGGGTGCATCCGGTGGGGGTACGTGCCTTCCTCGACGTGCTTCAGGGCTTTGATTGCCATGTCGCGGGTGATGGTGAGTCGCGTCACCTGGTCCGGCATGACCACCTCCAGTGGATATGCGGGTTCGTCGTCGTTGCCCTGCGGCCTCTGGCCGATCATGAAGACTTGCGCGGGGTAGATCTGGGCAGCGGGATGGACGCTGCCACTGCTGCTTCCTTCGTCCGAGCCATGCTCGGAATCGAAAATGGCCGCAACGTGGTGGTACCACAGTCGCTGCCGCGGCTTTTTCCCTGGAGTTTCGCGATCTTTGCCGCGGTCGTGAGAAGTGATGTCGCTGTTGTCGACGTGGGCGCGATTGGCTTGTTGACGATCTTGCGTGTCGATGGAGACGCGAGTGGCGTGGATGAGAGCGGCGCGTCTTCGTTGCGCGCAAAGGCGTGGTCGACGTAGTCGAAGTTGATGCAGGTCTTGGCCTTGCCAGCGACGCGATCGAGGTAGTCGAAGTAGACTCGATCCGCGCGGTGGTCGACGAGGTAGTCGACGTAGTCGTAGCAGATGCGATCTCCGTGGCAGCCGGAGACGCTAATGGCGCAGCCGTTTGGGCGCGATCCTCGCGGCGGAGGTGGTCGGAGTAGTCGAGGCGGACGCGATCTTCTCAGCAGTCGAAGATGCTGTCACCGCGGTCGCAGCAGATGCGATCTCCGCAGCAGGTGGGGGCGTGGTTGCGCAGCCGCGGCAGATGCGGTGCCATCGCCGCGGGCGGTGCGATCGCCGGATCTGAGTACTCCACAGCTGTCTACGAAGTAGTGCATGGTACCGAAGGTGAGGCACATACCTACGTGCAGATCGGCGTACACCGACGGTGGGCCGGCGGGTGGAAGGTGTACTCGAAGGAGCCGAAGCAGATTGGCTCCTTGGTGATGCAGACGTCGGTCTTCAAAGTTGATGGAGCCGGTGCGACCATGATTCCAGCGCTCGTTCTTTCCCACAGACGGCGCCAATTGTCGAGGGTGGACTCGGCAAATCCCTGGTTGTGCACCCCGGGTTGATTGAGGGGGAGAGAGATGAGCGCTGGTGATCACGACGGCTGACAAGCGAGGCGTTTTACCCAGGTTCAGGCTCCCGGAGGATAACACCCTACTTCCTGCTTGTCTGGTTATTGATGGTGAGCTGTGGCTACAATGGCGAGATGGCAATCTCGCTAGGGTTTGTGTGGCGGTTATGAGCGTACCCTAGACGAAGGACCCTCCTAGCCTTTATATGGTAGGCTAGGTCTCGGGTGAACGGTGCCGATGGCGCTTACAAGCATGGCGGGGTCGCATGACCTAGCGTCGACTATCTTGGGCCGCACGTCGTCCTCCTTGGGCCTTCCTTGGGCCCTCGTTATAAGGCTGACGGGCTTGGCGTGACCCAGGTATCCCCACCGTGGGGTAGTCAAAGAGTGACCCCACGACACACCCATAGCTTATGCTCTTATAAATTGCTCCTTGGTGTGTGGATCTCTGGGTGCTTAGATTTTTTTTGCAGAAAGCATACTGTAAGCAAATTGCACAGTCACCACCTTTACTGGCGTGAGATGCACACAACACCAAGTCTAAGCAATATTTTCAAATAACACCAGGCTTATTAGACTGAACTTTCACTCTCTGCGCCAGACTAAAACTCCTTATCCAGTCGTCTTCATGAGCTGACATGCTAGTTTCCAGTGGACAATTGGACCGGGGCTATTCCTGGGGATTAGATGGGCAGGGGATTTAGGGGTTTTAATTGATCGATCAATATGGCCAGATGGTTTCAAAGTAACGTGGAGATGCAAGCCACATCAGATGAGTGGACGTGGCCAGCAGGTTAACCGCGTCGTCCGTGACTGGCAACCACCTGTGAGGAAGTTAGATCTGACGAAGGCATATTAGTCGGTTGCTGCAGTCTGCGACGAGATTGCAAAATAACTGCTTAGATATGGTGTCCTGTCCAACTCATGTTGATATAGGCGGTGCAGTGCCCACTGCCCAGTTTACATTGTTATGCACTTTTGCATAAAGCAATAATTGGGTGGATCACATGCTAACATTATGGCAGTATCCTTGACATAGGATTGTCGATCAGATCTTCCTTCACATTTATAGACGTTTGGCTGCCAATACGCATGGTATCCTAGAATATTACGAAGGAGAAAAGCTTGGCATTACTAAAACATCCACCACCGTTACACATACTTTCAAGAAGAAATATTGTTTACTAAAAAGATCACAAAGCCTAGATAGGGTTTATCCAATAAGCTAGCAAAGCTTATTGAAACTTCAGCTTACAAGCCAAAAAGGTAAACCTATCTTACTTGGACTTGTGGAGTTCCAGAAAGCTTTTAACTTTTAGTTTACTGAATATGCAAAGAAATAGCTTGCTCAATCTAGCTCGCTTCAACTGATAATATGATAACATCATAGATTGATCTATCTCGATCTCGTGACATGTCAAAAACCGTGTATTGATAATATGTAGGAGTAAAAAGCTAGTCATGTGGTGGTAATAAATCAGCCATATTCCACCGATGGGCCTCAAAATTTCAAAGATACAAGAGCATATGTAAACATTGTTTACTTGACTGTACGATAGTTATACTGAAAGATCACCAACTGCATAGTACTCTAGCAATCTAGTTGTATTAAAATCACAAGTAGATAATAGTACTGTTTGTATTTTGAATTCGAAAAAGAATTCTAATACAATTCACGAGTTCACGAAGGAAATGATTTGTATAGTATGGAACATGTTCAGAAGTAACAACACAGAAGGACAGATACTAACTCTAGATGATCAAGTGTAATCTCTACTGACTGAGAACCAAGCATTGGCTTGATGGCCAAGAGCTCGGGTTTTTGAGCCGGCCCACCGGGTTCGAGTCACAGGGGTGCTATCCGCGAGATAAAATATCGCCTGGAGATGTCTCATCTATCTAACAACGTATAGCCAAGGGAGGGATCCTTCCCCGTTGGTCAACGTTTTTTTTTTCGTAATCTCCACTGACCATACGGTTGCCATCTCAAGACAATCCTCTGTCAACAGCCAAAACTAGACGTACAGAACTACAGACGATATAGTATAAGACAACTCTCCAGCCATACTAGACAATTACTAAATGAACCCTCAGATAGAAATAACCCTGATTTTTCAGTTGTTTTTACGTCCAAATACATGACCAAGCCTGGAGAACATTGCATGCAGCCCTGAGGACCAAATGATTATGTAACGATCAAAAGCATACTATAGATAGTTGACAAATACTTATCAGCCAGTTTAACTGTCAGGATTTTCTAAAATTAGCTTAAGGCGCAAACACTAAAACTGCTTTCCTACTTCAGCCTCTCTTTACGTAGGAACCATAGATCCAATGAAGAGCATATAATAGTCAAGAGCATACTACAAATTGTTGGCAACTACTAATCAGCCAGCTTAACAGGACTGATTTCCAAAAAAAATTGAACAGTAGAGTAGACACAAGGACTAAACTGCTTTCATATTTCATTCCCTCTATAAATATGAACAATAGGTCCAACAAAGAGCATATAACAGACCAGAGTATACTAGAAATAGTTCACACTTGATAACTACTAATCAGCAGGCTTAACTGCCAGAATTTCCCAAAATTTTAACAGCAGAGTAGACATGAACACTAAAGCTGTACTTTAGCCTCAATTTAAGTAACCATAGCTCCAACCAAGAGTATACCAGAAGTAGTTGACAACTGCTAATAAGCCAGCTTAATTGGCAGGATTTTCTAAAATTAAAAACAGTAGAGTAGACACGAAAGATAAAACTGTTTTCACATTTTAGCCCATCTTTATGTATGAGCCATAGGTCCACCAAAGAGCATATAAGAGTTAAGAGTATGTTGCATACTAGAAACAGTTGACAAACTACTAACCAGCCAGCTTCATTGGCAGGAATTTTATAAATTTACAATAGCAGAGTAGACACGAACACTGAAACTGCAACATATTTTGGCAACTCTTTATATGAACCATAGGTCCAACCAAAACCACAATAAATTTACACTCTATACAATTAAACAATCAATCACTAAATTTGAACTAGACTTTAAGAAGGTGAATTCAAGCCCCCACTTCATCGTTCAAACAGGCCTTCAGACCAAAAAACAGAACTTCAATATGACGCGAAATGGGTCGTGATAACTGATAAGGAGACAAGTCACGATAGGGAATCAGATGACTTAATATGCAACGGCCTAATAAAATGCAGCAAGTAGCATAGTTAACAGAGGAAGGGGGTCGAGCGAGCAGGCGGTTACTGACCCTGTCGCCGATGTTGCAGTCTTCGGCCTCGTCGTGCGCCATGAACTTGGAGGTGCGCTTGACGTAGCGGTTGTACACCTTGTTGTGGAAGAGGCGGTCAACCGCCACCACAACCGACTTCTGCATCTTGTTCGACACCACGATCCCCACAACAGGCTTCATCTCCAACAGCAAGATCGAGTCCCTCCGGCGGCGTGTGGGTGCTGCGCGGCGGCTCTGCGCCGTTCAGGATTGGCGGCGGCGGGGAGTGGGCGTGTGGGGCGAGATAGGAAACCCTAGTTAGCGAATGGGGAAGGGGACGTGGCAGTGGCAGCGGTTCGCGCCGGCACCGACGGGAAGGGTTTAGCTCGGGTTTCAGAAACCGATATTCATGGCCGTTCGATCGGGATTCTTCGGATCAGATTTAAGTGGGTCTACAGGTCCCGTTCCTACTCAGTGATGCACCCTACTAGATTGCAAAATCACAATACTATTTTTTATACTATGTGCACACAAAAATAATAAAGTCTTATATGTTTTGAAGATTTGAAAGTGTGTATATTTAGATAGACACAGTTTCATTTTAGTGTAGATTAAGATATAAAGTGTTGTCTGATCCCGCCCCTCTCGTGACTGGCCGTTTTACGCAAGGGTTTGGTGCTTGCCGCTATCGGCGTTGTCCGATTCCGCCCCTCTGGTGGCTAGCCGTTTTACATATGCGTTTGGCGCTCCCCGCTGTCGGTGTTGAACATGCAGGAGATGAAGCAGGAGACGAAAGAGCGGAGTCAAAAATCATTAACAACATGCAAGATTTTCAGATTTTAAAAACTTATAGATATATTTGTTCTCTTAAATGCAAAAATCAAAGAAACTCAGGAGTCAGAAATCTACACTCCTCTATTCTTTGCTACTGCAAGAACATACCCATGTGTTTTTATGGGAGTCAGACCATAAAATAATATTGTAAAACCCCTTGTTTGCTACCTTGAGACTCTTCTTGGCCTCTTTCACGACGACATCATGTCCTCATGCTCCACGCAACCCGCATGTTCTCGAAGTCAATAGAATATGGTTGATGAATGTCATCCTCATGTTTTTCTTAAACCCATGCCCTAAATGGCCAAACAACACACCAATCGTTTACCTCTCTCGGATTGAAGCCGTGTTCTTCAAGGGTTCACAAACATCCAGCTTAACTCGCACTGTGAAAAATTTCCTTCAAATCTTAATGCATTGGCTTCGATGATAGAAACTCCCCACTCTTGATGCTAGGGCTTTGAGCATACGTGCATGTCCATCGGGAAGAGCATAGATTTATATCCATATTTCCATATAATTGAGCTTGTTCATCGACGGCTTAGTGAATCCAACATATGGTGCCATCAGAACCGGCTTCCCACGAAAAGACCAGCGTCCCCTTTGCATCCAAGAATCCGGGAAGAACCTATGGTGACATCTATATAATATGCAAGATTATCGTCAAACGATTTCATGTTTACATATTGCGCTAGATCCCATGCGAACCCCATATTTCTTAAGAACCAGATGCTGGAATCCCCAACCGCAAAAACCCCAGATATAGCCAACAAGCGAGTAGTTTCCTCCGGTGGTGGACCTTCACCTTCGAAACCACGTTGACTAGATCATCCTCTCTTATTCCAAGTTGTTGCATCATCATTGATATCTCCTCAGGACAAACTCTACATTCGCTCGCTGGCGAGAGGGAAAAAATTTGGACACCCGCTTTCAACCACTTAACCCTACTTTTGTGGCGGTACTTGCTCTTGAGGTGGTTTTGGGCAGTACGGTG